>OY783227.1:27090977-27727397 GCA_963678685.1 Patella ulyssiponensis | reverse complement strand
CTGATATTTGGCGTAGAAGAAGATGTACATGCACGTAGAGTCGAGACAACCACAGCGATTGATTTGTGGTTTTATTGATATCTACATTTAGAAAATATATTGCCAGAATCTGCCTTATGTCTCAGGTAGATGGGGAGGGGGCTGGGAAGAAGAGGGATTTAAGAGAATGTATTTAAGACCAATGTGTTTATGATTATTTTGTTTCGAAAGATCAATATTATACCAAAGACAGTATTTTTGTTTAGAATTTGCTTTATTAAAGGAGATGATTCACCTATTACTTTAATTTAACAATAAATAGATGACAACCATGTGTAGATCACCTTTAAAAAAACTTTCGTAAAGCCTTCATTCAAATGCCACACTTTAAAGTCTCTAACATCATAAGAGAAATGGAGGAATCCAATGCAACTACAATATTGTGAAAGTTTTATCTATAAAAGGAATATCGGTCTAAACTGGTTCATTGCCTTTCACTATTTACAGGTTAGGATAAAGTGAAAAATTGTAAACATACAGTATCATTTGCAAATGATATAAATAGGATTTGGTTTGAAAGCCAGCGCCACCTATAATCTTTGCTAAAATATTTTGTTGGGCCTCTTTGTAATCCCATCGAATCCAATCCGGAAGATAATATATTGTTGATATTTAGATTTTACTTTCTTAATTAAATGTTAAATAAATAAATAATTTGAGTACACATGTATAAGCCGTGAAAAAAACAGATTATGTCCAAAAATGCAAATGAGGCATATAGACTTAAATTAACTAAAGAAGCAATATTGTTAGTAATTTATAAAAAAAAAAAATGTATCCCATCT
Source organism: Patella ulyssiponensis (assembly GCA_963678685.1). Classification (NCBI taxonomy): domain Eukaryota; kingdom Metazoa; phylum Mollusca; class Gastropoda; family Patellidae; genus Patella; species Patella ulyssiponensis. Next base: position 27,726,573 of record OY783227.1, on the reverse strand, counting down.
TTGCAATGCAATTTACATATATGTACAAACTTTGAATGGTCAATATCTTTTGTTAACCAAATCAAAAAGGCCCAGCCATTTTATTAAAGCTTATATAATAATGGTTTGGGGGTCACCAAATATACTGGGGGTCAAAAGACTTGATGGGTTAATACTTTAATAGGGGCTGTAATTTATTATTATGTCAAGGGGAAATGAGAGATAAAAGGGTAATAAAAGGAGAGCCGGATTTGGATTATCTTAATCACATTTTATGATCTGTTAAAAGGTTGTGAATGGATGATGGTACCTATTTATATTTAATGATTAAAGGGGTTTTATTTGGGGTCAATAAGGGATTAGGATAATAACAGATTAGATTAAAAGAGGGGCTGGACTTGAAATATACAATGGTTGACCTGTTTACGGGTTGGTTTCTGACATCCTTATTTTAGAAGCTGATCCCCCAACCCTTAGATTCACACTTTGTTAGTCAACTAGGAAAGGTGAAACATCTTTGAAGCTTTCTTTTAAGGATCTATATGTTTAAGAATGGTAAGAACAGTTTTTTATAATTAGATTTGTTTCCTCAATCATTTAGAAATTTCATATTTTCTGCTGAATCTACTTTCTGTAAAGATCCATATTTGACAATGACTTCTTTATTGGCTGTATTTGGTTTGTTTTGATAAATAAAAATGTTTTTAAAGATCTCTCGAACATTATTAGGTCACTTTTTAATCATCTAAAACAATACATTTACTGTCACCAACTACAGGTACATGTAGTCCAACCACCCTTCACGTTTATAAAATATATGGGGGGTGTCTGGTCTTTCAAAAATAACATGTATCAATCAATAATCTATGTAACATCTATTGTAAACTTAAATTAAATCGAAAACTAATGATAGTGCTTATGATATAATTTTGTTTTTTGCATACAATTTAAATGAAATGCGTCGATGCATAGAAGGCAAAATGTTATCTAGTGGGCTAAAGGTGTTTTGCTGCACTGATTTTGTCAGAGCTGCATCTTTCTGCTTGTACAAAATGTGTGTGTGTGCTAAAACATACATTATGCAAGAGTAAATCTGCCTATTGCAGATCTTGCTTTAGGCCTGAAATGTTATCTAAATTATTAATTAGACATTAATTAACTTATCCAGACCATATTCAACTCTGGATGAGATCGCTAGCCTGCGATATTTAGCGGATTGGAATACATTTTTTAAAAAATTATGATTAAATGTGAAAATGCTTTTTATCGTGCCAAATTAAGTAATGATGATAGAGGTTAGCATAAAATTCAGCTTATTCTATTTACATTATTTATTTTTTAACTATTATAGCAAGAACTGCCAACTCTTTATCTACTCTCCGATAATGTCTCTTTAATGGTACATATACTCAGTTTGAAAAACAGTGTCTCCTGCCATATTTCTTTCATAGTTAAAGACTTAATGGCCAATAATCCTGTTCCTTGTTAAGATTTAACAAGAGTAAGGATTAACATGTTTTCTGTAGAATATACATAATTAGAATAAATAAACTAGCTTAGATTACATGTACCATCTTAATTTTGGTGTTCAGTTCATGCATACATGTATAAATGAGTTATTTTGCAGTCATTGACGAGCAATTGTAAGAAAATAAAGATGGCGGTATGAAGTGACATTAATACATATGTAGAAAGTAATACCAAAGAATGCTAAAACTAAGAATTACATGTATATACTGGTCCACGAAACATTGCCTCTTTAAGGATGTATAGTATAGAAAAGCATGCTCTTTAATCCTATGTCAGGGATGATGATGAATATTATTAGGGTATTATCAGGGAATTATCTTTGGATTATGATCAGTTTAATGTGATTTGGGCCACTTTAATCCCCACTTTAAGAATAATCTTCTTATCCATATGCACACAGACACGAACTAGTCATTATAGTTTTTGTTAGGTAAAAAACAACGGAAAGTAATTAACATAAATGAATTTGAAAATGTACTTCAAGTTAGATTTTTATTCAAAAAAGAATAAAAAGCAAATTAATTGATTAATTATTTAATTATCAAAATTGTGCCATGAAATTCATGTTCACAGATGGGGTTAAGCCTTGAATAACACCTGAGCCAGCAAGGCCCTTGTTTCGAAATTAGTACTATCAATAACATTATTGAACTTACTTGAATGTAATTCTGTGTAGGCTTCATATGAGGGACTACAGGAAAATTAAAGATTTGCATAGCTTTGGGAGAGAGAGAGAGAGAAATGGGGTTTAATGTCCAGTCGACACAAACTAGGTATTTTGGGACTAACATAGAATAATCTTGTTTGTGTGCTAGATGCTAACTTTGTCATCTGAATAATTTTAAATTACATGTAATATGTGTTTTTGTTCATAACCTTTTGATATGTGTTTTTGTTCATAACCTATTGATGATCAAACATCTATTAACAAATCCTTTCCAATTTAATTATTTCATAGATTATATCTTGTTGCCCTTGATCAGTATTTAATACTTTTACCTAAAGTCAGACAGAATTGTTTATGGACACCTGAACAAACCTATGTCATTTCCTTTTGCTTTGAACGAATAGTACTGTACCCAGATAATCTGATTTAGTTTATTTTGTATCTTTAAAAGGTTGGTATTGATGGATCACAGTAAACCTGGCTTGATCTCTGTTAATCACACCTAATCTTTCACCTTTCAAACCACACCTGAGCTATGTTACCTGTTTACTCCAGTTTTAAACAGTCAATTCACAGGTGTCAATAAGAAACAAGAAACGAGTAAACAAATACATGTAGGAAATAATATTGATTCATGGGGTCTAAATTCCATTAAAATTAAAAAGTCGCTAAAATAGAAAATATTTAACAGTTTAACACACGCTATACTCAGATTGATTATCTAATATTTATTAAGAAAACAAAATTTCAATGATAGATAATCTCCAGGCTTAGATTCAATTGGATTTAAACCACGTCCATCAAGTTTTACCTCAACCAATAAAAGATGGCAGCGTTGTGTTATAAACTGACTGATTCCAACCATAAAGATTATCCATCATTGGCAGGGAATAGCACCTGGTCGTTTGAAAAGGGCGTAATATCGAGGTTCCATGTACACATTGCCATGTACGTAAAAGAACCCTTGGAGGTTGGAGTTCGAAATGGAGGCAAAATGTCTGTCATAGTATAATACATGTACATGGCCTACATGTGTATGCTCATCTCCATTAACACAGTTCTGTTGTTTTAGTGTCATTTTAGAATTCGACATATTAAATTGAACATAAAATGTTTGTGGAATTAGTTTAATTAGGAGCAATAACCGTATTTATTTGTATCCTTACACTAATTAGTAATATATCACACATCCTGTGAAAACTTTTAATATCTCACCCTAAACATAGAAGGCTTCTTCCCCTAATTATCACCAGCTGGTAGTAAGTTGTTTTTTATTATTAACGGTAATGATCTGTATCTATTGTTGTGCTTTATTCATTAGCGACATTTACCAATTGACACGTCATTATCAATCATTTGCTTGATAACGCTGAGAGAACCCTTAACGAAATGTTGCATTAATTGAATAATAAATGAAGGAAAACCACAGTGTACGCAAGCCATAAGCTTCCGAGCCAGGGTTTGTAATAATATAGAATTCGCTCAAAATAGAAAAAAACAGGTGATTTAAAAGAAATGTGATTGGTCTTGACAGTGGTCAGCTTCTAAAAGATGTTTTTGCGTCTGATTTTTAAAGTTTTGTGTAGGTACATGTGAGTTCAGAAAAATGACACTGTAAATTGTTTTGCAAAATAGCCTTAACCGGTGGTTGTTTATTTTTTGAAAGAGATATAATTTGAATGTTAAACTTTTTCTGAGGCATATACACCCCGATAAACGAAATTTGTGAAAAAAATGTTGTTTATTTTAGAAATATTCCAGATGAGACAGAAATTTTACTAATAAAACATATTATTATAAAAAGTTTTTAAATGTTATTCAAATGTTTTAAGTGAAAAAAAATGTCTGATAGAGAAATACCGATAAAAATTTATTTGATTTTGATAATTAATAGTTCTAAAAGACCTCTTGTGATGAAAATAAGATCTTTAATTTTCGAATAAGAACATATCTATAAATGAAAACTTTGTGGTAGTGTTTTGTAAAAATGAAAAATAGCAGTGCACGATTAATTTTTATAAAGCTGGGTTTAATTTAGGAGAAAGAGTATATCCATTAGGAAGCTTAACATTGCAAAGAAACCAAGAAAAATCTTTCTGAATTGGTGTTCAGAAAGTAGACTTCAAATTTAAAACAGGGAAAAACATTTATGGTTTGAAAAAAAAGGAGTAAATTTATTTTAAAAATAATGTACATTCCTGTAGACATCGTCCTAAACTATTTTAAGTTGTGTGATCGTCTCACATCTTTTTGATACATACAAGAAAAATGCTGGGGACTTAACTCTGTCTAAGATAACAAATATTTATTCTAAGACTGGCAAAAGAAGGGATAGAAGCGGAGAAAATTAGAAATAAAGCCGAAAGCTTAGCCAACGGATAAGACAGAACAAGTTTAGAAAGCAAGCAAGCTAAAAACTCGTAATTAGAGGATTATTCTTTACGCGGTAGCGTGTGCCTCATTACGAGAAGGATTATGGGAAGGATTAAATCTAGTTAGGTCAGTATCGCTCAAATCTTCCAGTCGTGAATAAAATCGTATCGCCACGACAACTTATAACTCAATGTGTTCATCTTCCCTGTTTGTTCCTTGGATTTTTTTTTATCTTTCGATGTAAAATCCTGTTTTATTTCGGAGAGTGTTAGCATATCTGATTGTAAGAGTTGCCTGTGATTAAGGTTTGAAAGAAACGATTGTGAAACAGCTAATCTGCAGAATACATTTCAAGTTTTTGTTACTTTGAGGGATTTTATATTTTGAGTGGAAGCCAGTTTTATCTTTGGGTGTGATGAGAAGTGATGGAGAGAATTTTAAAGTTGTATTTGTGAATATTTTTTTGTGGTTTGTTGTGGATTAATGAAATTAATGAAGATCCTTTTCTTAAGAGATTCTTTTAGTATACATGTATACCAATATTAAAAGAATGCAGTAGTTTTTAGTACATGTATAAATAAGGCATCTTTTAGTTAACTATTATTTGAACAAATCTGTAATATGTAATGATATTTCAGCATATATCTTATGATATATACTTTCATCATTGTGAATATTTGAAAAAAAGGAAACATTAATGGAATCTATGCTATTTAATTCATGCTTAATAATTCTCTGATTTAAAACATATGTTGTTCTTTAAGTTGTGTCATTTGAAAGAGTTACCAATCCAATATATTTATTATATATATATATATTTATTTATGGGCAGTTTAATAATAAGGTGTTCATTTGATGACTTCTTCATGTAACACCTTTACTTTCATTTTTAAAAGAACATTATACAATTTATTGTGGAATATTTGAAGAACCAATTAAACTGTACTATTTATTATATGGCGTGCCATGTAGATAGATATTATGCTAATTTATTCACCGTGATGTAAGAGGCTTTATCCTATGGCAGACTGATGTTCTGCTTTATAAAAGATATTATAAAAGATGATTTTCACGAACTTCTCTCATTATGAAAGAATCATTTTAAGACTCAATTAGTCAGCAGTAAATCTAAGAAATTGAATCTGATTGAATGTATACGAATTATGAATAAATCTTTGAAAGTCAAAAACTTTACATAGCTTAGAGAACTCTTTTCGGCAATCTTAATTATATACTAATTTATGGGTTTTATGGAATAATTTGGTGTGTGTTTAAATCAGAGAAAGTATTGTGACTTTCGGTAACTGGATTGTAGAAGCAATTGGATTATTAAATAGTGTGCAGATAGGAAAAAATTATATCTCAGACTTGAAGAGAATCTTATTCACTTGATAGTCAGTGTAGTCTGTGGCTTCTCTTTTATTCAAAAAGCTGACTTTGATGAAGATTCCTCTTTTGAGACATTTACTTTCCTCTGAAAGTATTATTAGGATTTGACGGCGATGTGTATTTTTCATAAAAATTGTTGATCATCCAGACCAAAAGACAATGGATTTTCTACGTCTGCACATGACTGGATGTCTAAGAAGTAATTTAAACAATTATTTTTTCTATTATTATTATTCTCTGTGATATATTTAAATTGATCATTTGCAGTGTTTAGAATTCTAAAAAGTTTGAAATTACAATAGTTTCATTTAGCTTCCTAGAAGTATCTATAGAGAAATTTGAATAGTAACAGCATTATAAATCTTGGTTTGAAGCCAGTTTGCACAGGCCATGTGTATAAATTTAGCTTAGAAACATTAAGTCTTTAAACCCAGTTTTAAAGATATCCCGTTTATAAATTAGGCTTTGAAACATAAAGTATTTATATTTTAGAAGGAATAATTAAATATTATGGAAATGGTTTAGAAATAATTGTATTAAGCGTGGAAAAACATCAAAGCATACAAGGAACATTTTATGATTAGTTTAACTAGCTTATCTTAGCTTCTCAAAGTTAGTCGGTGTACAGAACTAATTTCTATATCGTTAATTTCTTTTCGTAATTATTTCCAATTTGGCTATTTCAGTATCACCATTTCCCTTATCGAGCACCCCCTGTAGATTCAAATTTTTCTTCTCGCTAATAATTTTCTGTGCTTGATTATTAGAAAAGTTTTGATGAAGTAATAATAATAATAAAATAAGCTTACACATACCAGTGTCAAAATTTTTTTGGTTCACTTTATTTTGATATTTGGGAAAAGATGAGAAGACTATAAAATTTGTGCTTGAATATATTCATGTTTGATAATTCAATGTTTGCATTGATGCTTGAAAAGTGCTAATTTCGATTTGTACAAGAAGGCCATTTTTTGAAAAAAAATTAACAAGGTTGCAGGTGCAGCTCCCTGGCCCCCACTATACATGTACCTATGCAAGACTTGTGCCTTTAAAACAATTATATTAGAATACTGGTACTATGATGTTGAAAGCTTGATAGTGGACTCCAACATTGGTTAAGTTGGGAAATGTTTTCCTTGAATTTGATAAAATGTTTTCCTTGAATTTGATAAAATGTTGTTTTCAAAAGATTGCAATATTTATCTTTTGACATCCCACAATTACAGAAATATGGTGAAACTAATGCATTTCTAACAATTTTATTTTCAAGCGGTGTTTGTGTTAAACAATATCTTTGGATCACCATTAATTTAAATTAGGCCTGTTTGCCTAATTTATGTTTCCTAAAATTTAACTATAAATAATGTTTTGAATATTTGTACTTTTCAGATGCAAAGTCACTACCAATACATTGTGTTATAGAGCAGATTAATGGAATTCCATCATTTGATAATACGTCTAGTCTAACAGCAGTTCCAGATAACATTGAATTAGACAGCTACGCCATTTTACCTAACTCTACGCTATTACAGGATTTAGTCCGAGCAGCACTACTTAAACTTGGCTACAGTTCTGTTGATGCAATCAACGCTAAAGGTATGTAATTGATATTCATTTTTTGGATGAATCAGAGAACAGGATTTATATGAAACGATATATTATGAGGTGCCCTTTCCTAATATAACATGTACTTGAGAACACCATATAGTACAACTTCTTTCATAGACATTTAGTAATTGAACATATTAACACAAGCCACAATTTTATGGATACATAATTACTGAGTTCAATAATGAAAGCAATTGGTCAGTGCTAAGGTTATTCCCCGAAAACCATATCTTCATGGAAAGACATTTAATGTAGCCTTTGTGGCAGTTTCATTGAATAAAATGCATGCCCATATTAGATTGTGGGCAGATTTTAGGTCAATTCATTGATCCACTATATATATATGGGAAAAAAGCCTTTTCTTATAGAACCAAAAGGTAACTAACTGCACAGTGGTTCAGTATTACAATTACATTCACTCTGTGATCTTACCATTTTCATTATCCCTGTTTGTTCCAAACATTATGATGTTTAAACCCATTTTATCCACCATTTCTGACTGGAAATTAATAATCTTTATTTTCTTCTTAGTTTATCTTTAAATGCCAACTACTATTGATTTTCAAACTTTTACACTTTTCATCTCGAAAAACAAATCAAGATATAAAATCCAATGAAATGGTCATTTGTATTTTTGACCTTAATAAAAGGTGCCAAGATCAAACTTTGGTGGGGTTTTTTTTACAGAGTGATGAAAAAGGCTTTAAATATTTTTGAAATATTATACTTTCAGGTGCAATACAGATTAAGAAATGGAAACCTCTATGTTTTGATTCTATTTCCGATAATACTCAGGCTACCATAGAAGATATACTTGGTGAATTAACGAATGTCGCTACATTACGTATTAGATTAGCCAGGTGAGTAGAGTTATCTCCCTTCTTGTGCTGTGATCTACACCCCCCCCCCCCCCCTTACAGTGCTGCTTATTGTCCAATTATCCACAAACCTGATTCCATATTGTAAACCATTTAATGCCCAGAATTTGCTATTTACTTCCTGTCCGAGAAAGTGCATCAGGATTTTATGGCGTGTGTCTCCTTTGTGAGTGGTCTAAGAGAATAAGTCCAGGATTAAAGCGTTAAACATGATTTTTTTGATTTTCATAAACGTTATGAATGTTTAGTGACTTACATGTAACAAGTTTGATGAAAACACAACCCCTCAACCCATTCTCTCAAGGTAACGAAGATCAGATCAGGTTTGTGACTGACAGCTTTTGGCTGACTCTGGAATAATTTTAACATAAAGTTAGTATTACTGGTTCAGGTATCGTTGATTTCTCATAGCTCATTGATTACATGGTAGGTCTACAGTTTTAAAACACAACTATCACTTGCCAAGCAACTATTCATGGAATATTTTAATTTTATCTGTTATACATACCATTCTCTTTACCAATTTAAAGGCTTGTGTAGGTACATACATGTATTTCTGTGGTATATAATTGCTGTTTAGGCGATGTTGCTTAGTAAAAACTAGCCTAAATGTGTTCCATATTGATAAACAGTAGCCTAAATGTACATGTAATTGTGTTCCATAATAATAAACAGTAGCATTATTGTGTTATATAATAATAAAAATTAGTATAATTGTATTAGAACTTGGTCCTGGGTATTTCCAGATTAATTACTAAATCAAATGCCATTTTGGGTTGGGTAGGCTGGGTTGACAATATTACAAATTTTACTTATGTTGTGGATGGTTGATCTTGAACAAATTGGATTCTGTTTGTGAAAGAGGCCTTATGTGCAATTTCTATTAATAGTAGTCGTGTTCCCTTGAACAATGGCCGAATGGTAGGGGTTGAATGGCCCAATGGTTAGCATGGGCATGTTGTATCATAAGGTCTGTCATTAAGGCAAAAGGTTGTACGTGACAAGGAGTAGGGTCGTCTGTCCTACCTTGTGGTTTTTCTCCGGGTCCGGTTTCCTCCCACTGCTAAAGACCTCAAGGCACAAGCGAATTATTGAAATAAAGTTAAACCCCATTTCTCTCTCCGTTACCTCAAGGTTTGTTACATGAGGTGGACTGTATATTTCAAATTGATTTTGTTATAAAAATCTGTGAGGAATTAGGATTAGATAGTGTAATATGATACATGTATATAGTCTCTACTGAAAACAATACAGGTCTCATAGGAATTATCAGTACCAATTCCAGTGTTTTCATTTTAAATTTTCTATTTTTGTCCTTTCTTCTTAGAACTGGTCAATAAAACAGAATTATATAAGGGTAACCATACATGTATGAACATCTTGATAATATTACATAACATTTCCCATTTTGTCGCACTGCACCTTTAAACTGTACACTTTCCTGGAAATTTGCTTTAACGCACCTTATAAACGAGCTGATGTAAAACTTACGTGTGACGCTTTTTCTGTGTTTTTTAGTCAATCGAGGCAAACGAGTACTGATGACGTAAAAGAGAAATTATTACAACTTTTATTGACCCAGTCACAGAGTCTGCTTAATGATTCCGGTTGTCCAATAGAGAAGGTATGTATGTCTGGATGATCTTACTATACAGATTTTATTAACAAGACTGTTATGAAATTGATTAAAATGACATTGCATATTGAATATTGATGATTTATCAACTTTTGTTTAAAAAAGGGTTTTCAATCAATTTTTGATCAAAGGGGGAGGGGGGGGGGTAATTCTTTCTCTGCAATGTTAATTTCTGTTGGGAATAATCCATTTTGAGATAGCAAAGTCAGTATGAGTTTTATTGTTTTACTATTCAAATGACTACTATTCAAGGAGTCATCAGTAAGGATTATGTGCCCTTGTACTGTCAAATGCTGTTTGTTTCTGGTTAAGAGAATCTGACTTTAAATTCATCTCAGTATTCAAACAGTACATTATATATCAAGGTCATCAGTTCAGTGTAATGTCTTCCAGTTGGTGCTGATATGCTATTGCCATCTTTTCTTTGATATATTGAAGTAATGGAAGGCCATATATGAAGGTGCCTGAAAAATATTTTTGGAAGTAACGTTTAGAGAAATAAATGTTCTTTAACATAAAGAAAATAATAGAATATGATTTCATGTTTCAGTGATCAGTGATATTGCAATATTTTCAATTCTGTTTCCAAGTCAGCTCTTATTGATTTTATTTTTTTTGTTTTGTTTCAGAATATCTTGGCCTCTCTATCAAAGGGAGAGAACTTGTCTGAGTGTTTAGCAGAAGGGCTATCTGACGAAATGAGGGGAGCATTCGATAAATGGTACAGCGAACAACTAAACAGGTCCAACAAATCACTACCTCTTGATATGAAGAGTTCCACTTCTGTCAAAAAGGAAACCACGAAAGAAGAAGTCACAAGTCCAGTAGAAAATGACCAATCAGATTCCAGTCCTTCATATCGTAATTTTCTGTCTCATAAAACAAGAATTCGGACAAGTTTTGATCCGGAATATGAAATTTCACGATTACAGAAATGGTTCCAAGAAAATCAGCATCCGTCACGTGATCAAATGATTGGCTACATGAATCAGTTGAATAAACTTGAATCACGTAAAGGTCGACGACCCCTGGACCTCACAAATATCATTTATTGGTTTAAAAATGCCCGAGCTGCACAACGCCGTGCTTCAAAAGCTATGGATGACTCGTTTGAAAATGAAGAAAATACAGATAGCAACATCGGGGACAACATCCCCTACTTACCGAATAAAAATGCAGTCTACGTTATTCCGTTTCCTTATCATCGAGCTGTAAATTCACTCGATAATCATATCGATGAGCCATGCGACTTGTCCATGAATAAACGAAGCAGCTGTAAAGACATGGAAGATGAGACTACCTTACGCAGAGAAAGTTCCGAAGATCCCCAAGACGAGGTTTACGAAAATGGAACAACAGATAGTGCAATATTTGAAAATGAAAAACAAGCGATCAGACATACGGAAAAAGTTTCCGGTGACTTTATGTTTAATGGACTGTCTAAAACGCAAAATACCCCTAATTTACATTCTAAAGACCTGTCCGTTGTTAAATCGGAGCCGAATTTAAGTAGTGAGAAAATTGATACTATAACGAATGGGAATACCAGCCATACAAATTCGAAATCTGTCTCTGATAATGATCATTTTGATAGTGCCAGTAAAGAGAGAATGCGTCGTGACATGTCAGATGATGACAGCGATGACTCAGATGCCAGTTCGGATTCAAGTGACGAACAGAAACTTTGTATAAAAGAAGAAAAAGATGAAGTCAATGATTATTCTAGTATGTCATATAATGCCGTCTCGACTGCCAACATGTCACCTGCCAGTATTGCTGCCATGTCATTGGCACAGATGTCACAGCCGTTACATATACCTCAACTCCCCCCTCATCTAGCCATGGCATACTACCCGATGAATGCACGATATTATATGCAGCACGCCAACAGCCTACAGCAACACTCCCCTCAACCTCCATCCTCACATCATCGTGAATCATCGCACAAAAACAGCGACAGCAGGAAAAGACGTACACGTGTCTTTATCGACCCTTTAACAGAGATACCACAGTTGGAGAAATGGTTTGAAGAAGATACACACCCATCTGCCTACATGATTGATAAATATTGTGAAGAACTGAATCGAACAGACTATCGTCAAAAATTTCCTCGATTGGAATCCAAAAATATTCAACTTTGGTTTAAAAATCATCGAGCGAAAGTAAAGAGGATGAGATTATCCTAAGGTTCCCCAATCAGCAAATCTTGTATAGTTTTACTAAAATACTTGATGACAGTTATACTTCCGGTAGACATGATCAGCCAGTTTGGAAGTGAAGTGTGCAATTTCCAGAAACATCAAAAATGACATGACTGTTCAGATATGTCATCATATATGTATTGTGCAATTTTAGTATTTGATTAAAACTCTGTTAAACGAAAGTTGAAAGAATAATCATGTGATTGCAGAAAATCGGAATCTGTACATAAAATCACATGGATTTGATTAAGAATGTGAGCGATAGCCTTATAGAAAAACTGGACAACAGAGACATTAATCGTTAGTCAGACTGGATACCAGGGACATTGTGATTATTGAAACTTGAAAACAGGGACAAAAATACAATGAACAATTTATACCTAATATTTGTGTAGTCATTAATAATAACAGGGACATAATTGCTAATATAGATAATGTACTCAATTCACATTGGAACACAGGGACAAAATTACTTATACTATAGTCAGACTGGATAACAGGGAAAATGTAGCTACCGGTATATGTTTAATGTTATAGTAGAAATATATGACATTGTGTAATATTAGGCCTTGGACCTAACCTAGTCATTTGTTTATGTTTTTTCTTTAAGAAAATTTACTCTATTCTGTTCTGTTATTGAAAAACACAGCAAGGGGTCATTGCAATTATTAAGGTTTCCTGTTTTTATCAAGTTGATTTTTAAATTTTTGTTAAAGAAAAACTTTAAGATATATTTATTTAACTAAGAAGAAATAATATTACTTAAGTGTTTTTTTTTAATATTTTATAAAGATTTGATGATAAATAAAATAACCTAATTTGTCACAGCTTACACATAGATATTTCACTTTCATCCCATTGAAAATATGATTTAAAACTGTACACATTTTTGTGAACGGAAAAAATTCAGCTCATGTAAATCTAAACCAACATGTTGTTTTGCAAAACTGTGATTCTTGATTGGAAGGGAAATAACTCCATTTAGGAAATGGATACTCCATCATACAAAGCAGAACAAAATTTTATTAGTTACATGTATGTGAACGGTTCAAATGAGAAATTAGATGTTTATTCCTTGTTACATCTTATATAAGGGCATATGTGGTCAAAATATTTCAATCTTGTTTTCATAGATGATATGGCTTGTATTATTAATGAAGCAATTTTCATAATCATAATTACCATATACATAAGTTTAAATATTGCATTTTTTTTTCAGTATATTTATTTTGTTTATTCTTGCAAATCATCATGCATTTGTTATTCACAAATATGATAACAAAAAATTATATTCTAATAGAGCAACATTTATTATATTAAATGTATAACAATTTTCAATTTTGAAAAAAAAATGTTTACACTTCAAAGTACATGTACATGTTTTGTTATTTGATAAATCCAGTATCATTTATTTAGAAATATTTGAGACTTAATTGAAGAATGACAATAAAAATGAGGTTTAGTAATTCATTTCTGTTTTACTGTGGATAAATTTCTTTGAAATGTTTTAAATTATTGTGTTAAGGTTACCGCCTAATTGAATGCCAGGATATTAGTATTTTCTAGCGTGTAGTATTATTTTCATCTGAAAGGATTAAATTTATTCCCATGTCGAAATAGGTAAAGACTTTCTATTTAAATATAGACTACCCCAAAGTATAAAACAATTAATCATTTGCTGTTGTTGGATTAGTCCATTTAAATTTTTGGGGTATTTACTAAAAGATGACTGGTCATTTATTTTAGTCTGATTTGTTGATACCCAATTAATGCTCCCTTAAACATGGAGAATGAATACAACTAAAGAATTTTTAATGTTTCTTACGTTCTTTGAATGATGTCATCAGATGATAAGTCTTGATCAACTAGACGCTTGGTATATATTTGTAGTCTGGTTGAATGAGATTATTAAGTCATTTATTTGTGTCTCTATTTACCTGTCTCGTTAACTTCCCTTGTTAGTGTTAGTTAATTATTTACTTACTAGTATTTTTTCGTTACTTTTCTACTTTTCTTTTAAATTTTAAAATCGGTTGAGGGATCAAATGCATTGTTAATATCTTTTTTTTAATTTGTAATATTCACTAAATCATATTAAGGAATTTTTGTACCCCAATCTCTTTTTTTAATTTGTATAATTAACTAAATCGTATTTACAAATTTCTGTACGCCAATTTTTTTTAATGCCAATCTCTAAAGAGAAGAATTCTTCAACATAAGTAAGAAATTTGCAGAGATGCACAGTTTTAAGACAAAGTTGCACAATCATCAATGCCTCCCCTCCCCACCTAATAAAATATAGTGCTCTTTTAAAATTTGAATACCAAAGCTAATTACCCCCACCCCCCTTAATTTCTGGTTTTATCCCAAGATATTAATAGTGCTTGTATGTGCTGAGATAGAGAAAAACTTATTAAGTGCTTAAATGTAAAACATAATATTATTGCTTAAAAATTCAAATTCACTTGGTTAAGATCACTATGATTTAATGAAAATTAAATTACAATTTTAGTGTTTTACATAAATACAAATTACGCCAAAGACATCACATAACTTTTTATAGCACATCAGAAATTCACGCTAAATGGAATAAATTCAATTTTCACTCGTTGTATAAAATTTCATCTAATTAATATGTGCATATTTTAATTATTTTGCATAATTTATGTTATTTGGTTTTATAAAAGGATTAAGGTCAAACTTATGACAAATTTTGTCATAAATAATTTTATTGCCTTAGACGTTTCAAGTGCTTTTACTACGCAAAAAGCCAAAATATTTTAAATTTTTAAAACTAATTTGTTTTGCTTAAGAATTCATGTTGTTACCGTTTGTTTTTGTGTTTGCATAGATTTGTGACTTTTCTTTACAAATGATGCCTGATGATTTTCCTTGTCTGTTTTAATTATGGTTTCACATTATTGTGAAACATACTGAATAATAACTTCTGCATAATCAATGATAATTGGTTAATAGATTTTCATAATAAATACTGTTTAAAGATACTTTCCCACAAAACTATTCATCAGGTGGTTATTTCCAATAAAAGTATGGCACATGGAAAGTGTATCAGCCAAGTCACGCAAACTTGTATAACTTAGAGTATTACGTCGTCGCGAATACAAGGATTAATTATTTGAATATTATGTTTTTAGGCCAAATTTATCATTAAATCACACAGGTTGTACATGGGAAGGTATCTTTGAAATTTGTTTAGTTTTCAACTTTCATAATAAATATAAATCATGATATATAGCTTGTTATTGCTTAAAGGCATAATTAGGTATTATTTCTTTGATGTTACATTAGATCACTTCCTATTTATTCAGTGATTTTAGCATAGTTAACTGCAGATCCTTTTACAATTGATATTAAGAAATATGGTAGATTCTTAAACTACACTAGGCCTCCGGGAATCCTCACCAGTGACAGTTACCACATTGGACCACTGGGTTTGTGTATTCTTTTAAAAAGTACTTATTTACAAAGTTATTCTATTAATATGAAAACTAAGACGTTTATTGTGATTTGAGTATATTCCACAATAGGGCCATGTTATGTTCAATCAAAGGAGTTCTTACAATAGCCAAGAACTTTATGTACATGTTTAATGATCTTAGTGGATTGAGTACACTGGAACCTCTCTCTATGCAGATGTTGTCAGTGGGCCCCAACATCAAAGTTAGTGTATCCATATTTCTTTCTAGCAATTGTTATTATAACCCCATGTGGACTATCTAGTGTAGCACTAATTAATGACTCATTTTGAACAAAATATATATTATTACCATAGCATTTTACAAATTATGAAATTCAATACATGACAGTATTTAAATATATTCTTCTTCATGACCATTTGACCCCCTTTTATGTACCCCAATTTCAAGTTATTAAATTCAATACATGCCAGTATTTAAATGCATATTCATGTATTCTTCTTCACGACCACTTGACCTATTTATGTACCCAAAATTTACGCTCCCTATTCATGTCACATTTGGTAATATTGTACTGTTGCAATACCCTAAGCATAGTCATGAAAAAAACCCTCTCACCCCCAAAATAACCCTTTCACAATCGTATGCAATATCCCCATTCCCTTCTTTTGTACTTGCCCCATCACCTCCTTTCTCCCACTTTTTATGTAAATACTCAAATGTAAATCTACTAGTCATATTTGTACAAATATATATATATATAATATTATTATTATTCATGTTGTACCATTACCATACATAATAATTCATTAATATTCATAATATCTCATTAATATTCATAATACTTGTTAAATATACATTAACTAATAAATGTACGCCTTAATATCCCAATGATTGATATTTTGTTTCTTGTTGATAGTTGTAGTATGTGTACTTGAATGATACTTATATGTACTTGAATGCGATTCATCTGTACTTCTTTGATAATTGTTAGCACTTGTATGATACTTGGAAGTACATGTACATGTAGGGACTTAGTAATTGAGTATGACTAGAGTATTTTGCTGAGACTTGTGGTACTTACCTACAGTACATGTTGTGTGTACTTAAATTAGACAAGTCTGTACTCTACTTCAAAACATGTTTTCAGTCAAATGAGAACTACCAGTACTTGAGCCTTGTTATCAATTGCACAAGAAGTTTGGCTTGTATAGGTTTTCTCGATTAAGTACCAGAGATTATGAATGTACCCAGATGAAACTGTTTTTGGATGCTAGAATGTTTTAGTACTTGATGGTACATGTATTATTTACTTGGATGCAATATTTGTTTACTAATAAGAATGAGACACATTGCCACTTTTATAAAACACATACTTGCATTGCAGCATACATGTAAGTATGATGTCCTTCACCGATACTTAGTCATTTAATGCTTTTCTTCAGTACATGGGTGACAATTATTGGCATTGATACTGAATAGATACAATATAGATACTCATTGGTACTGAAATGAGACCTGATAATAAATACTCAACTATACTGACACTTATTCATACTCACTGGAATTTGAGAATAAACTGCTTCAATAATCACAAACAATACTTTGTATTGTCAGTTTATCAAAATTTTACTGTTTAATATTGCATATTTCATACTGTGTAATATCAAAAATATCACTTTGACTACCGTGTAATATTAAATATATCACAATGTCTGCAGTGTAATATTAAATTTATTACTCTGTCTGCTGTGTAATATTAAATATATCACACTGACTAATGTGTAATATACTGTGTAATATTAAATATACCACACTGTGTAATATTAAATAAGGTATATCACACTGCTGTGTAATAGTGAATATATCACACTGTCTGCTGTGTAATAGTAAATATATCACACTGTCTACTGTGTCAAGTTAAATATATCATGCCTGTAATACTTGTTTATACTATTATATATATCATACCATAATTCACCATGCACTTTATATACATATTATATATATACAGAAAATAAATTCTATACAATATAAACTTGATTGATCTGGTTTATTCTTCCGTCCAAAGGCAACACCTAGTAACTCTCTTTTTTCTTATTTTGAGAAAACAACGGAAAACTAATGAATGAATATTAAACCACAGCTTATACATTGATTTTGCTATTGAGTTACTAGGTTTTTCTGTGGCATACTAGGCAAATGAAAGAAGTTACTAGGTTGTGTCATGGGTGTAACTGCTTACAAAATCAAAAGATTGGAATATCTAGTAAAACAACAGAAAGCACATACCCTAGTAACTACAAATTTGGTCCTAACTCAATTTTATTTAAAAAAAAAAACAAACCAAAAAGTGAGTCACTAGGTGTTACCATTTGACGAGTATTCAGGGGGTATTGGCAGTTAGATATTTAGATAACTACTGTTGTTCAGAAATTATAAAAAAAACCAGAAACTACCCCCCCCCCCATTTAAAGTATGTTGTGTTTTATTGTGCCAACAATCACTAAGTGCTACTCAAAGTGCTACTATGGAGTTGGGTTCAAGAATGCCTATAGGGATAGTATGCGCTGTATTTTATATTAAAAGGGTGATAGGGTCACTACAAATCGAAGGTCCTATATATTGCTTATAAACGGCATAGCTCTCTCACGTGCTCCAAAAATGGAGAAATCCGAATACGGAGCCACGCGTTTTGATTTGAAAAAGCAACTTCATGATAATCAGTGCAGTCGGTCGCAAAATAGTAGTCGGTGTCAAAATAAGTGCTCACTGCATACGTCACGCTACTCACGCAAAACTTTACCATTAAAGCCCCAATAACACTCTTGTTGTAACTGAATAATATGTCCCAATCTTCATTCTGGTCCACAAATCGTATTATTTTACAATATTCCAATTAATTGATGATATAAATTTCATCTTAACACACCTATTTTAAAAAAATTGGAAAAATTCAACCAATTGATTTGAAAAGTCTAACGTAAATCTTTTCAAATGTGACTTGGATTTTAAAATATTTTCGAACCCTCTGGACAAGTAAAATAGGTTGTAATGGATAATTTACACAACAGGTAGGACACTTAAACATCTAGTACTAAGAATAAGGGTATTATTTATTTTCTGGAGCCTTCAAGCCAGCAAGAATGTTATTGTCCCTTTAAATAACCTTGTCAACTTAACATGTTTGAAAAGATGTTGTGTTTAACTCTTATTCTGTTGTGAGTATGTTGGTCTAACGACAAAATTTTACCCAGGGAGAAAAATAGTCGGCCTCAAAATAAGTTCAGTCACTGCAGTCGGTCTCAAAAACGTGTTTCGCTCTTATTGTGTTGTGAGTAATGTTGGTCTAACAACAACAAAATTTTACCCAGGGAGAAAAATAGTCGGTCTCAAAATAAGTTCAGTCACTGCAGTCGGTCTCAGAAACAATGCCAGAATACATCCCAAATACTACTTGCTGTAACTTGCATGAATCTGTTAGCCTAAATTACATACGTCACTCTTATTCTGTTGTGAGTATGTCGGTCTAACAGCAAAATTTCACCCAGGGAGAAAAATAGTCGGTCTCAAAATAAGCGTGCAGTCGCTGCAGTCGGTCAAGATTAGATCCCAAGAATAGATCCCAAATACTATGTATTTGCGTGAATCCATGAGCTAAATGGATTACTGAGGTAAACAAACAATAACAAAACAGGCGAAATTGACAGATGAACCTCAAGATTCTGTCCATTTCTTATCCTCTCGTTAATGGGAATTTGGCTCTATTTTCCATGACAGTGATTCAAATGTTCAAGCCCAGTCCCAAAAATTTAAAAGCTCTGTTACATATCTGATTTTTTTTTTCGCGCCTGCGGTGCCCAATTTAATCATAACATCATTCTTCTACTCGATTACATATCTGAAATTTGTTCGCGCCTGCGGCGCTCGATTCCATTATAACATCATGTGTGGGTCGGGGGGCGTCAGATTGTACAGATGTTATGTCAACTCATCTCGAGATTCTGTTCCATTGACTGATATTTCTGCTCCTGTCGTCCATAAGAATTTCTCCCAGCAATGACCTCTAATGCAAGGATATTGAATCAATTTTTCAAAATTTTCTCAAATTACTTTGTGTTATAGGCACAATCATCATATATGACATAAACCATATGTGAACTTAAAAAAAAAAGCTTATTATATAGTTTACGGCGAGACAACAACGATCGGCGAACAACTATATAATTTTTTTTTATAAGCAGTATTTTATTCAGATTTGTATCTGAATAGGGATTGGGGAACAGGCATAGCCTATATTAAACCCTTCTCCCTGTCAGATATAGATACATGTATTTACATTTTAGACATTAATAATCAATGTACATGTGCATTTATGATTGTAGTGAAAATATATGTACAATGTGTGGTTATAGTTGTTGTTGAAACAACACAAACTTGTGTTAAATGTTGAAACAACACAAGACTTGTGTTAAAATTTATCAAACAACACAAACTTGTGTTGAAACTTGAGTGAAAAGCTACACAATACTTGTGTTAGAATTTTTGAAACTTGTGTTGAAATTTCTGAAACTTGTGTTGAAATATTTGAAACTTGTGTTGAAATTTTTGAAACTTGTGTGGTTTCATACAAACTTGTGTATAACCACCCAATTTGTATCCATTATAGCAACCTTTCCCATGCAGTACCCAGGCGCGGATTCAGAGGGGGGCGCACCAGGCGCACGCCCCCTCTATTTTTTACGGTGGCGAACAATTTTTAGCTCCATATATTCTCGAGAGAAAGAAAATAGTTTAGCTTGGAAATCGTAATTTACAGTACTAGTCTGAAATTAGTCCTTGTGGGCATTTTTGTCCACTCAAAAACCCCTGGTACCCCCTCCCCCTTTTACTCTGTTTAACCTAACCTGTAATGTTTGATTAATGAGGTAACAATAATATTTTTTGTTTAATTGTTATTTATTCAAACATGATGGGAAAAAAGTAAATATACATTTGAATGTTAACAGAAAAACAGAAAAATAATTATTATTATAACAAAATTGTGTTATATAATGACACCCCCCCCCCACCTTTCCCAATCACAAAATATACAATAAGTTATTTAAGTTTTTTTACATTAAAACAAGAAATGAGAATATAAAGATATGTACACAGTATTTCTACCCTAAACCTCAAAAATATATAATTCAAAAATATCTAAATTTAATAACATCCAAACCAATCACTAATGAGATTAATTATGCACTAATATGAGGTTTTTTTTTACATAAATTACATAATTTTAAAGAAACTTGCAAATACATGTATTAAATAATATGTACATAAGCAAGGGGGCATAATAGTTTAGTGAGTATAAACGTTGGCCGAGAAATTTCAACAAGATGTCAGTAGTGAACGTCAAAGCAAAGTGTAATTGGTTACAAGCCCGAAATCGACCCCCCATTGCGTTCACTTTGAAGGACCCTAGACAATTGAATTATTTGACTCAATGACAAGACCTTCTGATCCAATGTGTGTGTGTATTAACCATTTGCGCCCCCTCCCCGGGTACCCTTGATATTTGATATAAGAGTAGGTTAGTTGTAGGACAGAATCACCCTAATAACACAGAAAGGTAGAAAGGGAAAGTCACCTTAATGCAGGTCAAGGCTTTTTGTAACTTTGGGTATATTTGATCTACATTTGGTTTCTAGAAAATGCCTGTTAAATACTTTATGATATCCGACCATATTCTAAGTGAGTTAGTTATGTGTCACTTTACTTTCTATACGATACATAAATTTCTAAAGAGAATTAAAATCTAATTGCGTTTGGGAGAACATTTAACATTAAAAACAAAAATAAATATTCAAAAATCGGGTCAAATGCATTCTTTTCCAGAATTTTAAAATAGATTGATGCTTGGGTTCTCTCGTTGTTATCATACATTAAATACTCTTTCAGCCTAAATATAAAAATAGGCAATAAGAATACTTTTTTATGGTTCAATTTGTTTAAATAAACAAATTATTTTGCCACATCGAGACTGGGTCTCTATTTCGTTTAACTTTGCGTAACACTTATCATGTCTTGTCAAGTTACATACCCGGGCAGATTATTATATGCTCAAATCAAATGGGTTAGATCTGAGATGTCAGAAAAAAGTCGGGAGATTTGGGACTGAAACCTCATAATAGGTCCACTATTCACACGGTTCAAACATGTATTGAGTTCAAAATCCAAATTCTCTACTACATCAGAACAGCGCCTATTTACTTGGCAATGTCTAATTATTTTGGCCCATTCATATTATATTTCCATTGGCAACAAATTGGATATTGCCTTTTAAAATCTTTTTGAAAAGTAAAATATTATCCAACATTTTTATACTGCTATTTACAGTAAAGATACACATATCACAACTTGAAGATAATCTTTGGATGTGATTGTTAAAAATCAAGCATGCCAACCAGTTGAAATAGCAGAGCCCTAGGCATTGCCCCGAGAAGAATAACTAGATTACTAAGCAAGAGTATAGAACTAGTTCCTTGATTAAAAATATAAATATTTATGTTACTTACATATTGCCTGACCGATCAAGCTTTGTGAGAAAACGTTTCCACAATATGAAGCCATTTCAAACTGTCTTGATTTTTCTGATGTAGTTAACTGAGAAAAAAAATATACTATGTATTAGTCGACTTAAATTGGCTCAACAGTTATAAGATGACAGCTTTAATTTAATTATATGTTAAATGTTTTAGTTAGCTTTGTCACAGATGAGACGAGATGAAAAAATGGAATGATATGGGGTTTAGCTTCCTACTGATCAGCTCCCACTTGGCTAATGAAGTTTGGCATATGCCATACAGTGTGCTATGAGGGAAATTTTGACAGGTACCGCGACCCTAAGGTCTACTCTTATATCAAATGTTAGTTACATTTTCCTGTTTATCAAGCTCTGTGAGAAAAGTTTCCACAATATGAGTAGCTATTTCCATCTCTCTTAATCTTTCTTCTCCCATAAATGCATCCTTGCATCTTAATTTCGTATGCATTAGAGACTTACCAATCTGATGATATGTTGAATTTCTCTCAGAGAAGAAAAACCTTGTTTTATTTATTTATGTCTTTAAATATATGTACATGTAAGTACCATGGCACCAGAAATGTCTTTGAAACTTCTTTCTGTACAAACTACATGGCTTGCTTTTGCTTTTAACTGTAGTTCTTCGTTGTCAATTATGTCATATTATTCTTTATCATCTGGAATAAGCAGAAGAGAACTTTTCTACAACACTTGTTCTCGGTGCATCAAAGTGATCAAATGTGATTATTTATTATAAACTCTTTGCTTCATGCACTGCTAATTTATGTAAACTACAATTATAGTAGACACATCAACCAACTGTAGAATAAAGTTGTTGTGGTCATTACTTAATAAAGCAAGTAGTGATATTTTAGTTATTATGCATTTAGGTAAAATCAACACACCAAGCATTATTTCTTGACTTTTGTCATATCTTCTGTATAGTTCCCTTGTTTGGTTTGTAATGAAACTGTTCTCGGCTCCTGGATAAAAAATATATAATTGCTGAAAATGGATAATAACAACTGAAAATCTAGTCATTTGTTGTATATCGCAAGCCCCTTGACAAATTGACATGTTTATCAATTAGTTAAGGCAGTTGGGAATACAATATTGCAAACAGTAGTTTAATATATTATTTATATTTTAGCGCTTTTCAACAGATATAATCTAGTCTAACGCTAATTTTAATATATTCTACAGAACGCGGACATACCAGATTATTTTTAGTTCACCGTGTTAAAAAGCTCACGTCGTACACCCTGCTTGTTGTTAGACAGTCTAACTATTTAATGTCATGTCAGTCTAACTATTCATTTCATAAAGATTACAAACGTCGTGATATAGCTTTTTACATCACGTGACTTATCCACACGACCGGTGGTACTGTAAGAATTACCCCCGTTTCCTTCTTGATTTTTCAAACGAATCGTTTAATTTCTGATTAAAATATATTTCATATAGGCAGAAATATGAATAATGCTAAGTATATTGTGACTTGTGAGGTATCGGTAGACTTGTGAGATATCGGTAAACTGATTATCAATGTCCCAAATGACGTGTAATCCTGCAACCTACATCCTAAACAACATTGGCGGGTGTATTTGACAGATAATTATTAATTTCATTTCAAAGCTGGTCTGAAAATGGTTGTTATGGTCATTCACTTGTTATCAGACTGGTTGCCAGGACCATTCAGTTATTATCAGACTTGTTGCTATGACCATTCAGTTATTATCAGACTGGTAGCTATCACCATTCAGTTATTACCAGACTGGTTGGATTACTGGTTGCTATGACAATTCAGTTATTATCAGATAAGACTAGTTGCTATCACCATTCAGTTAAATTCCAAGACTGGTTGAAAAAGGTAATACAAATGCTAACATCCACACTTCTAATCATAAATATCAGGATTTCGTCTCCGAATTTAATTTGATACGGGGGAACACATGGAAGGCGAAGGGGTGTCGCCTAATTCAGTTTTATAGCTGCCTCCAAATACAGTGATCATTTTCATTAAGTCAGATTCATTCTTTTCCTTATTCAATATCACATGTAAAAAAAATGTTAACATCTACTGTTTATCAGATAATTAAATATAGTAAAACATTATTTAACATCAACTGTTTATCAAACGATTAAATATAGTAAAATAGTATTTAACATTAACTGTTTATCAGATGATTAAATATAATATATTACCATTTAACATCAACTGTTTATCATGTATCTATAAGATAAACATGTTCGCACAACGTAACGGTGACTTTCATAGAAATAGCTAAACAAACAATTTCTTTACATTTTATTATATTCATAAGAACTGATCTAATTGTATAAAATGTAATGTATTGTGTATTTAAAATAAGCCATTAAATTGATTTTTAATCTGGGAGCAGATTGTTCCATCCGGGCTGTTTCATCCCAAATTGACCCCGGGCTGTTTCATCCCACATATCGGGTGGTTTAATCCCACAAATCAATAAACAGGTTTTACGTATTTTTAATATTTTATTCATACATTTATAACAATAACAACATGACATGGCATTTTTAGTAATACTATTTGTATCATTTCATACATAAATCATTTCATATATAAATCAATTACTTTGATTTCATTAAATTATCTAATTATCTTTTTTATAAATAGATTTATTTCTTAAATTTCATACATAAATCAGTTACTTTGATTTTATTAAATTATATATTTACGACTTTCATTAAATTATTTCATGAATAAATGTATTTATAAAGAAATGTATACCTAAATTAAATTTGCAAATGTATTTGTTATACTATTGCATTAAATTTGTTAACAAACTATTTATGGCCATACAAATTACCCGCTAATTTTAAAAATGCACTAGTTGTGATCGAACGATTAGTGTATTGCCCCCAAGCTTCAAATATTTTAGTGTTTATTTTACAGTATTTTTCCTACGGTTCCTAAAATTCACCCCTTCTTCAACCATTGTCCATTGCATATCTATTAATTCGCCTTCTTCCTTCAAAATTGGTAGTAAAACATAAAAGCTGAGACCCGCTCCCATACACCTTGAATTTAGACGTCTGTGCCATCCTGAAATACATTAATCTCATATTAAAAAATGTGAATGTGTAATAAGAATATTCAATTAAACTACTAATTACTATTGAATGTAAATAATATTGAATGCAAATTGAATGTAAATAATATTGAATGTAAGTAATTAAATTAACTCACCTTCACAATCATTGTTTGTTCGGAAAGCCATCATGAAAATGCTGATATTATTTAGAGAATAGATGGAGGACTCGAACCAGGTTTGTCGTATATACGAAACGAGTTCCCGTAAAGGGTTCGTGTTTGCCATCAGACACAACTTGTCGAAGACGGCTAGCATGTGGTCGGCGGGTAGAAAAGGAAGCGCCATCAAATTACGGACGTAATTAAAATCAGGAACCATTTACGAAGTGGTAGTGGTAGCGGTAGTGGAATGCCAGGGTTCGGAAAAGTGGTGCTCTTCAGATTCGTCGGCATTTGTTGTCGGTGCTGTACCAGCCACTTCTCTCGTTACACAATCTATGCAAGCAAAATGCAGTTCAATCTTCATTTTCCTCGCAGCTAAATAATCCTTGTTGGAAATGCCTAAAAAATAAATATATTGGATTTACTATCATTAAATTAAATAAATGAATAAATTGGATCTACTACTATCAAGAAATTGAATAAATAAATAAATAAATATCAATAAATAAAATTAGAAAAATAAATCTATATTCGATTTACTATCAATAATATTTCAAGCCAACTTACCTATATTGCATGTTCGATGCTGCCAGCGATCACAAATGTCACATGTCACATGTTGACGGGGTCTAACTACGGAGGAGCAACGAATACAAAGATCAGCCATGGTGTAAATCCAAAAGATAAATGATAATCTTTCACTTTCGGATCATATTTATAGTTAGATAACGCTTCTTACTTAAAATGTGTAAATACCACTCAACTCTCGCGTCGTGTTTTTATTACTAATCCATAACAATTAATTGTGTGTGTATTTGATAATAAACAATGAAGTACATGTTTATTTAACAAAAAGTAAGTGTTTAACAGTTTATTCGACAATAAGTACAACTCCGTTAATTAACTGCTACTAGTGGGATGAAACAGCCTGGGTTGAAACAGCCCGATAGGATTTAGGTCAAAGACCCATAGATTCAAATCATAATAGTTACTCTATAGACATCAATAGATAGTAATATGAATTTATTCTATTGAAAGTAAAAAAGAATAGTTGTTATTTTTCTAAGAGTCTTATTATTATTCTATTATTCTGCTGAAAACCTTTTTAAAAGTCGATTATATTGGTGTCTTGCACAGGGTGTTTTGTAATATGCGTTACAATTTCAAATACGGGAATATATGTTATTTGGTAACGAACAAACATGTTTTTGTATTATAGCAACCAGTGTTGTGGTGGTCTGACTTTTTACTAAGTATTGTGGAGAGTATATATCCGTATGGTACTTACATAGCCTTTAACTGATTGGCAACCTCTGAGAAAAAAATTTCTACAGCCATTTCCAACTGTCGGCGGTTGGTTACTGAAATAGAATATGCTAGATAGTAGTTGACTTGAATTAACTTGACAGTTTTGATTTGATTATATTCACAATAATCCATGATCAGTTAAAACGTGTAAAATACAAGCCCAAAACCATAATCATATGCTATAATCATATGCTGATGCGCTCACATTTTTGTTCTGTACACGCCCATTGAATGTTGTTTTTAGAAAATCCTATATTTTTGTATTAAGATTTTTAAGTTTATACTTCCTTTATTATTATATGCAGAATATCATATTTGTAATGTCATACTTTTATCTTTTTTTCTAACTTTTATTCAATCAATAACAACCTTAGTCAGAAGATACAGTATTTAATTGTGGGATAATTATAGGCGAAGGGCACTCATTGTTAAAAATAATAATAATATAAAAATGTTACCAGTCGTTCTTTGCACATGTATTACGCCATTGAGTGAAAAAAAAAATAATCTATAAAAAAAAATAGTATCTAGTTTATGCACGAGTGAAATTCAGGACAATTCTTACCTACTGACCATAGTCGAACGATGTAATTTTAAAGCGGAAATTTCATATTTTCTAAGAAAGTCAAAACATAATTATTTCTATGCCCTTTGCTCAAAAGGTTGTCCACTCACTATTATACGATCATGGGCAATATTTCACAGGCATAAAAATCCCTGACACCGAAAATAATAACACAATTACTCCCTTGTTTTCCCAAGGGAAAAATTGCCGTTTTAAATATTTGGACTTCTAGTGATAATCGTGTAAAATTTCAGAAAAACTAGATGGATAAAGTACATAAGATTACGGAATTAACCTACCTTTTCTCCCCCTTGCTTTGTCCGCCATTTTAGAAATACATGCGTTACTTCCGGTGGCGGTGTCCCATGGCTGTAGAAGTCGGCAAACATCGGTAGAAAATGGCCGATAGGATTCAGTGCAGCTAAACTGATCGTCGGTATTATAATGTAATCCAATAGTAGTAGCTGTCTGTCTGTTTGACGTCTGCTTCCACAGAAAGAGTGTGTGAAATAGCTTTATTTAACGTCCGCTTCCACCGAGGTGATATCGCACAGAAATCTATCTATCTTCTTGGTGTTTAACGTCTGCTTCCACATAAGTGATATTGCAGACAAGACGTAGGAGAGCCGAAGCTGATTCCTGTCTTTTAGAATATGATTTTGCAATCTTTCCATTTTGGCCTTAGGCCATGGATTGGGTTTATTGGGAAGTTCTTCCCTTTATTTAATATAAAACATATCGTTTGGTAGATGATCTCTTCTGCTTCTGGATTGGTAGATGTCACCGTTTGGGATTAGTGTTTAGGTGCCAGGCCCGTCTTATCGTGGCCTCCCTTTACTTCACTATCCCACTCTATGGGTTTGGTGTCGGATTCCTTTGCGGAATAGTGTTTAGGTGCCGAGTCCGTCTGACCGTAACTCCCCCTTACTCCACTATCCTGCTAGTTTGGTAGATGTCATCTTTGTGGGATTTGTGTTTAGGTGCCAGGCCCGTCTTATCGTGAACTCCCCTTACTCCACTGTCCCACCCTGTAGGTTTGGTGTCTGTTTTTTGACGGAATAGTGTTTAGACGCCGAGTCCGCCTGATCGTGACTCTCCCTTACTCCACTATCCTGCCAGTTTGGTATAAATCCTCTACGTAGTTTAGTGTTTAGATGCCGAGCCCGTCTAACCGTGCCCCCCTCTTACTTCACTATTCTACTTAGTCCAACCGTATCCATTAGGGCGTGGATTTGTTCGACGATTTGCAGTTTTAGATCTGGTCTCGGGAAGAGTAAGTTCTTATTGTTAAATGGCATGTTGTTGGTCTCTATCATTCTCATTAGTTCCCTTCTCTCCTCCTTGTATACCTTGCAGTCTACCAGGACATGGTTGGTGGTACATTCTTCTCCGCACTCACAGACGATGACTTGGTGTTTGTAGTCTCGCAGCCGCTCTTTCACCCTTAGTTTTGATATGAATCTGCATATATCTCTTCTAGGGTGATTGATCGCTGTCTTCGTGTAGATCTTGTCATCCAGCCGGAATCTGTATGTGTCAAGTTCAACGAGTTTTGATTCCCAGATTGAATTGACCTGTCTTTTAACCATATTGTAGATTTCCGTGGTGCTGTAGTCTATGGTGCGGAGTGGTGCTGTGTCCTTGAGACCTTCGTTGGCGAGTCGATCTGCCTCCACGTTTCCTCTAATGTTGACATGTGATGGAATCCACACGAGCTCTATTTTGCTTCCCTTCTCTAGGACCCTCTGGTATAGCTGCCTGATTTCCAAAATGACTTCTGGTCCGAGTTGTCATTTTGGATTGAAATCAGACTGCACAGAGAGTCGCTTGGGATGACGAACTTACTAGTCTTTTGATGGGAGATCCATGATATAGCGTCACGAATGGCCACAAGCTCTGCAGTGTATACCGAACAGTTATTGGGCAGTTTCCTGCTTATTCTCTGTTCCCCGTTTGGCAGGTATATTCCAAACGAGCTGGTACCCCTTTCAGGGTTGCGTGAGCCATCCGTGTACACATGGTCCCAGTCATCAGACGGCCAGTTGTCTACCAGGTGTTCTAAAGAGAAAGCACGTGCAGCAGTGGGGTTGTTTTTCTTGTCGGTTTTCTGTAATAGATCTAGATTGACCGGCGGTATAGGGAGCGTCCAAGGGGCGATCGCTTGGGGTGGTGTTCATTTATCTTCATTTATCACGAGCTCCCCCAGTCGCAGTTCCTTGATTGTTTCCCTGATACCCTGGCCGAAGCTTTTCTTTCTGGGATCTCTCACATATCTTGTCTTCTGTAGACTGACAAAAGTAGGGGATCTTTCGCCTAGTTGCGAGATCTTAGCCCAATACCTTGTCGCTAGTTCCTTTCTTCTTAGGGATAGGGGCAACTCCTCGGCTTCCTGTAGTAGTGCCTCTCTCCTAGTCCCAACCCCTACGCCAGTCGCAATACACAGAGCTTTGTATTGGATGGTGTCAAGCTTACTTAAGAGTTTTGGCGCGCAGTTCATGAAGGCCAAAGAGCCGTAGTCTAATACAGAGCGTATTAGAGCACGATACACCATCATTAATGTAACTCTATTGGCACCCCATGTGCTACCCGTTATTTTTCTCATTAAGTTTATGATTTTGGAACACCTATCTACAGTCAAGTCGATGTGCGGTTTCCAGGTCAGCCTTCGGTCAAAGATTACGCCAAGTAACTTGGTTTGATCTTTAAACTCGATGGTTTTCTGCTTATCCCACTATCCCTGCTCACAAGCATGCCGACCGTTTTCTTCTCTGAGACTTTAAATCCCCAGTCGTTTGCCCATGTCATGAATTTGTCTAAGGCCTTTTGCATGTTCTATTGTAGTTCACAGAAGTTCCCGCCTTTCCTCCATATTGTACTGTCATCAGCAAATTTAGCTAACTCAGTTTTGGCGTCGAGGTAGGACGATTTCTGTATGTCGTTGATCATGATGTTGTGAAGAGAGTGGGACTGGTGACCGACCCCTGAGGCGTGCCATTTTCTAATGTTTGCTCCGCACTCAGGAATCTGCCAACATTCACCTGTATCCTTCTATCGCTCAGAAAGCTTTTGATCCACCGAAACATTGTGCCCGTTATACCGATACGTCCTAACTTGAAGAGCAGCCCGTCCAGCCAAACTAAATCGAAATCTACGAACACGGCACATAAAAGGTTCCCAGAGAGGAGTGCATGCGACATGAGTTGCTGTAGTCTCACTAAGTGGTCCATTGTTGATCGCCCTTTCCTGAACCCCCTTTGATTATCGTCGATCAGTCGGTTGTTCTCCAGATAGAACTGTAGTCGGATGTTAACCATTGTTTCCAAGGTTTTGCACAGTGTGGATGTCAAGCTTACTGGGCGATAGGACTCTGCCTTTGTTCTCTCTTTCCCTGGTTTTAGAAGAGGGGTGACGCTGGCTTTCCGCCATTCTTTAGGTACATCTCCTGTCAGCCAGGATGTGTTGAAGAAGCTTAGCAGTATCGTTTCGGCATTTCTAGGCAGATGTTTGAGCATTGAGTACTTTTGCAAGTAGATCTGCCTTTTTATTGCCGTTGGTAACGTACTCATCTCCATTCTCTAGGTTTGGTATGTTGAATGATCTGCGCTTCCCGTTCATGGCGTTCAGCTTCTTCCAGACGACAACTGTTTGCGTGTTTTGATTCAACGCATTACAGAATGTCATCATGTGCCCACTTTGTGCCTTCTGGATGGTGTCTCTTGCGGCGTATTTCAACTTCAGGTAGTTTTGGTGGTTGTCTTCATTGTAGTGGCATTTCCGTAGGCACAGCGCCTTCTTTCTTTCGTTAACCGCCTTCTGACATTCTGGTGACCACCAAGGTTTTCTAATCCTTGGTTTCATTCCAGAAGTCTTGGGAATGGAGTCGTCTGGGGCACCTATAATAGGACTTGTGATGTTGGCAGCGTACACGTCGATGTTAGCATCGATGATGTCTTCTTCTTTCCACCCAAGGCAGCCTACACGGAAGTTAGCCCAATCAGCTTCTTTTATTTTCCAATTGGGTTTCCCGTTATAGACTTCCCTGGTTGTTTCACATTGGATGTAGAGTTCTATCAGTAGATGGTCACTGCCAAGTGTTTCATCTTCGTGTACTTGCCAGTCGCAGCGGTTTTCCATACCAAGCGTACAGAGTCGCACAGAAATATTTAAAAAAGTATATTTAACTTAGAAAAGATACATTTGGTAATGATTTTTTAATTGGTGCATGAAAGAATAAATTTCATTGGTTATTTTTTAGTTAACCAATAATATTTAATTTCAATTTTAACAACCAATTAAATTAAATGAGACTTTAACTAATTTCTCCCACGCAGACTGAATCAACTGTAAAAACACCAATGTACTAAAATCACATTTACATTAAATATTCCTTTGATCTACCAGTTTATACCAATAAAAATCCGCAACTTGCAGACATGTTAACTACAGACATCTTAACACCAATTAACATCCAATTAATTCTGTCAAGCCATTGTCTGTGCAAGAAATATCGAACTAAATAGTGGATATTATCTTAATAATCTTTTGTTAAGAAACTAAAACATTTAAAAAACGAAAACAAAGAAATAATATAAGTTGACATAATTCGACCTCTTTATTTTAGTTTTCGTTTATAAAACAGTACCTTTTCAGTCGAAAATTTAATGATACGTTAGAATTTTCTTCACAAAACTTAAAAAAAGTTTGCTCTGAATATAAACAATACCTAGTGGGTATTATGCAATTTTATATTTCACGACATACCTGTAATTAATAATAGATTAAAACAACACATTACTTGTGTTAATTATATGAAAACACACAAGATTTTATAAATCTATACAAGTTTGTGTTAATGCAATGCAAAGCAACACAAACTTGTGTAGATTAGTTTTAACACAAGTACTTGTGTTGAGATCCAACACAAGTTTATTTTCAGTGTACGTACATGTAGTACCAGACCATCTTGTGAACTCATCCACTGAAATTACCAGAAATGGCCAAAAGGGACTATTGGGCAGTCATCAAGAACCTGCAACTGAAAAGACTAACCCCAACACAGATACATACCCACCATCTTGTGAACCGAACCACTGAAATTACCAGAAATGGTCAAAAACGGACTATTGGGCAGTCATCAAGAACCTGCAACTGAAAAGACTAACCCCAACACAGAACACAGATACATGCCGACATAGTCTACATTTATTGGGAACGTCCTTCCCCACAGTAAAGAAATGGGTTGTGGAAGCAGCGTACTGGAGGGTCATCAACAGCCACCATTCAGAAAAACCTTGCCCGGGTGCATGGCATGGCGATGGCTAATCCGAATCGATGATTGATCACTCGACATATTGCTAGTGTTGAGGGCATCTCTCATGAGAGGGTGGAGCACACTATTGTCAACGAGGTAGGAATGGCAAACGTTTCTGACGATCAGAATCGTGTCAGATTCTTGACGCCCCTTGACAATCTCCGCCATTTTGAAGGAGATCCTGATAAATGTTTGGCTACATTTGGAACCATGGATGAGACCCGTTTCCAAAAATGAAAAGGTCGAGAACGACCTTTTTTAGTAGGACTGAGGAAAGTTTCTTCCTTACCGGCATCCG
The DNA here is from genome assembly GCA_963678685.1 of Patella ulyssiponensis. NCBI lineage: Eukaryota > Metazoa > Mollusca > Gastropoda > Patellidae > Patella > Patella ulyssiponensis. Next base: position 27,693,587 of record OY783227.1, on the reverse strand, counting down.
GGCAAACGTATGTTCACTTCGAAATGAAATGAAAAGGGGTTTAACGTCCTACTGTTTTGCACCTAACCCGGGCTAATGGAAGACGGGCATACGCCATACAGTGTGCTATGAGGGAAATTTTGCCCGGGCAGCGGCGCTACGGCCTACTCTTATATCAAATTCCAACTGCCAAGGGATCTTTTTACGTGCACTCCAATGTGTACACGGGACCTCGGTTTTTCGTACCATCCGAACGACTAGGCAGCTGTCCTTGTCAGGCCCTCCTTCTGCATCACTGACGAGGGGGAAATCACGCCGGAAAATCGAGATGAACTTTCTCGGCCAATGCAGGGATCGAACACCCGACCTCCAGGCTAGCGAAAAAGCCTTATCCACATGGCCACCGTGATCCCCTGTTCACTTCGAAGGGGTCTATGTAGAAGAATAATTAATGGAAACAGAAAAATACATCGCGATGGGTATATAAATAAAAACGATTGAATATTTATGTATGTGCAACAACCTAATATAGATGATAATCTTTGAGTGGCATTTAGCGACTGCGCACAAATTATATGGAGAGGGAGAGAGAGAGAGTATTGAATATTTATGTATGTGCAACAACCTAATATGGATGATAATCTTTGAGTGGCATTTAGCGATTGCACACAAATTATATGGAGAGAGAGAGAGAGAGAGAGAGAGAGAGAGAGAGAGACTTTTACCCGACACAAACTTGATAATTTCTGGACCATAGTTAATATGACCTCTTTCATCATAAATTTGAGATTGTTCTTCTGCGTGAAGCATTGCTGCGTTTTGGCCTCACTCCATTGCACCTAAACGAACAGAAATGTTGTCGCAGTCCTAAAATCCCCCAGAACTCATGCCAAACTCGACGTTGTCTCCACTCCGAACCTCGCTTTCCCCTGTACACTTGGGCACGCCCTGATTATTTAACAGGATGGTGTAAGGGTGCAACATTTTAAAAAAAGAAGGAAATTTCTATAGATTTGACTGTAGATCATATAAATGAAATGAAATGGAGTTTAACGTCCTACCTTTCTGCCCCGACTGAGCTAATGAAGATGGACATGCGCCATACAGTGTTCCAGGCGCTCGGGCGTACTCTTAGTTTGAAGTCCAAAAGTCAGTGGTTCTCTTAAAAGGTGAAATCGCGCCTACAAATTCTTATAATTTTCTCGGATAGCACCAAATATTACAGAAAACTGTAGGATTGGATTGGAAAATACACTCTTTCGAAAATTATAGTAATTTACAACAATTATGTACGAATTTATACATTTCTATGAATGTTGTTTTTCATAAGGTTTAACCGATCATATACAACTGACTTTATATTATATTATAGCACTGATTTGTTATTACTGCCAAATGAATGGAATGATCACGCTGTCAGACGAGCTGTGCATATTCTGTTAAAAGAAATGAATCAACTTACATTGGGCAAATTATCCCCCCTTTGTCAGGTAAGTTTTTGTTGTTTATTTCACTGTGTTCATTTTTGAATAGTTGATGTATCATCCCAGTGAAGCAATCGGATTAGTATTGCATCTAGTATTTTTAATCCCAGATTAAACATATATTAATCCTGATTTCAAAATTATAGATAATATATCTACATATAATATGTAATTTCAGGGGTTGTGATGGGGCAGGACCCAAATACTTGATATGTATCCACGCATGCACATTTCAAAATGACCATAGCTGAAACTAACTAGAAATGATTTTGCTTACAGAACCTTGTTATGTACAACATCAACCCTCTCTAGATCCTCACTAGATCCAGACTGAATGGGTGGCCGAATGAGCCATGTTATTGATTCCCCAGAATAGGGTCGTATATCCGACCCCGTGGGTTTTCCACGGAACCCCTGGGCTAAACACCGCCACGCGCAAGTAAAATATTGAAATGAAATAAAACCATGTGTTAGTCCCGAAATGACATAGCTTGTGTCGACTAGACGTTAAGTAATTGGAGACCAATCCCCTGATCATTCGTTTGTCTATTTATCATATTATATGACAGTCAATGATATTATATATTGTATTGTGTATTACAGTCAGTGGTATCTAATATCATATTGTATATTATATTCAATGGCATCTCATATTATATTGCATTACATTCAGTGATACCTAATATAACATTGTATATTACAGTCGATGATATCCCATATTAATATTTATTATAGTCGATGATATCTAAGACTATATCAGAGGCGGATTCAATGGGGGGCGCAAGGGCCCCCCCCCCCCTCTAATGATCGACAGTGCCCTTTTTTACTGCTAAAGGTGCCTTTTCTCAGACTCAAATAAAAATTATGTCCGTTCCGAACGTTTACGTAGACGAAAATATCAGCCAGATAGCTCTTGGAATGGCTACAGATGCAAGGAAATGACGGATAATGATCTTGTCCCCCCCCCCTATCAGCGGTGTGCCCCGTCTCCACGGTCAGTGGCCCATGCACTTTGCGGCGCCCCCCCCCCTTTTCAAAATTCCTAGATCCGCCCTAGTGGTATCTGATATTATATTATGTATTACATTCAGTGACATCTGATATTATATTGTATGTTACAGTCGATGATATCTAATATCACCAACAATAAATATCACAATAAACTAAGCCAGGAGAAATGTCGAGAGTTCGGTGAATGGTATCTAAATTACAAGAAACAGTCTAAGGGTAAGCAGAAGTCATATAGGTCAAAGGGTCAAGAACAGGTAGACGATGGAAAGACAGTTTTCTAATTCTCCATTGACTGAATGAATTTTGTTTCTGTTGTTATGAAATAAAAGTGTTGGGGATATGGGTATGCGACCTCTAGTATATGACGGAACGCCTGGTAAGAAAGGCATCTAGTCGTTCGGGTGGCACAAAACACCAAGAGAACCCGGGTATACTATTGGCAGCACCGTAAAGAACAAATAACAGTAGTGTACAGTTCCCCGCACAGCCATATTCCCTAAGCAATGACCCGAGAAATCCCTCTCTGTCCGTTGCTGGATTGACGTCTGATACTTGAACTTTTGGGGGAGTGTGTCTATTCTTCCCTTTCAATCAACATGACAGTCCTACGTTTAATCTGGGTCTTCCCTAAAACTTTGGACAGTGAATTAAGGTATGTTCGTTTCCAAACAGTATTTTTTACAAATTACATTTCATTCGACTTGATAGCCTCGTTTATCACGCAATTAGTTTTACTGCTTAATAAAATCGTGAGCCATGACGTAACGTTATTTAAACATTGGTCCAATATTGGCACTCGTTTTAAATGTAAAGCTTTTGTAGAGCAGCTAGACTACTGACTAATCAAAATTTAAATATCCACTCATTACAGCAGTGAGAAGTGGGATTACCTCTAATCAAACGGAACACTGCGAGGAGTATGCCGCACAGCAGACTGTGTGGTTTATATCGGTCTATTTAAACACGCTTGGTATCCCCCGAAAATAAGATGTTAACGGTATTTCGTTTATTCTTTATTAAGGAAACTAGATGATCACCCTACGTCACTTCCTGTGCACATTTTAGTTATTGAAAACATCTTTATCCTTTTTTTATTGTCAGAATTCACGGACCTGGATAAAGCACCAAAAGATTCCCGATTGACCTTCCATCCCGTGTATGAAATTCCGCTGCTTAGAAACTGGTTTAACGCAAACAAGAAGCCGTCTGAAGAAAAACTGGAATCTTTTTGCGTGCAGCTAAATAGCGGGCATGTGAGGCACGAACGCCCGGCCGTGACGACGACAAGGTTGAAGGTTTGGTGGAAAAATGAACGACAAAAAGAACAAAGAATATTAAAAGAAAGGGAAGAAATATCCGAACCTGTCCATAAAAAATTAAAAAGACATCGCACGACACGTTCGTGTACGAAAGGATCTGCAACGAAAGAGGTGTTGGAATCTAATATTGGGCTACAGGCATCCGGTAGCGCTCCATTGAATTCAGAAATACCTGCAGCACCGACCCTTAGTGACGTTAAGGGTGCTAAAGATGACGTCAATAATGATTTGTTTATAACCCCGTCAGAATCTGACCCGAAACTGAGTACATGTAATATTGACTCCCGCGTTTCACAAAATATATTACATTCTGCGTGTGATGATGCGAGTATTTTGCATAATGATGGCAATTTTGCCAATTTAGAAATGACACCTAGTTCGAGTGATTTTTTCACAAGTGGATGTGAACACCACCATGCTCCGTGACAGTCACTGAATGCATGTAATAGCAAATCAACACACAATCTGTGAATGACCTAAAAATAAATTAATATGAACACGACCATGTTCTGTGGCATCTCTGAATAACAGCATATCAACGCACAATCTATCAGTGACCAAAACAGAAATTAATATGGATAAAGTGAAAAAAAAAAATTCTGGTAATAAAATGAACCTATATCTATACAAACAAACATCGTTTAAATTTATATAGATGATGTGAATATGAATTTATATGGGTAATATAATAATAAATTAACATGATGATGTGAATCTAAATTTATTTATAATATGTAAGGAACTTAGTATAAACTATGTGAAAATGAATTTATATGCAATGTATGCAAAATATGTATATTTTCCTAAAAATGAATAAAAACCAATATCGGTTGATTTAAAATGAACGTATGTAGCACCATAGGCCTTTCTGTCAGACGTGGAGAGCGGGTCATTGTCAGTACGGTCGCCACATCCTACGTATGACCCATGCATCTTTTCTTGTGATAGTCTAGGATTTATCTCGGATCGTCATTTCTCCTCCTTCACGTTGTGTATTTCTTCTTACTGTTTTCTTAAGACGTTTGTCTTACCAGGAATAACAATGCAACTTTTCGTTTCTACATTTTATATCAAGCTAGATACATACAAGCATGGTATATGTTACAATACAAAAATCATTCTCAACCACTAGTCAGCCAAACTCACTAGGTGAGTTTTCTGCTGTCTAGGAACTCAGATGGTCATCTCTCTCAGGAATCTAAATTCCTTCTGTCATAAAGTTATAATATAGATTGTTTTATAGCCTAATGGATATCATGCAGGTCCAAGCGTGTTCATGACCATGAACCTGTGCAATTAAGAATATGATTGGATAAATTAAGCCAAATGACGCAATAGGTAAACTTCCATGCACATGTAATTTGTTGAAAGATAGAACCAGTTTGTTATGGTTCTGTAGCTCTTTTTATATAACAATATGTCCATCATTGACTAAGTTGATTTAAGCACTTTAAGTACATATATGTGAATCTACTGACTTGCCAAAGATATTAATTAATGAAGTAATATGCCATCTTATTTCTCGAGCAAAAATTCTTCTAAAAGTATTACATTCGTCCCTTTCTTTAAGATTTTTTGCTCGGTATTAGGTAAAAGATACCTTGAATCCTTTACAATAACCATACTAAAATTGTAGATCTATATAAATATTCATAAATGTAGCAGAAATCTAGAAAGTCAATATATATCACCTCCCCACTGCTAAGATTTATGCGAAATGAACAGGTAGGAGACTCCTAAAAACTTCCATATACTAAACCCTATAATTATTTATGCAAAAGGCACATATATGTGATTACTATATGATTAGCATACAAGATTACATTATAACCACAACCTGCATCAATCTGTTTCAAAAACATATAAGTATCAATTAAAAAAAAATAATCAAAAGTCGCATGCAAAAACTCTCCTAAAGTTCACCAATGTACTTCTAGTCCTATGAAAATTCACTTAAGCCTAAACACAGAAAACACAATTATCTTTTTAAAATCTTCAAGTGTCCTAATTTCAAAACAGTATAAAACATCACTGCTAATTTATAAAGTTCATGTTTCACTTTTAATTCTGTCACAGGATATCTCAATTTGGTAAACTGGTAAACCATTTCTTCTTGGATTTCTATTGGTCTGTTTCTGCTACCAGAGTCTCAAGTTGAAAAATTTCTATTTTTCTTCTAAGTATGATTGGTTGGAGACAAAATACACATTTTATCCGTCAATCAAACATGTCATTGCCATCAGACCAAGAACTGACTATTCCTAATACTTTAAAACTTTATTTTGCTATTAGTCTAACATTATATTATTCCTACTGTCTGTTCCAGGCAACACTACAAATCGAAAATTGCTTGCTATTTCTTCAATTTTTAATTTAAATGGTGAAAACTTAACGACCTACCTGGAATGGTCACCCCGTTACTGTCTATCGCACGTTTACCAATTTCAGATCAAGATATGTAACCTTTCTCTCTTGAAAAATCCTTCTTTATTTACTTCGCGGTATTGAAGTCTGCCATGCTTGACCTAATTATTTGGGATAAACCAAATCGAACAGGGGCGTGGATACGGCTTTGAGTCATTTCGTCCTATCTGAATGTTTAGATAGTTGTTTCGACCTAGTAGAATATAAATTGCTTAAAAGAGCTATTTAAGGGAAGTAATATAAATTTGCTATTTGGTTTCAGACCACAGTTTTTTGTTCCACTGCCTTAGATATTAAATTTGCTAATACGGTATTTTTTTTAGATAGTTTAGTCTATTTCTTTTTTGATTTAGTTTTTTTTTTTTGTATTTTGTGAAATGCCCCTAAGCAAATGATACTTTGACAGAAAACGGAAAGGGGTAGTAGCCACACAAGGTCAACTTCTGTTAGATCAAAGGCACGTCATTGCGTTTTTGTGTTCAGACCACGAGTTATTTTTTTTTACATTTAATTTATTCATATTGATTAACCCTGAACTTCTGCAAGTCTACCTTTTAAACAAGAAAGCAGAAATAAACTGTTTTATAGAAATCATTTATTTACACAAATTCAGAGAAAATGCTCCAACTATAATAATATATATCACTGAAGTTGTCTGGCCTACATTCACGCTATCTATTTACGTACACAATCTACACATTTCACAACACTCGCGCTCACATCAATCTCCCTGCCAGTACATTTCGCATGCATCCACCGTTCACACAAGTCAGAGCCCACCCAATCAACAATCGCATCCGACTCACTTCCCGGTGGGTTCTCACAATCACATACACTACAAACACATCTATATTATCAGCACTCAAATCTTCATTCGCAACACCACCGTCATCCATATTCTCAGCAACATTTTCACTCTCACTCTCTCCATTGACATTCTGTTCACTCTCATACTCGAACTCACTGTCAATTCCGAATGAAATGATAACTGGTGGTACTTCTTCACTTAATCTTCCCGCTTCCCATCCAATGGGTTATATTTTTTACGATTAGTTTTATTTTTATCTATTCAACGACAATATCTGAAACAAACCGTGTGCGCCTGTCGAACGGGAAAATAAATAAAAATGGATACCGATAATCGATACTAGTCCATAAAATTATAAGATATCGTAAAATATTTACACTTCATCCGAAAGGTTACCATGCCATCTAATGCTTCAAATAAGTGTTCTGTGAGAAATATTTTAGAAGACATGAACTTCTGTGAATATTTCAAAGGAATATTAAAATACCGGAAACCAAATAAAACAAACCAAAAAACACGCACACACACACATTGTTGATATTGTAACAATAAATGTATTTATTTTGCATGAAACGTTTTGAAAAAAGCCCTGAAAATAATCGAAAATAAGTATTATTGTCGTAAAATGACGGTGCGAAACCTCCCGCCCAAAGTATTATTAACCGAATGCACCCGATTTGTGGAATACCTTCCACCCCTACATGATATACGAGTGATCCAATTTACACATGCGCAAAGTCAATGTTTATCTTCTGAGAAATTGAATGTTTCGAAAAATGTGAAATTTACAAGAGAATAGAGGATTTTATCGAACTTATTGGCGTTAAGGTTCAACGAAGAAAGTAATGGGGTGGCCATTCCAGGTAGGTCGTTAAGTTTTAACCATTTTAATTAAAAACTGAAGAAATAGCAAGCAATTTTCGAGTTGTAGTGTTGCCTGGAACAGACAGTAAAACTTATAAGTAACTCTTACTTTTAATTAAAATTAAACTTTATTTAATTATTAAATAAACTTTGATGTGTCTCTTTAATTATAAATCTTCAAACTAACTTTGACCTCGTGACCTGAACTGAGTAAGTGACAATTTTATAATTTTATAATTGCGTTTTCATTTTATAATTTCGGTTTGTGTTTTAGAATTCCGCCATGACTATTTTATAATTCTCTGTCAGTAATGTGACCTTTTTGACCTACTCATTTATAATTTGTTTTTATAAACATTCCTATCAGACTGACACTGACACAAGCTGAGCTCAAACTTATGCCAATACCAGACTATAATTTATCCAAAATACAACTATGTCGAGAGAAAATGGCTGTACACTCCATTCAATCAAAACACAGTCCATAATTATATAATCATGATTATCTTAACTTTTAATTACATATAATTTAAAATCATTCACTGAAATCACGTGACTTTCTCTCACGTCAATTTTAACACAGCGTGAATACTATTGTTTATAATAATCCGACCTTATGTCAAACTATACACCCCAAATCACCTCTCGTGAACAATTTAAAGCCAAAATTTAATAAATGACACAAAATAGCATTTAGCAAATATATATATTTAACGTTTATATTACGTTTCTAAAACAAATATGTAATTACACATAGTTAATAGTTATATACGGACAAAATCTACCGCATATCTACACTTTTCTAAAAAAAAAAAAAAGTGTCCTATTCGTACATTAACCTTGTATAAAACTCGTTTTAATGACTTTGCGATAATCTCACTATTTAACGAGCCGATAATTTTTAGTTTTTTCCCAAGAAAAACTATACCAAAATCCCTAAAGTTAATCACATGGGATTTTAACATAACCTAATTTTTTATTCAAAAGTTAAATTACCATAATTTTGAAACCTGGACTAGAGGTTTCAAACTTACATAGCTAAACACATGGACGACACAAAAACACAAATAATAGCAATGCAACTTTTTAGTCAAAAGCTAAATTACCATAGTCTATAATCGACTAAAACCATAATTTTGAAACCTGGACTAGAGTCCCAAAATTATATTATATACGAAACAACACAAAACACGAATATTTAGTAATCTAACTTTTTATTCGAAAGTCAAACCACCAATTTTATTAGTCTGACTAGACTAAAACCATAATTCTGAGACTTGGACTAGAGTCCCAAAATTACAACACAAATTAACGAACCAAAAGCAGAAAAAAAAAACCGGCCAACTATATCCTTTCCTCATTTGATACGGAGACAAACATTAATCCCTTACTTGATTCCCTATTTATCATTATTCCTTAGTTATATCAAAAAAAATTTTTTTTTTTTAAACTACACCTTAGAACTCACTTTAATTTTATTTTTACTACATGTCATGTTAACCTGATAATTATACTCACCTAGCCAGTGATATTCTATTGTTTAATAAACCTGTCAATCTTAACTTATGAATGACTAATTTCATTCTCTATACAGTGGAATTTCAAATATTTAAATTCTAATCAGATTTAACTTCAAATTTATGATATTTGGTCTGTAAACAAATTGAACACATTAGATTTACCTGAAAAAAATGTACTTATCCAATTCTGCTAATAATTCGGCCAAAAATTTTCTCTTGATGGTTTGTTCAGGTTTTCTTCTTCTAGATTTCTTCCTGGGTACTGGATCTTTTGGTCGTGTACACCAAATAAAATATGTTTTCTTCTTCCAAATGTTGCTGCTTGCCCAAAAGGTCGAAACTTTGTCATGGCACCAAATCGAATATGTATTCTTATTCTAAATGTCTTCCAGATTTATCTCGGATCGTCTTTTCTCCTCCTCCACGTTGTGTATTTCTTCTTACTGTTTTCTTAAGACGTTTGTCTTACCAGGAATAACAATGCAACTGTTCGTTTCTACATTTTATATCAAGCTGGATACATACAAGTATGGTATATGTTACAATACAAAAATCATTGTCAACCACTAGTCAGCCAAACTCACCAGGTGAGTTTTCTGCTGTCTAGGAACTCAGATGGTCATCTCTCTCAGGAATCTAAATGCCTTCTGTCATAAAGTTATAATATAGATTGTTTTATAGCCTAATGGATATCATGCAGGTCCAAGCGTGTTCATGACCATGAGCCTGTGCAATTAAGAATATGATTGGATAAATTAAGCCAAATGACGCAATAGGTAAAGTTCCATGCACATGTAATTTGTTGAAAGATAAAACCAGTTTGTTATGGTTCTGTAGCTCTTTTTATATAACAATATGTCCATCATTGACTAAGTTGATTTCTTTAAGTGCATATATGTGAATCTACTGACTTGCCAAAGATATTATTTAATGAAGTAATATGCCATCTTATTTCTCGAGCAAAAATTCTTCTAAAAGTATTACACGTATATTATGAGTAATATAGATACACGTTGGTAATGTTATGAATTAGATGGATGGGAATTTGTTTTAGGACCTTGCCTTTACCAAACAATAATAAAACCGATTTAACCTATATGCAGGCCCGTAGCTAGCCCCAAAATATGTTTGTGTGTCGGGGGAGGTGGGGGGGGGGCAAGGGCTTCTGGGAGTGTCGTAGAAATGGATTCACTATTGATGTCTTCGATCTGGCTCTAGCCACAGTGGACCGTCATAAGGCCTTCATTTGGGCAAGTTTTGTAGTCGTTTGACTACAAAAAAAGTTACTGGCCTATAACTCCCAAAAATTCCAATTACTACTGTACATAGCTAACATATATTACACCAATTCCCATTTAAATAAAGGTGAAACCTTAGCTTATAATTATATGATTTGGTTAAACCCAACTGCTATGAAATACGAAAAGTTCGGAATCAGGTCATCTAGAGTGCGACTTTTTTGAATTTTTAAGATTATCACGCATGATGCGCAGGGGCAGATTGGGGCCGGGAACCGACCCGGGCTCCCGTGTCGGAGCGGCCCCCTTTACTGTCCCGTCTCTCCCCCTGGAAATATTTGAAAAATGAACACCAAATATGCGATTTGGTGGCATATCTGAATATAATCTCTGTCAAATAATATATTTCATAAATTTATTAACTTAGGCCAAAACCCCAACCTGCAAGTAATTTACAAGCATCAACCTGTGAAATCATCATATCGTCATATTATTAATTAACGTATTATCATTGTATCGTCAATTAACTGGTTAAAAATGGGACTAGTTGAGAAGATTTTGACCATTTGATTAACCAGTTAGGAATATTGAATAAGTAGGAATATTTTCATTGAATAATGTCCCATTTTTGTTGCCGGGGACGCTTGTTGATTTCTCCTGTGACGAAAGGCCACGAGACACACTGGTACAGAGTGACGAAAATGAAATTCATAAAAGCTGCTTTTTGAATTTTGGATTCTGGCGTATCCCCACAAACACGGTGCAGGTGACTTAATAATTAGTAAATTTGGAGGCGACAGTGTCGGGTGAATTCGATGAAATTTTCGGATGAAATTCGGAATCCCAATTGCCAACACCCAGCACACCCGGCCCAGAAAGTCTATTATACCAGCCCATTCCAGACTCCAGTGATGGCGTGGCGGCCCGTTAAAGTCACCGGCCACACACATCATAGCTCCATGGCCGATCCAACAGACCCTCCCCATATACTGTTCAGCAGAAAAAGTTTTTTTTAGACGAATTGGACAAAATTATTTTTTTCATTTTTTGCCCAATCCGCCCCTGCTGACGCGGGCTTGAATCAATCTCACCCCCATTGTGAATTTGACCTCGACAATTTCCTACTCTCTCCAGTTGACATTATTATTGTAGATTTCTTCGGGTTGTTTCTTTGTAGGGCGGCCATAATCTCGTCGTGGGTGGCCCACCATATGCTCCGGAAACAAAATAGGAAAGGAAGGATGGACGACGTCCGGGCCATTTCAGTATCGCTCCCCTACTTCGTTCGATCCGGCATAATAAAGCTCCCAAGATGTGTGGAATATGTTTTGAAAATATGTAATACCTATCTTTAAATGCTCAAGTGTTTTAAAACTTCAAACCACATAAAACTTAGACATGAACCGATTATTTGTTTGAAATATTTTACAGAGTGGTGCTTTTGTACGATTTAATAATGAAAAAGCTTTTAAAAAACTCTTTAAGTGCTGGTTATTCATACCCAAAATTCTACTTATATTGCAATCTATCACCCACCACTAAACCTATTCCTAATTTTGATAAATGTAATGGAATGACTGATAATTTGATAGAACTACAAAATAATAATACTGTTATAGTTCAATTAAATTTGAAAATATTTCTACCTAGACCTACATTCTTTCAGTCTTTTGATGGAATTATTCCAAAATTTAATAGATCAGCTAAGGATATAGTAAGCTTTAGCCAATTTGGCAGGTAGCAAATTGAGATAAACTAACGTGTAAAGACAACAAAATTCTCAAAAATAAAATATTGAAATCATTACGATCTCAAAAATATTTTTGTCCAAAGTTTGCGTATAGGTCAACCTTTTTATACGCCCACATGATAAATGTGGTCGTATATTGTCGTCCGTCCGTCCGGCGTCCACAATTGCTTGTGGACGCTGTAGAGGCTAAAGTTAAAATCTGTTTAAATTTATATTCATACACAGTGTTTAAGGTCATGAGACTAAGAAGCCTATTGATTTTCATGAGCCGAAGAAAATATCGATTTTCTAGAGAAGAAAAAGTATATTCATTTTCAATGAATTTTGATAACTTGAACAGCTTAATCCATGATATTAAATGTTTCATATACTAAACGTTAGCATGGGGCAGAACTTTCTAGAAACAAAGCAAATTCTAATGATTTTAGTGTATTATAAATGTTTCATTAACGAAAAAAGTAAAAATATGCTTAACTGCCTGGACGATTTAGCTGCCGTGGGCGTATGTTTCGTTGCCTGGCAACCTTCGCTTATTTCATCATTTTGCGCAGAATTTGTGGAATTTATCGAAAAATTAATTTGTTGCGAAAGAGTATTCGGTTGGAAAGTATCGTTAATGAATGTCTCTTGTCACAGATTTTAGGTCTAATCTTATACAAGTTTTTATTGTAAATACATGACATTATATACCTGTATCAGATTAGAAATAAAATCTGTGACAAGAGACATTCATATATTCAATAAGTCCACTTTTATTGCGGCCTAAAGGAATGTCGCACGGTATTTGAATTTTGATCATAAATAAAAGATAATGAAGTCGTGAAAAAGCAGATCTACATTCCACAATAGTTTGTTATTAAAGATAACAAAAAAAATACGAATTATTCAATAAAAACGTCGAATTTCTTCTCTGAAATTTCCTTTCATCAAGAATATTCCACATGACCAAAGGTTATGCACTCAATGTTCTCTTTCTACCGTTGAAGATAAATTCCATTTTCTGTAACAGTGTCCCCGATATGAAAACCAGCACTTGAGATATCTACCCTACTTTAATACCATCTTGTCAATTAACTTTTGAAATTCTTTTATTCCGCCAGATTTCCTTTTTTAGGCAGTAGCAATATACGTGTACACATACCATGCTTTTAAGGAAAGTGGTGTATCTGTCGGGTCTAATTCTTTTTTTTCTTCTGAATATTCTTACCCCATATTTAATCATCATACACTTATGTACATGGGTATACTTTTACTTTACTCCATATTAATGATATTTTCATTTCATTGTTATACGTTCATTGTTGATTTTCATTGGTATTATCCGGTATCCCAATAGTAGACTTACATGGATATATCTCATTATATTTTCATATATATTTCTATACAGATATTGCGCTCGTGCGATCAATATATTATTACTTAATGTCATGCACTCGCCCATTATAGGTTACTACCATAGAGGTGTTTATTATACTTCCATGGACACTACACATAAATATTTACACCTCCATGGCTACTCCAGATAAAACACAACATAAATAGACACAGCCGTCATACGCGCATTGCATTTTGCAACTCCGTCACGTCTGATGCATTTGCTGACGTTTAAATTGTTTAAAAATTGGATTGTGTATTTTAATTCATAGAACGATGTCACAGGTAGGTTGACTAATTGTTGCTTCAGGAACACTGATGTAATAGAGCTCATTCCTTTCGCACAGAACAAATTCACATGACGCACCATTTTAAATAAAACCAGCATATCTCGATAACTGTTGAAGCTACGTTTCCGTAGACTATACTAGATTAAAGACAGTGGAGTTGGCTAATTTACGGCATACATGTTCGCCCCCCTGGTTTGGTGAGTTCGAACGGAGAAATAAAAAGACATTTATTTATTTAGTTATTTATTTATTCAATGAAACTAAAATAATATTACACATATATCCACCTTCTGGATACAGTTTCGATATAGTATCTATTTCTGGTAGTATTAAATGAACTTTTTATAGGTTTTATACTAAATAGTAAAAGTAAACTAATATAGAACTATTATGAAACCAATACGTTTAGTCAAATTGAACAAATAACTTCTTTTACCTGAGCTGTAGACATATCTGTTATATAAAATGTTCTCTAATAATCGTTCCATGTGAAGACTGCTGTTATAATGTTCTAAGGTCTGTCGTTTTATCTCTTCTGCCGTGACCTCTTGTATTTGCGTATTATGGTTTCGCTCGATCGTTTTAAATTGTGAAAAAATTAAATGCAGATCTAAGTATCTTAGGTTATCATTAAGTTTTGCGCGCCAGTAAACAGTTATGCATACAAAGAATATGGTGATTTTCAATACAGTTATGGTATCTGGCACGTTCGCACCCACACGTTCTCACCCACCCGGGCGAACTTGCCCCGAGCAAAAGGTTCGAACTAGCCCAACGGGACTTTATATATATAAATTCAGAGAGAAAAATTTACTCACCAGGACAAAAAATGAAATCTGCTGCACAAATTGTTAAAAGTGGCATAACCCTTTTCATCATATAATTAATTCAGAGATAAAAATTTACTCACCAGGACAAAAAATGAAATCTGCTAAACAAATTGTTAAAAGTGGCATAACCCTTTTCATCATATAATTGAATGCAAATAAATGCGATCTATAAAGACGCATACAGTAAGTAACGTAATTCCAAGCATTGGCGTAAGTACTGAATTTATCTAGACAAAAAATAATATAAAACGGTCAATGGTAATGGCCATTGTTATAGTTACTTACTGCATCAAACCATAAAAAAATCATTCATCAACGTTTACGTTTGTCTAAAATCGAGTATTATCTTATTGCATTAATGTTTCAGAAGGACGCAACACCTGATAAGATCAAACGGAGTCCGAAACCGGACGACGCACGACATGACAACGCAAGACCTGGAGGTTCTAAGGACACCAACATAACACAGGAGCCAGATGACAATGCAGACAAACAAAAACTTACTACCAAATTCGGTGAGCTGTTGATACATGGAAAAACAGACGAGACGGAAGAGAGAAAACAAAAACTAATAGCGAAGCGAGAACAAGATAAAAAAAACTTTGAAATAGCTTCTGACCTGAAAGTGACCTATACAGAGAGGCTGTTTAGTGAATTTTCAACTGATTTTACGAAAAGTCTATCTAATTACAAAGAGAAATACAAATTAGATAAAGAAGAAAAAGTAAGTACACATATTTGTGGGAAAACTCGATTTTTTTTATTAATTCATAATCTTCATCAGCACCATCATCATTTATCATTTATTAAACTGTTATAGCGCCAAAATCCAAGTGGAAACAGCTACTCTATGGGGCTTTTATAATGATACAAAAAAGCAAATGGATTTTTAGAAAATTACGAAAACCATAACTTATAAGATACCAACCTCATGGGTTTTCTCTGGGTCCTCCCACTGCTAAAGAGCCCTACGCGTAAGTGAACTATCGAAATAAACTTAAACCACATGTTAGTCCCGAAATGACCTAGTTTGTGTCGAATGGACGTTAAACCCCATTTTTCTTCTCTCTCTCTCTCTCTCTCTCTCTCTCTCTCTCTCTCTCTATAAGATACCATAACATATAAAAGACAAGTAAAAATACATTAGTAAACTTATAAAGAAACCGCAACATAAAAAGGACATATCAAAGTTTATCAGTAAACTCATAAAGAAACCGCAACATATATAAAAGACATGTGAAAGTATATCAGCAAACTTATTAAGAAACTGCAACGTATAATAGACATGTAAAAGTATATCAGTGAACTTATAAAGAAACCATAAAAATATTAAAAACATGTTCAAGAATATCAGAGATATTTTTCAAAAGGTTGAAACATGTTAAGGGCTACGTAAACTTATAGTCAATTATATTCAATAAATAATTCTGTTTTAAGAATCTTTTTTTTAAAAAAAATACTGAAAGTTAGGCTAGTGTTTGTGGTGAAGGATATATCATACCAACGTTTAGGAGCTGCCACGAAGAAAGAGAATTGGATTTTGGAATGTAAGTAAGTGTTGAGTTACCGAACGTAGTTGACGCAAGGGTTCGTACTTTGATAAAATATTTTGGAGTTAGACAATGTAAAGATAAATAAGTGAGACAGAGAACTTTTCAAATCAATTCTATAGGAAACAGGGAGCCAGTGAAGCTGCTTTAAAACTGGGGTAATATTGTAGCGAGACAGAGAGAGAGAAATGGGGTTTAACGTCCACTCAACACAAACTAGGTCATTTCGGGACTAACATATGGTTTTTTAAATTTTTATTTCAATAATTCGCATGCGCGTAGGGGTCTTTAGCAGTGGGAGGAAACCGTGGTGCCCGGAGGAAACCCACGAGGTTGAGAAGGCGCCCCCATCTCCATGCCACATACGCTCACAACAGGGCTCGAAACCACAGCTGCAACCCAGAGGTGACCGGCCAGCTAGATGTCGAAGCGCGGCACTCTAGACCACTAGGCCATCCCAACCCCCCATAATATTGTAGCGTGATGGGGTTATCACACAATTCTTGCTGCTTAAGGGGTATGGTATAGCAGGAAGAGCAACTAATAGAGAGTTACAATAATCTAAACTTGAGGTTAAAAGAAAATTTACTGGCATTTTACAAGTTTCATCCTTCAGACACGGTCGAATTCTACCGATCTCATATACATGTATGTTGGAATTACTGGCTTTTATATACTGACGAAATATGAGACTGCATATTTAATAATGAGTCGAACAGGACTAAGGTTGCGAACACTGAGTGTCGGTCAAACATTTGAGTCTCAAATTTTCACGGCATCAGTTTATAATATTTTATATTCAGAACACGTTTACGTTTTGAAAGATGAATGACTTCGTTTTATTATCATTAAACAGATTTTGTTTCATCAACAGTCTTATTTCGGCGATACATTTTCAAGTTTAATAATATTTTGTTCTTCATTGGAACCATTCAGTGTGATGTAGAGCTGAGTGTCATCAGCGTTTAAACGATAACTTATTCCATGCTACCGAATGATGTCACCCAGAGGTGAAGTGTATGTCGTAAAAAGTAAAGGCCAAATGACGGGACCTTAAGGGACACCATATTTGAGTGTCTGTGGGTCAGATTTGCAATCAACAATAACTGCCGTCTGTTTGCGACATTCTTAAAACGACTGTATCCAAATGTCATTGTCAGTTGTGGCGAAGGTTGCACTTCGATCTATTAGTACTAGAAACACACAGTCACTCTTGTCCATTCCTTTGACAATGTCAATGTGTACTCGTACGAGTGCAGTTTCCGTACTGTGGCATCATTTCTTGTAAAGTTGGTTGATTTCTTCAATGTGAGACTTAAACCTTGCAGCGACTTTCGATAGCCATGATAGTAAGGCATTCTGAAGGTGCGGAAACGTCCTCATCTTTTAGTGAGCGATTCACACTATGTGTAACAACTGGGGCCACGATATGATACAGCATGATGTCGTAGCCCAACGATACGGGTGCATCACGATACACACGACATTAATGTGAAATTGACTAAAGTTTTCTTGAATCTTGAAATAAAGAAAAAATACACAATGTTTTAAATTTATATTGTTTATTATTAGATAAATTAAAATTTATATTTAACTTTTAACAAATATTTTTGGCACATTTTAACTACAAATACTTCAAACGTCTTTATTTATTTTTCTTTTACCTCAAAAAAATGTTTGAGAATTTAATTTGTCGGAGTAAAAAAGTTAATATGCCCATGGACCTTATAACACATTATAAGGTCCATGATATGCCGAACTCATTAAGCCTCGTCGATGTCATGCTTATCAGTGATTGTAGAACTGCGGGATCAGTTTGCTTCGATCGAACAGGCGGGTGGCTTTTCTATTTCAACTTCACCAAGTGTAACACTGCTACCACCAGTACTGGGCGTGAACATAATAGTCGAAAGACTAAGAGAGACTGTTAACCAAAATTTCAACACGCTTTTCATTCATTCGAATAAGAGCCACCGGCATCGCGAGGAAGATATGACTTAAATAAAATGCGATTTCATTGGTGTAAAATGCATGGCTTCCGGTATTTTGTCCAATGGAAAAAATTGTCTTATCCAGTTTCCGAGTCGTATTTTGCACGCGATTAGTAGGTCAGTTTTGCAATGATTGTGAAGTCTGGATGCCCGGGCCTATAGAAGAGGCGTGCTGTTCCTAGTCTATTTATAGCTACCGAGGGTTTCTTTACATTTAGGCCTTGTGTACGTACGTACTGATCTTATATGTAATTTCTACATGTCTCATTTATTGAACAAATATCGCGATATAGTATGAAATTAATCGTGAACCTTAAATTGAAAAAAAAATCTCGATTATCGATATTCTTAAAAAAAATATCGTTCATCGTTTTCATGGAAAAAATCGCGGTACACCGGTTCACCGGTGAATCCTTTCGGCCCTAGTAACAACAGGACAGACGGTCGATGATCAAAGTTTTAATAACCATGTAGGTGTCGGGTCCAAATCATGTGACTTATTTGCTGAATTTGAAATAATTTTAGACATTTAAGAAACTTGTCAGTAAAGCGTCTATAGATGGCATGGTGGTGTGAGACTGTAGATATTGAATCTTCCCAATCAGATCTGATTTGAGTAACCCTTCCACAGAAAAATGATGAGAACTGCTCTGACAGTGTTTTTTTTTTTACTGGTTTAGAAATAGGCCTACTATACAAGATTCTGAAAATTTGCTTAAGATAATTTTTACTTAGTGCTATCGTGTTTTAATAAATACAGTTTTAGCCTGTTTAATTAATTTATTTGGGATAGTTCTATGATGAGTGTGCATTTGCTTATGAATTTCGAATTTATATATATATTTTCAAGGGGGCATGTTGATTTAATACATCACTAAGAATTGAGTTATAGAGAAGCACGTTTGTTTCAATATTATGAGCCTCCTGTATCTTGGGTATTAATTTTGATGAAACAATGTCGTCTCAAATTGAATAATGTCGATATCTTTTACTTTACGGAAAGTTATTTCTTTTTTGATGGGGTCAGACCTTTTCAATAACAAATTCGCAAATATTGTATAGTGGTCTGAAATTGCATTGTCAATCACATGTAATCAGCAAATCTGGTGTATGACCTTGTATGTGAGTCCCGTCATTAATTTGTTGGCTTATGTTGCAGGAAATTAACAGATCTATAAACTGTTTGGACTTTACAACATTTGGCTCTGGGAACATCATGAAATAATCTTTGATTTCAGTTAAAAAAAAGTGTCAACAGTTACCTTATTACGAGATAATGTTAGAGCACGATATACGCTAATGAGACGAATGACATCTTTGACTTTCAATACTTGTCTGAAATACATCGAAACTGGTAAAATCCGGACTGTGAATTACGGAAACTTAAATTTGCTATTCCACCCCCTCTTGCATTACTTATTCAGTAGCACAGGAGAATAGTTTTCCAGGGCAAGTTCATTAACACTAACAAAATCTGATGAGTTAAACCAACTTCCAGTGATGACAAAGCTGTCAAAACCATGGTCGGCCACAGAACGTACATACGGGAAGCCAAACTTTAAAGTGTCACTGTAGATTACGCTATAAGGATCTGAACTAATTTTATTAAAATCGCATCGCACCTTGGACGCTTGTCTTGCTTAGACCCAGTTGAGGGGATGACAGGTTTTGATTTTGATGAGTGAATTTTTGCAGGAGGGGGTTTGCCAGGTTTTTGTAACGGAAATCCGTCCTCATCGTCTCTAAATTACATAGGCATACATACAAATTCAGCTTTTTGAACAGAGGAACATTTTTATACTGATGTAGGATCACTTTGTGATGTAATTTCATTGATGCAAGGCATTATGTAGCTGAACAGGGTGAGGTTTAGACCACCCCCCTCTGGATCTGCCCCTGAGATGAGTATTAATAGTATTATGTATAGATTGCTTTTTCCTTCTCAGTGTGTGTGGAGGGGTGGGGGTGGCCTAGTGGTCTAGAATGCCGCGCCTCGACCTCTAGCTGTCCGGTCACCTCTGGCTCGCGGCTGTCATTTCGATCCCTGGTGTGAGCGTATGTGGCATGGAGATAGGGGCGCCTTCTTATCCTCGTGGGTTTTCTCCGGGCACCCCGGTTTCCCCCCCACTGCTAAAGCCCAAGACGCGCAAGCGAATTATTGAAATAAAATTAAAGCATATGTTAGTACCGAAATGACCTAGTTTGTGTTGAGTGGACGTTAAACCCCATTTCTCTCCAAATACTTCACTTAAAAAAAAGTAAATAAAATGGGATAAATAATGAAAATGCATAAAAAGACAAAGCCAAGGAGGTGCCACAATTACTTTAAACGTCACTGCATAAATCATGAATGTTTTACAATATCTTAAACACACATTATACAAGAGCTAAATCTGCCTATTACAGGTCTTTCTTTAGGCCTGAAATGTTATCTACATTATTAATTAGACATTAATTAACATATCCAGGCCATAATCAACTCTCGATGGCATCGGATTTCTCTGATATTATATAGATTGGAACAGTTCAGCCGTATTTTGATTTAATTTAAAAATGGAAGGGCGAGGCTTAGCTTCGAAAAACCAGTACCGTGGTTGAAATTATTGCACACGTTTTGTCAAATCTTCAAAGGCTCATATCTTGGCTCGCAATAGAGTAATTTGAATGAAATTTTCAAATTTTTCTTTTTACATTTTCTATTTCTGAACTATTATAACAAGGAAGGCTAGCTCTTTATCTAAATCTTACATAATAGAAATAGTGATATGTGTGACGTATACATGTATGGTTCATTCAGTTTTATTTTATCAAAATGTGATGATATTATTCATTTGAGCAGATCGCCGACTTATTTTCCTTTTAATTATAATTTAACACTTGATGGAATATATAAAGTAAAAGTAGGATAGTAAATTTTGAACACATGCTTTGTGTTGTTTTTCTATTTACAATTTGACTGTTAAAGTTGAGGACAGTGGTCATATTTTTTCTGTAAACAACGATGTCAGTGTTCACACTTTCTAGTGTATGTAATGTATCATGTTTGTATGTTTTACTATACAGATCTGACACTTTGCATTTGGGAAGAACACATCCCCCAGATAATGTGATACCAATATATATATGTTCATTTTGGATGGAAATATGGCCCATTCACATATATAAAAGCAACAACGATGGTCCCGATATTGATTTCCGAATTCCCAATCACGTAACGCGATCCATGCTATATACAATATTGCAATTTACATTACAGGAATATATAGACAAGATAAGAAAAGAAACGAGGGATGTTAAAATGGTGAAGAATGTGGTCGAAGGCTTTTGGGACATACTGATAAATAAACCACTTGAATTGGTAAATAAAGAAATTGCAATGACCAATGATGTGGACATTGGTATGTTTACATAAATTTATATATACGTTTTGTATTTATACAGTTAAAATGAATCTAAATCTAAAATTAAAAGTACATCTTTATATTCGTGTCGTCTCTGCGATTCTGATGTTTGTCATTGCATAAAATCTAAGATAGTATTCACAGCAGAGTAAATTTGAGGGTTGGCGACAGCTCGGGTATGAACGAAGATTAATCGCGTAGCGCTTTCACATCTTCTCCCTTGGATGCTGGATGGTGAAGAAACTATACAGCCAAGAATATCTCCACCTTTATCAGACAGGCTGCACCCGAGCGTCCTTCCATGCTCTTAACCTTTCAAAGTATGTTTATGAAACAAACATTGTCTTGTTATAATAACCGTTTGCTAATTCTAAAGTTCTTGACTAAGTTATTCACGTATCTTTTACGAATTTTAGTTTTCAAACTTGCATCTGGAACATCAAGAACTTTTGATACTTTGAAAGTGTAGAGATAAACCAAATGTCCACCATAACCTGGTTGCATTGGGGTCGGGCCCGTAGCTACGGGGTCGCTATGTGGTGGCTAAGCGCCCCCCCCCCCAATCGAATTTGCCCCCCCCCCAAAAAAAAAAAATTATTTCGCCGACAATAATGATGTTTTAGGATTTTGACGAAACTTAAAATATTGGTCTATCCCCAAAAGATCTCGACTCCTTTCGATATAGGAGTATATCGGATCATTCATACCTTCGCGGAAAATCACGTTTTTAGCTTGTGGTCCCCCTGGAGGTCACAATTATAATCCCTTTTCAAAAACCGTGTGACGGTTGAGTTCGAATTTCGTGAAAATCGGACCAAAACTACCAGACAATATTGTGGGCCCTCTAGAGGTCACATTTTTATTATCTGAGTTTGATGAATTTTGAAATACAGACGTTTAAGAATGCTGTCTTTGGCTGAGTAAAAATATTATACACCTTGGCCAGAAGCCCCGGTCTAGATCTTCAGGCCCTAGGATTCAGCCTGTCAAGTCTAAGGTAAATCCGGCAATCCATTGTAATGATGGATGTCCTGTGCGAGTCCGTGAAACTTACTCATTTCTCATTTGTTTAATTCATATAATTAATTTTTGTATTTTATTATAAGACGTATAGTGATTGAGTCTTGATTGAACTGAAATTGACATCTGGTCAATTTAACGACCAGGGTAGCGTGCAAAATGTATTAAAGCTTTTGTCCAATGTTTTTATCGTTATAGGTTTTAAGAGTTTGGCTTTGATTCTATGGGAGGCAGAAAGCAAACCGCTAATCCCACGTATGTTTTATTCACATTTTAGCGGTATTGTATTTTCGTTTATATTTCGAAGTCGGACGCAGAGACTAATAAGAAGGAAGCGATGACAAGCTTTGCGTCATGGTTTTGACAAAAAGCAAAAGTTTACGCGGTATCAAATATACACCGTGGATCATATATTATGCTACAATTCGACTTTAGCATTTAGCATGTTTCACACAGCACCCCCCCCCCCCCCCAACACACACATAAATATTGTTTTTTTGGAGCCCAGACGGGATGTTGTTCTTCATGTAAAATCATGGATCACCACGCCCCTGGTGGTACGATAGGTCTTTTTGACATAGAGTGCGATCCTTAGTGTAATATTCATATTAAGCCTTGGCATTGCATAGGGCTCTTCGATCACCCAACCCCTTTGAACGTAAATCTGTTTTCTGTCTTGTATTTATAAAATACGTGGACCAACACCTTGGATCAATATTATTGTAACAAAACGTTTAGGCAAGTGATTTTCTAGTGATGTATTTCCGTATATGAGATATCTTTTATCAGCTTCTCTTTCTATTGACAGTGCCAAGTGAAATGAAGGTATTGTCATGGAATATTCGTGGACTTAGACGGGAAAAACTGCGAAAAAAAGAATTTCTCGATATTATCACCAATAATGACATCATCCACTTAACTGAATGTTGTCCGGATGCAGATTTTCACCAATACTTTCGCGAATATGGTTATGAGGGTCTGGTTGTCCAGAGGAAAGGTGATTTGCAGGTTGGGGGATGCTTGATTTTTTATAGAAGATGGCTTAAGCTGCATCTAACCTATATACATACCCGGTACGATAATATTATCTGGCTAAAAATCAATGGTTCAATATTTAGCCATTGTACAGATTTATATATCGCGATGGTATACATACCGGATAAACAATTAGCGTTTTATGCAAAGAAAGGTATTACAAATAAATGCGCCCTATTTAAGGACCTTCAAGAAACCGTTGACAAAATCAAAGATTCGGGACGGTTATTATTAAGTGGGGATTTCAATGGTAGATGTGGAAACTGCAGAGGTTTTGAAAATACTTCAGGTTACATTGAAACTGTAGATAACATTAATCCTGATCTATTTGGGAAAGAAATACTCAAACTTTGTGAACCAAGGCTTAAAATATTAAACGGTTTGGGACATTGCAAAGAACGGTTTACTTTTTTTAATGGGGAAAATGGCATCAGCATCATTGATTATGCAATAACGGATACAAAAACGTACGAAGAAAACACATTAAGATTTGAGGTACTTGAACGTTACGACCATTCAGATCATTCTCCTATACGAACAACGTTTTCTGTAGTAGGTGACATATAGACAGACATGAGAGACTGTTTAAAATCTGAAATGTAAATCCGTCGGCTTTTTGGGGTAGAAATCGTGGAATAAGCTTTATTTTGTAGGTTTTGATGTCTGATTTCAAAAAAATCAATGTTGACATTTTTTCTGGGTAGTTCTTTATGATATGAGAGGCCATTATTTGAGGGTAGCCATTTTGCGATAATATTCAAGCTTATTTTTTTTTATTTTCACCTTATTTATAATGTTATCGACATATCAACTGTGATTTTGCAATGTATTGATATTGGCAGGGTTCATGACTACATTTCAGATTGTTTTCCATCATTTCATGATGATATTTCCAAGATGGCGACCATTTTTGACGGGAAAATCGGACGATGTGCTGATAGTAGTAGTGTTTGGTGTCAATATATATGTTTCGAGGTCACAGAGTCCGTTCCTGGCATTTACAATCTTGCAAAATGATCACATTTTCATATACTTAGCATATAACCAGGATGACTGGCTTTTTGGCGGGAAATTGGGACGATGTGCAGATTTTGATTAAGTAATAGTCTTTGGTGTCAATATATATGCTCTCGGGGGCGCAGAATCAATTTTTGACATTAACAACCCTGTAAATTGATCACATGTTCACATATTTAGCGATTTCTAATGTTGCTACCACTTGCGTCGGGAAAATCAAACGATGGGTTGATTGCGATTAAGTAGTTGTCTTTGGTGTCAATATATATGTTTTCGGGGAGGCAGATTCGATTTCTGTATTCAACTGCGTAAAAGGGTCGTATTTTTACCCATTTAGCATATTTCCAAGATGGTGGAACGTTTTCTAAACACACTATTGTCATTTTTTTACTTTTCGTCCAATTTTGGTACGTAGGCTATTAGCTTGTAGAAAATTCCGAGATGACCACTGACACTATAAACCTCAGAATGCCTCGTTCGGCATTTCTGTCCAAACGAGGTAAAGAAAATGCCTCGTTGTCTGCAGTTCCGAAACGAGGTTTTTTAAATTGCCCTTTTTTTGGGAACGAGGTATTTTGTTCAGAACGAGGCTTGGTAAAATGCCTCGTTTACTAAACGTGGTTTTTTCAAGATAGTTATTAGCGCTATATCGGCCAATTTGTAAAAATTAAAATGGATACTTTCTCGTCACATTCCCGTGACGTGCCTACCAGGCGTAAGGTGTTCTCTCGCCACGCCTATAGAGACTGTACCATGCTCACCCGTCCTCATTCACTTTCAAACCAGAGAACAACCAAAAGTCAAGCAATCAAGGGAATTTCATAGTTTTCTTGATATTTCCTCTTTGGGTGCTAGACTGGAGTTGATGGACGAGGCTCAGTACCTTCCCTATATATACATAAAAGTCGTAACAGCGTAGCAAGGGTGTGACCAGGAGCTTCGTTCCAGCCTGGCGACAACGTGGATAATAGTGGTGGGGTCGTAACAGCGTAGCAAGCATTTGGCCAGGAGCTTCGTTCCAGCCTGGCGACAACGTGGATGATAGAGGTGGGGACGTGGCTATAAATGAAATACTTGCTAAGAAGTCCCCCCCCCAACATAGATTATGTTATCAACTGACTTCCAAGCTGAATGTAGAACGAGCATGTGGAAACATGAAGTATGTCACCACTTACACCAGTACGTGTTGACTGGCTACATAGACATCACTGTCACCAGTTCTTTCAATGGAGATGGCAGAGATGTCATAAATGACGGGTCAAGGCATCGTTTAAGTGGTGATATAGTTTATTTTTTCAATGCAACAGCAATCCTCTGAACGACTCCTTTCACAAGCAGCTGGGGATCAGTTGATTATATAAATCTAAGCCATAAAGGTTTCTTATAGAAAGTATTTCTATTGCATTTGCAGTCCTTGTATTTATTTTTTTGTATACCACTTTATATTAAATATCATAATTTCTGTTTTTCGTTTTGATTTATTAATTACCTTTTGAAAAGTTGTAAGTCACACATTTTAAACCATCGTTAAACGAAAGTCTCGATGGCGCCACCAAGTCTTAAAATCAACTGTAATTCAACTACTACAATGTAATCGACCAAGTAAATGTGCTATTTTCCTGCAAAATCGATATTAACTCAGTGGGTCAACTCGGATGAGGCATTTTCATTGTTGGATAATATACCCAATGGGCAAACATGGCACGGGCTTCCAGGAACATGCCACAAGCTTATACATAGCAGAATTCGATTCAGAAACCTTTTCAGTAATGTGTTTAGAAAACGTCCTGCCACAAAACAAAAATATGCTGAAAGTGTTAACATACCACCATTTCACGCAGTTGTAAATGGCCGAAATCGTATCTGCGCCAGCAAAAAACAAATATTGACACAAAAACGCGACTACGTAATAAAAATCAGCACACCGTTTCATTTTCCAGCCACGCATAAAAGCCATATTAGAAATTGGGAGCGGTTGATAAAGCAAGTCGAAACTATAACCAAGTTAAATAGAAAGGTTTGGTACACAATTGAGTTAGGATTTATTGGTCACGGTTGTTGTTTATAGGCACTTGGAAAATTGGTCAATGTAAAAAAAAAATAATAATAAAAAAATACCGTCGTCGGAACGGAAACAATAACCCATTTGTGAGTACTGGAACCTGGGTAACTCTTTAATTTAAGCGGTCTATAATGAATATGACAAGATTCCTTTCAGCCATTGACATGCTCATTTTTCTAAATTTCCAAAATAAAAAAACTAGATTAAATGACGGTAAAAATAAATTAAACAATTTATCCTGAACTTCTGAATGCTAATTAAAGTATCTCTGCTTCGGAGCTCTGTTTAGCATTAAATCATTGAAGAAAAAAAAAACGTTTCCCGGCCCGGACTTTTAAATTTTTAAACGAAATTTCTTATTGTGTTTATGGGTAATAAATGTTTTGTACAATATTTAAACCTTTTAATTTGATTCTTGGCGCTGGTTTTATTCCAGAGTCACGGTCAGTCTTTTCCTATAACATATCCTGATTCACAAGAAAGATTCCATCCATGGGGTATTGCTCAGGCTATTATTTTTGTCCAATCTCGAGTGAATTTCAATTTGGTTTTCGACCAAAGCATAACCACTGATTACACTTTATCCTAAAAGAAATCATTAATAAATATACAAGAAAAATAAAATAATCATTGTATATTTCATTTCATAGATTTTGAGAAAGCATTTGATATTGTTCGAAGAAGGTGGATGATTTTTATACGCCCACATTGAAATGAGGCCGTATATTGTCGTCCGTCGGTCCGTCCGTCCGGCGTACACAATTGCTTGTGGACGCTCAAGAGGCTATGGTTAATATCCGATTGACTTGAAATACGCAGTGTTTAAGGTCATGGGACGAAGAAGCCTATTGATTTTCAGCGATTTCCGATAATTACTGCCAAAGTTATGACCCTTGGTCACTTCAAAAAATCTTGTGGATGCTCTGGATGCCAAAGTTAATATCAGATTGACTTTAAATTTTTACACAGTGTTTAAGATCATGAGATGAAGAATCCTATTGATTTTCAGCGATTTCAGATAACTACTGGCAGAGTTATGGCCCTTGATCACTTCAAGAAATCTTGTGGACGCTCTAGAGGCTAAAGTTTATATCTGATTGACTTTAGATTTATGCACAGCGTTTAAGAAGCCTATTGATTTTCAGCGATTTCCGATAATGAATGCTAGAGTTATGGCCCTTGATCACTTTGAAAAATCTTGTGGTCGCTCTAGAGGCTGAAGTTATTATCCGATTGACTTTAGAATAGATTGATTCACAGAGTTTAAGGTCTCGAGACGAACAAGTATATTGATTTTCAATGAATGTTGATAACTTGCACAGCTAAATCCATGATATTAAATGTTTCATAATATACCAAACGTTAGCATGGAGCAGAACTTTATAACAGCCAAACAAATTCTAATGATTTTCTGATGATTACTTAATGAGTTGTTACTCTTAATCAGATTTTAGTGTATTATAAATGTTTCATTACCGAAAAAAAGTAAAAAATATGCGACAACTCTTGCTCGGATGATTTAGCTGCCGGGTGGGCGTATGTTTCGTTGCATAACAACCTATCTTTAAACTACTAAAACATATTAATGGACATTTTTTGAACCTACATTTCTTCTATAGATATGATAGTAACTTATAAAGTTAAACAATAAATGATACTGTTTATTTCATGCCAGGAGGGGGATCACGTGGCTAAGTGGGTACGACAATGGCTCGCTAGCCTAGAGGTCGGGTGTTCGATTTCTTGCCAGTGATGCAGGACGGAGGGCCTGACAAGGACAGCTATATAGTCGTTAGGATGAGACGTAAAACCGAGGTCCCGTGTACACATTGGCGTGCACGTAAAAGACCCCTTGACATTTGGAATTCGATATAAGAGCAGGTCGTAGTGCCGCTGTCCTGGCAAAATTTCCCTCATAGCACACTGAATGGCGTCTTATTTAGCCGTTAAACCCCATATCATTTCATGCCAGGAGTTGAGCAATGGTGTTTCTTGTCTCTCACGCTATATAACGTTTATATGGAGGATCCAAAATAGTATTGATCACGTTTGTAAAAATGAAATACTATTAATTGCCATTTTTTTTCTCAATATTCACATCAAATCTTTTTTTTTTTTTTTTTTTTTTGCAAATTGTCATTTTTGTTTTCTATATGCACATCAAATGTGCTAATGTTTTCAATTAAATACTAATAATATTCATTTTTTTCACATCAATTCTGTATAATTGAATACTATTAATTGTCATTTTTTTCTCTTTATTCCCATAAAATGTGTGAGTTTTTTTTAAAAAAAATAATTAAATTCTATTAATTGTCTATTTTGTAATATACATGTACTTTACTATGTTATTCTTGTATATTTCATCATAGCCACATTATTCTACATGTATTAAATAGTTGTATTTTTCATGCTATGTTAATTTTTTTGTTTTTTTTTTATTACACCAAATCTGTTTTTTTTTTTAAATTAAATACTATTGTTATTTTTATATGCTGCTCATACTGAGTGTATTGGTACAATAAAACCTTATCTTATCTTAATGTCAGAATAGTGCATATGTATTTTCATTCTACAACGATCGCCACTTTGGCGGAAAGACTATTCGGTTCCGTTCTTATTTCGTTGCAGTGCATTTTAAACACAAACAAATGGTAAAGAGTCTACCAAATAATGATTGTGTTTGAAAATGCATGTTAAAGATCCACTATTGAAGATTAGATAAACAGCTGGCTGTTCTCACTATAATAGTTAAAAATTAGGTAATGTAAAGACAATTTGCTGAAAGTTTCATCCAAATTGATCAACTATGAACCGAGAATTAAGCGATTGAAGTTTCGGCCTAGCCTCGATCATCATTACTAAAATCGGTACGATAAGAACCCACAGTCTCGATCATCCATTTCATGATTAAGTCCTGAATGAAAATTGAGCAGCAAATCGGATCATTATCCAATAAATATCACAGGCTAGCATTGACATCGAGAGTTGATTATGGTCTGGATAATTACATTAATCAATATTATTAAGACAACATCTCAGACTTAAAGAAAGACTTGCAATAGGCGGATTTAGCTCCTACATAATATATGTTTAAATATCCGGGGATCTAGAGCCTATTCCTCTATGGGGTGGGGTGGGGTGGGATGGCCTAGTGGTCTAGATTGCTGCGCTTCGGCCTCTAGCTGGCCGTTGACCTCAGGCTTGCGGCTGTGGATTCGATCCCTGGTGTGAGCGTATGTGGCATGGAGATAGGGGCGCCTTCTCAACGTTGTGGGTTTCCTCCGGACACTCCGGTTTCCCCCCCACTGTTAAAGACCCCTGAGTGCAAGTGAATTATTGAAATATAATTAAAACCATATGTTAGTCCCGAAATGACCTAGTTTGTGTTGAGTGGACGTGAAACCCCATCTCTCTCGCGCTCTCTCTCTTTCTCTCTGTTGATGATCACATGATCACATTCGGGTTGGCTGAAACATACAAGAGGTGTCGCCGTTGGTTTTGGGGTCCACTTGGTCACGCGTTGAGGCAAACAGTTGTATATGAAACCATCACCGGCGATGTTGACCTTGATTTAGGAATATAAAATGTATTCAGGATTACAGGTATGAGGGAGGTAAGGAAGTGTTTTTATTTTTAATTGTCTATCACAAGCAAGAAACAGTCTAAACAATCATCATAGTGAAAAATCAGGGATTTTTTATTTAATTTCTTTTTAAACTGCAAAAGGACCCGGCTATTTTATTGACGGTAACTATGCAATTTTAACGGGCTTGCGTTGTCGAACGGTCGACATTGGTAATCATCTAACAAACTTGTACAGTACTGTTGTTATTATAATCTACTGAAACGCAATGATGAAACGCCATTTTTATAGATAGGTGACGGTAAATCTCATTTGAAAGATACGTTTTAATCTTGAAATGAAATTCTGAGAGAGAGAGTGAGGGGGTGGGGGTGTTAACGTCCACTCGACACAAACTAGATTATTTCGGGGCATATGATTTAATTTTATTTCAATAATTCGCTTGCGCGTAAGGTCTTTTGCAGTGACTGAGAGGAAACCAGTGGACTCGGAAAAAACTCAAGAGGTTGCACAGGCAACCCTGCTCCTTGTTACGAACAACCGGGGATTCGAAAAGACGCCAGTTGACTCAATGAAAAGCTTTATGATACAGCGCGCACGTGCTAACCATTCAGCCATACCCCCCCCCCCCCCCCCCAATGTAATAACAAAAGATTACACGTAAGATTGTTGTTTTTTCGATGACGTAAACACAAAAAAATCAATTCTCGCAAACACAAAAAAACCCTCTGAATTCGACATAATGGGAATATTCCAAAACGACATGCTGCATACACGGGGTACAAAATGTGTCTTTTAAAAAGCTAGGATCAGTACCAACACGACCCAATTAAGGGGATGGGGTTCAAAAACGGCTTCAACCGGGGACCCTCATCCTAAATGCGCCTTTTCAGTATTATAATTAATGCAAGGGCCCCATTCGAACCCAGTCCGCCTTCAAGTACAACTTCTGCAGTTCTGTGCTGGAAGACGCAACGGTATGCCATGGATGATACTGCAATGACCAGAACGCACCATTACGCTAGTTCAAGGGGACATGAATACCAACTCCCTACACGTGGCAACGTTACAACATTTTGATTTCTACCATAGCGTGTCTACGTTTCACTGTAGCTTTTTTCTACATGGGTTGCTGTTTTGTGTATCGGTAAATGTCTAATCTACTCTCATGCCAAATTCAAATTTCAATTGCATTATCCCTCGAACCCAATTCCAGCCATATTTGCGTTGCGTCATGGCATTTCGACCTATTGTGGCTCGGGTTGTTTCAAAAGCTTACATATACAACTATATATTTAGCCATATAAAACTACATGAAATCATTTTTATATATACTCAAAGAATATAATCTATGTTCTTGTTACCTAACATCTTACGGCTAGTCCCTGGATTTGTGTTGTAAAATTATGTGCGGTGCAGTCTCCCTTGACTATTATTAATATTAGTGATTACTAAATACTTATGTTTAAAAATGTATGTTTATAATAATGCTTTTTAAATTTGTAATGCCGTTGATCTTCACGGGTAGGACTTTCAAGTCTTACAAACTACGATATTGTGCAAGCTTAATTTCGAAAACGTGTATTAGTCCGGTTCACTTCCGTTTACAACGACATGAAAATGAGCGACATGAACAGGATGTGGCCAAAACGGCATATTTTCACATGAGTCAAAACGGCCCAAACTTTGTTTTAATCATAGACTGAGCGCCATAGAAAACGCATCACTTAGTTTTTCGTATAACAAAATGATCCCGTAAACATATCTTATTTATTTTGCATCTTATTGTGAACAATGTTCAATAACAACACATCAATAACAACACATTTGTACACTTATGGATGTTTAATCTGTAATCAACGGTACACAGTCAGAGGGTTCAAAACCAAAAGATGGTTAATTGTCAGTAGAGCGTGTGTCCTCCACTGGCTCTTAAAGGACAATATTGGTGCCAGTCATTATCACATATGTGATAGAACTATTTAAACACTTTCCAAATATAATATTAACACAGAGATCATCGCTACCATAGAGGAGTAATAAAGGATTCATGAATCGGAAGTGACGAACGCCAAAGGAAAACACGAGTTATCTCTCTATGTGAATGACTGTAGTGACGAGTGATGGCAGATAAACGGCCGAATTTCTGCTCACTAATAATTCCTTCGAAGACCTGAAGTTGCTGTGTGACACTGTGAGAGAATATCTTACAATTCATAAAAAGAATGGACTGCCACTTGATAAGAGAAAACGAAAGAAAAACAGATTAAAAGTCCGTGCATTACCATGTTTTTATAAGGTAGAGGAGACCGGGGCACATTGAACAACCATGGATATATCCTTTATAAATAATACTATACAACCCAACAGAAGTGAGATAACTTCTTAGACCCATTTCCCCATCAATAAGCCACGTGTTGTCAATTATTTTCTTAGGCAGTGAATTTTTCAAAAAAGCGCTTAAAAGAGAAAACTTTCCGTACATGTTAACTTCTTAGCCTAGGAAATTCTTGTACTTAAAATAAGTTCATATATGTCTAATCTATACAATCCAGATAAACCGGGGTTTGATCCATATAAGAGGGCATATTGATTTTCTTTTTTAATTTTGATCATGAAAAAAAGAGATCTTCCAATAAAAACATTTGATATGAAATGAGGACAAACATGTGTATATGTGAACAAAATGGTTCAATGGGCCCCGGTCTCCCCTGTAGAATGAATAAAAACAAGGGGCTGTACGGAGTATTTCTATTTTTCCCGTGTTCTCTTATCTTATGACTCTTAATTACTTTATTGAATCGTCAGATATCCTCTTGCGGTCCCATATTAGTGAGCAGAAATTCGGTTGTTTATCTGTCATCATTCGTCACTTCAGTCATTCACATAGAGAGATAACTCGTGTTTTCCTTTGGCGTTCGTCACTTCCGATTCATGAATCCTTTATTACTCCTCTATGGTAGCGATGATCTCTGTGCTAATATTATATTTGGAAAGTGTTTAATCAGTTCTATCACATATGTGATAATGACTGGCACCAATATTGTCCTTTAAGCACGCTGTGCAACACGATATTAAACATCTTCATCGTACTTTTGGTTTCACAATAAGAAGCAAAATAAATAAGATATGTTTACAGGATCATTTTGTTTTACTAAAAACTAAGTGATGCATTTTCCATGGCGCTAAGTATACATTAAAATTGTTGACGCATTTTGACGGGCCTCTTATTTATCTTGTAGATTTTCTATTTTTGTTAGTTTGGTTTTGTTTTCTGAATTAAATATGAATTAATCAGTGTTACTATAATTATGTTAAAAGGGAAGAGGTGGGGTGGTAAGCGGTACAAATTGTGCGACAGATGCTTAATATAATGATTTATATGTGTTAGTTTTCTACATATCCGGAAACAGTCAATAGCTTATGGCTATTATTATTAACCTGATTAACATATATGTAAATTGTATCCTGCTTACCAATGTAGCCTAACCCTTACAAGATGTACAAGTCATATGAATAATGGTTGTATTATTAATATTGGTACACTAATGACCAATTCGTCTTTCAGTGTGACATATTTATAGGCGATAAGTACTTAAGTAACTTGTAAGCAAAACCATGGTCGTTAATTTGGATGTTGACCGGTACGGACAGTGGTGGCAGAATGTTTCAATTTTAAATTACTTTTGAATTTACTTAAGCCCACTTGCTATAATTTTATATAGTGATACCAATACACTACTATAGAAATATCGATACTCGTAACTTTACTGATACCAATAATAATGGTGATAGTAATAAACTTTAATATACTGGACTAAAAAACGTTACCTTAGTGATACTAATAAATTTTACAGATGCCAATAACTTTACTATATATGCTGATACCAATAACTTTAGTGAACGATTGATACCAATAACTATGGTGGACCAATAAACCTTCCGGTCGATACTAATATCTATAGTGAACCAATAAACCTTCCGATCGATACCAATATCTATGGTGAACCAATAAACCTTACGATCGATATAAATAACTATAGTGAACCAATAAACCCTACGATCGATACCAGTAAATAAAGTGAACCAACGTTTATACGCAACCAACACAAATAAACTGACTGTATTAAAGTTGCGATTTCATATTTTTAAGTTATATTTTTAAAATGTATTAAAATAAAGCCCTGAAATAGATTGTATCTATTAACAGTCCTACCTTGTTCACGAAAAATACTATAATTCACTATTGCCAGTTGAGAAATTGGCAAAAATATCATCTTCAAACGCTTGAAGATAACCTTTTCGGGGGGGGGGGGCAAGGGAGGTAATTGTGTTATTATTTCCTATTTCAATGATTTTTATGCCCGGGAAATAATGTCCATGGTTGTATTATAGTGAGTTGACAACATTTTGAGCAAAAGACATAGAAATAATTATGTTTTGACTTTCTTAGAAAATATGAAATTCCCGCTATAGTGCAAATAAAAATTCCGAAGGGTATATATTTGTTAACATTGTATTAAAGGTTACTTTTATTGAAACACCACCTTTATAACAATGGCAATTGAAAAGGGTAGTAACACTTTCTAAACTTATTTCCTTTTATACTAGAATATATTAATGCTGAAATATATTATCTATTTATAGATAACTGTCACGATTTGTCAGGTCTACATGTAACAATGTCAAATTTCTAGCTAAAATGATAAAATATCACATAATAGGAAAAAAAAAACCTTCTCGGCGGAACATAAATCAGTTATTGTAAGTACGCCTCATAGACAAATTTCACCTAAGTGTTTCGTGTTAGGCACGAGGAATGACGTAATTTTGTAAATGGCGAACACAAATCTACTGTAAGTACCGGGATCTATTTCTCTCAAATTTCTTTATTTTGGAAGAATTTAGTCTTCGAATAATTATAAGAGCCCAATATGACGCTGGCCTAGTAACTAATAGGCCCCATATTCTTCGGACTTTATTAATACGGAGTTTCCTCTTGTCAGTGGGGCAGTGACAAAAAGGTCCAGCAGGAAACGACATGCTCGTAAAATAACCTCTGACGTCTGGAATTTGAAGACGAGTAGGCGGAAACCACCGTATCCGAATAAAATTCCATTCATAACACACTGTCCGTGCCCATTAATCCGGAAGGCGGTGGTTCAGAAATTAGAAGGCTAATCTCCTTATTATTTCATATCGAATAATTAATTATATGTTGAGATTATTAGTGTCAATCCTATCCTCAACGTCTTTTGTATTTTTTTCTATAGCTGTACATAGAATGAGGTTTATGAAATAATGGCGGATCAGAATGGAATTTAATACCGGAAAATTGTGTGGGTTAATTTAATTCTAGACAAGAACGGGATTTAACTTTGAAAAAATAGTTATTTAATTCGGAAAAGAATGCTATTTAATATGAATTGATATGGGGCTTAGCGTCCTACTTTTCTGCACCGAACAGGCTAATGAAGCATCCTCTGAACAACTAGATGGCCGTTCCGGTCTACCCCACTAATCACTATAGAACGGAATTGGTACACTTGGTAACCGAGGATGGTCCAGTCCCTTCTATGCGATTTTAAAAGATTATTTTGTTGTTTGTGAATCATCCGTGTTGAATTACTACTCGCCTTTTCGTTGTCTTGTCGGGTATGTGTTTTATTTGTTCATTACAAATGGCAGTCAAACCCATAGAGTACACGACATCGTGTACTCAGTTAAAAGGTTCATTATCTTAAATATTTGATATCAGGACACCGCCTTTTCCCGGTAAGATAACAAAATCAGTATTAATTGAAATGGATCGATATTGAATTATAATTCGTGTATTTAATTTCGAATATTGTGGATAATATTGAGTTAAAGGTTGAGCTCCTTCAATACTTATGACTGATTAGTTGATTGATTATTTATATTTCTGTCGCCTGGAATATCGCCATTATGTAATCATCATTTATCTCCATTAGAAACAATTTAATGTAAAAACATACACGTTGATGACGTATTTTAAATTCATATTTCATTATCTATTATTCAACAAGAAAAACCAGAAAGGTCAGCTCTTTTTCCGATTCTTAGGTAATGCACCTTTAAAAGTATTTTATGAATTGTAGATAAATCAACATGTTTTGTCTGTATTGGATAATGTTGTTGAGTATAGTAGAGGCGGTATGGGGTCGAGCACGACTAGTGGAACCACCAATGAGATCAAGTTTATGGCGGGAAGGTATCAGCAATGTTCATATTAACTATGATGATAATCATGTTAACTGTGGTGGCTTTGAGGTAAGTAAATTTAAGTACTTTGACTTTAAAATTGTTAACCTTCTATTTATTAGTCGTGACATTCCAATATCACCAGCTTATGGAGTGTATATTTCCCCATTACGCGCTATGCGAGAGCTTGTTCTTTTTATTCTGATTTTTTTTAAGTAGATCGATTCATTTGTCGCCTAATCTTCAATTTACAAAAACTTTTTAAACGTTTTATGGCTGTCTTATTGGCTTGATTGGTAAATATAACGTGTCTCTCTCGGCTATTATTCAAGATATATAAATTGATGCGCATACTATCCTAACTGGCAGGGTAGGGTTACTCTTTCGGACACCTGTTACCACTGTTTGTCTAGTATTTTGTACACGGTGAACAGTCCATTTGCTGATTACACTATTTTGCCTATACGTTTTTTTTAGGACTTCGAATTTTATCTATTTTAGGGGGATTGTTCGTACTTGGTTTTATTTTATGTGGCCACAGATCACTAATTATTTCCCCATTAACTTTAATGTTAATTCTCGTCTCTTAGACTGGTTGTAACTTTTTCCCAAATATTCGTTGGGTAAAACGCTTTCCGCCACAGATGGAGCAACATGTGGCAAACTCTTGCCCAAAATCATGTATGAGGTTCTTCATGAAAAACTAGAGATACGCAAGTTGGGAGTAGAGACAGCTAACCATGCAATTTTCGCCCCCCCCCTCTTTCAACGTAACCAGCATCACAATTCTTGTATCCTTCCCCCCACAAAATCATGAACATTCACCCATCTGGCAGAAAATGTATTTTCAAACCCTTTTCTTCGATTCTACACCAAAAACTAAAAAAAAAATCGCCTTGCAAATGCAAAAGGTGGAAAAGGGGAAAGGGAGAGAAAGACTAAAAATAACTTTCGCAAGTGACGGCCCATGACTATTTAGTGATCTGTGTCCATTTAATCGGGTGGCTGACGCGTGCACTTTCGGTCATAAAGTCTGTGTCAACGTGACTGACATAGAGTAAGGGGTGAATTTTCCGATTTCCTATTAACATTAAGATGTAAATCAAATATATTCCCATCGTGCTTTCATAAATTGCAGGTAAACCACAATAGCCCAGACGTTGCTCCATATTATAAACACGAGACCTATAAACATTCCGAAAACAGAAATTCAGGATCGAACAAAACTTGGCGCAGTTCCAATACCACCCCCGACATATTCCGATATATGTACAATAAATATCAAGTAAACATTATTGTGTTAAGAAGTGAAATGAAACCAGGTTTAATGCCCTCACCCCCACACGCACGCACTCTTTCTGTGCACCAGGCTGCAAAAAAATACACATTACAAACACTAACTATAATATCACCCTTATTATAAATTCTGTACATTCTTGATTTAAGAAATAACATTGAGAAAATAAACTTTTCATTACAGCAAAATTGACATCAATTCAATTTACATAAACTGTCCGTCTAATCTCTAACCTCCAAATCACAAAACTTATCGCTTTCATTTTGTCTCTTTATTAAAAATCGGGAATCACTGGAGACTAACAAAAAATATAATTATACAAATTTCTCAATGTAGTAAGACTTGTTTTAGAGGGTGTCACGATGGTTTAGTGATCAATATGCCCCGAAAACTGACAAATACGTCGTCGTTCTGATGTCACGAAAAACCGAGGTGTAAACGTTGGGGTTCA
Organism: Patella ulyssiponensis; assembly: GCA_963678685.1. Classification (NCBI taxonomy): domain Eukaryota; kingdom Metazoa; phylum Mollusca; class Gastropoda; family Patellidae; genus Patella; species Patella ulyssiponensis. The sequence continues at coordinate 27,655,064 of OY783227.1, read as the reverse complement.
AATAAAACAAGCCTTGATAGTTGAAATTCGACGAAAGGTAAGCGGAAGTGCCTCAGTTCAGGCGAGATGTCCCCGTAGTACACTGCGTGGCCTACATATTCGTTATCCGGTTGGTGGGAAATACAGTGACATTAAATCTACTTTTACTTATTAATGATGCACCAAGGACATCCACTCGCAAATAAGTGTGTGTCTTGGAACTCCCACAATTGGCCCTATGCGTCCACGGCCCATTTTTTCCTGTCTGGCTGAAACATTCTACGTTGCATGACGGGGATAATTATTTCATCAAGCTTTGTTACCAAAGGCATACTTCATATAAAGCAAGAACTATAATAAAAACTGTCACTTTACAAAGATATTTATTACCAGTAATGGCTTTCACACGCCAAACTCATAAAACTAGAATATTAACATTGGTGGTCTGAGCTTTTACACGTATGAGGTATTCATTTCTGAAGACAGATATCCCACTCTCTGAATTAATTAAACATGAAATAAATCTAGAAAATAATTAATGACACTAGTTTAACGTATTTTTGAATAAACATTCATGACAGTAAAATAAACATGTTCGGCATGTGTTTACCCTATACGTTTAAAATAATTTCTGCTTTTGAATGAACAAATATAAGGGGAAGAAATGGGGTTTAACCTCAGTGTCCAATTGACATAAACTAGGTCATCTCGGGATTAATATATGGTTCATTTTGTTTCAATAATTCGCTTGCTAGGATCGAACAGGTATAAGCACATTGCCAACGATTTTTAAAATTTTGTATTTCATCCCGAATTTTCACTGTTAGTGAATTGATGATAATGATATACACTTTTAGTGCGATTCAAGGTTGTTCATATAATGTCAAATTAATTTAAAAGGTAGGAAATGCAAAATTTAAAATATCATTAGCAGATTGGATAAATTGAACAGCTTCTACGTGCCCGTTAAAGCCCCAATAACACTCTTGTTGTAACTGAATAATATGTCCCAATCTTCATTCTGGTCAACAAATCGTATTATTTTACAATATTCCAATTAATTGAGGATATAAATTTTAAAAAATTGGAAAAATTCAACCAATTGATTTGAAAAGTCTAACGTAAACCTTTTCAAATGTGAATTGTTTTTTTTAAACATTTTCGAACCCTCTGGACAAGTAAAATAAGTTGTAATGGATAATTTACACAACAGGTAGGACACCTAAACATCTAGTACTTAGAATAAGGGTATTATTTATTTTCTGCAGCTTCCAAGCCAGCAAGAATGTTATTGTCCCTTTAACTAACCCTAAAAACATAACTCAAACAATTGCTCACTTAAACTGAACAAAAAGGAAAAATAATCCCACACGGGATTTCTGAAAACATAATAAAGAGAATGTTTATTTTGCACATATATTTCACAAGTCAAACTATGTCAGCATACTTGAAACAGAGACAGAAATGGACAGAAGTGTCGACAACATCCCACCCAAGAATGTGTTAAAATTGACCGTCCAATACAAACCTGATTGGCTAAGCACAAAAATCAATGTAATATTATCCAATCAAATTATTAAAATTTGGATTTTATCTTAGTTAAAATTTCGTGAAACAGGCCCCAGCTTTAAAGTGACAATAACACGCTTGCTGGTATTTTAAAATCCAAGTCACATTTGAAAAGATTTACGTTAACCTTTTCAAATCATGAAGTTGAGTTTTTCCAATTTTTTAAATTAGGTGTGTAAAGATGAAATTTGCATCATCAATTAATTGGAATATTGTAATAAAGAATACAATTTGTTGACCAGAATAAAGATTGGGACAAATTATTTAGTTAAACCAAGTATTGCGCCTTTAAACATATTGATTTATATTAGTTATGTAGATTGCTAAAGTATGAATTGGATATCTTGTTGCATAACTGTCAAGTGTTGAAACTAATGCCCAAGGCCTGAAATATGTCAAGACAGTCTGAAAACAAAACAGTTGACGCCATTGTACTTTATGAGTCTGAGTAATTGTCAAAATAAATAAATTTATAAAGAAATTATTTGCCTGAGTTTACTCTTTGACATTAAAAACTTTTTGCATTTTCTGGAGGTAGCACTGCTAGGGTTGCATGCAAAGGAGTGTTTGAGATAGGACATATTAAAGGATATTATTGGCCTCAGTCATTTTTATACGCCCACATTGAAATGTGGTCGTATATTGTCGTCGCCCCCGTCCGTCCGTCCGTCCGTCGGTCCGTCGGTCCGGCGTCCACAATTGCTTGTGGACGCTCTAGAGGCTAAAGTTAATATCCGATTGACTTTAAATTTATACACAGTGTTTGAGGTCATGAGACGAAGAAGCCTATTGTTTTTCAGCGATTTCCGATAATAACTACCAGAGTTATGGCCCTTGATCACTTCAAAAAATCTTGTGGACGCTCTAGAGGCCAAAGTTAATATTCGATTGGCTTTAAATTTATACACAGTGTTTACGGTCATAAGACGAAGAAGTCTATTGATTTTCAGCGATTTCCGATAATTAGTGCCAGAGTTATGGCCCTTGATCACTTCAAAAATTCTTGTGGACGCTCTAAAAGCCAAAGTTAATATCCGATTGACCTTAAATTTATACACAGTGTTTAAGGTCATAAGAAGAAGAGGCCTATTGATTTTCAGCGATTTCCGATAATAACTGCCAGAGTTATGGCCCTTGATCACTTCAAAAAATCTTGTGGACGCTCTAAAAGCCAAAGTTAATATCCGATTGACTTTAAATTTATACACAGTGTTTAAGGTCATAAGACGAAGAAGCGTATTGATTTTCAGCGATTTCCGATAATTAGTGCCAGAGTTATGGCCCTTGATCACTTCAAAAAATCTTGTGAACGATCTAGAGGCCAAAGTTAATATCCGATTGACTTAAAATTCATACACAGTGTTTAAGGTCATAAGACGAAGAACCCTATTGACGCTCTAGAGGCCAAAGTTAATATCTGATTGACTTTAAATTTACACACACTGTTTAAGGTCATGAGACGAAGAAGCCTACTGATTTTCATTGATTTCAAATAATTACTTCCAGAGTTATCCCCCTTGATCACTTCAAAAAACCTTGTGACGCTACAGATGCCAAACTTATCATCCGTTTGACTTCAGATTGATACACAGAGTTTAGGGTGTTGAAACGCACAAGTATTTTGATTTTCAATGAATTTTGATAACAGAACAGCTAAATCCATGATGTTAAATGTTTCCTATACTAATTGATAGCGTGGGGCAAAACTTTATAAAAAGCAAACAAATTCTAATGATTTTCAGATAATTACATAATGAGTTGTTTCATTACCAAAAAAAGTAAAAATATTTAGCTGCTGTGGGCGTATGTTTCGTTGCCTGGCAACCTATCTTTACATATCTGATAGAACTGGTTAAACACTTTCCAACTATAATTTGCTGCGATAGATGAGTAATAAAGTTTTCAACAATTGGAAGTGACGAACGCCAAAGGAAAACACGAGTTATCCCTCTATAACTGACTGAAGTGACGAGTGATAAAAGATACATGGGGGAATTTCTGCTCACGAATAGCCTACTTCCTTCGAAGACCAAAAGGTGTTGTGTGAGACCTTGGGAAAATATCTGGCAATTCATAAAAAGAACTGACTGCCACTAGATAAGCGAATACGTAAGAAAAACAGAAAAAGTCCGTGCATTACCATGTTTTTAATTTTATAAGGTATAGAAGGAATAAAAACAAGGAAATGTACGGACTATTTCTATTTCTCCCGTGTTCTCTTATATCATGACACTCAATTACTTTTTAAATTTGTCAGATAGCCTCTTGCAGTCGCATACAACAACTTTTGGTCTTCGAAGGAATTATTAGTGAGCAGAAATTCGGTCGTGTATCTTCAGCCAGTAGCAATAATCTCTGTGTTAAGATTGTATTTGGAATGTGTTGAATCAGTTCTATAACACATGTGATAACGACTGACACCAATGTTGTCCTTTAACCAAAGTCCAGTCGTGCACACATAGGAATGTATTGACATGGCACCGAAACTCACTGTTTACTTTAAATTTTCTGTGAAGCATTGCTTAATGAGTGGACGAACCATTACGTTATCCAGCGTCCCACGCCCTTAGGGAAACAATAATATAGTTTAATGTTACTGACAGCAGGACATGGATGGATTTTCTTTTTAAGAAAGCAAAATAAACTGTACCGAGTTTGAAATATAAAACAATGAAATTGTCTGTTTAAAAGTTAAGTTATACTGTCGTGTGCACTGAATCACTGAACACCTATAAAAACTACCAAGTTAAATATAGATCAAATATCAAACCCAAAGATGAATAAAGCCCCCCCCCTCCCAAACAAATAACTGACAGACCAATACTATTTATGTCTTACTCAATGTCAAGGTGACGTGACAGTTTAATATTATGTGTTTCTTACATTAACAAAGTTTGTCATTAATACCTTAGTTTAACATATATTCTGATGACTTGATTCCCAATCACAGTGTCACCACCTCGCAAAAACTCTTTTAGAGGATTTCTTAACCTGTCCCATGAAATAGGGCTATCGCCCCATATTTTATCTTACTATTGTGCTCTCGAGTTTTCTTGATCCAGATAACATACAGCGCGAATGCTTCCATTATTCCCACCTTTATCATTATTTATTCTATTTCAGTACCAATGGACGACTGCTCAAGGAAGTTGTGGTGCATGTGGTGATCCACTGTATGGACCATACAAACACGTGTATCCTGGAAAACACGCCACAGGCATCACATTGCGACACCTGTCCCAAGGAGATGTATTAAACGTAACCGTGTTTGTGGATATGAATCAGATGGGATATTTTCAGTTCAATTTCTGCCCAGAAACAGACCTTTACAGTTTTGTTGATCTTGGACTATGTTTTTCGAAAAATCCTTTGTCTGTGTGGGAGACAAATTCCTCCAGATATTATGTAGGTAGTGCTGGTGGCTTATTAAGCCTTCACCTGATTCTACCGACTGCATTACAATGTGAAAATTGTGTCTTACAGTGGGTATACGTCACAGGTTAGTAACCCTCATCGGATCTTGCGATTAGGTCTACGATTATTTCTAATTCTAAATGTCAAGGGAACTCGCTTTTTCGTCCCATTAGGACGACTAAATACCATCCCGCATTACCATCAAGTAGAATCGAAGCTAGAAAATCCCGCGGTATTTTCTGGCCCATGACCGGGATCGAAACTGGATCTTCTGGGCAGCCAGCCAGTTCCTTCCCTCCCCACTGTGTCATTGTGCTCCCCAGTAACACCACCAATGCCGGTATCTGCATATTAAATAACAAGATGTGTCCTCGTCGACAGTATTTACGAATCAAGACTCGACAGTTTTTGATAACGCTGTATGAACTTAAAACCTATGATATATATTTGAGAGACTACATTAGGCAAATGAACTCTTAAGATAATATCCTTGGTAGAATTCCGCTGTAGATCATAGAGAGCCTCGTGGGCTCCAGGCTCATTCTCAAGTTGTTCGGGTTGGAGGGGAGCTGTGAACCCCCGGGCAGGTCATTCTAAATAAAAAAGACATTTACAAGATCGTCTCTTGAATGGCGATAATCTGCCAGTTTACATCATCAGTTTAACAATAATTATAAGGGCGATAATCTCGGTAACTGGGTTAGATGTGCATGTTGATAGCTGTACTTTAATGCAGAACATGCTTATTTTCCCTGGTTATCATGTTATACGTAAACATAACTGTATGTAAGTCTTAAAATTACCGAAACGACACTTAACACCCCATTCCTCTCTAAATAATTCATTGCACGTAACGATCTTCATTTTAGGTTATAGAACTGGTCAAGATGTGCAGTCGTGCAGAGAATGTCTAGGGTGTGGACCACAGGAAACGTATATCAACTGTGCTAATTTTGCCGTCCATGCGACGCCTCCTCAAGTTGAGGAGGCATCTACACTGGTTCTTAATCCCGGGGGTCTTCTTTCAGGAGTTTCAACTAATCGGCCAGAAATATCCCGTGTAGAAGCGAACGCTAATCCGGGAACAAATAGTTCTGCATTTCAATCAACAACAGTGACGAATTCAACACTCAACTCAACACTTGCTTTAGAACCATTACTACATCTGAGATCAATAGCTTCAATGACTCCTATTGTGTCGCAAACAGCAGAATCGAATTCTACAATTGGACCTCCTGTTACTACCAATTCAACAAGTCAACAACTGGAATCATCAAACAAGACATCAAGCAATTATTCAGTCTCAGTAAATTCAGGTGTAACCGATAAACTACCGCCTGTTCAAAATAAAGATAACACCAGCTCTGCGCGGCTTACATCAGTGACTCCGCCTTCTGAAATAAAACCGACGGGAAAATATCATTTGGCGACCTCTGCCCCCAAACAGTCAGGTCTGACACCTGAAATAAGTAAGAAAGAAAATAGGGCTACTGGTCCTGCTATAGAGTCTTCCCCATCCATCAATGATGTACACGCTGGTCTTGAGAAGAAGACTTTGTTGTCATCGTTAGCTAGTCCTGTACCAACAGATGTAAATGCTCTAGAAAAGACACCTTCAGCAGTAGTTATTACGGCTCCTTCGGAGAATATTGCAGGTAACAAAATCTTGACTTTCTATCTAAATCCCCTAACGGTAGTTTGAAATGGTTAGGCTTCTTTGATTTCGGTAAAAATAAAACAGTGGACTTCATTGAAATTGTTTAGTGAGATGCGTTGAAAACAAAAAAAAAACAACCTTGTATTGCGATATAACAGATTTTGTTATATTTTGAGACAGTCTAACAAAGATGTAATCAAATTAAAATAAACTACCCCCTCTTATATAATGATATGCCGTCTTCCATTAGCCCAGGTTAGGTGCAAAAGAGTAGGACGTTAAACCCCATTTCATTTCATTTCATATATAATGATGCATAATGCAAGACCTAAATCTGTCTATTGCAGGTCTTTTTTAAAGCCTGAAATGTCTTCTAAAATATTAATAAGACATTAATCTGCGGGCCCAGGCCATAATCATCCCTCGATTTCATCGGATTTCTCCGATATTAAATAGATTAAAAGGTTTCAGCCACATTTTGGTTTAATCTTAAAATAGAGGAGTGAGACTTAGCTTCGAACTGCCAGCACGGTTGTTGAAATTATTGCACACGTCTTGTCAAAGCTTCAAAGCCTAATATCTTCGCTCGCAATATAGTAATTTGAATGAAAATTTCAAATTTTTCATTTTACATTATCTATCTTCGAACTATTATTGAACATAATGTATCTTTAATCTTTTAAAACAAGTATATAATCACGTGAAGCTTACCTCATCACTGTTGGAAAAAATTATCATCTTAATTTTAACTAAACTTAAGTGCATTTAATGTATATTTCTTACATTCACCACACCTGGTGTGATGTTCTACTCAATCATCATAAGGTTTTCATATCTTTTGTTGCACATTATTATTGTTTTATCTTTTTCAACAGGTGAAGCAACAGTTAGTTCGAATTCACAACATGGGTCTACGGTTTTAAACGAACATGCTAATGTACCAGGTTTCAGTGCCATCAATATCGATGTGCATAAAGAAGTGTGCCAGGCAAATTCAACAAGCCTAGTTTGTGAGCCACCAGAGCGTTCCGTGTGGTGCAGAAATAATTGCAGAACAAACAGAGAATGTCCAAAAGTAGACTGCAGGTGTGCGTGTGTGTTCGCGGACGGTCGAAAATATCCCATTGCTCCCAATTCTGTTACGATCGTTGTGCGAACTGCAACCTTAACGAAAAAAGATATGGTACCAAAAGTGCCTTGTTATAAAGCAAAGCCCCAGTGGCACATGATAACCGGGATTCGTTCGTATTGTAGTGACCGTTGTCCAGGAACAGCATGTAGTATATACTGTAGACGTTCTTTGTGTTAAACAGGTCGGTATTGAAGTGATCATATAGTGGTCGGTGAACAGACAATTGTTGAAAAAATCAGAATCGTCAACATTTACGTGATACATGTATCTCATTAAGAGCGTACACTATGCTGGTTTTTTTTGTTACTGGGAGTCTGTGTTTTGTTACACTTTGTGTAAATGTATGGATAAAGAGACATCATCATAAATGTACATATAATTAATCTTGAATGTCATCATGTTCAAAATCACTGATCTACTATATTTCTCAAGCGTTCTATAAAATCATTGAATAAATACACTGAACATTTCACGTACACTTTTAGTTTAGGTCTCACTGAACATTTTTTGCCTCGGAAATGACTAACGCTGGAAATTGATGAGCCTGACGGATTGGGGCCGGAAACCAGCCCGGGCTCCCGTGTCGGAGTGGCCCCTTTTACTGACCACGGAGTCCAGACGGGGGAGGGGGGAGACTCTCCCCTTGGAAATTTTTGACATAGGAACCCCAAATATGCGATTTGGTGGCATATCTGATAATAATCTCTGTCAAATAATATATTTCATAAATCGATTAACTTGCGCCAAAACCCCGACTTGCAAGTAATTTAAAACCGTCAACCTATGAAATTATCATATCGTCATAATTATTAATGAACGTATCACCATTGTATCATCAAGAGTCAAAGAGAATTTAACTGGTAAAAAAATGGTTAAAAAGTAGGAATATATTCCTCCTGCATCTGAAGACCACAAGACAGAGTGACGAAAGTGAAATTCATAAAAGCTGCTTTTTGAATTTTGGATTCTGGCGTATCCCCACAAATAGGGCGCAGTGATTACTTAATGATTAGTAAATTTGCGGGCGACAGTGTCGGGTGAATCCGATGAAATTTCGGATGAAATTCGGAATCCCTATCGCAGGATTCCGAATTCTGGCCAACACCCAGCACACCGGCCCAGAAAGTCTATTATAGGCCTACCAGCCCATTCCAGACTCCACCGGCCACATACTACATGGTCATCATCGATCCATGGCCGGTCCAATACCCCCCCACCACATATAATGTTCGAACGGCCCTTCGGGCGATCGCCCGATGGCCCAATCCGCCCCTGCCTGCAGATGCCCCGGTGCTTCCGTTAAACACCATGGAACCTGTTCCCGACGCCTCCCGAGGCTCATAAATTTCCATAGGTACACTGTAAAAAATTTCCGTTTTTTATGTCGCCGAAATCCGTAGTTTAACACATGTTTTCTGTTAATTGATGGATTATTTTGAGAAATTGTGTTAAAAGAGTGAATTATTTCTTCAAATTACGTGTTTTATGTAATTCTGTGGAATATCCAGTATTAAACAGGAAACTTCCGTGAAATTTGGGGATAGAATATTTTATTCCCTTCTATAACGGACTTAATTCTGTTATTTTACGGAATAAACGGTGGAATGACAGGAAAGTTACGTGAAATTCAGGAATAAAATGTTTCATTCCATTATATAACGGACTATTTCTGTTTTCAAATGCAACGATAAGAAATCATATACATATATAATAATTCCTAATAAGTATCATTTTATAGTATTCATTTCAATTTATTAACCATAATATGATGGATCATATGGTGTAGAGTTTGGTAAGTTAATAGTCATGTATATCTAATTTCCATTATTTATAAGATCTATAAAGTATTTTCTCATTCATCATACGGTAATCAGATTGTAAGTATTTTCATAAATGTTTAAATCCAATTTTCAACGCTCAGTGAGAATAGGTTGTATTGTCTGGTAACCAAGCACGCTTAAATCTGGATAATTTAACCGATTGGCCAGTGTAAGCCGGTTTGTCTCTATGGCAGAGTTAACATATCTGCAAATTGATAATACCGCAAACATCTGAAAGCCTCTAACCGGTCCTAACACTGACCATTATTAGTTGATAGACACGGCCTTTTCTCGATGAGGGTATTCTAATAAATATTAGTGGAGAGAGGTTACGTAAATATATCGCTAGCACTTCGGCGGAAACCGACGTTAAATAAAGCTATTTCGCAAATTCTATGAAATATTGATTTGAAAATGGAATTTACGTTAATTGAGGGAATTTCTGTAAATCACAGGAAAAACAAATACGGATAAAATTTTCCTGGTAATTTTTGTTTCCGGAATTTTTTCCGTTTTTTCACGGATAATTTTGTTACAGTGTAGTACACCCCTGAGGCAAAAAATGTCCGGAGGGACTTAGGAATTGCAGTGAACAGTCAAACCCAATGAGCTAATCCTTCTTTAAACTTTAATTGTAATCTAAGAAATGGGACACTTAACTCTGCAGTATATAATGGACAAAATGACTGAATTCTCATTATTATATCATAATTTTCCAATGGTTTATCCTAAATAAAACAAGAACTGTATTCAAATGAATCATGTTAAATGACGTCGTATGTTTCAAGTTCCAAAGAGGCACCGGGAGCAATGTCTGTGTGTGTGATGTATGCGCATGTCGTGTGAGAGAACAAATTCTATTCAAGACTCTTCGGTTTTTCCCTTTTTATTATTTTGTTTGTCTGACGAAGAACATTTTCCCGAAACGTTTTTTCAAATTTCTCCGAAAAGTCTGGGAGCGCAAAAAGATTGGCTTATGGCACATATATGTAAAGCCAAGAAAGATTATGAATATTTGTCATATAGAACTAATCTTCTGGTTGAGTATATATGGAAATAAAGGTAAGATTAGATAAAGAGTTGCCAGTTTTCAGTCAATGATGTAAATACATGTATATATGGCCCTCCACTCTTCCAGTTTTAAGCAGAACGTTTAGAATTTGCAAAGAACGACCGGTAACATTTTTATATTATTATCATTTTTAACAATGAATGCCCTTCGCCTATAATTATCCCGGGGGTTGGGATGGCCTAGTGGTCTAGAGTGCCGCGCTTCGACCTCTAGCTGGCCGGAAACCTCTGGCTTGCGGCTGTGGTTTCGAGCCCTGGTGTGAGCGTATGTGGCATGGAGATAGGGCGCCTTCTCAACCTCGTGGGTTTCTTCCGGGCACTCCGGTTTCCTCCCACGGCTAAAGACCCCTACGCGCAAGCGAACTATTGAAATAAAATTAAAACCGTATGTTAGTCCCGAAATGACCTGGTTGTGTTGAGTGGACGTTAAACCCCATTTCTCTCTCTCTCTCTATAATTATCCCACAATTAAATACTGTATCTTCTGACTAAGGTTGTTATTGATTGAATAAAAGTTAGAAAAAAGATAAAAGTATGACATTACAAATATGATATTCTGCATATTATAATAAAGGAATTATAAGCTCAAAAATCTTACTACAAAAATATAGGATTCTCTAAAAACAACATTCATGGGGCGTGTACAGAACAAAAATGTGAGCGTATCATGATTATATGATTATGGTTTTTGGCTTATATTTTACACGTTTTAACTGATCATGGATTATTGTGAATATAATCAAATCAAAACTGTCAAGTTACTTCAAGACAACTAGTATCTAGCATATTTATTTCAGTAACCAACGGCCAAAGGGACAGTTGAAAATGGCTGTGGCAATTTTTTTTCTCAGAGGTTGCCAATCAGTTAAAGGCTATGAATAAGTAAATAAAAAGTCAGACCACCACAACACTGGCTGCTGTGACACAAAAACATGTTTGTTAGTTACCAAATAACATATATTCCCGTATTTGAAATTGTAACGCATATAACAAAACACCCTGTACAAGACACCAATATAATCGACTTTTAAAAAGGTTTTCTGCAGAATAATAATAAGACTCCTAGAAAAATAACAACTATTCATTTTAACTTTCAATAGAATAAATTCATATTACTATCTATTGATATCTTTAGAGTAACTCCATGATACCAAACAGTAGAGGTAACTTGTCAGATTAAAAATCAATTTAATGGCTTATTTTAAATACACAATACATTAACCCGCATGTTCTTTATTACCTTTTATACAATTCGATCAGTTCTTATGAATATAATAAAATGTAAAGAAATTGTTTGTTTAGCTATTTCTATGAAAATCGCCGTTGCGTTGTGCGAACATGTTCTTGTATAGATACATGATAAACAGTTGACAGTAATATATTATATTTAATCACCTGATAAACAGTTAATGTTAAATAATATTTTACTATACTTAATCGTTTGATAAACAGTAACTGTTGACGTTAAATAATGTTTTACTATATTTACTTATCTGATAAACAGTAGATGTTAACATTTTACATGTTTTATTGAATAAGGAAAAGAATGAATCCGACTTAATGAATGGGGGGTTGGGATGGCCTAGTGGTCTAGAGTGCCGCGCTTCGACCTCTAGCTGGCCTGTCACCTCTGGCTTGCGGCTGTGGTTTCGAGCCCTGGTGTGAGCGTATGTGGCATGGAGATAGGGGCGCCTTCTCAACCTCGTGGGTTTCCTCCGGGCACTCCGGTTTCCTCCCACTGCTAAAGACCCCTACGCGCAAGCGAATTATTGAAATAAAATGAAACCATGTGTTAGTCCCAAAATGACCTAGTTTGTGTCGAGTGGACGTTAAACCCCATTTCTCTCTCTCTCTCCGACTTAATGAAAATGATCACTGTAGGCCTATGTGGAGGCAGCTATACCTTAAAGTTACATTATGGGAGATTTTTTATAAGAATTTAGCCATTCTTGCTATAACAGTTCAAAAATAGATGATGAAACAAGAATATATTGAAAATTTCAGTCAAATTACTTTATTCTGATCAAAGTTATTACCACTATAATTTTTACTAGAAATGAGATCGACACCCTGTTTGGATTATGGCCTATCGTTGATTGACAGGCGTTAACTCCACCTACATAGTCTCGATTATCAAGTAATGTTTACAATGACTGGTACTGGCGTATTCGGTTTGAGACGGGACTGCAATTCAATTCGTATTACATTTATTATTTACTACAAATTAGAATTAAGACTTTTAATATTAACACCTATTGATTATACAATAGGTGAATTCATTTAAGCCAAATACACTATTCATCTCTAATAATTACTTCCCTCATTGATTCTAACACCTATTACAAAAGAAAGGGAACAGAACAAATAATATAGATAAAATTGACAGCTGTATATTTACATTAGAAACGTAGCCTAGATTATCAAGGACAAACCGTTATCTCCCCTTGAAGGTTCTAGGTGTCTCCTCACATTCTTCCTCTTTGACAAGGTCCATCAACATCAAGAAAATCCACTCGTAAGAGTAAGAGCCCTTACGCTAAACAGAGACCAGTGGCAGTAATCCCAGAAGATGACGCCAACAACACTTTGCCAGACCCAAGGTCAGGAGTCATTAATACAGGTAATGCTGTTGTGGGTACCAATTTGTCACAAATACCCTTACCTGTTATTCAACCAGACAATCATATTCCCCAATTGTCACAAGACGACAGTGTTAATTTTCAGTCCCCCAGGCAGAAGAAATTACACTGCCAGGTAATTAATTTGGGGGCCAATCAAAGCAGGGATGGATACCGGGTAGAGAGTATTCATGAAATGATCGGATCAAATGTTTCAGCTGCAAATAAATCTAAAATAAAAGCCGGTGAAAATATTGATCTAAGTATTTTATTAAAATCAAATCTTGATCAAGAACAACATAAATTTCTTTATATTGATGCGGATGGTAAAATAATATCTAAAGAGAAAGAATCAAATAAATATCTAGATATAGAGAAATGGACTGATGCTTTCATTATTTTCATGAGCATTTATACCTGTGCACATCCCACAAAATGTCAAGAATTGTTGAAATATATGACAACAATACGCATGGGGGTGTCTAGAACCAATGGACACGGTTGGCGTCAATATGACGAACAATTTAGACGTAAACGAGCTCAAGCACCGCATAGCTCCTGGGAACATATTGACTATGAACTTTGGCTCTTGTATATGTCCAATGTTGCTAACCCTCAATATGTGGCATACACTTCAACAAAAACCCCTAATTCTACCTTTGGCAAATGTTATGATTTTAATTTTAAAGGTTTTTGTAATAGACACCAGTGTCCATGCGCACACATGCATACAGTGTGGTGCTGAACATGCAAAAGTGACATGCTTCCAAAGTAGAGCTTTTTACCCACAAAACTCCTTTCGGCCTCAATCTTCCTTTCGATTCAATAGCACTGCCAGTTTTAGACAACCAGACTCTTCAAACTTTAGACAAAGGGGAGCCTCCAATTTTACTCGTGGTAAGAGATTCCCAAAATATATGGGCCCTCGGTAATTCACCTCTCAAAACAGAAATTATAGCCAAATTGATACCTACCCTAATAAATCTGCTGCAGAATTTTTAATACACGGCATATGAAACGGATTTAGATTCAAATATGAAGGTCATAGAATGCGTGTACAATCAAATAACTTACTATCTGTTAAACAATATCCAAATGAAGTTCGTAATAAAATTACTAAGGAAGTACAACTAGGTCGAATCATGGGCCCATTCGACAAACCCCCAAGCTCCAACCTTCATATTTCCCCTATAGGCATTGTACAGAAATATGATGGGGGGGGGAGAGAATAACGCATCTCTCTTGGCCATACGGTATGAGTATTAACGATTATATAGACCCCCAATTATGTACGGTTAACTATACATCCTTCGATACAGTCTTTGATAAAATATCTTCTTTAGGCAAGAATTCATTGTTAGCTAAGATGGACGTGCAGTCTGCATTCAGATTATTAAAGATAAACCCAGCAGACTTTGATCTTCTTGGTTTCATTTTTGAACATAGGTACTACATTGATAAATGCTTACCAATGGGCTGTGCGATATCGTGTAGCATATTTGAAACATTTGCAACTTTTGTTCAATGGTTAGTTACACACATTTCTGGTATTACATCCTTAGATCATTACCTTGATGACTTTATTTTCATGGGGGCAGTGAATAGTGATGACTGTACTATACTGATGAAAACATTTACTAATAGTTGTCAGGAACTCGGTATCCCCTTATCCAGTGATAAAACGGTTGCCCAACCACCACTTTAACGTTTTTGGGATTAGAAATAGACACGCAATCATTTACTGTTAGAATTCCTGAACAGAAATCAAAAAAATCTCACGGCCCTAATCAAAACATTCCTGAACAGGAAGGTGACCCTTAAAGAAATGCAGTCCTTTGTCAGCACATTGAATTTCTTTTGTCGAGCTATTAGATCTGGTCGGGCATTTAATCGCCGTTTTTATGACTTGATGATAGCCATTAAACGACAACACCATTTCATCCGATTATCACATAAGATTAAAGAAGATCTGCACGTCTGGCTTGAATTCTTGCAGCATTTCAATGGAGTCACTTTTTTCCCAGATGAATGTTGGTTATCTAATGACACTCTCCAATTTTTCAGTGATAATGCGGGGACACATGGCTTGGGCTGCGGGGTTTATTTTAACTGGGAATGGACTTATTTTCAATGGCCTCAATCGTGGAAAGATCACTGTATCATGCGAGATATTACTTTCTTAGAGCTGGTTCCTGTTGTCTTAGCTATTTCTATTTGGTGTACTTTCTAATAGGAAAGTTATATTTAATATTGATAATCAGGCTCTAGTTTCCATTCTTAATTGTCAAACATCAAAATCTAAACGTGTCATGTATATCTTGAGACCACTCATTTTAAAAATTCTGCAATTTAATATTATCTTCAAAGCTTGTCATATATGTGGCTATAAAAATAACAATAGCTGATTCTATTTCGAGACAGGACTGGACACGGTTCCGGAAAGAAGCTCCAAAAGCCAAACTGAAACCAGAGCAAATACCCAATACTTTTCTAGAGGCTATATTGAGAATGAAGTTGATACTGCGTTAACATACAAGACTGGTCTTGATGCTCTCCACAGCTTCAGGACAACGTACAAATATGGACCCATTTGGCCCCCTCCCTTAGATCACATTGTCACCTTTATTGCCCATATATCTTTGAAAGGGTTAGCCTTTTCCACCGCTCGTCTGTATCTGGCTGCGATCAGTTATAACTGTAGAATTTTGAACCTGACAGATACCACCAAAAACTTTATAATTAGTAAACTGTTAATTGGCATGAAACGAATCAAGCATAAAACTGATACCCGCCTACCCCTAACTCTTGATTTACTAAAACAAATCATATCCGCTTTACCAAGGGTATGTAACAATGACTTCGAAGTCAAGTTATTTATTATGTGCAGCCCATACTTTAGCCTTCAACGGATACCTTCGTGTAGGGGAGCTGACTTTATCTAGGTGTGGTAGTACAGACAAAATTATAAACATAAGGGACATAACTCTCTTAGCTACCAATAATAATAAGACAACTATTACAGTTAAGTTACGCTATTCCAAGACAGATCAGTTTGGTCGAGGATCCATAATAACAATTCAGCAGACTGGGGGGGGGGGGCACATGCCCAGTTGTTCAAATGGCACAGTTTCTAAAAGTCAGACCACGCATACCAGGTCCACTATTTTGTCATTGCAGTGGAAAGTGTCTTGACACGATTTCAGTTTTCGGCAATGTTAATCAAGGTCCTCCGACACTTATGTATCGATTCGAGCCATTATAGGTCTTACTCATTTCGAATAGGTGCTGTTACATCTGCACCCATGGCAGGTCATTCATTCGAAACAATCCAAACTGCAGCGAGGTGGAGGTCTTCAGCTTTTCACTCATACATACGGCAATAAACTATTTGAACTAATTTGAACTTTCAGAAACACAGTCTGCTACAGTTTGGTGCATAGGGTCATCAATAATAAAGTGGGCAGCATTTCATGCTCTTAGTAGACCAGGGGGTTCCCATCTTGGCTTACAGCGCAGAAATATTTATGTTTGGTGGCAAGGTTACAGCGGACTACAATTTCTGCAACTTAAACGCAAGATTGATTATCTTACCAGCGTTGAAGATCCTCCTGACATGCTGCTGATTCATTGCGGTGGGAATGACATTGGCCATATCAAATTAGACCAGTTTGGTAAATTTAGTGAAACTACCCTAAAATATATTGCATTTCGCCTACCAAATACACGACTAATCTGGTCACAGATCCTACCCAGAAACCATGATATAAACCATAGAGCCTTTATCCGACAAATATCACGCCTAAATAGTTGTGCCTCCATTCATTTTCCCGATATAAAATTTAAATTTGAAAATTTATATAGAGATGATAAAATTCACCTATCTGACATTGGCAATGATATATTCCTTAATACAATTCAGGCCGCCTTGGAATTTTTTCACTGCAATTTCGGCTCAGTATATCCCCCATCGTACTAGTTATTAGTCAGGATGGTCTTCTATACTGGAGTTCAGGATAGCTTGTATAAGTTATACGGAGATATATGGTGTGGATTCTTGAATTTGAGGAGCTCCCCCATTTTATGGCGGTGATGCAGATTCAAAAACTGCATCTGCATCATTTGGCAATAACGCTCACAAATTCAAGATATGCCAGACTTGCGATCTCAGATTGTTCGGGTCAAGTCATACCAAGGTCATAAGTGAATGTGACTTGCCATTGCGGCAGTCATTAGTGAACTTAAGTGAAAATAATTATTAATTAATTGACTTGTTTTTAAATTGAATTTGTTGTTTATTGAAATTTGAAGTTATGAACTTTATTTAATAGTTTTATACAATGATAAAGTAACGAAAGTAAATTGAATTGAAGTGATCTTGACTTAAATAAATTGAACTTGATTGAAATGAATTGAACTTGATTGAAGTGAATTGAACTTGATTGAAGTGAATTGAAATGAATTGAACTTGATTGAAGTGAATTGAAATATATGAATTTTATTGTTGAATTGTTTGTATTACATTAACCGCGCCATATCTCTGCCAAACCCTAATAAAAAATACTTTTAATTTTACTTTGTATTTTGTCTATGACTAAATAGATAAGAAGAGAAAGTTTGCGACAGGATTTCAAAGTTTGAAAGAAATGGACCAAATCAACGAGGCAGTATTGTAAAAAAATTATAATAAATAGCCGACTTCTCGCGTTGCCTGCGTGTACTCTTTTGTACTTCAGGCGGGCCTAAGTGACTCCCTAAGCAGACGAATAGAATACAGTGATCCGATGTTAGCTGCGATGTTTATCAATTTCCATAATTTTACTGAAACGCAAGTGACAGAAGCGCGTATAATAACGACAGTCACTGAAACGCAAGTGACAGAAGCGCGTATAGGGAAGTATTATGACGTCAACGTCACGAAGAATCTCCGCCATTGTGACTAAATCAATCAACGAAATCCTGTTTAAATCCGAGCCCAATCCAAGCCATCTGTGGGTAAACAGAGTTGATTTTTGGATTGTTGTTTAAATAAAGATCTAATTTATAATTTCTATGACATCTGAGACCCAAAGGAAGACCGACGAAAGTAAGTTTTTGCTCTCCAATAATGTATCTTTAACTGAATTTAAAACTGAATTAGGCGACAACCTTTCGCCGCCCCCCCCCCCCCCCCCCCCCCCCCCGGGACGCGAAGAAGCGTGGCTTACCCCCACCTAAGAAAATTTTGGAATATTTGACGGCTGTAAACACTTTTTCCTGCTATTTCAGCCCATGAACAAAGCAATTTCAAAGTGGTCTAATATAACGTAATTAAGGTGGCTTGCTCACTCGAACCCCAATCAATCGTTTACACCTACGCAGACGGGACCGTTGGGAGAAAATTTTGAGAATTCAACTGCCACAAACGCATTTTCCTGCTATTCCAGTCTGTAGCCTGTGAATACAGCAACTTCAATTTGGTCCAATATAGCCTACCTGACTGCCCAGAATTCCGAACAACCAATCAATCGTCGCGGGCTATGGGAGCCTCACCCTCCCGGTGAAAATTTTGAAAATATAACCACCGCAAATGCGTTTTCTGTTATTCTAGCCTGTGTGAGCAACTCCAAAAGTATCCAATGGTTTTGTAACCGAAATCCCACTCTGAATTCCAACCATCCAATCACACTGTTGCAGATGCATTCACAAGTAATACTCGATGCCCGAAAAATGTCGCACAAAGTAGAGTGGCCCCAGACAAAATGTTTTAATCAATAATCAACTCAGTACAAATTTGTGGTATTCAGTTAAAAGAAAAGTGAAATTAGTGGGGTTTTTTAGGACTCGAAGGCAGTTTGGGAAGCAAAAGTAGAGCAGATACACGGGCTGCGGCGAGTTTTCTTCGCGGAGCGAAGAAGCGGAGCTGACCTTGTATGGACCCCCCAAGAAACTTTTGGAATATTTGATGGCCGCAAACGCGTTTTACTGCTATTGCAGTCCTAAAATTAGTGTTTTATTATATTTCGGGCACTTTATTTTGCCAAATTTTGGGGGGTCCAAGTATATTCAGACCCCCAGGAAAACAATTTGGGGAGGGGGGTCGGACCCTCCATGTGTGACGCCCATGTATTGTAGCGATGTCAAGTCGACACGCCTTGCATAGTTTAGTTCTGGTTTACATTCGTTGTTATGGTGTTCTCCTTTAAATGCTAACGCGGCATGAGTATATTGGTCTGATGACCTAAGTGTATTATTGTAGTTACCTCCCTTGTTAGGCGAGATTATCTAGGCTTGTATTTTGGTGAGCACGTGGAGTGGACGTTGATAATAAAGATGGGGATGAACTGTGATCATGCTTTGTCTTTATGTAATTATTATTTGGTCCTGGTTAACCTGTAACACCCCTACGAGTTACGCAGGAGTGGGCTATGTGGACAGGAGCCCTGAAGTCGTAACATATGGTGGAAATGCCGAAGGTTTGAGTTTGATCAATTTCGCTACCTTTTGTGAGGCGCGCACTGCTGGTTTGAGTTTGAGTGAATACAAAATGGCTACCGGTGGAAATATAAAGATTGACAGTTTTTTTGGAACGCCAAATGAAGACGCTCGAATGTGGCTGAACCGATTCCAGGCATGGGTCGTTTTACAGAGTATCCGAAATGAGCGAATAGGTGCTGCAATGATGTTGTTACTCCAGGGAGAAGCGCTGCTGTGGTTCAATGGGTTGCCCGAACAGGTGAAATTAAATTCTGCGCGTCTCTATCACCATTTTATGGAACATTTTATTGCCAGACAGACAGCTAGTTCATGGTTGATTGAGCAACAGTTATGGTGTTGAACCATGCGTGATCAAGAGAACTTAGAGACTTACATTTTTGACATAAATTCCATGTGCTCTCGGCTCAATAAATCAAGAAACACTCTCTGCTTTTATTAGAGGTTTGAACCCTATTCTTCGGGCGTCTGTGATTCAAAGTCGACCCCAAACGATAAGTGCTGCAGTCCAACAGGCACGTCTTGTGTACGAGTCGTCATTTCTTATGTGTCAGTCTCAACCCAGCTCAGGTGCAGTCTCAGAATACAGGGAGTTGGTGTCACAAGTGTCAACTTTAAAGTCACAAGTGGAGGAAATGTCGCAGTCTCGGTCTAATCATATTGATGCTGTTAGATTTTCTGAGGGTAGAGGACAGGTCATGTGTCAAATCTGTGACAGGGCCGGACATTCAGCCAAGACGTGTTATAGACTCATACAGGGACGGGGAAGAAATTACGACCGAAGAAATGAAGACCGCAATAATAAAATACAGGAAGATGTCACGTGTCATAACTGTGGTGGACTTAATCATATTTCTCGTCACTGTAGAGCCAGATCAAGTCAAAGTAGTTCGGGAAACGCGTAGACTCTGTCAAAAATGCCCCGTTTGCCAGAGATTGTGAAAATGGGGAAATGATTGGTAAAATTTCCACTGTTGGTAATTTGCTTGGAAATTATATACCTGTAACTATTAATGGTGTAAAAGCCACTGCACTTGTCGATAGTGGTGCAGATTTTTGTGTTATAAATTCAGACATTGTTTATAAATTTGGTGGTAAAATTCTGTCATCTGATATAAGAAAACATATTGTTACTGCAAATGATGTAAAGGTTCCTATCACTGGGAAAATTTTGTTATTACTTATTGATAATGTTCATGTTGATGTTGTATTTTATATAGTACCAAAATTGTCACCTCATATTATATTAGGTTTAGATTTTTTACAAAAACATAATGTTGTAATTAATTTTGGTAAGAAGTCATTATCATTGGATCCAAAACGCAATTTGACAACAGATCAAGATGTTCATGTGCCCTCTAATTCGCAAGTAGTTACTATTGCACGTATTAAAGGCCCTACTTTACCAGATGGTGTAAATGGTTTAGTGAGTGGAAATGATTATGCATTTCCATTAGGGTTACTCACTACTAAATCACTTTCTCAGGTTCATAATGGAAATGTTTATCAAGCAGTTTGTAATTTTAGTAATAATGGTGTTATTTTACCAAAGGGTTCTATTATTGGGAAGTTTGTTTGTTTGTCAAAACGTGACACTGTTTGTAAGCTCCCCGATTCAAATGATTCAAATGTTCAGTTCGCTTTTAAAAACAAGAATTTATATAATAATGGATGTAATCGTTTAAGTCAAGATGTTAACAGTAATGTATCAATTAATAATGTTAACCCTACTGAGCCAGAAATTAATATTAACCCTATAAATTCACAACAAATATCTAGTGACTTGTCTGCTAGTCAATCAGGTGATCTACTCAAGCTTTTAAGTGATTATTCATCAGTGTTTGTTGGACAGGACAATAAACTTGGCGAATGTGATATCCTGAGACACAAAATAGAAGTTACCCCGGGTCAGCGTCCCATACGACAACGTGCATACAAGTTAGGTGGGCTGCCCCCTGTCTCTTGATTGCGAAACGTAATAATCAATCCTATCGTTTCGTATGTGACTTTCGACGCCTCAATGACTGTACGCTGTTAGATGCACATCCCATACCAACCACACAAGATGCTTTAGAAAGTCTCGGTGCTGAAAACCCTGTCTACTTTTCCACGTTGGATTTACAGAGTGGCTTTTACCAAGTAAGCATCGATTCTGCTTCCCGACCATACACTGCGTGGCGTTGCCATCTTGGTCTCTACCAGTTTAAGAGATTACCGATGGGCCTTAAGAATAGTCCAGCAACATTTCAGCGTATTATGGAAGCCGTCTTGAGAGGATTGTCATGGAAACATTGCTTAGTTTACCTCGATGATGTACTTTTCAAGATCATTTACAGCATATACAAGAAGTTTTTGATCGTTTGAAAGAAGCAAACCTGAAATTACACCCGAAGAAATGTTTCTTCGCGCATTCCAAAATAAATTATTTGGGTCACATTGTTAGCTCTGAAGGAATTTCACCAGATCCTGCTAAAGTTGACGCTGTATCATCTTATCCCACACCTACTTGTCTTAAGGATTTGCGTGCCTTCGTAGGCCTATCTGGATATTATCGTAAATTTATTCGTAACTACGCCGAGATTGCGACACCATTGTTTTCGCTTACCAAGAAAGACACACCCTTTGAGTGGACTGAATCGTGTAAAAATGCGTTTGACTCTCTTAAACAATTGTTAGTATCAGCGCCGATACTTGGGTATCCTATTTGTAATGAATCTTTTACGCTGTATTCCGATGCTAGTTCATTTGCGATCGGCGGTGTGTTGTGTCAGACCCAGAAGTATGGAAGCCTATTGCGGCCATTTCAGAATCTCGTCCCCTCGCCGCGAGAAGTCGAGGGCGAGAACACGAGAACACGAGAAGTCGAGGGAGCGAGAAGTCGAGGGCGAGGGAGCGAGAGAGCGAGAACGCGAGGAAACAGGGCGAGAATACGAGGATCTCGCCCCGAGAACACGAGATTACTTTCACCTCGACTTCTCGTGTTCTCGTCCCTCGACTTCTCGCTCCCTCGTGTTCTCGCCTTTGAAAAACCTCGTGTTCTCGCTCCCTCGCCCTCGACTTCTCGCTCCCTCGACTTCTCGCCCTCGACTTCTCGTGTTCTCGTGTTCTCGCCTTTGAAAAACCTCGACTTCTCGCTCCCTCGCTCCCTCGCCTTTGGGTCAATCTCGTGTTCTCGCTCCCTCGCTTCGTCACATCTCGTCTTCTCGTGTTCTCGCCTCGGAAGTGCAGTTTATAACGCATGTCCACTGACTACCGTGTCGGCATTTGTATTCAGTCTGGTATTTTCATTCAAAGTCAAAGCCGATGGAAGCTCTAGCGATCAACAAAATTCTCAATGATTTGGGCTTAATCCATCTCTTAGATGTATTTACAGACAATTCCGTAAGTACTAAAGTAGCCTATCCTGTAGATAGATACGACTACAAGTTTTGTTTGGATTGTTAAGTTTAAATTTTGTCTCAGAATTGAATTACCCTTTTGTGTAGTCTCAATCAATATTATAAAAGCGAAACGCACATCTTTAGGCCCGTGACGTGTAGCCTATATTTACTTCATTTTATTTAAATGTTAGGCCTAGATATTGGATATTTTCACAGGTTACCGATACCAGTTTAAATATGTTTTTTGTTAATATACCATAGGTAAACTATTTATTAAATTCATTTCATAACCCATAAGCCTAGTCCGGGATGGGATATCGTATTCTATTTATAAATTCAATACGTGACAAATCGGTCGTTTGCTGGGTTAATTTGGCAAGGTTCCATAACTTGCACGTGCTAATTCCATTGGCATTGATCATACAAGGTCACTCGGTACAGTTCGGTGCCCTATAGATTTCCGTGTTCTGGAGGCGTAGTCCTATAAGTGACCGAACGTTGCCATATTACTATTTTATAATTATTGGATGTGGATGTGATTAAATGCGGCTTCTAAATCTGACTGCAACTCTAATATTTTAATTGGATGTGAATATAATTATAATACATTATTATCATTCCGGGGAAATTTAGGTCTTTGTCATTACAACTAGGCCTATTACAATAATATTTGGTTGTGAAAACTTCGTTTCTATTCGTCCACATGCCCATCTTATATTGTCATTTGAAAAACTATAACAACTAAACAAGTAGCCTATTTAAAAAGTCCTATAAAACTTCCAGTAAGTCTGTATGTACATTTTTCTACTTTGTATTCTAGTAGCTGTTGATCTGTCAGTGACCAGGGTTTAAGCCACCTGTTCAGATGTCATCAAGGTCACTTTAAGATGTAAACAGCGTTAATTATAATTAGGCTTTTAATTAGGGCATGTGATTGTTGTGGAGGATTTGTGGGGTTAGGGCTAGTAGCACTAGTTCCCTAGCATCTCATGTTGAAAAACTATGATAAATATTTATGGCCCATGATGCTTGATCACCTTTGAAAAGTTGTGTTGATGCTCAAGATCTAGAGGTTAAAGTTAATATCGAATTGACTCTAAATTTACACACAGTTTAAAGGTCATGAGATGAAGAATCCTATTGATTTTCAACATTTTCCAATAGTTACTGCCAGGGTTATGGCCCTTGATCTCTTTAAAATATCTTGTTGACGCTGTATAGACAATATTTATAAACTTAATATCAATTGACTTTTAAATTTAAAATAGCATTATGCAAGAGAAAAATCTGCTTATTACAGGTCTTTCTTTAGGCCTGAAATGTTATCTAAATAATCAATTAGACATTAATTAACATATCCAGACCATAATAAACTCTTTATGTCAAGGCTAGCCTTCGATGTTGGCGGATTAAATTCCTATATGCAGCTTAATGGCCGTTGATAATTAAATCAATCAAGTGGATAATCGAGACTATGCTGTTTATATTAATGATTTGAGTAATGATGACCAAGGTTATGTGAATATTGCAAACTCTTTTTTCTCGGCTAATAGTTCATCAATTTGACTGAAATTTTCAGCGAATTACCTTTACACTATCTAGTTTTTAACTATTATAGTGAGAACTGCCATCTCTTTATCTTATCTCCCATTATGTAACTTTAAAGAGTGTTTTAGGCCACAAGACACATTAGCCTATTTCCAATAATTACTGCTAGAGTTATGGCCCTTTATCGCTTCAAAATATCTGGTTGACATTCTAGACGCTAAGTTAATAAACATCTGATTGATTTTAGATTTATATGCACTGTTTAAATTCACGAGACACAGAAGATTATTGATTTCAACAATTACTGCCATACTGTAGCGCGTGACCTCTTTCAAAAATTTTGTAGACTCTTGTGGCTAAAGTTAATATCTGATTGACTTTAAATAGAGATTACTATCATGAGACAAAGAATCCTATTCATTTTCAAAGATTTCTGATAATTACTGCCAGATTTAAGGTGGAGTGTGGACGCTCTAGAGGATAAAAATCAATTCATGCATTCATTCACTCTAAAGGCCAAAGTTAATATAAATTGTTTAAGGTCATGAGACAAGAAATCAAAACAAATGGTTTCTGATGATTTATACTTCATGGGTTATTACTTGTAATCAGATTTTCATGTGTTGTAAATGTTCTCATTACTGACTAAAGAAAAAATATGCTTTGGGCGTATGGTGTATGTTTTGTTGCCTGGCAAGAGTGGCAACCTATCTTCTATTTTTTTTACAAAGGCACTGAGGGACCCATGGTGGCTCGCTAACTGTCCTGTGTTTGATCCCTACATTGGCTGAGAAAGTTCATTGGAATTTTCCCGTCTGTTTCGTAGTTTCCCCTGTCAGTGATGTAGGATGGAGGGACAATGCATAGCGGTAGTCGTTCAGATGGGATGAAAAACAGGGATCCTGTATATACATTGGTGTGCACGGAAATGATCCTTTGACAGTTGGAATTTTGTAATAACATACTGCATGTCAAGCCCATCTTCATTTTGCCCGGTCGGAGCAAGACTGTAGGATGTTAAACCCCAATTTATTTTATTTCATTTTTTAATGAGTAAAACAAGCAAGCTTTCCCTTTTCTTATAACCCACATTTTCATGTGGAAGTATATTGTCATCAACCCTGTCCGTCCGTCCACATCCACAATTGTTTGTGGACACTCTACAGGTCACAATTCTTAACCGATTTTGATGAAACTTGAAATATAACCTTGGTTTATCTCCAAAATATCTCGTATGTTTTCGATATTGGCATGTATCGGATCGAAACTTCATTGATTATGGCCCCTGATTGCCCAAAAAATCACGTTTTTAGTTAGTGGACCCTGCATGTTTATAACACAAAGATCTTGTTTGCTTTCGATATTTGTGCATAAGGGATTGTAAATTCCTGAATTAAGGCCCCTGATTGTACGAAAAATCACCCTTTTTTTAGCTAGCATATCGGATTGTAACTTCACGAATTATGGCCCCTGATTGTACGAAAAATCACGCTTTTAGCTTGTGGTTCCTTTAGAGGTCATAATTGTGTTTTATACGCCCACATTTTCATATGGACGTATATTGTCATCGCCCCTGTCCGTCCGTCGGTCTGTCCGTCCACATTTGTTTGTGAACAGTCTACAGGTCACAATTTTTATCCGATGTTAATCAAACTTAAACTATAGGTTTATCACCATAAGATCTCGGTTCCTTTCTATATTGGCATGTATCGGACTGTAACTTCATGGGTTATGGCCCCTGATTGTACGAAAAATCACGTTTTTAGCTTGTTAACAGTCTACAGGTCACAATTTTGAACCGATTTGGATGAAACTTGAAATGCATGTTTATAACTCAAAGATCTTGGTTCCTTTCGATATTTGCTACCAGCGGATCGTAACTTCCTGAATTATGGCCTATGATTGTCCATAAAATCACCCTTTTTAGCTTGTGGTCCCTCTGGAGGTCAAAATTGTTATCCGATTTAAAAAAAAACCCGTTTGATTATATCACCGTTTCATAGTTATGGAGGTTGAGTTCGAATTTCGTGAAAATCGGACTAAAATTGACAGACAAAATGGCCGCCGTTTGTACGCGAAAAGTGTGAAAATATGTTGTGGACCCGACAGAGGTCACAATTTTTAACCAATTTCGATGAAATTTGACATGTATGTTTATAACCCAAAGATCTTGGTACCCTTTCGATATTTGCGCCCTTCCTGAATCAAGTCCACTGATTGTCCGAAAAATTGTTTTTTTTTTAGCTTGTGGTCCCTCTGGAGGTCAAAATTATTATCCAATTTAAAAAACCGTTTGATTATATCACCGTTTTATAGTTATGGAGGTTGAGTTCGAATTTCTTGAAAATCGGACAAAAATTGACAGACAAAATGGCTGCCGTTTACACGCTTATAAGTTTATAAGCTTGTGGACCCGATAGAGGTCACAATTTTGAACCAATTTTGATGAAACTTGAAATACATGTTTATAACCTATAAGATCTTGGTTCCTTTCGACATTTGCGCATATCGGATCATAACTTCCTGAATTATGGCCCCTGATTGTACGAAAAATCGCCTTTATTAAATGTTTGGTATCCAGTGGAGGTGACAGCCAAATCCAATATATCAACTGTTTCGTATACTTACATTAGCATGAGGCAAAACTTTATAAAAACCAAACAAATTCTAATGATTTTCTGATAATTACTTAATACGCGACAACTCTTGTTGACTGCCCGGACGATTTAGCTGCTGTGTGGACGTATGTTTCGTTGCCTGGCAACCTATTTTTTGATTTAAAAAGTATATCACCATTACACCCTAATGATGTTTGAATTTTGTGAAAATCGGACCAAAACTGTCAGACAAAATGGCCGCTCTTTGTCTGCAAATTGTATAAGTAATACAAAGGTTATGGATACCCTCTAGGGGTCACAATTTTGATCTGATTTTAATTAAGCTTAGACCATATCTTCA
The DNA here is from genome assembly GCA_963678685.1 of Patella ulyssiponensis. Classification (NCBI taxonomy): domain Eukaryota; kingdom Metazoa; phylum Mollusca; class Gastropoda; family Patellidae; genus Patella; species Patella ulyssiponensis. The sequence goes on along the minus strand of OY783227.1, from coordinate 27,627,447 downwards.
TATATTAAAAAAATCTTAGTCCCTTTTGATATTTGTGTATTTCAGAGCGTTACTTTTTGGGTTATGGCCCCTGATTGTACCAAAATTTTTTGTTTTTTTTAGCTTATTCTCTTTTCATCCCTTGCAAAATGTGGAAGTTTCCTGCCTGGCAGCTGCTGATTATCCGATTTTAACGAAACTTAAAATATATCTTTATATCACAAAGATGTCAGTCCCTTTTGATATTTGCGCAATTCAGATCATAACTTTCTGGATTATAGCCCCTGATCGCATGGAAAATCACTTTTGTTCCAGCTTGTTCTCTAACCATCTCTTGCAAAATGTGGGCATATCGTGTCTAGCAGCCGCAGGTTTTCTTAATTAATATATGTTTATTTCACAGGTTGGCCCTCCAGAAGTTCTAACATTAACCGATTCAGAATTTAATTTCCTTGGTGTGAGTGCTATTGGGGACCGTGCTAGGTTGAGACAGAGATGCAGAACATATTTGAATGGTAAGTAGCATGTGCAAAGTCTGGGGATAGCGATAGTAGATTTTGGCAAAACCGAAATACTGTTAAAAGTATGGATTGTATTTAACTCATGTGTACAAACAAGAAATGTCAATGACAGACAGAAGTTATCGAAAATCATTAGCCAATTTTAACCCCCAGAGTTAACTACAATCCATATTTTTTTTAAATCGAAATAAACGCCGTTTATTTTCGATAAAGACCACTAGAGTTATGCCCCAGAGTTAGAACTTTATAATTTATATGCTGCATTTATTAACTTATTTTAATATGCCCACATATGAAATACGTTGTCACCAATGTCTGTCTGTCGGTCCGCCTGTCAATAATTGACTTGTTAATGCTATTGTGGATACAGTTTTTAACAGATTTTTGTTTCAAATTTGTTTTCTGGAATATGATAACTGCTACAGTGTTTTTTCAAATTGGGTGTGATGAATTGGGGTCATGAGAGGATGAACCCTATTTCTGCAACCTTCTGTTTCAGATGTGCTGCTGTCGAGGCAGAGCTGCTGTGTAGGCGTAATTACACACTTTGCAAGGCTATGTTTATAATATTTCAGTAATATATGCAATTGTTATCTATCTGCAGTTTAATTATGTCTTTTTTGAAATTTTTATCCTGTTAGCTGAATAACTGCTGGTAAATTTAGCTGCGCATGAGAACATGTTTGGTTAACTGCTTTTCACCCCAACTAGCATGTATGTTCTCATTGAAACTAGAACGTAACTTTAAGGAATATTGGGTATTAATTCCTTGTGTTTAGTTAAATTTCGTGGTCTAGATTTGTCTTTGAAAATGGCTGCAGATCTTTCATATATAATGCATACCTCAATATGCTCAGTTTATCATTTTGAAGATTTTCAAAATCAGATACAGGTATTTTTAAAATCAAATAAGTGTTCTGACTGTACTATGAATGCTATATATGGATGACTGGCATATTGCCCTTGCTTGGCAGATTTAATCTGGCTGATTTAATCTGGTTCTTGTATGGCAAATGCATTTTCCATTCATTGGTTTTGACTTCACAAATTCAAATTTTCTAGGTCAGTGTGAATCGCCATCTTTAAAGAAATTCAAAGAGCTATCAGAAAAGAAAAAAACACAGAATAACAACAAGTTGAAGTCCAATCGTAGATTATATACTGGGTGGAAGTTATCTACAGGACAGAATTTTAAACTAGTTCCACTATCTCAAGGAGGGGGATCTATAATTATGGATCTTCCCAAAGAGTATTCTCTTCCTGACCTTCAAAAAAAAATGATTGCCACTTTCTTCCCAGATGGTCAAGCAGTCCATAAAAACATTAAACTTTCACATTGTGAAACATTCATCGGCAATTTTGCGGGTGAACATGTTCCATCAAGACTGTTGAATGGTGATCTTTTTTCCCTGGATGGATATTTTTCTGAGATAAAATCTAATCCTGTGAGATTATATTTGTATGCAAAAACCACAACGGTTAATCAACCTCCATCACCATCAACTTCAACTACCACATTAAATGAACAAACTTCAGGTACATTAAATCAACCACCATCACCATCAACTTCATCGACCACATTAAATCAACAAACTTCAGCTACTTGTACTCAACCACCATCACCATCAACTTCATCGACCACATTAAATCAACAAACTTCAGCTACTTGTACTCAATCACCATCAACTTCATCGACCACATTAAATCAACAAACTTCAGCTACTTGTACTCAACCACCATCACCATCAACTTCATCGACCACATTAAATCAACAAACTTCAGCTACTTATGCAACAAATATCATCAATGATGACACAGATGATGAACTTCCCAATATATCATTTTATTCAGGAACACCAACTGTAAGTATATAAATAGAATAATTTATAATCAAGATGCAATTTAAAATGATGTTGAGGGTACAAAAAATACAAAAAAGACTATTGAAAATTTAGGACAAAGTTGGGCCTTTAACTCTATTCAGTTGAGCCCTCACTCACCAAAGGACCTTGGCCAATATTTTAAAGTCCATTAATCATAGAATGGCTACCGATTTATTTTGAAGAATAAGACGCAACCACCTTCAGTCTGCTCCAGTAATCAGACTGATATCAAATCCCAAAGTAAAAGTTAAAGTTGTCAGAAATACTCAATTTTTTAGCCCTCTTTTCACCCCACCCAATGATCTTTCTTTATTATTTAAAATTGGCACAGCAGTCTCCATTATTGTGTGTACGTGTATGCCATCTTATGAAATAAGCGATCTTTTTACTTGCAGATAACCTTCAAGAAAAGTAAAAAGTAAGTAAATTGTCTTTAATAAATGATACTTTTGTTGGGCATATGCTCCATATTTTGATATGATCCTCACAAAACTTTTAGGCTAGATTAAAACACTCACCCAGAAGGGGACAAATTTATATCATCATATTCATAGGCATATCTTTAATTCAGGCTTTAGATAAGGCCTGGTAAACCAGAGTCAATTGGTTTTAAAGGGTAAATGACTCTCATCAGCAAAGATTTTGCCCATTTGATTAGATTAATGCTTTCTTCACATGCATGGAAGTGGTGTGACTGTAGTTGATTCATTCTGGTATGAACTGATAATTTTTATGTGATGTGTTCGTAATGACAGACTGTTCTTTATGCAATTGTTATGAGCATCAGGTATACCGGTAGATCAAATTTCATTTGAGTGATTTAACAAGCATGTATTCTAGAGTTATCGTCCAAGTCTAATATCTAGTTTACCAAATGCATATATTTAGATTTATGCCTTACTCTTAAGCACTGATATCTAGGCCAATAAAGGCAAGAAAAAATTTAGACGGGCACAATATATCAGGTAGTTAAAACTATCTTAATTTTATTTTCAGAGCTGAGAGCTTGGAAGAGATTCTAGTTCGCTTGAATAGTCAAATAAAAAATGAGAAAAACATCATCAATGTTAGCCGAGGTGATGTCTTGTCCGGAACAAGGAGAGCGTTTTCCAGAAAAACTTTCAGGCCCGAATTCGGTTTAAGCGTCAAATTTTCTGGGGAAAATGGTATCGATGATGGGGGACCATCCAGAGAACTTTTACAACTTCTAATGAGCTCTATAAAAGATTCACAAGTATTTCAAGAGAGATTTTGAAATTAACAAACAGCATAGGTATCTGCAGTTATTGTTGAACTTTTGAAAGCAATATTGTATCATTGTAGTAATACAGTGTCATTTCAAGTATATATAGATATTTAACTGATATTATGCATATACCAGCTACCTATATTCTGTCTTGATATTTATCCTTATCTTACAAACAAATTTCTGAGTGATTTTCCTTCCAGATTGATGTAAATTAAAACTAAAAACCTAAAACAAAATTATTAAATTTCTTTTATTATGTTTCTACAGATTTAATCAATCTGTTTTATTATGCTTACTTTATTAGACTGCAGATGTTTGCAGCCTTTAATTGGTGTTTTAATTTTAAACAACCTTTAAAGATACATTATATAAGAGCTAAATCTGCCTAATGTGGGTTTTTATTTAGGCCTCAAATGTTATAAAATCTATTATTTAGATATTTACTTATTACTTGACAAGCCTATAATCAACTCTCCAGCAGATGTAAATGGATGCAATACGATTGCCATTTAATGATTTAATTCAAACGTGGAAACGTGAGAGAGTCTTGATAAACAAGACAAGTAATGTTGCAGTGATAATAAAAAATTTGTCAGAACTTCAAACAGTGACAACATCTCTAAGAATAACTTAATTTGAGGAAATTTTCAATGTATTACTTTTCAAATATTTATTTTTGAACTATTATAGCAGAAGCCAGCTCTTTATCTCATTCTTACATAATTGATCTGGAGCAGAAAAGAAGGATTTTAAACTCCATTTCATAATTTATATTTAAGGATCAAAGATAAATTGACTCATTTAATCTTAACATAATTGTTTCTATTTTTTCAATGTAAAGGTCCAGTGCCAAGATTCTTTTCGGGAATCCTTTATGATCTGATAGCTTTTGGCTCTTGTGAACCAAAATTGGATGACATAGTAGATTATCAAATCAGAGAACAAATTAAAGAGGTATTTCGAATGCTAGTGTATTAGATATAGATTTGTTCAGTAGTAAAATTCAAATGCAGGATCTTTTCTGTTTGTCAAAGTGATTGTATCATACGGTGGGTGCCGAATCTGGTTCCAATTTAACTGTATTAGAAAATGCATATAAAAGCTGGTGTTTTGTTGTATGATTATATTGATGAATATTTTTTTTTTTTTCGTTTTTTAACAGTTGTCAAGGGCAGATGATGTAATAATGTTACAAGAGGCTGCTCAGCCTCTTATTGGCCATATAGACTTTTTAGGAGCTATACCTCTTATATTCGATGTAAAAAATAAAGAAAGTCTAGTCACATTATTAACACGGTATTTTGTTGTGGACAGGGTAAAAGGAGTACTGAATCAGTAAGTGAATGTTTTTTGATCACTGTTTATCTGAAAAATTGGTGTTCCTGGACGTAGAAAAGCTACAAGTTTTTAATGGGGAGATAAAAAAAAAGTGATGTCCTCGATAAGTCAATGCATGTTAATCCATAGGCAATTAATATCAGGAAAAAAAGTAGAAGGAAATGCGGTTTGCCTGAGAAATTTGTTAAACTTCCACATTGAATGACTTATTATAGAAATATGAACATATTTCATCAATAAATATCCCTAAACAACTAATTTTAACTTTATTTTAGGTTCTGTGAAGGGATGGATTCTTTAGGTTTGAGAAAGGAAATAATTAAAAATCCAGAAGTCATGAGAGAACTTTTTGTTTTCTCGTATGAAAAATTGTCGTCCAGTAATATTGATCACCTGTTTACTCCGGTTTTTAGCGAAAACAGCTTTTCGCTTGAACAGGAATTAAACAGCCATGCTCATTGGAGAGATTTTCTTCTGGATCTTGAAGGTAATCATCCTCAAGTATATTTTTCTGTTTTTCATTGTCTATTAGTTCTGTCCCACCTTTATCATGTTAGATTAGTGAACCACACAACAGTACAGTGTAAATTTTTAATAATACCATGGGACAAATGGTATGGTATTTCTTATCTCCAAATATTGTTCCATTGCGAGCAAAGATATTAACTTTTAAAGGTTGGATAGGATATTTGCATTATTTGCAACCACCGTTCTTATCTACTTTTAAGTAAAATATATAGATATCCAATGGCATCCAGAGTTGATAATGGCCTGGATAATTTAGATAAGATTTCAGGCCCAAAAAAAGATCTGCAAAAGGCAGAATTTGGCTCTTTCATAATGTACTTTTAATTTCTTGACAACTGCAGGCTTACAATAGATGTGGATGAAACTCAATTTTTATTTATCCTCTTAAATTTCAGAAACAGATGAACTGGGTAGTTTGTTATCTTTTGTGACTGGTTTAAAGGACATACCTCCACTGGGATTCAACCCACCACTAAAGCTACTGTTTAGACACCCATCTTTTGAATGGGACATTGCCCCGTTTGCAAATACTTGTGCTAATACCCTTAACATTCCAGTGTTAAAAGATTATGATGCATTCAAAACTGCAATGGCCATGTCTTTAAGAATTGGCAATATTTTTACTGACGCTTAAAATATTAACTTGCCTTTTTCTGTTTTACCCAGTCAGTAAAGCTACTGTTTAGACACCCATCTTTTGAATGGGACATTGCCCCGTTTGCAAATACTTGTGCTAATACCCTTAACATTCCAGTGTTAAAAGATTATGATGCATTCAAAACTGCAATGGCCATGTCTTTAAGAATTGGCAATATTTTTACTGACGCTTAAAATATTAACTTGCCATTTTCTGTTTTACCCAGTCAGTTTGAAAGTTTTTAAGATAGTTATATTTAAAAACACTTTTTGGTCATACAACGTAGTCTGTTTTATCCAATCAATTTGATAGTTTTTAAGATAGTTAATTTAAAATTGCTCTTTTTGTGATACAACTTAAATCTGTTTTATCCAATCAGTTTGATAGTTAAGATAGTTATATTTAAAAACGCTTTTTTGTGATACAACTTAGTCTGTTTTATCCAATCAATTTGATAATTTTAAAGATAGTTATATTTAAAAACACTTTTTTGTGATACAACTTAGTCTGTTTTATCCAATCAATTTGATAGTTTTTAAGATAGTTAAATTTAAAGTATTGCTTATGTTTGTTTGTGTAATAATTTCTTATTTACCTTTGGGGGTAGCCCGTTTTAAATTCATTTCTTTGTGATATATTTTATGTTCTTTGATTCATTTTTTATTTATTTCTGTGTAAAGCTGCAACAATCTAAGAAAATATGCAATGTATAAATTTTGCATTATCAATTTTTGCAGTCTGAGTTATTTATAATTTTTAACATAAAATTTTATGTTAAAAGATGTATAGTAGTAATGAAGCAGTATTTTTTACACCTGCAAACAGATAAAGTCCGACAAATATTACCTTTATATTTTTTTATCGTTTACCTATTAAATATGCCCTTTGTAACTTAATTTCTTTGTTGTCAGAATTGCAGTACCGCTATCAGTAAAACACACACTACTTCCCTTTGCAAGACTTTTTGTACCAAATCCTATGCCTGAACATTTTGTACATGTAAATTTCCTACAAGAAACTGGTTTTCTATTATTTGAAAAGGAGAATTAAATTGTTTTAATTTCATAGGGAATTTCTTATTTGACAATGGGTAGAAATAATGATTAATATACAGGCTTTTGCATATAAAGTTAATTTGAATGTCTTCATTGCAATCACAACAAACCTTTTTAAGATTAAAATTCTTACGTTAATTTTTATACTCCCACATTGAAATGTGGTTGTAAATTTTGTCGTTACCTTGGTTAGCTCTGTTAATATCTTATTGACTTAACATTTATACACAGTGTTTAAGGTCATCAGACTGATTTTCAACCATTTCTAATATTTACTGCCACAGTCATGGCCTTTAATCACTTTGAAAAACATTGCAGATGCTCTTGAGGCTAAAGTCAATATCCGATTCACATTAAATTTATTAAGTGTTTAAGGTCATGAGTGATTTTCGATGTTTACTGCCACAGTCATGGCCTATGATTACTTTGAAAATTCTTGTGGATGCTCTAGTGGCTAAAGTTAATATCCAATTGACTTTAAATTTATACACAGTGTTTAAGGTCATCAGTTAAAGACGCATCAACAGAACACAATTTTTATGGGAAACAATCACCGGTTTTATTCTAAAAGCACCACGTTTCGATAAGAGGATAGTTGTCGAAACATCAAATAAAACCAGTGATTGTTCCCCATAAAAATTTTGTTCTGTTAATTTGTTTCCCAATCAATAAATGCCACTTAAAGATTAAGTTAAAGACACTTTTTGATTTTCAACAATTTCTGATAATTACTGTCAACATTATGGCCCTTGATCACTTTTAAAATCATGTGGATGCTCCGACCAAAGTTATCATCTGATTTGATATTATATTCACTAAAACAGAGTTGAAGGTTATGAGTTCTTATTGATTTTCAATGATTTTTGATGAACTTAAACAGCTAAATCCATGATATTAAATGTTTTGTATATTAAACTTTAGCACAAGCCAAACAAATTCTAATGATTTTCTGTTAATTACTTAATGAGTTGTTACTCTTAATCCGATTTATGTGCATTATAAATGTTTCATTAACCACAAAAAAAAAATATGCAACTGTCCAGTCGATTTAGCTGCTGTGGGGGATTTTTTTGTTGAGAGGCAACCTATCCTTAAATATGGATTAGTGTACTGCCATGTGTTTTATTATTGTTGATGAATATGTTTAATGATGTTGCCTTAATTAGGTTCCATATTAAATTGGTTAAGTTTGATGATCAACTGTTCCATGTAAATTTTGGGTTAAACATGATTTTGTACCTTTAGGCATAGTTAATGTCATAATTTTAATTTCTTAAAAAATCCTTTTATTAAGAAACTGTTATTGTATCTTGTTAAGTTATTAAATATTCATAAATTTTTTCTGTGTATGTACTGACTACATCCCATAAAGACTAGGCCTTCTACTATTTTAAGATTCTAGATTTATTGCTGTTTTTAAAATGTAGGCTAGATACAGGATTTTTGAAAAGGGACGGGATAGGGTGGTCAAAGGAAAGTCTTGAAGATATTTCATTGATGGGTAGAAACCGCTTACACATTTGACTAAAAAACAACAGTGTAAGACAAATATGTATTTAATACATCTACAAGATCATTCCACGTCCGGATGGGCAAAAACTAAAACCCTTTCACCCTTCCCCTATTTACGAAGTCCCACTGTTCAGACATACTGTCATGATTTTTTTGGGAGGGTTAAATATTACAGGATCCTAGACCTGGTTAAATTAATAAGTAAGATTGTATCTAATATTGAAATTTGAGGCCAATAGCTTAATTGCACCAGGTATCATGAAGGTGCTGACAATACAGTACCACCACCCCCACTGGTGCTCCTTAACTGTTTAGCTTATGCCTTCGATGGATTACAGTGCTTATCCCGAGAGGTGACAAATAGAAGAGAAAATAACATACTTTGCATTTCAGGCCTATATCTGTTAATAAGGCCTTATGGGTAAAGCCTTTCCCAGCAACTAATCAAACACCATTTAGGGTATTCTGGCAAAACCTTATAGAGAGAGAGAGAAATGGGGTTTAACGTCCACTTGACACAAACTAGGTCCTTTCGGGACTAACATATGGTTTAATTGTATTTCAATAATTCAATTGCGCGTAGGGGTCTTTAGCAGTGGGAGAAAACCCATGAGGTTGGACAGACGACCCTGCTCCTTGTCACGTACAACTGGGGATTTGAAACCATGCCAGTTGACTCAATAGCAGGCTGAACAATACAGTGTGCGCACGCTAACCATTCGACCATCCAATCCCCCCAAAACCTTAGTTCAGGCTGATGAATAATAGGTTAATATACACCCTTGGCCTTCAATAAAAGCTTTGTCTTCCAAACTGTTTGACCAGCGGTTGCCAGGCAAGATACACCCACCTTTTGCAAGAGATGGACAGATAACAAGCTAATATAAGATGTGTTTTAAGGAATATCAAGAGCCATAATCGGGCAAGTTACGATTCGATACGCTCAAGTATCAATATGAAAGCTTATCTATAGGAAATAAAATTAAGTTTCACTGAAATTGGATCGGATAAAAGGAAAATTGTGACATCTACAGGGTCATAACCTTATTGCGTACGGGGAGTGGCTAGTTTGTCAAGCAGTTTCAGTCCGATTTCTATGAAATTCAAAATCAGCTGACATTATTGTGTAACGGTGATAAATTTAAACATTTATTCCAAATCAGGCAAAAAGTCTATCCTCTAGATGAACAACAATTGGCCAACACGGATTTTCAGACATTCAGGGGTCATAATCCAGGAAATTACCATTCCGATATATCAAAAGGAACCAAGATCTATAGGATAAAAACATATTTTTATTTTCATCAAAATTTGATAAAAAAAATTGTGACCACCAGTTGATTAACAACCATGGTATTACATAACCTACTTTTACACTATCAGTCCAATTTTTATGAAATTCGAGCTCAACCATCATAACTATGTAACAGTGAAATATACAGTGGAACGGTTTTGTAAATCGGATAATAATTGTGACCTCTAGAGGGACCACATCGAAAGAAATCAAGATCTTTGGGTTATATTCTATAACCATACATTTCAAGTTTCATCAAAATCATATAAAAATTGTACCCTCTAAGGGTCCACAAACACTGTATGTTTAATTAGTCAGTTCTCATTTTTAGCCAACTATATAATTCTAATGCCTCTTCTGGATCATTTGGCATCTCTTTTCCGGCCTGCACTAACAATTCTGTGCATACATTTTCAAATTCTCTCAAACAACCGTTGGGTCCATAAAATTTACAAAACTGACTAAAACTATCAAGATCTTCAACAGCAACTTCGGTCTTGTAATCAAATGTATCTGAATATTAAAATGAAAAAAAAAATCACACAAAAATATCTGATATACGACATAAAAGCAGCTTAGTTTTCATTTAATGATCAAATAATGACCAAATAGTTTCTACCCCCATATGGTGAAAATAATTTCTCATATTAAATCTTGTGATTGTCACCTTACCAAACAATTGTGGAGTAAAATATAACAAGTCTGGTTTGCCTGCAGGACACTCTGCCCCTTTAGTTGGTCTCATCTTATGTTGATTCCAGTCTTTACGGATTTGGTCTAAGTCTTTTTGAATGAGATTTGTGAAGCAAAACCTGAAACATTCTCTGTAAGACATAATGATACCAATACTGCATTATCAATATGAAAACTAATATGTATGCTTGTTAACTTTGCTGTAAACATATTATATTATATTAGTATTAGTTAATTCAAGCATATCAAAAAAGGTAAACAATACCAATACCTATAGAATGTATTACATTGTAGGGACCTTAATAATGGAGGCTCTATCATAAATATATGCCAAGTAGCCTTTCTTTATAACTTGGCACCTAAGTTTGACTACCGATAATCTAACTATAAACATTGCATAAACAAGGCCCCAAGAAGTCATCTAAATGAATGAATGAATGAATGAATGAATGGGTGTCACTTAAATACTACCCCTTAAGAACAATTAAAAATTATCCCTTAAGAACAATTAAAACAGAACAATTAAAAGTTGAGTCAAGAATATAATTATTCTGTATTGCTTATTGTTACCTCAAGTAATCTCTAGTATATTAGAGGAAAGTTTGTAGATTTAATTATAGATAGTGACAATGGGTAGGCAAGAAGACATACTTAAGAGCAGGTCTCGGGTTTGTTATTTCTTAGTTCTATATTATATTGGTATTAACCGTGTCTCCAGAATATAGAATTGTTCGAAGAAGAAGTGAGTTGTTAATTATTGTATGATCAATCTTACACCCCCAATTAGATGGGTCATACAATCCATCATCTTAGATTGGACTTACAAGCCGGTTCTAAAACCCCAGACGATAACTACATCATAATATGAAGGATACATTTCGTGAGAGCTAAATCGGTCTATCACGGATCTTTTTTCTGGCTTCAACCGTTATATCATAAATTGTTATGTTGACATTTATGTACCCCACAAGCAGCATTCTAGATCGTCGGATGCCTAAGATATTGGCTGGATTGGAACACCTGTGACACCTAATAACTGAAATAGGTGATAGTTTGATAATTGAGACATTGTGTATTATCTTGTGTATGACAATCAAAGCCGTGCTACCTTTTGTGAAAAATAATTTCCAACATTCATAATTTCGCTCCTAATAAAGTAATTTGACTGACATTTTCGATATATAAATTTTGCATTATCTATTTTTAAACTATTATAGACAGACGAGATCTTTATCTAAATCTTACATATTGCATATTTAAATTTCATTCAGATTCAATTTAAAGTTTATTTCCATACAGTATTTTGGGGTAACAAAACAACCCTTTTGTATAAAACTGTCAATATTCATCATCCAATATCATATCAAAATAACCACACATATCATCACTTGCTAGAGTGGTGGTGACTATGATGACAACACATGTCCACATAACAGTATATGGATCTAAAAATGTTGAAATGATGTATACACACTTTGTTTTGGCCATTTTCGGTATTAATCTCTCCTGAAGCTTCTAAATCCTTAAATAAATCTATCCAGAACTGACAACCACCCTGTTTTGCAGACCGCCAGAATCTTTCTATCCGCTATAAGAGACGATCATTGGTATATACTAAACATGTAACAACTTCAACAAAGATAAATTGCTAGACAACGAAACATACACCCACAGCATACAATTCATCAGAGCAGTCCACAGAGGGTGTCACATTTATTTATTCTTTCAAAGGTAATGATAGCATTCACAAGACACTACTAGTTCGGTGGTTAAAGGGGGAGGGGGAATCGTCACCCGACCTGTGAATTTATGAGACCGAGTTTTTCTCAACAAGTTTTTTGTGTAGATCCGAATTAGTGGTGTGGCCCCATTTTTTGTGGTCAGATTTTGCATTTTAAGATTCAGACATAGCATCGCAACATTTCAAAACTATTTCTGATTGTATTACTTATATAGTAATTGCAGGGGGACTACACCACACATAATTTACATAAAAACAAATATATGGACAAGACATCATACTCAGAAACCACAATTAAACAAACAATTCAAAACAAGTGAATGGATTCGATGTCAATTTTGACATTTTTGTAGGCGTGGCAGATTGGGCAGATTAAGGATGTACCCCACTGAAACCAGTCTTCGAAGGGATAAATGGCAATAACTCTGAAAGTAATTATCAGCCACTTCATCTCATGTACATAAATACTATAGTCAATCGGTTAATCACTTACGCTTGTAAAGAGTCCACAAGAGAGGTTCAGATTGATTAAGGGTGATCAATGATCGTAAATTTTAAGAGAATCGGATAACAACTTTAGCAACCACAAAATTTTAAAAAGTGACCATGGGTCATAACACGCATATGTGGATGCCAGACTGTCTGAGGAAAGGCGGACAGACAAAGGGCGAATAAAAGGGACTAAATTGAAAATGTATTTGGTATTCTAAAGTTTGAATTTTTTTAATAAAAGAAAATTACCTGATTTGCCGGTGATGGTCCATACAAAAAGCTTTTTTCACCAGCCATGTCATCTCCATGATACCATCTTAGTGACTTCTGGATATTCTCAATTATTTTGTTCTCTGTGCCTTTATCGGCTCTAATACATCGAGGAACTCCTATAAGTTTAAAATGGGTATTATTATATGGGATTATAATAAATAGATGGGACATATTAATTAATTGCATTTACTTACATCAGTGCATACATTGTTTCTTGTGTGTGTGTGCTTTCATAAAGCATCGTGCAAGGCGGGGGGCAATATAATCATATGCGATTAACAACCTACGATTATGTACGCATCATTTTGCCATTGAAAGGGACAGATGTCTTAAGATACCACGTGGTTCGCCCTCGTCAATAATACCATACGAAAAAACTGGAATGCTACAATATTTGGGAACACAATAACAACAGCGTAGTACAATAGCCACAAGTGTCGCATTCTATGCCTCCCTCTCTCTCTGTATCGATGCACATTTCAATGTTTCGTGAGAAATTTCACATTATGCTTCTACTCTCACCTTCAATTCCAAGCAAATATTCTAAAAAATAGCCTGCAACCACCTCTGGATCATTGTTGGTTCTACCAACACGAAGCCATAAAATTCGTCTAGAATATCTGAAAATAGTTAATCTTAATCTGTAATACAACTTATTGTGATATGCTGAGCTGTTAACAATATTTTCAATCTCTCAGAAACTGAAAACAGGCAAAATAAACTTATTAGTGAAGCTGTAAGGTTCATTATTTCAAGTTGACATTATTCTCTTTTTGGTAAAGCTTTATAAAACTTGTTTTATTATTGAGTAGTCCAAACAAATGTAAATAAAACTAATAAAAGCGCAGGCGAAGCGCTCCTGGTTGCTTCTTGTTAGCTCTACAGTTTTCTGTAAATTAGCTTTTAAGTCCAATTAATCTTTCTAGCCCTCCACTCTTTCAAAAGCAGCCGTGAATTGTCAGGGACTACCTGAATCACATGCTTACTGAATTGTTTCCTGGTGATACTAACTAGAGCTGGCAATGTGGTCAAGCTTTTAAGTACTATGCTGTCCAGGAAGTTGCGAAACAAGTTATACACTGGAATGTAAAAGTTAAATAGTTTAACATTTAAATTTATTTCGTTTGAGGACATGTATACCAAGTGTTATTGTTATCAGTTCAAATCTGTAGGGGTGAGGCTGCTTTCAAATGTTTGCGACAAATGTAATCAACTTTCGATGAAATTGCCTAACTCTGCTTGACCTTCATTTTATGATTAAGACACTACTAAGTTCAAGAATGCCAAGTTTCATTAACACGCAGTTGGATTGCAGAACATGATAGAAATACCTAGCAACACGTAGGCCATGTTTTGACAGGAGTCTTTTCGCTAAAGCCCTGTAACCAAGGCACCGTCCACTTCCAGTCAATTCCTAATGAAATAAAAGAATTTTTTTTTCATTTCCATGCCAAACCATTAAAGTGGTTGGATTTAGAGAGAGAGAGAGAAATGGGGTTTAACGTACACTCGAAACAAACTAGGTCATTTCAGGACTAACATATGGTTTCAATTTAATTTCAATAATTCGCTTGCGCGTAGGGGTCTTTAGCAGTGGGAGGAAACCGGAGTGCCTGGAGGAAACCCACGAGGTTGAGAAGGCGCCCCTATCTCCATGCCACATACGCTCACACCAGGGATCGAAACCACAGCCGCAAGCCAGAGGTGACCGGCCAGCTAGAGGTCGAAGCGCGGCACTCTAGACCACTAGGCCATCCCCCCCCCGGTGGATTTAGAAGCCTATATCTAAAGCATTGGTCATTATCAAGGCAGGGTTAACCATTAGGCTAATAAGGCTATAACGCAAGCCCTTTAAAAATATTTAGGCCTACAGATCTGGCTGGGGGGTCGACTAAATTTTCTAAAGATACCATTGAAAATATCAGCAAATGTTGAATAGTCTTAACTATCTGACACAACTAAAATCGCCATGGATATCTCAATCATTGTCTAAAAACTCCGTTGTTAATATTTTCATTGCAAAAGCGATCGAAAAACGCAACGTGCTACATAATAACTGTCTTATGACTATGTATTGTCATTTTGTTCCCAAAATTGGGTACTTCTTCGGTAAGCGACCATAAGTCTAAAGTAGGGGAGAGCGGGGCTCAGTGTTTTTAAGAAACATACTTGATGGCCAACTGTGTCCCATAGTGTGACCCAGTGTACCCCACATACGGGGCACATTGGGTCAAAAAAAATTTTGGTTTTACAATGATCTACACAGAAATAGTTTCAATTTATTAACTTTTTAACAGCACTATTAAATCAAACATATGACTGGCTTCAACTGAGTACATAGTTTGATTCTCTGTAGGATTTCACTTCTGGTCAATTTACTAAAAAAAAGAAATCATGCCCACTGTGCTCCGCTCTCCCCTACCCTTAATACGACCCTAGTGATTATATAACAGTAACTACAGACTGTACCGTGGGGTGTGGGATATTGCTGTTGATTCTCGTTATTCCCACTTTCTGTAAACCGGGGTCATTTCTTCACAAGATATGTAAGGTTTTGGAGGGAAAAATTTAGCCTATTACGTAGGCTTCACACCTACTCTTATAGCAGCTGTTATAGACTCTTCGTCATTTCCACCTCTTCGCCTATGACCATATTTTTTAAGAATTCTTCTTATTTGCCTTTCACTGAATTAATAATAAACAAACGAAAATACATGATTTTAGACATTTTCTAGAAGAACATATTTCTTTGCTTTTGTGATTCAATATTCATTATAAATTTCCATAAAATCAATGACACACACCATACCACACAATCACACCAAGAAAGGCCTACCTTATTGATATAGTGTGTCTTAGAAATAATAATATAGAGACTTCAATATTGGTGTATCCGCCAAAAAAATATTCACGAATGAGCTCATCACCTGTAATAATAATAAGCATCGATAGGAAAATCAAATGTCTGCTCGTGGCTCAAAAACACACGTTTTGACTAAAATGTAAAACATGATTAATATAAAAATGAGATTAAACAATTAAAATACAAGTTTTGCGGCTTTATAACCAGTGACAAAAATGTAGGCCTACGTGTTGGATGAACCCCATTCCGAAACATGTCCATTGATGTATAATTCGCCATTTTAATTGTTTATACTTCCGACTATACGACCAAGATGCATTGTTTAATAATTACACTCAAAACTTTCCCTTTTTTTCAATTTTTTTTATCCTATAATAAGTTAATTTCGTGTGTAACAAATAGTTAATCAAAAATCTGGACAAACGTAAATTTCATATGCCGAAATTGATCAAATGAAATTTGCATTTTGATAGATGCCGGTATTGTTGAAAGATTATTTGTTGCGCACGAAAATTAATACTGGCACTTCCGAGGCGAGAACACGAGAAGACGAGATGTGACGAAGCGAGGGAGCGAGAACACGAGAGGACGAGATTGACCCAAAGGCGAGGGAGCGAGGGAGCGAGAAGTCGAGGTTTTTCAAAGGCGAGAACACGAGAACACGAGAAGTCGAGGGCGAGAAGTCGAGGGCGAGAAGTCGAGGGAGCGAGAAGTCGAGGGCGAGGGAGCGAGAACACGAGGTTTTTCAAAGGCGAGAACACGAGGGAGCGAGAAGTCGAGGGACGAGAACACGAGAAGTCGAGGTGAAAGTAATCTCGTGTTCTCGGGGCGAGATCCTCGTATTCTCGCCCTGTTTCCTCGTCTTCTCGCTCTCTCGCTCCCTCGCCCTCGACTTCTCGCTCCCTCGACTTCTCGTGTTCTCGTGTTCTCGCCCTCGACTTCTCGTGTTCTCGCCCTCGACTTCTCGCGGCGAGAAGACGAGATTCTGAAATGGCCGCAATAGGCTTCCATACAGAAGGGAACTGAACGTGTTATTTCGTATGTAGGACGATCTTTAAACGGTGCTGAAAAACAATATGGTATTACCGAAAAAGAATGTTTGGCTCTAGTATTTTGTGTAAAACATTTAGATAGCTATTTGCGATATTGTAGGTTTACAGCTGTTGTGGATCACTCTGCCTTACGCTGGCTCTTTGAGATGCGATCACCTGTTGGTAAATACGCACGATGGATTGCGATTCTCCAGTCGTACAACTTTGACATTTTATATCGCCCAGGCATCAACCATGGCAATGCTGATGGTGTTAGTCGTAGAGAGTACGAGTCTTGCTCCAGTGTAGAGGATAACCATTTGGATATATTACCATGCTATGATATCAAGTGTTTGTCAGACCTATTTCCCACAGACCCAGTCCCTCCACCGATCATTGCTCCAGTTCGCAGTGGACAACAGCCAGTTGTGAAGGAAGATCATTTACGTGAGGCTCAGTCACTTGTGGATTCCACTACCTATCTTTGGTCACAGACACAACTGATAGAGGTACAACACTCTGATGAACACTATCGTGACGTTATTGAATACTTGGAAACTGGTAATTTACCTGAGAACGATAAAACGAGAAAAGATGTCCTGTGTTTTAGTCAAGATTATTTCATGAGTCATGATGTTTTATATCGTGTGTCAGCACACAATGGAAAGGGCCACCGACCTAACAGACTTTTTATTCAAATTGCTATCCCGACGACGTTGGTAAATACTGCTTTAAACTTTACCCATGATGATGCCTTGTCTGGTGGACATTTTGGAATTAACAGAACAATACAAAAATCGAGAGAATTGTTTTATTGGCCTTTGATGTACAGGGATGTGATCAATTGGGTTCGATCGTGTGTTAGATGCTGTCAGAGAAAAGCTCCTGTGAAACCCACGAGAACTAAAATCACCCCAATGCCAGTTGCTGACCATCCTTTCCAGAGAATCAGTACAGATCTTTTAGGACCCCTACCTAAATGTACTGGTACAGGAAATCAGTACGTCCTAGTCTTTATCGATTACTTGACTAAATATGTGGAATTGATTCCGTTAGCTAATATTAAAGCCCCAACCGTCGCATCTGAGTTTTTGAAGAATGTAATTTGTCGCCATGGAATTCCGGAATATCTACATAGTGACAGAGGTAGCAACTACCTGAGTAATATTGTTAGAGAGACCTGCAAACTCCTCCAGATAACAAAAACACAAACAACTAGCTACCACCCCGCTTGTAATGGTCAAAGTGAACGTATGATGAACTCATTGTCAAAATATATTGATCAAGTTCATAATGAATGGGACCGGTTTATCCCGTTTGTGCAGTTTTCATATAACACTTCCCCGTGTATGGATAGTACCGAATACAGTCCATTTTTTTTAGTTCATGGACGTTATCCAAAAACCTTTTTGAACTTGTCACTGTCTCCAGTTGATATCCCTAAAAGTGCTTGTGACTACATTTTGAGATTAATAGAGGAGGTTGAATGTGCTCGACAGGTTTCAATACAAACGCTCCGGGATCGAAAACAGATTATGGAGGAGAAATCTAAACTGAGAGCTTTTTCACCCACATTTTCAGTTGGAGACACAGTATTTTTATATAAACCTGTTTTAGTTGGTGGACAGACCAGAAAGCTACTCCGGCCTTGGTGTGGTCCATATTATATAATCCAAAAACTCTCTGATATCCATGTGAAATTGCGCCGCAAAAGTGATGGACACTTAGTTACAAATAGAGTGAATACCAATCGTCTTAAACATGGTTATTTACGAAATGATGAACCAGATGACCCTACACCACCAAGCAATATCGATAGCGTAGAACCAGTTGTATTATCTTCTGCAGAGGTTGATGATAATCTTTTACCCGAACCTGATTTTGTCCCTACTGATAATAATCCTAATTTGTCAAAAAATGATCAAGATTTAAAAACGTTTGAAATCGAAAAGATTCTTAAGAAGAGATTTTGCAATAAGTCTTGGCAATATAGAGTTAAATGGCTTGGCTATAATTCACGAGATAACTCTTGTGTTAATTTTTCTGATTTAACTGATAAGTGCCAAAAGCTTGTAACAGAAACCCATGATAAAATCCCTAATTTGAAAAGACGATAGATGAAAATTGTTTCATATTCCTAAAAAAATGTCTTTTTGTTAATTTAAAATAAGTTATAATCATGTTTTAGTGAGAAGCCTATGTTATTTGAAGAATGGTTTTGGTGTTACGTGTGTTATTTATGATTGTTCAAGTTGAGTAATTCACAGGCTGTAAATCTCCAACAGCTTGATCGCCTACAGCGTGTACAGAACACTGCTGCCAGACTTATCACTCACACAAATATCCGTGAACATATTACTCCCATTCTTAAGAACTTACATTGGCTTCCAATTCGTGCTCGAATAAATTTCAAGTTATTAACTTTTGTGTTCAAAGCAATCCACAATCTCGGACCAGTTTATTTTCAAGATCTGTTCTCCTTTTATCAGCCATCGCGTGCTTTAAGATCAGCCGAACAACTACAGTTAGCAGTGCCATCAAAATCAAGAACCAAATATGGAGATCGTGCTTTTCTGCGATGTGGTGTAGTTTTGTGGAACAGACTTCCCATAGACATCAAACGATCCGAAACACTGAAAACTTTTAAATCACAGCTAAAGACATCAATCTTCAAGCAAATATATGACTAGCGCTCTTGAGCAGTTTACTGGAAAGAATTGCGCTCTACAAATTCATAATTTAATGATATTATTAAGTGATAATTTGATAATAAATTTACCAAAGCTTAAGAAATTATATCTAAATAATAAGTGCCCAATAAGCTCTACTTGTTAATCTGATAATGTTTACAATGTTTGTTGTGACAATAACATTTAACATAGCACACTGTAAAAGTTGGTATTTGTGAAAAAATGAATGTAGTGTTATTATGAGATATTTTGAGATTTTAAGGTAAAGGGATGATGGTATAACTTGTGTACTCTGTATGATTCCTTGATAATGTAACCCATTATTCCACTGGTTTATAGTAAGTTACAATGTGTTATAAAATGGTCACCCACTGTAGATAAGATACACTGTAAAAATGTTAATGGTTAATTTTGTACGTTATATTATTTGAAAGTGTTAACCCTTTATAGTTCTGATAGGTTAATGTTAACCCTTTGAATCCTAAAATTATTGTGAATGTTATCACTTTCATTGTTTCTACTTCATACATTATTTTGTATCGATACTGATCACATCATATGAGATATTGTTAGACCTGTGATTTGCACTTTATGCCTGATCAACATGAACGCTATTTCCAGGCTTTGAAACGGACGACTGTCTTACAGGCGGGGGTGATGAAGCGATGTCAAGTCGACACGCCTTGCATAGTTTAGTTCTGGTTTACATTCGTTGTTATGGTGTTCTCCTTTAAATGCTAACGCGGCATGAGTATATTGGTCTGATGACCTAAGTGTATTATTGTAGTTACCTCCCTTGTTAGGCGAGATTATCTAGGCTTGTATTTTGGTGAGCACGTGGAGTGGACGTTGATAATAAAGATGGGGATGAACTGTGATCATGCTTTGTCTTTATGTAATTATTATTTGGTCCTGGTTAACCTGTAACACCCCTACGAGTTACGCAGGAGTGGGCTATGTGGACAGGAGCCCTGAAGTCGTAACAGTATGTATAGCTTTTAATTCGCGTGCACTAGGTACAAGTAGTTGTTTTAACAATTTTCCCAAAGACACCATATGGTCTTAAAGACTATAGTCTTACATTGATAAACATGTCAATTTGTCAAGGGGCTTGCGATATACAACAAATGACTAGATTTTCAGTTGTTATTATCCATTTTCAGCAATTATTTATTTTTATCTAGAAGCCGAGAAAGGTTTCATTACAAACCAAACAAGGGAACTATACAGACGATATGACAAAAGTCAAGAAATATTAGAGACTTTTGGCAAGTGGAATTTTCCGCATCCGTATCACGTATCCGTATCGCCACGTGATACGTAGACTGGTGGCCAGTCTTCTCCACACACCAAAAATTGGCTAGTCCTCTCAAAAAAAAAAAAAAAAACGAAAAAAAAAAACGTAATCCTAGAGACTGGGCAAATAGACCTTCATTCTCATCTAGTAGGTCAATCTGCATTATGTAGGTCGTGTGACGTCGTGCACGTGATCACGACATATCTAACATCACGTGATAATAAACATGGCTGTCGACTAACTGGCAAACTGGTGTAGGCGCGAGATGTTTGTTGTGGATAACAGTTATTGTTATTTAGTGATACTTTAACGATCTAAGAGTTTTGTTGACGGACAATATCTGTCGAATGAACGGATACAACGTATGGGATGAGGTGAATGAACATAAATAATTACACACGACATCATTATAAGCCGCGATAATCGAGACTTTATTTACAAATTCGTGTCACGTGACTCGGGGCTTGCTTGACAACTGTCAATCATTCCAAATAAGGAACAACATAAAACAGGACAGGAACGCCCATTTTATTGTGACGCTCGCAAATTGTCCAGTCTCTGGTGCTGGTTACAGGTTTACTAAAAAAAATTTTTTTTTATACAAATGGAAACGAAAGTGTTGGTTTACTAAAAATTAATACTTTTATATAAATCGAAATGTAAAATAAATAGAAGAGACTGGGCCAGTCTACGTGATACGTTGCGTCAAGGTAGTTTTAGAGTTTTGGCAGACGTTCGCGCCGTGTACATATGGGTAGCTGAGCTGAGCTTAGTTCTAATACAGCATGGTGGCAGTTATCTACCAAGACAAACACCAGTACTAGTCAAGTGCCTAGCCCACAGATTCCTGAGTGGAATAAAGTCGCTCGACAGTGGATGAGCTATTTAAAATTTAAAAAGAAATTTAGTGTCGAATCTTTTTTGGGTTTCACTAATGTATCATTTCAGAAAGTATAGTATACCGCTTTTAAATGCAGATTTGCAAGGCCCCACCTCCCTAAATTTAGCATGCAGATCAACCAGCATGCAGATTGACAGACAGTCAGACGGGTAAATATGAAAATTCTGTGAAAATCTCATCAGAAGTAATCATTAAATTGCTGTCTTTATCATGGTTAAAATCTGATCAAATATACACCTTCGCGTTCTAGGGTACACATAGATTCATAAAAACACTATGACACAACATTTCAACGTCTAAAAGTAGCGAAAAGTACGGTAAAAAGACGTCGATGTTATACGGACCTTTTCCGTATGAAAGCTGTTCTACACGTGCTGCCGTATTCGTGTGCAGTATCACGTATGAGAAGTACACAAACATTGTTGACGTCACACACAAAATCGATACGGATACGCAATACGCTTGCCAAAAGTCTCTAATGCTGGGTATGTTGATTTTACCTAAATGTATAATAACTAAAATATCACTACTGTCTGTTCCAGGTGATACTCCAACTCGAAAAATGCTTACCATGCCTTCATTTTTTAATTAAAATGGATAAAACTTTGTGACATACCTGGAATTGACGTCCCTTTGATTTCTTCCCTTAGCCCAATTGACTAGAAGTCCGATAAAATCCAGTATTCTCTTGTAAATTTCACATATTTAGACATTGTCACTTTCTCATAACATCAACATTACGAATGCGCGTGCGTTAAATGGAGCACATGCATTTCGCACTAGGGTAGACAGATACTTTACAAATTTAGTGCATTCCGTTAGAAATGTGACACATGTCTAGTGAAGGAGAATTCGGCCGTCTTTTTCGCGACAATGATACTTGTTAGGGTTTCACACTTTGAAGCTTGTGTGAAACAATATTGTTTTTGTCCAGATTGATATGTTTTTTTTTCTGTTTCCACCTTGATTATTTCGCACAAAATTCGCATTGGAAAATTTGGAGTGACTTAAAGATTAAAACTATTTTGAAAAGTCGGCACATGCCAGAACCATGCGAACTCTCAGAAATAAGTAAATTGGTGTAAAAGGTTAGCCTTCTTTAAAGTTTGAATAAATATGTCTGGTAAAATGATTCCGAAATTTGTTTTCTGCGACTTTATAGCTCTGTTTAACTGGATATAATAGTGCAAAATTATCTTATTTTTAAGATTTTACGTGCATTAATAAAGAAACTGAGTTTGCCACTTGGAACTAAAGGCAGGCATCCAGTCGTAGCTAAAACAAACACATCAGGGTATCTCAACGTTTTTAGCTACGTTCTCGTAACTACTTTTGAGTATGTCTTGCAGCCTCCTTCCACAATTTCGTTGACAGCGGGTTAAAATTTACATGTAGCTTATATCGATATCAAAAAATTACAACCTTCGGACGGTTGGCGACTAAATATTCAAGTTAGTGGGACAAACAGCCGTGGTCTGGGATTCAGTAAATAGCTCTTTGAAAAGAGTTACATTCTACTGGAACGAAACAACCAACTGCTAATCAAAGTAGGGTGAAACGACTTAAAGCACCCCTTGTCCAGTTAGGCTCGTCCAGATAACTAGGCCAAACATGACAGGTTCAATTAGTAAGATGTAAACAAATAACGATTTTTCATAGGAGAAAGGACATAAAGCATGACCTGAACTTCGTTCTCACAAGACAGAAAACAATGGGATGACCATTCCAGGTATTACACGAAGTTTTAGCAATTTTAATTAAAATTTGAATAAATGACAAGCGATTTTCGAGTTGTAGTATTACCTGGAACAGACAGTAATTGCTTTATTAAGTAATGACGACAACAACTTTATTCTACAGTTGGTTGATGTGTCTACTATAATTGTAGTTTACATAAATTAGCAGTGCATGAAGCAAACAGCTTATAATAAATAATCACATTTTATCACTTTGATGCACCGAGAACAAGTGTTGGAGAAAAGTTCTCTTCTGCTTATTCCAGATGATAAAGAATAATATGACATAATTGACAACGAAGAACTACAGTTAAAAGTGAAAGCAAGCCATCTAGTTTGTACAAAAAGAGGTTTCAAAGACATTTCTGATGCCATGGTACTAACATTTACATATACATTTAGAAACAGACATAAATGAATAAAACAAGATCCTCCTCTGAGAGAAATTCAACATATCATCAGATTTGGTAAGTCTCTAATGCATACGAAATTAAGATGCAAGGATGCCATTATGGGAGAAGAACAATTAAGAGAGATGGAAATAACCTCTCATTCTTCTCGGGGCAATGCCTAGGGCTCTGCTATTTCAACTACTTGGCATGTTTGATTTTAACAATCACATCCATAGATTATCTTCAAGTTGTGATATGTGTATCTTTACTGTAAATAGCAGTATAAAAATGTTGGACAATATTTTACTTTTCAAAAAGATTTTAAAGGGAATATCGAATTTGTTGCCAATGGAAATATAATATGAATATGCCAAAATAATTAGACATTGCCAAGTAAAATTAATAGTCGCTGTCCTGATGTAGTAGAAAATTTGCATTTGGAAACTCAATACATGTTTGAACCGGGTGAATAATGAACCAATTATGAGGTTTCAGTCCCAAATCTCCCGACTTTTTTCTGACATCTAAGATCTAACCCATTTGATTTGAGCATAATAATCTGCCCGGGTATGTAACTGGACAAGACATAATAAGTGTTACGCAAAGTTAAAACAAAATAGAGATCCAGTCTCATGTGGCAAAATAATTTGTTTATTTAAACATTGTGAACCATAAAAAAGTATTCTTATTGTTTATTTTTTTATTTTTTAGGCTGAAAGAGTATTTGATGTATGATAACAAAGAGAGAACCCAAGCATCAATCTATTTTATAATTCTGGAAAAGAATGCATTTGACCCAATTTTTAAATATTTATTTTTGTTTTTAATGCTAAATATTCTCCCAAACACAATTAGATTTTAATTCTCTTTAGAAATTTATGTATCATATAGAAAGTAAAGTGACATATAACTAACTCACTTAGAATATGGTCGGAAACCATAAAGTATTTAACAGGCATTATCTAGAAACCAAATGTAGATCAAATATACCGAGACTTACAAATAGCCTTGACCTGCATTAAGGTGAATTTTCCCTTTCTACCTTTCTGTGTTATTAGAGTGATTCTGTCCTACAACTAACATACTCTTATATCAAATATTTCAACTGTCAAGGGTACCCGGGCTGGGGGCGCAAATGGTTAACACACACACATTGGATCAGAAGGTCTTGTCATTGAGTCAAATAATTCAATTGTCTAGGGTCCTTTAAAGTGAACGCAATGAGGGGTCGAATCCGGGCTTGTGCCCAATTATACTTTGTCATGTCATTCACTACTGACATGATGGAACTATGACCTAAAATCTAGTTGAAACTTCTCGGCCAACGTTTATACTCACTGAACCATTATGCCCCCCTTGCTTATGTACATATTATTTGATACATGTATTTGCAACTTTCTTTAAAATTATGTAATTTATGTAAAAAAAATTCATATTAGTGCATAATTAACCTCTTTAGTGCCTGATTTGGATGTTATTAAATTTAGATATTTTTGAATTATATATTTTTGAGGTAAAGGGTAGAAATACTGTGTATATATCTTTATATTCCCATTTCTTGTTTTAGTGTAAAAAGAAATTAAATAACTATTGTATATTTTGTGATTGGGAAAGTGGGGGGGGGGGGCTTCATTATATAACACAATTTTGTTAGTATAATAATTATTTTTCTGTTTTTCTGTTAATATTCAAATGTATATTTACTTTTTTCCCATCATGTTCGAATAAATAATAATTAAACAAAAGATATTATTGTTACCTCATTAATCAAACATTGCAGGTTAAACAGAATAAAAGGGGAGGGGGGACTGCATGGGAAAGGTTGCTATAATGGATACAAATTGGGTGAAAATACAACACAAGTTTTTGTTGGTGGTTATACACAAGTTTGTATAAAACAACACAACTTTCAGAAATTTCAACACAAGAATTGTGTAGCTTTTCACACAAGTTTCAACACAAGTTTGTGTTGTTTGATAAATGTTTCAACATTCAACACAAGTTTGTGTTAAATAGTAACACCTAAATATTTCTACGAATGTAGGGCGAAAGTTATTTTTAGTCTTTCTCCCCCTTTCCCCTTTCCCCCTTTTACGGGGCGATTATTGTTGACTTTTTGGTGTTGAGGGGCTGTTAAGTTGAATTGCAGGGCCGAAAATTGCAAATAGTTTGTCTCTACCTACAGTTCTCAAGTTTTTCATGGCGAACATCATAATGCTTTTGGGCAAGAATTTGCTACATATTAATCCGTCTGTGGCAGATGGGGAAAAGTTAGAGCCGGTCTAAAGGCGAGAATTAACATTAAAGTCAATGGGGGAAATTATTAGTGGTCTGTGGCTAAACAGCTGCAATAGGAGCTCTATAATAGAATGTTACTCGTAGCTAGTACCATACTCCGCGCAGCGTTTCGTTTGATTATAGGTAATCTCACTACACACTGCTCTTCTGAGTGGATATTGTTGTGTTAAATTTTGATTAGTCAGTAGTCCGACTACCAACCTATCACTACCTACCATACAAACGCTTTACATTTAAAACGAGTGCCAGTATTGGACCAAATATGTTTACATAACGTTACGTCATGGCTCACGCTTTTATTATGCCTAATTAACCCGTGCATAGGAGAATACTGCAGTAAAACTAATTGTGTGACAAACGAGGCTATCAAGTCGAATGAAATGTAAACAATACTCTTTGGAAACGAACATACTTATACCTTTTTTAATACCTTAAATCACTGTCCAAAGTTTTAGGGAAGACTTAGATTAAACGAAGGACTATCATGTTGCTGTACTTAAGTGATAGCTTTCATTGAACGGGGAGAATAGACGCACTCCCGCAAAAGTTCAAGAATCAGAAGTCAATCCAGCAATGGTCAGAGAGAGATTTCTCGGGCCATTGCTTCAGGAATATGAGCTAGTACGCGCGTAGCGAGGTCTTCGTTATGTGTAAAAGAGGGCTTTAACAGGATGAATATATTATGGAAGCCTATTGCGGCCATTTCAGAATCTCGTCCCCTCGCCGCGAGAAGTCGAGGGCGAGAACACGAGAAGTCGAGGGCGAGAACACGAGAAGACGAGAAGTCGAGGGAGCGAGAAGTCGAGGGCGAGGGAGCGAGAGAGCGAGAACGCGAGGAAACAGGGCGAGAATACGAGGATCTCGCCCCGAAAACACGAGATTACTTTCACCTCTCGTCCCTCGACTTCTCGCTCCCTCGTGTTCTCGCCTTTGAAAATCCTCGTGTTCTCGCTCCCTCGCCCTCGACTTCTCGCTCCCTCGACTTCTCGCTCCCTCGACTTCTCGCCCTCGACTTCTCGCTCCCTCGTGTTCTCGCCTTTGAAAAACCTCGACTTCTCGCTCCCTCGCCTTTGAGTCAATCTCGTCTTCTCGTGTTCTCGCTCCCTCGCTTCGTCACAATCTCGTCTTCTCGCTCCCTCGCCTCGGAAGTGCAGTTATTACGCATGTCCACTGACTGCCGTATCGGCATTGGTATTTTGACATGGATTATAATAAACGAAAATGTTTGAAGTTCTAGAAAATGTAATAGTCCTAAACAAGTTTAATCTCTTCTTGCACAGATAGTATTGTATTCTGTAATTGATTTTAAGTCTTCAGTCAAATCTTTCTTTGCTCTCTAAAAATATTCATCGGGTGTTTTCACTTGATGCGTGGTTTTGTCAGTGCTGCAGGATGGAGAGCATGACAAGGGACAATGTATAGTTGTTCGAATGGGATTTTAAAAAACGATGTCCTGTGTCTGGAATCGCAAGGAAGTTGGTTCTACGGTGGCTCACTGGGTAGGACGTTTGCTCTGTAACTTCTTCAAAGTTCCTCGTGATTTTTGGCAATGTTCACTATTGTCAGTGGTGTAGGACGGAGAACTTAGCAAGAGACAAAGTATAATAGTTCGGATGGCATAAAAATAACCGAAGTCCTGTAGAACGGAGAGCTTAGCAAGAGACAAAGTATAATCGTTCGGAATGAATAAAAATAACCGAGGCCTCGTGTCCGGAATCTAATTGAAGTGGGAACTACGGTGGGTCAGTGAGTGGGACGTTTGCTCTCTTACTTCAGTGGTGTAGGAGGAAAGAATTGACAGGGGACCACGTATAGTCGTCGGGTGGCATATAAAAACAATGTCCCGTGTTCGGAATCAAAATGAAGTGGGAGCTACGGTGGCTCAGTGAGTAGGACGTTATTGTTTGGAGCCACGGCTGCTAAGTGGGTAAGACGCTAGCTCACTAAACTGAAGGTCACGTGTTCGATCCTTGCATTGGACAAGAAAGTTTATCGGATTTTCCGACGTGGTTTCCCCATGTCATTGCATTGGTGCAGGACGGAGGGTTTGGCAAGGAGCGAGAACACGAGGTTTTTCAAAGGCGAGAACACGAGGGAGCGAGAAGTCGAGGGACGAGAAGACGAGAAGTCGAGGTGAAAGTAATCTCGTGTTCTCGGGGCGAGATCCTCGTATTCTCGCCCTGTTTCCTCGCGTTCTCGCTCTTTCGCTCCCTCGCCCTCGACTTCTCGCTCCCTCGACTTCTCGTCTTCTCGCCCTCGACTTCTCGTCTTCTCGTGTTCTCGCCCTCGACTTCTCGCGGCGAGGGGACGAGATTCTGAAATGGCCGCAATAGGCTTCCATAATATATGGTAGGAACATGTGATTGTCTCATTCGCCTTTCAGGGTGGATGTCGGTTGTGTGGTTAGGACACAAAACACAGTTCTGACCCCTGCACGCCTGTCAACGCAAAGGACACTGTATCTAGTATAGAAATACCCGTTGTTTAGATGTATGAGTGGGCCACTGGTCTCACAACTTGTCTACAATGACGCATGTAATGCTGACATGGTAATTATTTCTTTTCGATAGGATGGAACGATAAACCGGGAACCCGAAATTAGTCGTGAACGGAAAAGATTCATTAGTCGATGGTTGGGTAGTAGTATTGTTACCCCACTGCCGCTTCCCATATGAGTAATGTTCAAGATTTGCTAAACTTGCCGAGATATGAACGCCTAATCAATGAATAATTATACACAGTGCTTAAATATTTGATTTTAATAAGCTTCAATATTATCTTGATTAAGGATCTGCTGTGGCTCAGTCAGGGGCGGATTCGGCCGTCGGGCCCGAACGGTCGGACAAAAAATGAAAAAAATAATTTTGTCCAATTCGTCTAAAAAACCTTTTCTGCTGAACATTATATGGGGGGGGGGGGCAATATTGGATCGGCCATGGAGCGATGATGATCATGTTGTATGTGGCCAGTGGTTTAACGGTCCGCGATGCTATCACCTAAGTCTGGAATGGGCTGGTATAATAGACTTTCTGGGCCGGGTGTGTTGGGTGTGGGCCGGAATTCGGAATCCTGCAATGGGGATTTCGAATTTCATCCGAAAATTTCATCGGATTCACCCGACACTGTCGCCCTTTTGACAGATATTATAATGAGATATGCCACTAAATCGTAAATTTGGGGTTCATTTTTGCAAATTTTCCCGGCGGGAGAACCCGTGGAGTCCGAACGGGGGTCAGTAGAAGGGGCCGTTCCGACAAGGGAGCCCAGACCGGTTCCCGGCCCCAATCCGCCCCTGGGCTCCGTGCATAACACACTGACCCACATAACAGGAGAATATCATTATGTTAAAACCCCATTTAATTTCTTTTCATTTGCAAGTCATGAAAGTTACTCGGGATTTTCAGACATGGTCTCCCTGTATCGGTGGTGCATAAGAGAGGGCTTGGCAAATATTTCGAATGGAACGGAAATCCGAGGTCCCGTTTCCACACGTAAAAGAACCCTTGAAAGTTGGAATTGGTGGCGTGTGTATATGATCATTTTGAATTACATGCGAGAGAAACCCAGAAACGGGGTGGATGAGTAACTCTAGTTCCCCGTCTACTAAGCTTTCTGTAGTTCTGAATTGGGTTGATCTGGTGAGTCATCCCGAAGTTTGAAATGACCAAGTGATTTCGCTTCGGGGTTGATCTGTAATTAATAGAGCTGTAAAATGATAAATTTAATTACATTGGAAGCTTTATAAGAATCAAATGAAGTCTCGTTGGGAATAAAAACGACGGGAAGTGTTAGGAATAGTGAGTAGTGTGAGATGAGAGCAGACGGATTGTCGTCAACAAGTTAAAACAAAATGTCGGGTGATACACATTCTTAATACTGTAATATTATGGTCAAACAGTTGTAAGAAATTTTATTTTAAACCCTTCAAGTGCCTGTAGCTACAAAATCTATATGTGTTACATACTTGGTTTCAAAATAATAACACTGTCTGGTGTTATGGACAAACAATATTTTATTTGGTGTCGAAAGAGGTGGCCTTTAATGTCAATTCAGCATTTACTAAGTCATTTCAGGATTAACTATGGTTAAATTTCATTTCAATAATTCCCTTGTATGAAGTGGCCTTTAACTGGTTATCTGGGTTTGAAAGGCAACCCTTCTCCTGGTCACGTAGACACATGGATTGAAACCACACCACTTACCGCAATGGCAGCGGTTTAGCCATTCGGCCACCCAACCCGTATTAAAGTTGCACAACTTGCTGACCCAACAAATCGGTAAGAACGTTCCTTTGTCAAATTAAGTGCCCAAATCATTGTAAAAAAATATGACTGACAAGGAAAGTTGTTTTATAGATATGCACATTTTTCACATCAAATCGAAAATTTAAGTGATTTAATAAATTAACAACATTTTGGATAATTGAAATTTAAGAATTCTAATTTTCAAATATCTTATTCGAGAAATGTCGAAGATTTTAAGAATAAGTTTGTAAATGTCAATGATATAATACACTTTAGTTCTAAGCAAAGACTGATGGGCGTGGTTTGTTTTATAAATTAATAACAGTACAGGAAGTGCACCGACATTCTCATATCCTAGAGACATTATCATGTTCTTATTTATTTAATTGCATTACATTAAAGGGAGTCTTAGTGAAATTAAATCTTTTCTGTTTCGTGAATTTTACATCCATGTAACGTCGATTATCTAGTTTTGATTTAATTTCTGCTTTCATTAAAACTATGGGACCAATTACCAGATTGCTGATTAATTAATTTGAAGGGATAACTCTTATGATATTTTAAAAAAGATGATTTCCGAAGAGCCGTGGTTTTCATATACAAAATGAAATGAAATGGACTTTAAGGTCCTATTGTTCTTCTCTTACACTGGGCTAATGAAGACGGGCATACGCCATAATTCCAACTGCCAAGGGATCTTTTACGTGCACGCCAATGTGTACACGGGACATCCCAACGACGAGATAGTTGTCCTTGTCAGGACCTCCTTCCTGCATCACTGAGAGGGGGGGGGGAACCACGCCGGCCAACGCAGGGATCGAACCTCCAGGCTAGCCAACTAGCGTCTTACCCACTTAGCCACCGGGATTCCCCCGTTTTGATATACGCATATGATTTAATTTACACGTGATGTAATAATATATCCATGTTTTTTTTTTAATTGTTAAATAATTATCTATACTTTATATAACAATAATTATTGTCTTCAGGTTTTGAGTTTTCATTAATGCTACTGTTAAACGACGTCAGCTTTTATCTACATCAACATGGCAAATTACGTCATAAACGCAGATGTTATATCATGAATATCTAGATCTTTAATGCACCCCACATCTCTTTAATTGCATATCTTTGCATCCTGTGTTTTCAGTTTAGATGGTGAATCATTATTTTATTATCACGTGAAGAATGCTGGATTGACAAAACAAGTAAATGAAGCGTGTCAATAAAGTCCGTCTTTTTGTGTAATATAAATATTACGAGTTTATACAAAATATGAAATCTTTGTCTCATCCAATTATATACATGCTGCTTTATTTGGCTACTGTATGTGGAAGTCAAACTCAAGAAGATCAAGATTCAAGAAATGTCGTCTCAAACAATGGCCATATTGGACATGAAAACGAAATTAAATCCAACCGGTATAGAAATGAGATTAATCTACTTGGAATGAAAACAGAGACAACGTGGAAGATTGATAAGCAAGAACGGCCTCGGGACTATAATGGAGGATACTTTTCTGATCTCAGTGAAGTGACAACAAACGATCCATACAAAGTATTCAATACTGGACGATCACGGAACTTGGTTAATCAAAATGCCCTTTATCTAAAGAGAGATGTAAGAATAGGAGATGATTGGAGACCATGTGTTATCCGTAAATTCTGTCTATGCCATGGAACGTATGTATATTGTTTGGATGGAGGTAACCAGTTGTCATATATTCCCGAATTGCCTCCTGATACTACCGCATTTTACTTTTTGAACAATTATCTTCCACTTCTCGACGAGTTTACATTTTCTAATTTAACCAGTGTAATCTTAAAGGAATTGGTCATTTCTAATAATTCCTTGCACAGGTGTCAACCATATATGTTTAGACATTTAAATTCTATTGAGATTTTTAATATTGCCAATGAACGTAATATTTCATCAGAAGAATTTAGAAAATGTTTTTGGGGAGTTGCAGATACATCGATCAAGGAAATAAAAATTACCATGGTTTCACTATCCAACTTCCCTTCAAATATATTTTCTGGTTTAATAAACAGCTCGGTTGAAACACTTCAATTGTACGGAACAACACTGACGACATATGATCCGAAGACATTCCAACTCATTCCAAAACTTCGCTATCTTGAATTGGAGCTCAGTAGTCTCACTGATGTACATGTGTGGTATTCCGATATCCTTAATAGACTCAGCCTCAGCAACAACAAATTACTGTCATTTCCTAAGTTATGTGTGAATGGTAAAGCGATGTATCCTAATTTATTAGAATTAGATCTCAGTTCAAATTTTGTGGAGATATTGAAACCATCCAAGATAAGCTGTATGAAACAACTAAAGACATTTTCAATTGGCTCCAACCCGATAGACAGAGTTCGAGATAATACTTTTAGCGATCTGCCATTTCTACATGAACTGGATATTTCCCACATAAAGAATGAATTGTTGGTTATAGAACCCATGGCATTTAACAGTTCTTCCCTCTCGACACTTCATTTTGAAAGTCAGGCCCTTGATTGGGTCGCGGTTGATCTAAAACTGTTTTCATTTTGTCCAAATCTAAACACGTTATTTCTTGAAGGCAATAGTTTTGCCTTTTTTACTGAAGATGATTTTAATACACTTCTGGGTCCTTTGAAAAATCTCACATTTCTGAATCTTGAAAATACTGGGATTGCCTTTCTTCCACGTGTTATATCGAGTCAATTGACAAAATTGAAATTATTAAATGTTGCTAAAAACAGAATCATCAGCTGGCCAGAAAATTACTTTAAATCTTTAACTAGCTTAAAGACACTTACTTTGGCAATAAATCGCATATCGGTAGTTACTCAAGCCTCTTTTCCAGAAAATCTAATTATACGTCTGCATAGTATAGATCTTTCAGTTAACCCATTTGTATGTTCCTGTGACTTACTCTGGTTCATAAGTATGGTGGACTATTATCACAAGAAACTTCATAATTTCCAGTATTATCCGGAGGATTATTTATGCAAATGGCCCATCAGATGGCAGGGGAAACAGATAGCCAGATCGTACGTCACCGCGAAATATTGTCTTCTCACATCACCGGTCGGGTTTGGTTTAATAGCTGCCACATCGAGTTTAGTTTTGTTTGTTTTGTTTGGAGCTGTTGTGTACCGTTATAGATGGAATATCAGATATGTTGGATATATGCTACAGTTTCAGCGGCGTCGATTGCAGCGAATCAATGACAAGGGAGATAACTACCATTTTGACCTGTTCTTAAGTTGTAGCGAAGATGACTTCGATTTTATTCTTGACGAAATTATTCCACAATTAGAAAATGAAATGGGTCTTAATCTTTTTATTCCACAACGAGACGGAATCGGAAATAAAATAGACGGAATTGTGAATAATATGGATGCCAGCAAAAAAGCAATTTTGTTTATTTCCAATTCATACGCTCAAGATCATTTCTGTGAATTTGAGGCTAGTTTAGCGTATGAAAGATATTTGTATGAGAAAACTAATTTTATGATAGTTATTTTGCTTCAGGGGCCTGATGCTATAAACTTTAATAAAACTATTTATAGAATAATTAAAGCGGATGAATCTATATTGTGGTGTGAAGAGGAAGAACACAAGCGATTATTTTGGTTGAAATTAAATGAGGTTTTAGATAACAGAGATGACCTACGTGCATAGGATGCAGGCGCGGGGTCGGGGGTGGGGGTGGTCCGCAATTAACACCTGCAGCGTTCCATTTAAAAAAGTCATCCCCCACTCCAACTAGGCGAAAATAAAACAAAAACCCAAATTAAATATCAATAAAAATCAGAGTCACAAACAAGCATAATTATTATTTTTGAAAATTATAAAATTGAACAACTAGTTTTTTTGTTGTATTTTGTATTATTCAACTACCGTTAGTACCTTTCACTGTATCATTCTCAATATCAAAAATATTCCGCTACTAAGTTCCCTGAATCAATCCCTTTTTAAATGGCGCCTGTCTCTCTATATTCAGACTAACATCTCGGCATTACCCTTGATGTTATTTTGAGAGTTATTAAGTATGATAGCATTAGATTTGATTTTTTTTCTTTTATATCAATGTTTAGTATACATGTATTGTATTTGATACTTGTTTTTCACTTTTGCTTCACGTATATTATGCTTTAACTATACTTAAAGGTGCATTATGTAAGAACAAAATCTGCCTATTGAAGGTTTATTTTTCTGTTTACAAATCCAAAGCATATGACAAGGCAGTTCTCTTAGACTATCGGGTAACAGAGATTCAAATGCATTTGAACACTCGCGAGATTCAAAAAATAAACAGAATTAAGTCTCGATTGTCAAGTACTGCTACTGCGAAAATAAACGATCTGGGCCACATCTTCAAACAGTCATAATTTCTCCCAGAATAAAGTAATTTGAATGAAATTTCCAATATAATCATTTTGCATTATCTAATATTGAAATACCCTAGCAAGAAACAGTCAGCTCTTTATCTAAATTTTACGTAATTCACCTTTAAGTTAAAATTAAATAATGATTATCATTGAATATTGTTATTCTATTTGTAATATATAATATATTTCTGATTAAACTATGTCCAAACAAGATATATACATGCTTTTATAATCCCAAACTTTCATGTGAACAAATTATGTCATTGCTACTGTTCACTTGGACGTCCGTTCTCATTTGTTTGATAACTCTTTACTGGTCAAATTCGTGTTCAGAGTTCCCGAATGGGGTTACGGTATGTATTGTTCGATTTTAGAAATATATAATATTTATGACCCCAAAAATCGCAAATGGATGCTACTCAGATGAAAGGTAACATATGTTCAACCTCACCTATACATATTCCTGAAGCAATGGCCCGAGAAATCCTTTAGTACAGCAACATGACAGCCCTTCGTTTAATCTTGGGTCTTCCCTTAATCTTTGGACAGTGATTTACATGGATCCAATTTATCTTTTACCCTTCTAAAAAGGGTTAGATTTAAGAATTTGAGGGAGAGGTCAAATCTCCACATAAGCACTGACCTAGGATGATGAAAATTTGGTTCGTGGTTAGGGTAAGGGCTATGACCTGCAGATTTCGTCAAAGTCTCGGGTTTTTAATAGGGCTAGCCCTTACCCAACCCAGAGCCAAGTCTAACCCTTACCCTACAGTTGTGGACTCCGGTAATTCCCGAACCTTCCCAGTCGGCTTATAATTAGCATCTGTTTAAGCCGTTTTGACAAGTTCAACTCTCAAGTTAAAAATGCGTTTGAACCACTTTAGTAACCCTAACCTACGGTTTTAAGGTCCTACATGGTCGGGGGGGGGTCACGTGTTTAAGTTGGTAAGACGCTGGCTCGCTAGCCTGGTGGTCGGGTGTTCGATCCCTGCATTGGGCGAGAAAGTTCATATAGATTTTCCGGCGTGGTTTCCCCTTGTCAGTGATGCAAGACGGAGGGCCTGACAAGGAAAGTGGTCTAGTCGTTCAAATGGGACAAAAAGCGAGGTATCGTTTACACATTGCCGTGCACGTAAAAGATCCCTTGGAAGTTGGAATTCGATATAAGAGTAGGCCGTAGCGCGGCTGTCCGGGCCAATTTTCCCTCATAGTACAGTGTATGGTGTATGCCTGTCTTCATTAGCCCAGTTTAGGAGCAGATCAGTTAGGACGTTAAACCCCATTTAATTGCATTTCCTACATGGTCCGTGTAACTAAAATGTAATACATCTATGTAGTTTTATATATTAAAGATAGCATTAATTCAACAATACGCGTGATATGGCATTCACTGAAATTTACGGCGACGATATTTTATTTCTGACAAACAATAATTAATTCATCGAAGCTATTTTCTCGACTTATTTTGTCGGAAATGTAAGAGTTCAATTTCTTTCCCAATTAGACTTCAACTCACATCCAATTTCCTTTCTGTCTGCTGCAATATCCAGACTACTCCATTGGTAACCGTAACCTTGATACAATTATTATCTAAGAAACTTCATTACTATTTATCATGTACCACGATTTATTAGTAACTGTCCGTGCAATTGAAACAATATTTATCAAGGCCAAGCTCTTTTTTAATTAACTAAAAAAGCTGTGTCATTGTTACCAGTCATAAAACTTCACGTGGAGGCCGGGTGTTCGATCCCTGCATTGGCCGAGACAGTTTATCTCGATTTTCCGGCGTGGTTTCCCCATGTCAGTGATGCATAACGGAGGGCCTGACAAGGAATGCTGTCTTTTTATTCGGAATGAACAGAAAACCGAGGTCCCGTGTACACATTGGTATGCACGCAAAAAGATCCCTTGGCAATTGGATATCGATAAGGGTTTGCCGTAGCGCCGCCGCCCAGGCAAAATTTCCCTCATAGTACACTGTATGGTCTATGCCCGTCTTCCATTAGCCTACTGTCTGTTCCAGGCAACACTACAACTCGAAAATTGCTTGCTATTTCTTCAACTTTTAATTAAAATGGTTAAAACTTAACGACCTACCTGGAATGGTCATCCCGTTACTTTCTATCGCACGTTTACCAATTTCAGATCAAGCTATGTAACATTTCTCTCTTGCAAAATCCTAAACCAAATCGAACAGGGGTATGGATATGCCTTTGAGTCATTTCGTCTTATCTGAATGTTTAGATAGCTGTTTAGACCTAGAAGAATATAACTTGCTTAAAAGAGCTATTTAAGGGAGGTAATATAAATTTGCTATTTGGTTTCAGACCACAGTTTTTTGTTCCACTGCCTTAGATATTAAATTTGCTAATACGGTATTTTTTTTAGATAGTCTAGTCTATTTCTTTTTTGATTTAGTTTTCTTTTTGTATTTTGCGAAATGCCCCTAAGCAAATGCTACTTTGACAGAAAACGGAAAGGGGTAGTAGCCACACAAGGTCAACTTCTGATAGATCAAGGGCACGTAATTGCGTTTTTGTGTTCAGACCACGAGTTATTTTTTTTTACATTTATTTTATTCATATTGATTAATCCTGAACTTCATTAAATTTCTGCAAGTCTACCTTTTATGTGTAAAAGTCGAATAGCAATGATGAAACATATTTAAATGAAATGCACTTACATACTGGCCTTTACCGTGTAGTTTGTGGATAGTCTCTCTAATGGTCATCAGGTCAAAATTATCTAATTATGTTCAACATGTGTTAACCTTCTTTTTTTTTATTTTCCTGCGTCTTAGATGAGTCAATTTTCAAAGCGCCGTACACGGAGTTTAAGGGGATATTCAATGCGTATGCGATCTCTTTTTTGGAACTTTTATATCGTCTATAAATCATTTTACTCTGTTTCTCAAAATAAGTAAATAGCCGATTGATACATTCGTTCACATCTTGCGTAATCTTCATCTTGAAATTGTAAATAACAATAATCACTTACCCAGTATCCACCTTCTTATATACACATATTATATACACACACCATCGTGCACATGCAAATGCATCAATTTTCGAGTTGCAGTGTTGCCTGGAACAGACAGTAGTCTCTATTGAAGACTGGGGGGTTGGGATGGCCTAGTGGTCTAAGGGGGGCGCTTCGACCTCTAGCTGGCCGGTCACCTCTAGCTTGCAGCTGTGGTTTCGAGCCCCGGTGTGAGCGTATGTGGCACCCCGGTTTCCTCCCATGGCTAAAGACCCAGCGAATTATTGAAATAAAATTGAAACCATATGTTAGTCCCGAAAAGACCTGGTTGTGTTGAGTGGACGTTAAGCCCCATTTCTCTCTCTCTCTCTCTCTCTCTCTCTCTCTCTATTGAAGACTAAGGGGTTCTGGGTGACCGAGACTACCATTATTAGCCCAGGTTAGGCGCAGAAGCGTAGGACATAAAACCTCATTTCATTTCATTTCATCTCATTTGAGCAAAGTTATATAAACGCGCAGCGATGAATTTGTCGACTTATACACACCTCATACATTAAAATTTAATTAAAACGTTTAATTATGAAGACATATGGATATTAAAAATGCGAAAATAATTTATGGTATGGCGTGTATTCTTGTCTTATCTATTTCTCTGGTTATAATATAATACTTTGGACTGATTTTATTTTCGTATTAAATAACATAAATCTTAATTTTTACAAATTCGCTGACAGCAAATACCGCTAATAACTATCTTGGAAAAATCGCGTTTAGTAAACGAGGCATTTTTACCAAGCCTCGTTCTGAACAAAATACCTCGTTCCAGAAGCAGGGCAATTGCAGGGTAATTTTAAAAAAACTCGTTTTGGAACTCCAGACAAACGAGGCATTTTTTTACCTCGTTTGGACAGAAATGCAGAACGAGGCATTCCGAGGTTTATAGTGTGAATTGTGTTTTTATACAGTGTGTGTGTCGATATTAAGACACTCCTTACATTTTACAAGTTAAGTATACATAGCGAATCTCCTGGGAGTCTTTTTTGATATAAAAAAGACGGGTTGGAGATTTTATTTACCACCAAATCCTTTCTTACATGCACAAATAAATAAATATAATTCTTTGGTACAGATTTCACTTTTACTGAACCTGATTACATTACAACGTATGATATTGCAAAGTCCTATATATTGACCCAGCATTTCCTTCAAGGCCAATTAAATAGAAACAGCTTCTTTTTAACAAAAAAGGAAATACTTTTTATTTAAAATTGCTGCTTTCTTTAAAATAAAAGAAAGTAGTTCGTTTTTGATTGCCCAATCAAATTTATGTAAAGCAATATCTCCTTTTGTACACGGAATGCTGTCATGCTCAGCCTTTATCCCTCCTGCAATACTGACAACTAGGAATCGAGAGAGAAGGAGAAATGGGGTTTAACGTCCACTCGACACAAACTAGGTCATTTTAGGACTAACATATGGTTTCAATTTTTTATTTCAATAATTCGCTTGCGCGAAGGGGTCTTTAGCAGTGGGAGGAAACCGGAGTGACCGGAGGAAACCCCCGAGGTTGAGAAGGCGCCCCTATCTCCATGCCACATACGCTCACACCAGGGATCGAAACCACAGCCGCAAGCCAGAGGTGACCGGCCAGCTAGAGGTGGAAGCGCGGCACTCTAGACCACAGCCCCACCCCAACTGGGAATCACACTGTCAATATGAGTTCATTTATTTTAGTAGATATTGCCAATTAACTTACACAGTTTTTAAAGTGAATGCAGATTTGACAGCTGATTCAGTACCATTATGATATAATCAGGGGCGCCGGAACGGCACAAGGGCCAGGGTACCAAAAGATGGGGGTCTCTCCCCCCCCCCCCCTGGTCTCTAGAAAATTTTGAAATTAGTCAATTCCGAAAACGCTGTTTAGAGCGCCTCTAGCATTCCAGATTCCAACATAAAGCACGTTAAAATACACGATTCACGTCCGACCAGGGTGCAATTGCGTATCTATCATTTAAAAATGAACAGACTAGTAAAAAGATTGATAACTTTCCTCATTTGGGCATGGGTATACATGGGAGAGGGGGTGGGGCGTGTATCATTTGTATACCATGGTACCTGTGTTCCGGCGCCCCTGGATATAATAATGATACTGTCACCCACTGCCAAGATAAGCCACGATCAACAACTGCACTTTTATATAACTGTGTCTACATTTTAATCATTAAGGTGTCATGTCGCATGTCCATGTTAATCTTTAAAGGGGCATGTCGCATATCCATGTTAATCTTTAAAGGCGCATATGTCTCCATGTTAATCTTTAAAGGGATATACGTGTCTATGGTGTGTTTCATGTTGTATGACCATGTTTATTTTTAAAGGAGCTAAATCGCTAATATTTGGTCACAATGTATAACTGTAATATGAATGTATAAACTGATTTACATTCAATCGTTTATGCTTTAATTCTCAGTCGAAAAGCAATCTCGAGCGTCTGGTTATTCCAGTCTATTGTGCATGCCCCCGCCGTTTGGTATGATTTGTGGAACGTCTTCGAGCCCCTTGCTACAAATGGTACTGAAACATTGAGCGGATCTTTTGAAGATCTGGGTGTCCATTTGTTCACATGTCCATGATTGTTGCACAAAATGTATCTATGAAGTTACACGCATTATAGATTCTAGATATAAGCAATATGTTACCTTATTAAACTGGGATGTCGTTCGGATGTGACGACAAAACCGAGGTCCCGTGTATTATGGTGTGCAGATGGGACATTAAACACCACTTGATTTAATCAATTAAGTCGTGTGATCGCCTGTTATTGAAATAAAACAACGTTACTCCCCACCCCTCCCCCACCTTCACTTAAACATGCCCGAGCACAGCCGTTTACACGCGGTCTACCTTATATTCAAGTACACACCCATGCATAACATATTCATATAATGAGACGTGTATTTAAATTAGATCTGGTCCATTAATGCGACTAATTTGAATCCAAAAGATAAACAACGAACTGAATTGATGGGGTATTATCGTACAAGAGAGGTATATAAAAGACGGACAGTATATTTAGTCTACCCGATTCGTGTCATGTTTAGACGGATTACAGTAGAGTACACTATTGAAAGCACGAAAGTAAGTAACCAAAATCTTTCATATATATAGAACAGATAATATACATTTGAAAAGGCAAGACGCGTAACTACATGTATGTTCTATGCTTGTGGCTGTAAAATGGCTGGTGTAAAAATACTGTATTGGTTGGTTTCCGAATAGATGTAAACCTTTCGCTGGAAGTAAATAATTATGTATATTTATAAAATTTTCTTCTGTCCATATTGGTTATTTAATTCACTATTGTCATCTATTCTATTTATGTTTGATATAATTTATATCTAACCTTTCTCCCGTGAAAAATAGTGGTCTGTTGACATCTTACAACTGGAAAGAGCCATGTTCGGCCTAGTTATCTGGACGAGCCTAAGTGGACCAGGGGTACTGGGTTTGCTTGGATGTGTAGGTGGTTGTTTTGGTCGAGTAGAATATAATCTTTTGAAAGAGTTAATTACTGAATCCCACAGTTGTTTGTCCCACTAAGTTGAATATTTGAGCACTTTTGAGCACATATTACGGCATATGTGGATTGTTGGTTAGGTTTAAGAATTTGGGAGAGAGGTCAAGTCTCCAAATAAGCACTGACCTAGGATGATGGAAATTTGGTTCGTGGTTAGGGTAAGGGCTATGACCTGCAGATTTCGTCAAAGTCTCCAAATGTAAACAGAGCTAGCCCCTACCCTATCCCAGGGCCAAGCTTAACCCTTACCCTAATCCACAATCCACATATGACGTCATAATATCCGATCTGGCGTTCTACCTACTTACACTCCATGAAGATCTGACAAGTTATAGTGGAATTTCACGCCAGGGGTCAAACGCGCGACATTTGAACTTATATGACGTCAGACATTGAGTAATCAATCAGCGTTAACGTTTCTAGTGGTTTACGGGAAGTTCCGTGCATGAAAATCCCAAGAACTCGCCGTAACAGACCCTTTCAATGGCTACTTCCTCACAGCACCCAGAACACGACAATGATAACAACTCTTCCAGTTCCTAGAGGACTCAAGACAATTAAAACGAAATTTTGAACTAAGAAAATAAGCGAGGTTGAAACAGAACCCCCTCCCCCCCAACATATCAATATGAACAATAACAATAGTGTTTCACACAAGCCCCAAAGTGTGAAACCCTAATAAGTATTATTGTCGTGAAACAAACGGGCGAATTGTCCTAACCGAATGCACCAAATTTGTAAAGTACCTGTCTAGCCTAATGAGATATGCAAGTGTCCCATTTAACGCACGTGTCCCATTTAGTCGTTTATTCTAAGGGAAGAAATCAAAGGGATGACTATTCCCGCTTATAATAAGAGTAACGTTTCACGCAGAATCCTCTCGATATGCTCTATATGAAGATTCAGCAACATAATTTGTGCTCGATAATTGATATAATATTGTGTTTTATGTAAAACATATTCTAACTGATAGGAGTACAGATAAATTTAATAATAGTACATAGATACTAATTTGATATTCTACATTGATAAAGTTCTGTTACACAACAATTTCTGATTTATCTCTGTAGTTATCCACACGCACGCGCGCAGGCGAGAGAGAGGGGGGGGGGGAGGGGGGAGACAGGCGGAGGTGGGGTTTTCGGAACTAAAACATGGTTCAACTTTATTTCAGTAATTCAGTTGCGTGTAGAGGACTTTAACTGTGGGAGGAAACCGGACGATGTGGAGCACGCCCACATTAATGGACAGGCGCCCATACTCTTTATCACGTAGGCTACAAGCGGGGAATCAAAACCAGATAACCTGAATCAATGACGCACTTTATGATCCAACACGCATGCGTTATACCAATTGCCCTCCTCTCCCCCTCCACCTTCAGACGCCAACAAATAATAGAAGTAAAATATTCCACATGGCTGGCCGGAAACTACCTTGTTTATGTCGAGTGTAGTCTAAAACCCAATCTCTGGAATTGTTTGATATGGATTTGTCAATCAGAAGCGGTTTTGCATTTTATTATTTATAATTACAAAAAAACCATAGTTGTCTCCCTTCGACCACGTCGTCAATTATCACTTAAGACTAAACGCTGCAAAATAATGTATATATTTAACGGGACCATGGGATAACTAATTTCAATTTAGATAAATAATATCTGTTCTATACTCTTTACTCTTTATACATTAATTGGATATATTTATGAAAGTTACGAATTCGTATTAAACAATATTAACAAGTTAAATGCAATTTAAGCTAATTTTGATTAAAACATTTCACCCTTAAATCATTTTGGTGTATAAACAAAAGCAATCTTTAAAAGAAAAAAAATATCTGGGCGTTACATTTCGTGCACAGTTACTCAAAGCTGCTATAAATACAAAGCAGCTTAACAGAAAAAACATTCCCACATTGTGGTTTCTGGTTTTTTTGGTTTTTTTAAGTGCAATTTCCCTTACAAAAAACTTTATTAATAACCTATAGACTTTACACCACTTAAACTTTGTTTAATAAACTTTTAAAAGTGCTTATTTTTCAAATGTCTAAATTTAAATGTGATTGTATTGTCGTCACTTAGTCTGCTACAACTGCTATAAAAAAAATGGTGTAACTGCTGTAAAAAAAATGGTGTATCACTACGCTGTAATGCAATCAGATTCAGTAAAAGTGAAATCTATACCAAAGAGTTATATTTATTTATTTGTGCATGTAAGAGAGGATTGGGTGATAAATAAAATCTAAAACTCGTCTTTTTTGATATCAAAACACATCAACACAAATACCCCCCCCCCCCAAAAAAAAAATAAAAAAAATAAACCCCAAACAAACTGGGGCTTGGTATAGATTGAATTGCTCTCTGAAATTGATAAGGGTTGTCTAAATCATTGTATTGATATGGGATGTCTAGCTCATTGTATTGATATGGGGTGTCTAGCTCATTGAATTGAGATGGGTTGGGAATCTCACTGAAATGGATATGGGTTGTCAAACTCACTTAAATGGATTGGGGGTGTCAAACTCACTGAAATGGATTAGGGTGTGAATCTCACTGAAATGGATTAGGGTTGTGAATCATACTGTAATGGATTAGGGATGTCAGTTTCACTGAAATTGATATGGGTTGTCTAGCTCACTGAAATTGATATAATGTGTTGTCTAACTCATTGTAGTGACATGGGTTGTCAAGCTGATTGAATTAATATAATGTGTTGTCTAGCTCACTGAAATTGATATAATGTGTTGTCATTGACGCGCACGTAAATGATCCCTTGACAGTTGGAATTCGATATAAGAGTATATGTCCGTCTTCATTAGCCCAGTTTAGGAGCAGAACAGTATGACATTAAACCTTATTTCATTTAATTACATCGAATAATTAATTAACGATTTTATAAGCAGAATACCAATCTGTTTCAAAGAAGATTACGAAGGTCTTCTTATAATATCTCTGTAAAAGATGCCTGCCTTCAACACCTGACGTCAAATCACGCGGCGTTAATCATTGGCTCAGTGGCGCGTACGTTGTTTACATAAGACGTTACTGGTTCGGACAGAATGGTGCTATTTACTCTTTTTAATACCCGTGATTGTAGCGGCCCAGCGAATATTCAAACTTTATTTATTTTTCCGAT
Source organism: Patella ulyssiponensis (assembly GCA_963678685.1). Taxonomy (NCBI): domain Eukaryota; kingdom Metazoa; phylum Mollusca; class Gastropoda; family Patellidae; genus Patella; species Patella ulyssiponensis. The sequence continues at coordinate 27,582,719 of OY783227.1, read as the reverse complement.
ACATTTAATTTGACGGAGGAAAAAAGTTAATATTTGGGGTTCATTACGTCGCATAGATGTCATCCTTATCAGTGATTGTAGCGGCCCAGCGAATATTCAGTGCTGATGAGTGTGGCAAATACCTTGAACAATGAATAGCCAAAAGTCGGCTTTTTATTGGCAGCGCGACACGTTCGCAATTAATGTTTACTATCCCTGTGACGGTATACATTTCCTGCTTGATATTGAAAGTTAAAATTGCAATCTTGTTTTGTATTCATTTCAAACTGCAATCTTTATTTGTCAAACGTGCAGAAAAGGGTCGCTAGTCCAACCTCGTAAGTTTTCTCCGGATCCTCCACTTTCCTCCCACTGGTATGACCGCCACGCGCATGCAAATTATTGAAATGAAATTGTGTCATATTATGTTTGTCCCAAAATGACATAATCTGTGCGTAGTGGCCGTTTCACCCCTCTCTCTCTTTCTATCCAAATTGTACTTAAATATAAATATACACACGTGCATAGCACTTTCTACGTTATAATAGTCCAAATGTTTGAATTTGGAAATATACACGAACATGTGCTTATCAATCGTTTAAAGGTTTTTTTTAAAATTTTCTTATTAGATAATATGATGGAGAAAAAGTCAATCTCTGAAAAAGAGAAGTTCATCACATCGGTCGAGAAAGAAGAGTGTGGCTATGTTGATGTTGGGTGTGGCGTAGGAATATGTAAACCGGCGTTTTTACGTCCTCTGGCTACTCTACCTGTTTTTACCGGTGTTTTTTCAATTTGTTCTCTCCTCACCTCAACTCTTATAGTTTATGTCAATTCACAAGTCACTACACTTGAAAGACAATTTGGTTTCAGCAGCTCCGAAACAGGTAAGGATTAAGACAACTAAAAGTGGACCCACTTTTGATATTGACACTACTATTGTTTTTGAAACCCAGTGCCTATTTCCTTATTTTATTTGACTCAAAATGTTTTTATTGCTTTCCATTTTCTTGCCAAACTAACTGTGACACTTAGTTCATAGAAAATGTTGTTGTGAACCAGAATATATTTTATGGCCTAAATTTGTGCGCATATTAATTTCCTTAGTTAAGAACAAATGCATCCAGCCGCCAGTAACCAAGTCTTTTGTCCAATTATTCGGGCTTTGACGTTACAAGGACCCCGAATGGTAACAGGTCTCTGGATGGAGTGATCAATTTGAATGGAAAATCTAGGAGTGTTAATACGAACGAAAGTTTCGCCAATAACATCAACCCGATAAATAATCAAACAATCACATTGAGTTAAAACGCCTATGCCGAAAAAAACTGCATGACCTTTCTCAAACTTAGGTGGTTTCGTCTTTTATAATATACTTTAAATGTACATTAAAAGCTACTTCAGCTCAATGTCTTTCACCACGTCTACTACAGTAACATATTTATTTTTAAAGGTCTCATACTGGCGGCTAACGATATAGGCTTCCTGGTCAGTACTTTATTTGTTGGTTACCTAGCACCCAAAGTGCACATTCCAAGATGGCTGTCAATGTCTGTTATATTATTCGGCATTTCTGGTATCACGTGTAGCATACCTCACTTCCTATTTGGTGTAGATGCCTCTCTAACAACCGAGAATGACGACATTACCTTTGTAAGAAGAATGCCAACTGGTCAGATGTGTACCACCAACAACCAAACAGAATGTTCGGTTGATAGTTCAGGCATTGACGTCACACCAAGTTTTGGAATCAGTGGAACTAAGGCTAGAACATCATTATGGATAATTGTAATCGGAATGATACTACAGGGTTTCGCAAAGGGACCAAAACAACCCTTCATCGTATGCTACATGGATAACAATACCGAGAAAGCAAAGACAGGATTTCTTTTAGGTAAGCATGTATTTGCCATGACTTCATTACTTAAAGGGGTATTAGGTAAGATTATATAAAGAGCTGACAGTTCTCGCTATAATATTTGAAGAATAGATAATGAAAAAAAATACATGTATTTCAGTCAAATTGCTTAACTCTGAACCGACATATTAGCCATTGAATTTTAGGCTGGTCATGCTCGTCATTACTGACGTTGGTATGATAACAAAGTCTCAATTCTCCACTTTTGCATTAAACTAACCATCACAAAAAGTAATCAAATGCATTAAATATCGTGGGCTTATTATGGCATCGAGATTTGATCTTTCAGGCCCAGATTACAACTTTAAAAAAAAAATCTTAAGAAAAAGCCCAAATAACTGGCTGGAGGATTCGGGTGATCCGGCAGATCTGCTTAACGGCGATAGGTATCTCAAGTAAGGCAAGCATGTGGATGTGGCTATCCAGGCACGCCAACCACATGGAGATACGGATTTCTGCGAAATTGAAATGGGGTTTAACATACTACAGTATGATATCGGGGAAGTTCGCTCAGACAATGTCCTTTTTAAAAAAAAAAGAATTCCAACTGTGACACGTGACAGTTTGTATTGGAGTATATCAGGTATAGCCCGGAACAATAATATTGCGTGGCAAACCATCCCGGCCAATTCAGCACCTAACAGTCGCCTTACAAACTATTATTGACATCCCTTCAATGTAAAACATCCCGGTCAAATCGGTACATAGCAGTCGCCTTCCGGATCGTTATTAGTTGACATTCAGAAAGATACCCCTTAAATGTAAAATAACCCCGTCAATTCGGTACCCAGCCGTCGCCCCATGGACTATTATTGGTTGCCATTGATACACCCCTTCCATGTAAAACAACCCGATCAAACTGGTATAACAGTCGCCGTGAAAACTAATATTAGTTTACATTGAGACACCCCAGTAATGATATAAAACAATGCGATCAATTCGGTACTTAATAGTCGCCCTACAACTCGTTGTACCCTTAAAATAAAGCAATCAATGTAATTTGTTATTGGTGGACTACCTTTATCAACAGTCTCGGTCATCATTAAAGATGAATTACAAATACAGGAAATGTCTCAAGTTTATAGTTAGTCTCCCACGAATTATCAAAGTTGTATCATTGTAATCATTCAGACGCCGATTGCTGTATCATTAAGCCTGTCATTGAGTCAACTGGCGAGGTTTTAGAATCCCCGGTTGTACGTGACAAGGAGTAGGGTCGCTTGTCCAATCTCTGGGTTTTCTCTGGGTCCTCCGGTTTCCTCCCACTGCTAAAGAACCCTACGCGCATGCGAATTATTGAAATGAAATGAGATGAGATATGGTTTAATGTCCTACTTCTCTGCAGAAGACGAGCAAACATCATACTAGGTACTTTTATTTGCCCGCGAGACTTTGGGTTTTCGTCCGAACCGAACTACTAGATGCCTGCATTGTCCCCCTTTCTGCCCAACTGGTTCGTGAGGTAGTGCCTTACAGGGCCACCGTTGTCCCTGAATAGGTGCAGAGTAGGAAATCAATATAAAGTACCACTGTTATTGTCGTGCACTAGATATCTTAAACATTTGATACCATTTATAATTTTAATATTTCGGGTGCCCGCTTTCTAACCACTCCCAATTTAATATTTCATTAGTGTTTCCGTCTTGTGTAACGACACCATTACAATCCTAAAATAATAGAAAATATTACATATGTCTGTGTTCTAAATATATATAATTACTGAGGTGTGTTTATCTTTGGTTTGCTTCAGGTATTGTTATAAGCCTATCTATATTTGGACCGGCCGTGGCTTTCACACTTGGCGGGGTGTTTACTAAAATATATGTTACCTTAGATGGTGAGTATTGCAGCATATCCTACAAAAATACACTAATATTATATGTATCGTCCGTGGTAATGCAACTCCGTAATGACTCTCCAGGGGAATTTCTAAGGAATTTCTTTCATTACAGATTCTATATTTATAACGTATTGCCCCGGTTGTACGTTGCAAGGAGTAGGGTCGCCTCTCCAGCCTCGTGGGTTTTCTCCGGGTTCTCCGGTTTCCCCCTACTCCTACAGACCACTACGCGCATGCGAATTATTGAAATAAAATTAAACCATATGTTAGTCCCGAAATGACCTAGTTTGTGTCGAGTGAACGTTAAACCCTATTTTTCTCTATATATATATTTATCGTATTGTATTACATGCACATTCAATGAGTTTTAGATGTTATCTTTAGCAGATGTCATTAACTACAATGTTTATGATGGTTCTTAATGAATGTCAACATAATTCACGGGGTAGTCTTTTTTAAACAAATTTTAATACACTTCTGACGCCCATATGTTCGGTGTATGTTACAAGATTGCCTATAGACTTGACGCAGTCCGATACCTGCAATACTTACTTCTACTTCAAATACTGTACATGGTAAATGGACAAAAAGTTTATAAAACCGACGGAAAAATCAAGTAAAGTGGATTTTCTGAATGGGAAGATATCAAAATAATAGTATACATTAGTGAAGTAATATTGGACAGTACAATACCAAAGCACTTCTAATTTAAAGGACAACATTGGTGTTAAAACTGGTTTAACACGTTCAGAATATAATTTTAACATAGAGAATATTGCTACAATAGATACGTAATAAAATGGAAGTGACTAACGCAAAAGGAAAACACAAGTTATCCTTCTATATAACTGACTGAAGTGACCAGTGATACACGGGCGAATTTCTGCTCACTAATAATTGTTTCGAAGACCAAAAGTTGTTAAGTGAGACTGTGGGAGGATATTTGTCAATTCAAAAAAGTAATGTCACTAGAAAGAAGACGAGAAAAATATTGGCATGTAAATACATTTGCGTGCGTTTTACTAAACATTAAACGAGAAGAGACAGATTATAACGAGAAGATATTGATTCATTGCACAATTCAACTTATATTGTAATGTTTCTATTTCATATTTAAGATGTAAATATCGGTCCCCGTCACCCAAGGTGGATAGGAGCATGGTGGCTAGGGTTTGTCGTGTTTGGTGTGGCCGCTATAATTCTGGCACTGCCACTATTTTTATTTCCCAAATATCTAAATGGTCGTAAACCCAGACCAGAAAACAAACCGGACGCTGGACCAGGGTTTAAGGACTGGGGAGATTTTAAAGACAATGTCAAACGTAAGTTAGTTTAAAGTGTTTTTTGTTTCGATCATCTGTTCTGTATTGAATGTTTTTTCTATATTTTAAGAACTCAGACCCAATTGTCTCTTTGTTTTGTCGTTTTCGATAGCTCGGATAGTGAAGAACATTAGCATATAAAACTCAATTTCTTTTCTTTCCCCTTCAACTACACTTAAATGTTTACATGGAAATACAAAGAACAATCATATTAGAGGTTAAAAGACGGTGCATCGTAGATTTTAACCAGACCCATTTTAACTGTTAAATTTGAAAACAATCAAAGGAAGCATCATCATGATGGATGCAATTCCAAATAATGGAACACATTGACAGACACGAGGAAATTGAAATGAAATGAAATGGGGTTTAACGTCCTACTGGGCTAATGGAAGACGGGCTTATGCCATACACTGTGCTATGAGGGAAATTTTGCCCGGGCAGCGGGGCTACGGCCCACTCTTATATCGAATTCCAACCGCCAAGGGATCTTTTACGTTCACGTCAATGTGTACACGGGACCTTAGTTTTTCGTCCTATCCGAACGACTAGACAGCTGTCTAGTTGAGGAAGAATCAACCATGAGTCAGTTCAGTATAGGGAATTTAGTATGGCTGTCTTCTTAATTTCGAAGTTTTGCACACACTGCTCAAAATAATTGTATTACATTGAAATAATTTGTGTTGTGTGGAGGTTAAATCAAGCACCCTCTTTCTTTCAACAGGATTTTGTTACATACTGATCAAGATTATGGCGAATCCAATATTTGTGATGTTACAGATTACATCCTGTCTACACATGTTCGCTATTGCGGGATCCAGAGCGTTTTTACCTAAATACGTAGAAAATCAATTTAGTTTAACAGCCTGGCAGACAAATATTACTATTGGTAAGTAACGGAGAAAACATTGGCTTCACTTTGGCCTCCGGAGTACTGCAAATCTTTTTTTAGTGGTAGCTCACTCAGAAAGTAGACAGTGCCCGAAGAAAGGCATATACCATAAGATGCCCTCACCAACGCCGCCAATTACCAATGTTTATTAATCTTTATAGCTATCCTAAATAGCAAGAACTGGCATCTGGTATTTCAAAAGAAGACATGTTTTAACCCGAACACGAAACACGTCACAACCCGGCAGCCTTCGAGTACTGAAAATCGGAATGAGTCAACCGAATGGCACAAAACCGATGTACTAATAGTAATATATTGCTTTCCATTCTTTTTCTTTGTTTTAAAACAAAATACAGAACATCAATGCCTTTTGACCTTTCAGCTAGTTTAAGTTTGACAACAGCTTCTCTAGGGACGTTTTTCGGAGGCTGGCTAACAAAGAGATTTAAGTTTACACCAGTGGGAAATTTGAAATACGTCATCGTTGTCAGTTTCATTTTGTTGTGCTTAAAATGCCTCGGATTCGTGTTTGGTTGTGACCAACCGGAAATAGTCAACATGCCCGGGTAAGATTTATTGTAATTACTCCTTATTTCTCGGTAAACGGACTATAATGCTGAAATTAGGTTAGGGTAGTTCCTCTCACAGTTCTAGCTGTGCTACGGTCTCAAATAAGATATCTTGTATTCTCGTAACTGTAACCTCTTTGAATATCCAATGGATTGCCGTGATGGTAAATTAAATAACGTCAAGTAGATCGGAAACGTATCCACGTTTACAGACATATCAAGACCGCTATCGTGGTTGTTAATGGTGCATTATGTTAGAACTAAATATGTCTACTGCAGGTCTCTTTGGGGCTATCAATGTTATATAAATCATTACTTAAACATTTACTGACATTGCAAACTCATAGCCAACTCTCTGGACCAGTGGATGCCTCAGCTTTAAAGTAGGTTCAAGCACCTCGGACATCAGATTAACGATAAAATAGATCATCCTCGATTAGCAATTACCGTACCTATGATAATTAACTACCTGAGCTAAACATTTCTTAAAACTTTATATACCCCTAACTTCGCACAAATTCGACTGAAAATTTTAATACGTCTATTTTTGAACTATTACAGCAAGAATGGCCTGGACATCCCTTTTTCGAAATGGTGCATAATGCATATCTGGGAGATCGTTATAGCTTAATTATACGAGAACGTTTGTCGGAATAAGCAATTAAAGTTTAAGATAAAGATTCTGTTATTTTCAGTTCACCATTACAGAATTCCAGTTGCTATGACAACTGTCAATGTAAAGATGAAGAGTTCTTCCCCATTTGTAGTGATGATCAGCAGAACTTTTACTCGCCATGTCATGCGGGATGTCCCAGTAGTGATGGAAATGTAAGTTCTAATTACGTTTGAAAGCCCGGGCTCATTCCTTAGCCATCTGTGTTGTGTAAAACTAGGAGGAAAACAATATTTTTTTAATGGGCGGCGCTTTGCGGGGGATGTTAGGAATAATATTTCTCAAAGACCTGACAACCTTCAAATATCCTTACAAAGGCTGAATGGGTCTTCGAACAAAACAATACGCGTGGGTAAAAGGTATATTGGGAACGGCACTGGATATATTGCTGATCCCTTGCAAACTATACAGCGTTGTGAATGTAGCAATTAAAACAAAAAATAGCCCCAATTTCTTTTCCTCGTAGAACGTTGTGGTCAAAATTACCGAATGGGGTTCACCAACCTTATACACTCAGCGCTGCTGAAATTAAACTGGCTACACACTCTAAACCTTCTGTCATCGAGCTTCATTATAGTTCAAAACCCCGGGAATTAATTGATAGTTTCACTGTGAATAAAATTCAGTGGCTGTCAAAATGGTTTCGTCCAACACGTGATACGATTCATGCATTGTACAGAAAAGTCGAAAATACAACGAGTCTGATTTTAATGACGTTGATTTCAAACATACATGTATAAGTAAGTATTCATAACCATAATAAGTAGGCCATGCAGACATCACGAATACACTTTATATTTGGTAGGATAGTTCGCAGTAGTTGTATTTATTGCTATTTTAAATAACAGGATTTGGATCTATCTTCTCATTTCAGACCTATATGAATTGTACATGCATTACGTCAGGCAGGGCAACAGCAGGGTTCTGTACTACAGACTGTCCTTACTTATATCCTTATGTGGTATTAAGCGCTATTGTTGCTTTAATTGGAACGACGTGTATTATACCTAAGTATATCACAATGATCAGGTGAGAAAATTTGCTCTATTTTTAAGTCAAAGTGAATATATTATTAGATATTCCAATATCTAATGTATAACCAGACGTACAACTTTATCGCAGTATTACCTCAGCCAAATCTCGTCCTACAATTAACAACCCTACTCGATCACATAGATACATTACACAAATGACAATGGTAACACCAAGCAAAACATTTTTATGTAGCTCAGTCTGAGTTCGAATCCCGATCTGTGGCGAGAGTAACACCGAGTTGATCCTTTGGGCTGAGAAAGAAAATGTTGATTGACACCACCTATCTACATATTGGCGTGTATAAATAAATAATTAACGGGTGAAATTCGATTAATGAAGACCCTTGACACTCTCTTGAATTTCACACGTAACAAAATTAACTTATGTTAGCCTCAAAAATAGTGTACGTAACGTTACATCGGATTCATTTCGTGTCGTATAAGACTGTATCTATACCCGTAATAGTGACAATACGGATGTACGCTTTCGTAATTTCCTGTTGTGAGGTACAATATTAAAGATACATTATGTAAGATTTAGATAACGAGCTGACCGTTCTTGCAATAATAGTTCAAACATAGATAATGCAAAATTAATATATATTGAAAATTTCAATGAAATTACTTTATTCTGATCGAAGTTATCATGTAGTTTTGACAATTATGTGGTATTGATTGTTTAATATCGTAGCGAATATTATTGTTCTTTGAGACTTAGCCTCTTTTTTCCATTTTAAAATATACCATTAAATGGCCGAATCGTACTAACCTGCTTAACGTCTCAGCCATCTGATGATCTAGGTTGATTATGGGCTTGTTAATATCTGCTTATATAATAGTTATAGCATTTGGCATTTGCAGCAGCAAAAAAAGACATACAATAGTCAGATTTAGCTGTAGCATAATGTATGGTTAAGTGTAATGTATCGTGTTTTGTTTACAATCACCAGGTGTGTCACAGAAGAGCAGAAACCACTGGGCACAGCTCTTATCAGTTTTTTCAGTTCGTTATTTGGTAAGTTATGCCTACAATATTGGACAATGTCCAAAATAACATTATGATTATCTTCAAATATTTCTAACACATCGTCGCTTTCTGGTTATTACCGTTCGTAATAATCCATTGATTATCATACGCGGACTTTTAGCCATTATATTGGCTGTAAAGAAAATCTAATTTCAGCCAGTCATGCTTAGAACTGATTCGAAAGCTGACATCTGGCTGCACAGAAATAACACGGGTTGGTGCAATAATGACTTTGTTTGAAATTTTAAAAAGCAAGGGTGGGGGCCAAATAGTCTGAAAAGATAGGATGCCAGGCAACGAAACATACGCCCACAGCGGCTAAATCGTCCGGGCAGTCAACAAGAGTTGTCGCATATTTTTACTTTTTTTCGATAATGAAACATTTATATTACACTAAACTAAAATCTGATTAAGAGTAACAACTCATAAAGCAATTATCAGAAAATCATTAGAATTTGTTTTGGCCCATGCTAACATTTAGTACTGTATTCAAAACATTTAATATCATGGATTTAGCTGTTCACTTATCAAAATTCATTGAAAATTAATCGGATAATAAGTTTGGTCTCTTGAACGTCACAAGATTTTTCAAAGTGATCAAGGGAGATAACTTTAGCAGTAATTATGGGAAATCACTGAAAATCAATAGGCTTCTTCGTCTCATGACCTTAAATACTGTGTATCAATTTAAAGTCAATCGGATATTAACTTTGGCCTCTAGCGCGTCCACAAGATTTTTTGAAGTGATCAAGGGCCATAACTCTGGCAGTAAGTATCAGATATCTCTGAAAATCAATAGGATTCCTCTCTTCATGACCTTAAACGCTGTGTATCAATTTAAAGTCAATCGGATATTAACTCTGGCCTCTAGACCATCCACAAGATTTTTCAAAGTGATCAAAGGCCATAACTCTGGCAGTAATTATCGGAAATCTCTGAAAATCAATTGGGTTCTACGTCTCATGACTTTAAACATTGTGTATAAATCTAAAGTCAATCGGATATTAACTTGGTCTCTAGACCATCCACAAGTGATCAAGGGCCATAACTCTGGCGGTAATTATCGGAAATCGCTGAAAATAAATTGGATTCTCCATCTCATGCCTTTAAATACTGTGTATAAATTTAAAGTCAATCGGATATTAACTTTAGCCTCTACAGCGTTTACAAGATTTTTCAAAGTGATCAAGGGTCATAACTCTGGCAATAATAATCGGAAATCGCTGATAATCAATAGGCCTCTTATGACTTTAAACGCTGTGTATAAATATGAAGTCAATCAGATATTAACTTTAGCCTCTACAGCGTTTACAAGATTTTTCAAAGTGATCAAGGGTCATAACTCTGGCAGTAATAATCAATAATCAATAGGCCTCTTCGTCTTATGACCTTAAACACTGTGTATAAATTTAAAGTCAATCGGATATTAACTTTAGCCTCTAGAGCGTTCACAAGATTTTTCAAAGTGATCAAGGGTCATAACTCTGGCAATAATTATCAGATATTGCTGAAAATCAATAGGCTTCTTCGTCTCATGACCTTAAACACTGTGTATAAATTTAAAGTCAATCGGATATTAACCCTGGCCTCTAGTGCGTTCACAAGAAATTGTGGACGATGGACGGACGGACGCACCGACGGACGGACGGACGGACAGACGGACGGACGGGGGCGACGGCAATATACGTCCACATTTCTATGTGGGCGTATAAAAAACGAATCTGGTGAAATTTGTGTCGAAAAGTTCACTTTTACGTTGTTGCGCGTCCACTATCCGTGATGATCTAATGTAATTTCCTCTCTTGATTTGAACTAAGTGATCAAATAAACATTAGATTAGACATATGACACAGATACACTGCATATCGTATCAATATCTCCAATTTTTATTCAGACTTTTGTATATTGGGCGCCATTGTAGGAGAAAATGGTCGCCATCTTGGATTATCCGATTTATATTTTCTCAATAAATTTGAACTCTGCGACCCCTGAAACATAGGAAAAGATGTATTACAAAGCGATTTTCTACCGAACTTATACAATTTTTAAGGAAATCGTGGTTTTGGCGCCATTTTGGAATGGCCGTACAAGAATTTCACCAGAGTCTTTTTTCAGTCTATTTGGCAATAGAAAACAGTCATTATTGCCCTAACCCTATTTCAAAGAATCATGCGCAAACGAGTGATTGGAAATTAAGTGAAATGGAGTTTAGCGTCCCACTTTTCTACACCGACTGGGTCAATAATGCAGACAGTACGCGACTGTTGGAATAAAGTTGTACCTATATATGTTAGTTCCGAAATGAGCTCTCTCTGGTAGGTTTGTTTGAACATTTTTCTACACCGACTGGGTCAATAATGCAGACAGTACGCGACTGTTGGAATAAAGTCGTACCTATATATGTTAGTTCCGAAAAAAGCTCTCTCTGGTAGGTTTGCTCGAACAGTAACCCGAACGACATTTTAGCGCTTACATCAATTTTACGCATCGGGTTTTTGATGACCACCGAAACCTTGTCAAAATGGCAAAATCAGAGTCATACATACATTTTATTGCCAAATTGGATTCGGGTGGCCACGTGCTCTATTGGACCGTGTTGCTCCCGAAATTTTTCTGGTGTCAGGAAAGATTTTTATTACCATTTTCTTAAAGATACATTATGGGAGATTTACTATATTCTGAACATTGTTATTGCCACTGTAATTTTTGACTAGAAATAGTGGTTATTCCATCTACACCTTTTCTGAATATGACTGATGGTTTGATTGACACGCGTTAATTCCACCTACATACCGTTGGCCTATTCGGTTTTCTCAAGGAAATATAAATGTTTTTATTGATGTTATTAAGACAGAAGACCTGTCCGTCTGTTTTAGTCATTACACAGTCTCCGGGACTTGTATAATTTATCATTATCTGTGTTTAGTTTATCGCACTTTAGTTAAGGTGTCATTTGTTATGGCCTCGCCCAACAGCGGTCTCGCTTCGTACACTCTATCTAAAATTTCCAGGAGTATGACGTCAACGTAACGGTTAATCTCTGCTCACGACGCCATTTAAAATTTAATCAATCAATGAAATCTTGTTTAAATCCAAGCCATCCGTGGGTCTACAGAGTTGATTTTGTGCTTGTTGTGTAAATAAAGATCTAATTTATAATTTCTATGACACCTGAAGCCTAAATAAAGACTTGTAATAATCATATTTAGCTCTTGCATAATGTATGTTTAAATTTCTACTATAATACTTGTTTACATAGCGCGTCCAAACTTATTAATAGCGAATATGAGAGTCCACTCGACACAAATTTCCAAGTCTAATGAGAATTGAACTTGAATACTTGTGACACTAAAGAAATATAAGTTGCAAATAGTCGCAAATATCTCTGAATTCAAAAGCAGAGATGATAATGAGGTTGTTGATATTATCACTATTGAAAAGAGACATGCGTTATTTAATTCCTTTGTTCTATACCGTTGGCCAGTGCTTAAGACGGGCGATGGTAACCGGGAATCACTTTACAGTTGAAATTCGAAATTCGCACTGCCAAGTCAAGATTTCCCTTAAAGTTTAGTACACTGTATGGTGTATGTCCGTCTTCGATTGCCCTGTTGGTAGGACGTTCAACCTCATTTTATTTATTTTTATTTCTTTATTCAGGTTGGTTGCTAGGGCCATTAGTCTATGGTAAAATTATAGATTCTATCTGCCTCGTTTGGGATTCACGATGTGGAGAACGTGGCGCATGTACATTGTATGATATCAATATGTTCCGGTATAAATTTCATGGTTTTGTTATTGGTGTTGATCTGGTTTCGGTGATTATAATGTGTATAACGATATTTCTGGCTAGAAATTACGAACACATGAACACAAAACCCGAAGATGAAAAACCCATAGAAGGTAAACAAAATGGCGAAGAAGAGATTAAAGAAAATAATCAAGGGGACAGAAAAGCTATTGCAGAAAACAATAAAAATGGAGAACATATTAGTCGTGGAAAGCCTAATAAGGGAGTTAACGATCCAGAGGTTAGCATGCATGATGTGGAAAATCAAAATAGTCGCATGCATGATGCGGAAAATCAAAATGGTAGCATGCATGATGCTGAAAATCAAAATAATGATAATAAAAATAGCACATTAAACGATGCTGAAAACGATAAGGGTGATCAGATAGGTCAAGAAATACAGGATGACTGTATGATACTTTCAGAAAATGCATCTCTTCAACAGGGTGATCAAACACATAATTAACTTGTAAAATAAAATCGTCAACAGATAGATTACGATACAATCTGATTAAAATACAGATCTATATTTCGTTCCGTTTTTTATACTTTCGATGGCCTACACTACATGAAGATCTATCCAGTTATAGAGGGAGTTCACGTCCAGTTTCAAACGATTGGCTTCTGACTTGACGTCAGAAATTGAGTAATCAATCAGTGTTGGCGTTTCTTGCGTTTGTGTTTTACCCATAGTTCCGTGCATCAAATGGCCAAGAGAGAGAGAGAGAGAGAGTGAGAGAGAGAGAGAAATGGGGTTTAACATCCACTCGACACAACTAGGTCATTTCGGGACTAACATATGGTTTAATTTTATTTCAATAATTCGCTTGCGCGTAGGGTCTTTAGCAGTGGGAGGAAACCGGAGTGCCCGGAGGAAACACGAGGTTGAGAAGGCGCCCCTATCTCCATGCCACATGTATACGCTCACACCAGGGCTCGAAACCACAGCCGCAAGCCAGAGGTGACCGGCCAGCAAGAGGTCGAAGCGCGGCACTCTAGACCACTAGGCGATCCCAACCCGCTAAATGGTCAAGAACTCGCCGTAACAGACCGTTTCAGTGGTTAACCCCTCACCTCACCCAGAACATGTAAATGATAACAAATCTTCCAGATCCCAGTATAACAAAAAACCAAATAAAAAACGAAATTTTGAACTATAAAAACGAAACGAAATAAGATCTTTGTTTTATTCATCAGATTGGATAAAAATACTAATTAAATTTGATATTTTTAGAAGCATGTTGATGTTTTTAAATAAACTTGTTTGTTAAAGGAATTTGTTGATGTTTACAATTAAATACGTTGATGTTTAAGAAATATAATTTTACCTGAAAGTAGTTGTTATTTTTAATTTAAAAAAAAGAGAAAAAATAGATTGTAATTGTAAAATATAGTGTGGAGGGGATATATAGCATACGTTATTTTTATCACATGAATTTGTTATTGGTTACTTTAAAATAACACTGTGTGCCATTTGTTAGGGTGATGACTTGTAAGAGAGGGGGTACTACTCCAATCGTGAATAAAGTGGCTTAAACGTTATTGAACCCTTGACAGTCCCACGCATTGCATACGTAACAACTTGACGTGACGTTAAACATCGTTCCAATTTTACAGATAGAAACTAGTGGCTTAAACGTTCAGTAACCCTTGCCATTTGGTAACCCCACGCACTGCACATCGTCGCAGTGTCAAGACATTATACACCATTCCAATTGCAGATCGAACAATCAAAAGATAAAACGAATGTTAGATCAAGGTATATATTTTTATTCTCAATTAACAATTTATATGCTCTGCGTCACAGAGATTCAACAATTTAAATTAACATTGATTAAATAAAATAAAACAAAAAATACAAAAATCTGGTAAGACTTTAATCCTAAGTTTTTGAAACGCCGACCAAAGAGTTTATACAGCTATAAAGTATATGTATTTGTGTTTAAAGATACTTTATGTGAGATTAGATAACAAGTTGACAGTTCTCAATATAATAGTTACAAACTACATAATGTAAAGACAATTTGCTGAAAATGAAAATTTCAGTCAAATTGATTCACCCTGAACCGAGAATTAAGCGATTGAAATTTTCGCCTAGCCTCCATCATCATTACTAAAGTCAGTACAATAAAAAAACATAGTCTCAATTATCCATTTATTGTACGGATAGGTTAATTAATTTCTTATCAATAATTTAGATAACATTTCACGTCTAAAGAACTACTTGCAATAGGCAGATTTAAATCTTGCATAATGTATGTTTAATAGATTATTAATAAGAACCCTATCCGAGAGGTAAGTCTGTGAAATCGTTCTCACTGTTCTCAAGTATTGATGAATGATACCAGATAAAAACGGTTAATAAAAAAATTAAGTTTTGAAGGCATGATAGGACCCATTTGGTGGAGTATGGACCATACCTTCCGCCACGACATACACACGATTTCAAATTTGTACTCGGTTGGATTCGATACACGGCCACCATAGAAGACAAATAAACAATTTGCCAAATGTTGACGCCTCAATGATACGTGATGCCTCTATTTTCGTTTTCCTGACTACACTGATATAACAGAAAAGACGTCGAGGACGTCGAAGAGATAGAGCGAGAGTTGTCGATCTACCAGTACAATACAATAATTCAATTTTCATACAATGGTTGTTTGTTCCATGTCAAATTTCCACACACAAAATATCCTCTTAAGAGTTTTTCTGAATTTTTTACTGAAAAACGAATACAGATAAAAATTAACGGAAGCGTTTAGTTGGACGAGGAGATTGCATACGTTTCCGGCTATCCGGATATCGTTGATTGGTTCCGGTAGATCCCGTTCGGATAAATATGTCCGATATAACAACAGTATCGTCCATGGCAACTGACACAACAGAAATATTATCACTATGGTAACTAACATTAATGTCACTTTGTGTTGTTCTCGTTTGTATTTCAAACTCGCCTGCTTACTTTCCCATTTTAATAATTGTTTGCGACTTTTCTTTGCTTCTAACAAAGATCGGATCAACAAGCCGTTAAACAGAAATAAACAAGAGAAGGGAACAAACGTAAATATGGTCACGAACCACCAGTAGTATCCAATTTGATAGTTTGAATGTTGTGCGAACATTGTGTATTCACATCGATGGCGGCCATATTGATTTGTAATAATTTCCATTTCGAAAAATTCCGGAAATGTATTCACTAAACAAAATACGAAAATTACGAATGAAACGATTTTTGCTTTACGAACAGTGCACCATATTTTACCTTTCATAGGAAGTCTAACCCCGATATATCGTTCGATGGTAAAAGCTACAGTTATCCAGACCGCGATATTCCCTGATAAGTCAGTTAAAGGGCGAGCATAAACTATGAAATAAAATGCTGATATATGCTGATCGACATCACTACAATGTTTAAAGGACAACGAAAGACTTAAAATCAAGTAAAATATGTCGGCTAAACACAGAATAAACAAATAAAAATTCGTAGAAATTCCCTTCATAAATGAATGACGTAATACTAATACATTAAGGGAATTCCCTAATAAACCAATAGCTGCTACAAAGGGCACTAGTATTTTCTGTACAATATATCGAGTAGTTTCCAGAGATTCGGGAACACCAGGCATTGACATGGTAGAGTTGTCGGTCATAGTTAAAACTTCAGTAAAATTACTCCCCATTTTGAATCTATAACAACCGTATCTTGTGGCAATTATCATTCCCTAGATACCTTTTAAATAAACTTCCATGACTTCACAAAATTGAACGTTTTTTCAAAATGATATCTTCTTCAAATCGAGAATAATGAAATAACAGAGCACATATTTTTCAAATTCGCAAACCATTCATAATTTTAATATCAATGAAATTATATAGCACAATACATTGAAGGCCGGACCGGAAACTTGTGATTCATCGTTATTCTCCGTATGACTGATTTCTTCCCGAATGACTGTCAGCTTTACATTTTAGGGCACCATTTAATTCTTTTAATACCTGAAAATTAAAATAGAATATTAGTTCATACAACAATAAGGTCGATACTTTACAGTGCCGAACGGAATGTTGGTTTATCATGTTGCATTATTGCTTGTAAAATACACCATGCATCAGATAATAATTTGATTTGAATGCGTGGGGTGTGGGCTGTAGAAACGAACATACAACAGGTTCAGGCAACTAACACCCCACCCAAGTTCTTTCGTGACCGAATACAATTCCATGCGTTAAAATAGTCCCATTTATTGTGGTATTATGAGATTCGTGTGAGTTTTTGAGGCACAGTTCCACTTGAATGGAACTTTATCATTATGATAAAACATTTTAATGGCACCGAATCCTTATCTTTTTTCATTAAGTATAAATATTAGACATATCTAAAGATGATATTCACCGTTTTCCTTAAATATTTACAGGGTGGTTGCAAGAAAATATTTTTAAAAAAGCTAAATCGCTATTCTTTGGCACCTAGAAACGGTCACAAATCATAATGTAATTTGAATGTACATCAATAAAGCGATTTACTGTAATTTCTAATTAGTTATGTTAGGAGAAATACGAGGGGTCCAAATTTAATGGCAGTCTTAAACGTCTGGTTATTCAAGTTTACACCGGTAGTATTCTCATAAGGGGTATGTTTAGTCTCGTTCATCGAGTCGCTTCATAACAAATAACACCCGAAAGCATTCTGGCACCCGATTCGTTTGCCAATTTTAAAATTTTCATTTTGTCTTAAATATTGTATACCAGAAGCCCATCTTTCCACGGTAAGATAACAACATCAACAAGTTATCTTTTTATAATTAATTCGAAGACTGTGGATGATATTAAGTTAAAGATTTGCCTCCTTTAATAGGAAAATGAAGAATAAAGCCACAATGGCTATTCCTAGTATTGGTCAATTAATGTTTTCATAATCTGTCACAGGTTCTCTGAGATTTACAAGAGTATAGGAAAAGATAAAAAGAAAAGATTTTATGATATAAAAAAAGGAAGAATTAGCCATTTAACGTTTACATAATTTGTCGTGGAATTTACATACATGTATTAAAAATCAGATACCCGATTGTTTTGATAAGACATTAATCACTTCAACATAATTATTATCTGATCAGCCAGAATTTTGGAGAATAGACAAATCATTTTAAAATAATAAGCCAGTAGTAATAGAACCGAGATATGTGATACAGACGTCGGACAGATGTCAGCATATAGGTGTATATACATAGCTTAGAAATGCAACAGTCACGCTGACAGATAGACAAAACATGTAAAACTAGCATTTGACGTGTAATATTGACATGAAAGGGGTGAGTTGTCTGAGTCGACACCTATATGTCCATAATACATTGTAATCTCGGGGACCATCTAATGTCATACAATTAAAGGTCTATCAACAGAACTTCAAGTAATTCAAATTAGTTACTTATTGTTAATTTTCGATTAAAACCGACGTGAATTATCGAGAGGTTGCATCATGGATGTCTTGATTATAATATGCTGGATTCATATCCCCGTGTGTGTCGAAAATGACCACTTGAATGAGCGAGAGAGAGAGAAGTGGGGTTTAACGTCCGATCGACACAAACTAGGTTATTTCGGGACTAACATATGGTATAATTTTATTTCAATAATTCGCTTGCACGTCGGGGTCTTTAGCAGTGTGAGGAAACCGCAGTACCCGGAGAAAAGCCACGAAGTTGGACAGGCGACCCTACTCCTTTCCACGTACAACCGGGGATTCGAAACCTCGCCAGTTGACTCAATGGCAGGCCGTATGATACAGCGCACGCACGCTAACCATTCGCCCCCCCCCCCCCGACCACTTGAATAACAGAGAGAGAGAGAGAAATGGGGTTTAACGTCCACTCGGCACAACTAGGTCATTTCGGGACTAACATATGGTTTTTAATTTTATTTCAATAATTCGCTTGCGCGTAGGGGTCTTTAGCAGTGGGAGGAAACCGGAGTGCCTGGAGGAAACCCACGAGGTTGAGAAGGCGCCCCTATCTCCATGCCACATACGCTCACACCAGGGCTCGAAACCACAGCCGCCAGCCAGAGGTGACCGGCCAGCTAGAGGTCGAAGCGCGGCACTCCAGACCACTAGGCCATCCCAACCCCCCACTTGAATAACAATCGGGGGTTCCGAATAACGAGGTGAAAGGAATATGAATAACAATTTGGATTGTGTTTCGGCTAGAAGTCGTTTTCCTGTCTTGGTGTTGCATCATAAAACAAAATGGTGGATTATTGCTTTAATTAGATGTTAAACTTCGTTGCATTTTATTCGCTATCATCAAATACATGTATGAACTTGTGTAAAACAGACTTCGTAATTAAAGTCAAAGACATGTGCATCTATTTTTGCTGTTCCTTCATTTCTGAAATTTAATTCAATGACACCAAAATAAATACCACATAGTTTTGTCCTGCTTCAAATTGTAAAATTAGTAGTTTCTTTAGCATTCGAATCAAACATAATTTGAAGAATTCTCTTCTGGTCAGTCATAACGACGGCGAATCGCTAAATTCCATTTATTTCTTTCATTATCGTCTCTTGTATGTCTTCGTATAGAAAATATCGGCGTAGTTTGTCTGATTGGTAAGGAAATTGTATTCTAAACGTTGCTTGGTTACGACATCCTTATTACTAGCTGCAACCTTAGAGAATCAACGAAACTGTCTATACATAATGTTGAAGTGGCACTAATATATAATTCGCCACAATGGAGCGTCGGGGTAGAATCGTGTAAAATACGACACACACTTGAGCATTATCCCATGGCGTTACCAATGAAGTACAGGTCAAGTTTATATACCGGATGGGATATTTTCAAAATGGCTGATCTGTTCTGTGATAACGAAATGAAATGAAATGGGGTTTCACGTCCTACTGTTCTGCTCCGTCAGTCAAGTATGCATTATTGACACAAAAGAAACATATCCCGATTCATTTGAATTTGTTCACAGAAACAGAAACCACCTTGGCTTGTACTTAAATATGTACAAACCGATCGTTTGGCCTCATTGTTATATAAACTTTAATTTAGTTATTCACCTGACAAGCCCATTATCAATGAAATGGGCAGATCGGATGGTTGTGATTTTTAACGGATTGAAACACGATCACCATTTAATAACTTAATTCAAAAATTGATAATAGAGAATTTATTATCGAGACTATGTTGTCATAACGTCGCTCAGAATGAAGTAATGTGACTAAATTTTTCAATAAATTCCATTTCCATTATATATGTTTCAACTTTTATAGCAAACACGTTCAGTTCTGTATCTAATTCTTATACAATGTATCTTTAAGAGGCCAGGTAACGTACTATTAAAGTAAATCCAGGTAATACAAGTGACAAATATTAAATTTGAATTTTGAAAAATATTTATTAGCCCATGTAATCGTTCCTCTTTTCGAGAAAAACGTCACAATTGGGAGAAATTATCATCAAATATGATAAATAATGACATCTTTATAACGATAAATAAATTATCCAAGAGTTTTCACAATAACCACATTTATTCCTTTGAGTAATGAGCATAACGTCACTGGGCCAAGTGGCGCGGGTTCGATCCCACACTTGTGCGAAAAAATAGGTATGTCTTTCCACGTGCAAGCTGTTCATTGAAATAAAATTGAACTATATTTTAGTCCCGGAATGACATAGCTGTCGTCGAGTGGACGTTAAACCCCACTCTGGTAGTATTTAGTTAGTTGAGTGGTAATGGATAGTATTGGGTAAAAAGACAACACATTGAAATTTTCCAAGACCTTTCTCTTTAAATTGTTCCGGAAAATAGGAGCTTAAGATTGTCAAAAATTGGCCCTTGTGAATAAATCAGTCTGAAGTTTAAATCTCTTCAATGTGTTGTAATAGCGCCGTTGTTTGAATCAGCATAATCCTTTAATATTGGGACTTTGAGAAATGGTCAAATTTATTTCATCCCATAATAGATGTTTTATGTTTGCGGCTTTTTCGTTGTCTGGTCAAAATGACACGATTTCCTAACTTTGCTAGCTGGTCCGAAATATATATGACCATTCACGGGCCTTTGAGAACTTTTGAAGACAGTCGCCGGCCATAGTCGAGAATAGACTTTTGGCTATGTTTATTGAGGATAATCTTTTATGTCCCATCCACGGAGTAATACTCTCGACTGCGTGTAACGTTACGGGATTTGATGCCGTTAAATGATGTCAAGATAGCAGTCCAGTTTAACTGATCACAGAAAACATAATTGTAAACAATGTGAATTGAGTCTGGGAACTAAATGATCGTTACAGATAAATATAATGCGTCGACAATGCCCCACCAAAACCCTGTCCCTTATGTCCACAAACATAGAGAAACGAAATGAAACAGAAATAAAATGAAACAGGACTTAAAGTCCTACTGTTCTGCTAGGATTGGCGGAATCGACTTGAACCATTACCCCGGGGTTATCAACAGGCATTTCAAGTTCCATCAAAATCATATCAAAATTGTGTCCTCTAAAGAATCCACAACTCAAACAATCAACGGTGACATATTCAAACGATTGTTTTAAATTGAATAAAAATTGTGACCTCTAGAGGGACCACAAGCTAAAAACGCGATTTTTCGTAAAACCAGGGGTCTTAATTCAGGAAGTTACGATCCGATATGTTCTAATACTGAAAGGAACCAAAATCTTTGGCTTATAAACATGCATTTAAAGTTTCATCAAAATCAGATGAAAATTGTGACCTCTAGAGTGTCCACAAGCTAACAATGTGTTTTTTCCGAGCAGCCAGGGCCATGATCCATGACGCTATGGTCCGATATATGCCAATATCGAAAATAACCGAAATCGTTCGGAGAAAGACCTTAATTTGAATTTTCGCCAACATCGGATATAAAAATGTGATCTGTAGAAGTGTACACAAACAAATGTGGGCGTATAAAAGACGGTACATAACGGGTCACGAGGAGCTAAAAATGATAAAACACGATTACTATGAATGTATGAATGAAATAGAATTTTACGGCACATCAGCCCCAGCCGCGCTACCCTGTGCCAAACATGTGAAAAGTATGACACAAACTAAATGATATCACATAAAGTATGATACAGACTATAATATCACATGAAGTATTCATGTACACAAATAAAAACAAATATCACACTATATTAAACATACATTATGCAAGAGCTAAATCTGCCTATGGAAGGTCTTTCTTTAGGCCTGAAATGTTATAAAAACTATTGATTAGACATTAATTAACTTATTCAGACCATAATCTACTCGCTAGCCTGCAATATTTGTTGGATTGTTGTTCGATTTGCTGCAAAATTTTTCTTCGTGATTTAACGATTAAATGGATAACTGAGACTTCGAGGTTTATCTTACCGACTTTAGTAATGATGATCGTGGCTAAGCGGAACTTTCATTCGCTTAGTTCATAATGGATCAATTTGAATGAAATTTTCAGCATATTGCCTTTACATTATCTAGTTTTTAACTATTATAGTGAGAACTACTAACTCTTTATCTAATCTCCCATAATGTATCTTTAAATAATTAAATATAAAAATCATAACTTCACGTAAACACATATTTAAAATAAAAAACAAGATAATATATTTACGTCTCTTTTAAACAGTCTAGGATTTTACAATACAAATCCGGTTGAGCAAACAACTGATTCATAGACTGGCAACGGAAATGTTTTGACCGTATGTCCTTAAGAACTTTGGGGGATCACGTGGCAATGTGGGTCAGACGCTGGCTCGCTAACCTGGGGGTCGAGTGTGTGCTCCCTGCATTGGCCGAGAAAGTTATTCGAGATTTTCCGGCGTGATTTCCCCTTGTCAGTGATGTAGAACGAAGGGCCTGACAAGGACAACTGTGTGATCCCGTGTACAAATTGGCGTGGTTAAATCCCATTTCATCTCATTCTTGAGAAATTTGCACTATTGGAGGTTGGTCAATCTCTTAAGAGACGCTTAGTGTGATGAAGTTTGTTTGTGCGTGCCTGTAAGACACCAAGACCGTTGTCAGTGGACACATATAAAAGAATATATAATTAACTTGAAATCCTTTAAAAGTAAAGTAATATTGTAATATATCGAATTCAGCCCTGTACATATTAACATTTTATTGCATTACTTGATTGTTATATTGTTATTTAAGTCTTAGATTGTTTGTTAAATTATTAGCATGCGGCGGGGATTTCGGTACGGACATATTATTATTATAACGTGATTACCGTCAGTCGTGAAATCAAGGCCTCGTGTAAACAAACCATTTCATGTAATATTTTGTATAAAACGAACAAGTTTTACTTACAAATGTACTTGTTAGCCTCCCGAATAATCTTCTCGGTATTTTTGCACTTATTGTCAATTATAACATTGCATAATCCTTTTTCCCGAACGTTCAATTCTGAATTAGAATAGTCCTTAGTTACGAATACGAGCACATTTATATATTTCAACACGTAGACGTCCATTTTGTGTCACGTCGTTCTTAACAACGACCTGTCAGATTGTTACGTATAATGTTTCTATTAGTCTTCTGGTTATGCTTATTGTACATCATTGCCAAGTATAGTAATTTATCTTGGTTGTTATAATAATTGTATCGGGTTTTAATATGTTTTATGGCCAGGACTGACGTAGTTCAACTGGATTATGTTGTTACCCATTACGTCTTGAATAGTTACGCGTGGTTGGATCACATTTCATAAAATTACGCTGTTGATAGTTATTGTCCGTTTTGTCTGTTTATAATCAATCTCTTCGCTGTACATATTAAATAATTCCTGGTCAAATTTAAGTGAAACGGACAAGTACCGGACAAGTTGGATTCGTTATTTTAATAGACTATTTTAACGTCGAACACTTCAATTGTCAAAGAAGTGCCGACAACAACAAAAAGGACAATAATTGATTGGTTAATGACGTCACGTGATACTCTAATTTTTCTATATAAAGGGTGAGCGAACGTCGGAAGGGCAGATAACGGTTCGTCGTATCCACGGCAAACTACCTTTTTCATAAAGTGCTCAAAAGCGGAAAAATCTTTCTTGTCGCAATTACCCGACTAATTACTTAAATTATAAGGTGAGAATCATGCCCGCGGGGGAACTTGGATCTGTAATGTTTTGAATAAGAGTATTACTACTATTACCTTCGTTTGTAGTAGCCTAAATATGCCGCCATTGATATTGTCGCCGGGTTAACAATATGTAATAATCACGAACGTTATCTCCCACCACGCCGGACACCCATATTTTAACATGTATATAAATGTATTTCATTGTCATATTATATTTTAAATCCTTTTTCACGTAATAAAGGAACAGGCATATTGAACGTATTATTAGCCTTAGTCGTTACTTACGGGGTAGAGTAAACGAAGAGTTACTCCCCTTCAATCGTGGGGCTAGCTTCCAAGGATCCCGTATGTCGGAAGGTTGGGCTGGGTGTTAAATAATAAACGAGGGATGGGAGCGCATAAATGGAACTGGAAAAAGGAGGAAAACAACATCACCAGACGCCAACACGGATATCCTGACAAGACCCGCTTTCGGCGATCTTCCCCTCCCATTCCCACATTTAATTAATCGTAGGCGCCGATGCGGACAGGGTGTCGGTAACCTTACAATATTCTGATATGGGACGATCTAAAGCAGACTTGGCAGCCGAGTCTAAGCAAACTTGGTAGCCGAGTATAAAACAAACTTGGCAGCCGAGTCTAAAGCAGACTTGCTTGATCATTCCCTCTGATATCCATATGACTGGGAGGAAGCCAGCAAAAGACAATGTCCTTGCTAATACATTCAGTCGATTGATGGTAGCAGACGACAAATGTTTGCTATCAATGAGCGATCAAGCTATTTGTGACTAACTGCTCGTAACGAACGAGGACGAGGAATTAGAAAAGATAATGTGTTTTAAAACTATTGAGGACTAAATGAACCCCAAGGCCTGGAAAATGGTCTGCAGCTCAGCTGTAAAAAATAGAACACAATTAGAAGAGAATATGCCGTCCTAAATGAAACGAGGTGAAATGAAATAGGTAGGGTTTTAAACGTCATACTTTTTGTGCTCAATTGGGCTAATAAAGTCAGGGCGGGTGTCAAAAATGAATTACCGTTATTATGCTTATTTATCTGTCCTGTTACGAAGAATATAAACCAAAGTGATAGTTTCTTCGAGAAACTCTGTATTTCCTCACCTTTTGTCTGTTGGTGTTTACTTCATACATACACAAACACACTTCCATATCTGAAGGAAAAGAGTAGAAACCAATTATAATAAAGTCATTGATTCTGTGTGTGTCGATTTTACACAGAACAACTAATGAATTCTAACGCTGCTTTTTGTGTTTAAATACAATATTCCACGAGTTCTGTCATTTCCTCTGATTATCGTTTCCTCTTATTTGACTCCTTTATTAAGCTAATTTAAGTTTAAAAAGTTAAATGTCAGTCGAGGTAGTTTAAGACTGTATGTCATTTAATCAATATAATCAAACACAAGATCTAAAGAGGAGTTCCGAATTTGTCTCCTAAACGTCTAACAACATTAGGTACAACGTCTAACAACATTAGCTACATGGAGCCTATTATAGACCTTTAGATCTTTTAGGTATGGGACTGGGAGTTGTTGTTCTTGGTGTTTTAACGTCCACTTCCACCGAGGTGATATCACAGACAAATTGTCATATTCTATCTTACTGCACGCGCACGGATCTTTCCTGTGAGAGGAATTAACGGAGTATATGGGGTAAACCCACGAGGTAGAGAAGGCGATCCTATTCCCAAAGTCACATACACTCACACCAGGGATCGAAACCACGACTGCAACCAGAGATGATCAGCCACCAAGAGGAGTTGGGGGTTCGGTGCGAATGGTTTATATAAGGCGTGAGTTTAAAGTCTGTCAAATAGTCTGTGATATTGCCCCAGACGGAAGAGAACGCAAAGCCCCACGAACGAAGGAACGATCTGTCGTAATATCGATCCCATACTTGTACGTGTCCAAGGAGTAGGATCGTCTGTTTAACTTTGTTGGCTTTCTCCGGGCCTTCCGGTTTCAAGTCACCACAAACGACCTAGACGCCCATTGCACCCATTTATTTTATAAGTTTGTTTCATGCCATGAATTAAAGTGGCTGATCTATTCTTCTGTGTTCAATACAGGGATTGGAAAGACTTTTTAATATTCCTATAAGAATTCAATCTTATGAAACACGCCAGGTTAAAATAGGTCAATCGGAACAGCCGTTACATTGATAATGTATAACACATGTCTCTAATGGTCAATACATTTTGATAAATAATCTAATCTAGAATTCTTTGATATTTTTTATATTACTTGAGTAACCCACATTTTGTTTGTAGAAAAATAAGTTCTGGTGGGTCATTTAAGGACACGTTAAACAATTTCTGTGCATTATGTGAAATGATCGTGTCGTCAAAAGCACGCGAACACTTTAATATTGTCGCTGAGTCGCGACAATGACTAAATTTTCAATTTAACCTTTGTATGTATACAAGGGGTATTTCGGGACCCCACGACCACATCCTTAACGTGTGTGAGGAAATGGTTCATTATTGTCTTTTATACATTGTCAGCTTCTTAACATCGGATATAATGCTGCAGTGGCAACATCCACCATTTGACAAGAAACTAAAAGTAAATCCTTATCGGAATCAAGGGGTCTTTTACCCGCAGGCAAATGTGTACATGGGCTTCGTTTTTTTCTTCCTATCCGAACGACTGGACAGCTGTCCTTGTCAGGCCCGGCTTCACTGACAAGGGGGAACCACGCTGGAAAATCTGGACGAATTTTCTCGGCCTCCAGGCTATCCTGCCAGCGTATATCTACTTAGCCACCGTGACCCCTGAAATTGCCAAAGCAAATCAGAACTACATACAATCTTCGTGAACATCTTTGATGGGTCACACTTTTATCGGACTGAATCAAACCGGGTGATTATCTACCGTTGATATTTTGTTAAATAATCAATTTGAGTGGAGTAAACCATTAGGCATCTTTAACATAAACTAATGCACATTACATATCATATATAGGATTAGTGTTTTGAAAGTATACAATTGTTCTCCTGGGAGACTAAATCCACACAGAATGGAATATTCTATATATAAATTATGACAGATAAATACTAGCTATAATCTTTATGGTTATGTAATGAAATGAAATGAAATGGGGTTTAACGTCCTACTCTTCTGCACCTAACCTGGGCTAATGGAAGACGGGAGGTTATGTAATGACTGGATGATCGGAAGTGAATAGAGGAAGTCACTCTCCATGAACGCCTTACCAGTAACCCATATCTGAGGCATTTAAGCTGCGTTCACACTGCATGCACAGCGTATTCATTGCGAATTCCGGAATTCGGATTGCTTTTTCCTGTATTAAAAGCGGTGCGTCACATTATAGTTTATTCGGCTTGAATTCAGAATGAAAAGCGCCACATTGAATGTGCAGTGAAGGTCATTCATTTCCAAGATGGGTGCGCCCGATATTCGTATTGGTGGTCTGATGTTGCTTATGTTTAATTTCCTGAGGCAAGCAACGCTACCACAGCGACACGGGGTCTAAATTCTTCGACACCTTGTCATGCAAGGCCGGGCACAATTTCGTTGGCACCAAAATCAAATTCGAATACTCTTTTGGTAGCGTTTGTACATGTAGTTCACGAAGATACATTTCACAATTGAAATGTAATGAAATGTGGTCGAATATTGTTGTCGCCCCCGT
This sequence comes from Patella ulyssiponensis, assembly GCA_963678685.1. NCBI lineage: Eukaryota > Metazoa > Mollusca > Gastropoda > Patellidae > Patella > Patella ulyssiponensis. Next base: position 27,554,905 of record OY783227.1, on the reverse strand, counting down.
CCGTATTTAAGGTCATGGATGAAGAAGCCAATTGATTTCGAACGATTCACGATAATTACTGCCAGAGTTATGGCCCATAATATTTATGCAGTGACTTTGAACGATTTACAATAATTCAATGTTAGTATGGGGCAGACATCGTAATCAGAATTTAGTGTGTTGTACATGTTTGCATTACTGACAAAATGAAAGTATGCCACAACCTTTGTTGACTGCTCGAAGTACTTAACTGCTGAGGGCGTATGTTTCGTTGCCTGACAACCTATCGTTTAGCTGGTTATGTTATCACAGTATTTGTTTCAGTGACGATAGCAGCTATGTAGGTTACAGAATGTTGGCCTGGGTCGTAATCCCCGTCGCCTTTGGGTGAAATATCGTCTTTGGAATTATTGGCACGAAATTTATCATGCGAACTTTGGGCAGAAAGCGATTGGCGATAGAACTTTCGCTTGTCAAAGGCTAGGTTCGAGATAATTTGCAATTTGTTAAGACCAGTCATTGAAAAACAAGATACAAGAATCCGGCGTCCAGTGCCTCACCACGAGCGACTGACTGTAACACTTTGGAGACTGGCAACAGTTACAAGACTCTGTGAGAGAAATTTGGACTTAGACGGTGAACAGTTTGATGTGGATCAAGCGTGTCACACTCAAATCTTGACTGCGAATAACCCAATGTGGAATAATTGTTCCGGGTGGAATTCGGAAAAATATACGGATTCATTAATTCAGATTCAGTTCGGTTTTTATCGAAAATGAGTGTGACGCCAAAGTCCGGAATAAGACTTTATTCTGAATTCAATTCAGATTAAACCCCTAGTGAGAATGCAGCTTTAGTCAGAATTGATGGCCGACTCAATATGTTTTAGCTCTTATCACTAAAAGAAAAATCCCAGCAAGTTTGAATAACGCACCACAAAAACTATTTCCTGGGCTTAAAAGAAGAGGCGGATTACTTTAGGCCTTTTGTATTAAACCCTCACATCAAATTATAAAGTGAACAAATTTAATCCAGATTTTAAGATGCACACAAAGCTGTGGGCGACATTTTGATAATCGGTTTTATCATTCATCCACTTCTCTTGACGCGTAAAGATTTGATACTGACAATATTATTTTAAAAACTTATTTTACTATGGCAATCACTTGAACATTTATTATTCGCGTCTATACTAATATTAAGCCATATATTTTTCAGTTCGCTTCCAGGTTTCACAGTAATGGCGGACTGACAGGAATGGCGACAATATACTCCAACAAGAAATGTGGGCACAAAGTGGATGAATGGGTTAGAGACCCATTGGTTATTAAAAATGAGTTATGCGACAACTAGATCTGCCTATTGCAGTCATTTTTCTGACTGCAAATGTTACACAAATCATTATTTAGACATGTATTCACATGACAAGCCCACAGTTATATCTCTAGTTTAACGAATGGTCGTGATATTTAATGGATTGAAACACGATCGCCATTAAATAATTCAATTTAAAAATGGATAATCGAGACTTTTGTTTATTATCGTAACAGTGATAACAGTGAAAACCGCGACTATGTTATTCTTTTCAAAACCAATAACATTCATAATCATCGATTATCCATTTCTAAATCAAATCGAGACCACCCGATGCACTAGAGAGAGAAACGTTTAACGTCCACTCGACACAAACTAGGTCATTTCGGGACTAACATATGGTTTAATTTATTTCAATAATTCGCTTGCGCGTAGGGGTCTTTAGCGGTGGGAGGAAACCGGAGTGCCCGGAGGAACCCCACGAGGTTGAGAAGGCGCCCCTATCTCCATGCCACATACGCTCACACCAGGGATCGAAACCACAGCCGCAAGCCAGAGGTGACCGACCAGCTAGAGGTCGAAGCGCGGCACTCTAGACCACTAGGCCACCCCATCCTCCCGATGTTCTAGAGAGTTGATTAGGGACTTGTCAAACGAAGACATGAAATAGGCAAAGTTAGCTCCTACATACTGCATCTTTAATAACCCATACCTCCAAAGCGAAAGAGGAAGAGAGATATATTATGGGATTTAACGTCCACTCGTCACAAACTAGGTCATTTCGGGACTGACATATGGTTCGATTTTGTTTCATTAATTTGCTTGCGCGTGGAGTTATTTTGCAATAGGAGGAAACCGGAGAACCCGGAGAAACCCCACAAGAGAGGAATCGATACCACGCCGCTTGACAGACATTATAATGCAAGTTAACCATCCGGCAACCCAACCCCCTACCGCGCGAAAGCAAAGATCAATCCACGCCATATATCCTCTCGGCCAATGCTGGGATCAAACACCCAACCTCCAGGCTAGCAAGCCGGTGTCTTACTCACTTAACCACCGTGATTCCCTCACACAATCTGCCAAGAATAATTTTGCACAATTTCAGATCATAAAACTTAACTTGACATACGGTGATAAAATGGTAAAATGAACAAGATGATTAGAAATTCTGCTGAAAATGGATGTTATTTAAAAACCACGGCACTTGTCCACCTTATTGGTCTATCATCCCCAATTATTATCACTAACTTATTTTGGCTATAACTGAGAAGGATATGTCAAGTTATAAAGGGAAGTATTTGATTGTTTATCAGTAGTCATGAGAGGACTATAGACAACAGGACTGGTCTTTAACGTCTGCTTCCACAATAGTAATACCGCCGTCAACAGATACAGGATGAAGTGGAAGATCGTAGCCACAACACATACATCAACAATGAGATGAGACAGTTCTCGTTAGAAATACATCTATTATTGAAGCGATAAATTGACATACAGTGTCATAGACAAGATGTTATCCACTCACTTAAGTTACGGGTTATAGCACCTGAAGCGACATAAATATTTATGTCTATCCCAGGGAGCATTCAGTAACTCCTATATAGAGAATCTCCAACGAGTGTTTTTTGATATCAAAAAATATGAACACAAGTTGATAATGTAAAAAAAACGAGCCTCTCACGAGTTGGAGTTTTTATTTATCACCCAATCCTTTCTTACATGCACAAGTAAATAAATATAATTCTTTGGTATAGATTTCACTTTTACTGAATGTTAATTACATTATAGCGTAGTGATACATCAGTTTTTTTGACACCAGTTTGCTATTGCAAAGTCCTATATATTGACCCAGTATTTCCTTCAAGGTCAATTAAATAAAAACAGTTTCTTTTTAACAAAAAAAAAGTCACTTTTTATTTAAAATAAGTGGTTTCTTTATCATAAAAGAAAGTAGTTCCCTTTTGATTGACCAATCAAATTCAAGTAAAGCGAAGGAGATATCGCAGTAGATTATGTAATTTATCATACAAGCGATATCTACTGTCAAATAAGATATTGGGTGATAAATATAGAATCTCCTACGAGTGTTTTTTGATATCAAAAAATATCAACACAAGTTGATCATGTAAAAAAAACGAGGCTCTGCTGAGTTTTTTTTACTTTATCAACGAGTGTTGATATTTTTTGATATCGAAAAACACGAGTTGGAGATTTTATTTATCACCCAATCCTTTCTTACATGCACAAATAAATAAATATAATTCTTTGGTATAGATTACATTACTGCGTAGTGATACATCAGATTTTTGACAGCAGTTTAGCTATTGCAAAGTCCTATATATTGACCCAGTATTTCCTTCAAGGTCAATTAAATAAAAACAGTTTCTTTTTAACAAAAAAAAGTCACTTTTTATTTAAAATAAGTGGTTTCTTTAAAATAAAAGAAAGAAGTTCCTTTTTGTTTGACCAATCAAATTCATGTAAAGCGATATCTCCTAAGGAGATATCGCAGTAGATTATGTAATTGATCATACAAGCGATATCTACTGTCAAATAAGATATTGGGTGATAAATTTAGATACCACCATGCGGTGTCGATGTTCATAGATATAAATAAGACATCGCTCATACGTCGACATACAATTATGACAGAAATAAAGTTGCCACTTCGAAAACTTGATCTCGAACTTCATGAACACAAACTCGTCTAGGATAGAAAAAAGATGATGTCATTAAATCAGTTAAAATTAATGTAAACTTTAAATGGCGATAGCCTAAGTTAGGATTGCCACGCTACTATCTCCAGTGGACAAACAAACAAACTAATATACTTGATCTGATCATCAAAACAATTTATTTTATATATTACCAGTAAACATGGCAGACAATACTTGGGGGTCCATGGATGTAATTTGAAAACCTCAGGTGTTGAGGCTATGAAATTAAAACTTATTCAACCTTAAACCTTTTCAAACATGTTCGATAAGTTTACACTAGAGCGAATAAACACAGAACATAATTTGAATGAGATTGTAAAAAGTAATATATATTATTTTATTATTATTGTTATGAATGTTTATATTAAAATCTGTTACCCGAATTTTGATTTTATTTAAAAATCTATTGAATAGCTAATGTAATGGTACTATGGTTAAATATGTGGGACCTCGTATCACATATTATATCGCTTTTATTATGCTATGTTGTCAATAATTTAATATATATAACTTTCACAGTTCTATGTTAAAAAATAACGACATTTGCGATCAGCTGAACACGGGCTGTTGTATTTTTTTTTACAACGATTAGACACAAAAGATAGATTGTAATTATTGTATTGTGAATATTCGTTCGGTATTTACAAAGATACAACGTATGTGGAATTAAAGATTTTGCTATGTAATAAACCTCCGCCATTTTGTTGTCCACGAATAGTAAATGATAGGCCTGTTTAAATTCCATTGGATCCAAGCACGGGGATTTTCTAGCGTTGGTATTTTGATTTTGTTTGCTTAATTAAATGTAAATAATCAATCTAATTACACATTAACGTGGATTAAGCCGCGATCAAATGCACTACGTTTTGTAAATGGAGTCTCGGGTAAAATTTGGATTATCTTTATTAAATCGATATCTAACGTAGTAAAGATGGTAGAACTCACACATCAGAACAGCATTCTTATAGTCCCGATAGAGACCCAACGTTTAGCCCAACACGAACTATTATAATAGCAAACAAGTTAGGAACTTAGTGTAAGCAAGTAGGTTATAGGTCCAGGCGGTCCGGACCCCCCCCCCCCCTGCTCAGGCTTGAAAATTCGAAACTCAAATCTATGCGATTTTATTGGCGATTTTTAGACCTGTAATTTTGGAAGTTACCTTTCGGAAATACGTCAGAATGCACCAAATTGTATCTAATTTACCAAATTTTTCCCGTTAATTGGTTGAGCGCAATTAGTTAAGAAATTATCAAACCTAGACCCCCCCCCCCTGCAAAAAATCCTGGATCCGCGCCTGTATATGTGGACCGACAGACACGCGGAGCACAATAATCACAACTCTGCTGATTAAACATCTCAAATTGTTCGTATTGAAATACAAAATTTATGGCGATTGAACAACCCTTTCATTCGTCTAATGAATCGAGAATATCTCAAGAACAATATAAGCGGTGAAATAAAAACAAAATGGCGAATTTAATCCGATTCACGGAGTATTCACTACAAATATCTTCAAATCTATATATATATGAGCAAAAGTAATCGATTGTACTTTATTTTACAATATCGTGCCAACATCAATTAACAATAAACCGTTTGACTCAACGGTCGGTCACCGAACGCCTTGCAGTGTGCTATGAGTGACAATATCAAATTGTTCTTTGTCAGGCCCTCCGTCCTGCACCGTGCACCACTGACAAAGGGAAACCATGATACAACATTCCGGGAATCTACTCGACAAATCTGGTTTATTGGTCTCTAGATATCGTGCCAACGTCATTAAAAATAGACAGTTCGACAATACGTAGTTTGCGTGACAAAATGTTATTAAACTGCGCAAAAGATTTGCCGCTTTGGCAGCTCTTCAAAGTCTATACAAATAACTTTATATCTGTCGCCGTTAATATACGAATTATTCTACCTTAATGTTATGTTATGATGTTTCCGTGTTGTCCATTTCAATATTTATTGCATAATATGTATCTCCTGGGCGCATATTAACAGTGATATCTACCCACTTCCGGTCTATTCTTGCTTCAAATTATAAGTTAGACATTTATTCACAAACCTTCGCGAAACGTTAAAATGGAAAATCAAGACGTCGTTATTTATCGTAGCAATGGTGCTTGACAATTGAGACTATTCACGCTATGTCTTGTCAAAACTTCAAACATTCGCAAAATCGCTCCGAATAAAGTGCTTTAACTGAAACTTTCAATATATTCATTTTCAATATCTATTCTAAACTATAATTACATCAGAAATCTAAATCTTAATAACACATCTCACAACTGTAATGCGGTTTTAGAATATAGCACCACCATATAAAAAGCACTTCGGATAACGAAATCTTTAACTTTTCCCGTTCAATAATTGGTTAACAACACGGGTATGGCCAGAACTAGTAGGCCCGGATTTTTTGTAGTCACCTTTTACAGGCTGGCACACATTATATCCATTATTCGAAAGCATAAGTTATTTTCATTTTCAAGGCGCTTCTTAAATTTATCGTACGAATTTACTGACCGGCACATATTATATTCATTAATGGAAAACATAAGTTATTTCATTTTTAAAGATGTATATCTAACCGTGTTTTTTCAGAAAATGCTAACGTGGTTAAGATTTCCGAAAGTGAAGTTACCTCGATTAACCGGACACACATTGACAAATAGGCCATTTAAATACCATATTTCCATGAGTGCTAGTTTGAGAATATGGCAGCGCTCGCCTTTTTCTGTTTGGCAAACTGTCTATAATATCGGACTACATCCCTTTAAGGAAGGGATTCTGTATTGATTGTAATTTTTTTGATGATAGTTTAATTATCTTTATCATTCTTCCAGTCAAGTGGGGTGTCAGTTATAAATTGGGAATAAGAATTTATTCTATAAATAGGATACATGGTGAAGGTAATTCAAACTGTCAAGGTAACTCCCGAGGGCTACTAATACGATTAGATTTGCGTATAGCAATTAAGAAAACATTTACATGTGTAATTTTGCCAAATTGATAGTAGTTGTTCACGTCAAATCATTTTCTTGCTATTAAAACTTATGGTTTGATATTCAGTCTGATCTGTCTGACATTTCAAAATCTTGAGATCATAGATTTTTGGCGCAAAGTATTCGGAACACAATCTTGAACGAGATGAGATATGACTATTGATGTTCAGGTTATATGTACGTTAATCATTGCCTGGTCAAATGGGGGGGGGGGCTTTTCGAGTGATACACATGTCAAAATCGACAGAAAAGGGTTTTACTTTCTTCTTGTGTGTCCCGGCGGGCATACGCCATGCAATGTGCTATAAGGGAAATTTTCACTGAGCTCTCCCATAGACCAGTAGATATAAACCTAAAATTTGGGCTGGATAATCTCTTGATCGCGATGCTAGCCAATACAGATACATGAACACCGTGGCTTATTTTGATATCAATTGAAACTTACATTAGCCTATATGTAGCTAAGTCTAACTCAAATCATCCAAAGTCTTCGACATTGAAAGCACATTTGTTTTGTCAATTTGAATCAACATTGAGGTTGTGATCTTACAGGGAAAAGATGGGTTTCTGATATCCAATAATTAAGACAAAAGAGAAACTAACTCAGTATTTGTGATACGTTTTCAAACAACTTAAACGCGTCAATCTCCATCTGGAAAGGAAATCGGTGTCCCAAGCTCTATTCTGCGGTGTCTACCCTAACACCAGGCTTCTTTTATGAAAAATAATGTGTAGGTGAAATTAATCTTTCGATATCAAATACAGTACACTGGTCACTCACTATATAGACCTCTCAATAAATGGGAGTCGATTATCAGGTCATCAACAAAATAATAGACCTGAATTCTTAAAAGGGTTACGTGTCCGGATAAGCAGTTTTGACATTCACGCCAAAACGACTCAATATTTTGAGTTGAAATTTTGGGACAAGGAAATACAGCCTTCATGGATATTTTGGTGCTTAAATTCCGTATGTACTCGGACTTTTATTTTTGAGACTCTGTTTAAAACGGGATTGTCCCTTTAAGATAGCTTGGTCGATTTGAGCAATATGTTGGGGTTTGGTTTTGCTGGCTAAGCGTACTTTTGATCTTAAACTCTGTATTAGATTTTTCTCCTGGGTTTATATTGCGTTGAGATATCCCCAGGTTATTGGCTAGAGTAGATTCCAATCAAGTAATTTAGAAGATCCAATTTACACGATTTATGCCTTCCGCAAACTGGATTTTCCTCAATAATAACTTTTTCGGTCGCTCATTTCATCTAAGTATAAACACTTTTATGACAACTAATTGTCCACGTCAATCAAATATCCGTGGTATAAATTTCAATCATAAACTTTAACAGTGTATATGTGACCTCTGTAAAAAGGATTTTCCTCAATAACAACTTTTTTTATTTTCGGCCCGAAACCTCATCGGAATACTTTTAAACATTTTATGGTCATAGGTTTTCTTCTGTATACAGACTTAATGGTAAAAATTATATACCGTTATACATATCTGATTGAAACACAGATAATAATATTTCCTTTAGTTTTTCCATTTTGTTTAGTCCAAATTTGGTTTGTTTGGTTGACTACATATGTGAGTGAAGGCCATCAAAAGTGTAAATATAACGAAACGAAATTAAGATTTGTATTATTAATCTGATTGTTACTCTATCTGCCGACAAGTATTGCCTTCAATAATTATGTTCGATAATAAATATTCAGAAAGCATGAAATCAAATCTTTACCAATTACTTTGCTTTTTCCAATCAAATATTTATGTTGCTTTGCCGTGTGATCAACAGTTTCGCGCTATGGAGCTTCTTTCTTTCTGCTCGTTACAAGACGGTATCGTCTACATAACAACGTGGATTCCTAAAAAAAACTCCGATTTTTTCCCACTTTGAAAAAATCTTTGTACGAATGTGAATTATACTAAACAGCAAAAATGTCAGCACAATTTCAAAATCAAAGAAAATTTCAAAATCAAAGAAGCACTTTAATCAAATCATTCTAGAAAACGACTAACTGAATGGACCAAAGCAATTTTTTGTGAACAGTCTGTTACACATTAGTGACTAATTCATCACAATGCATTACATTTTGAGAAGGTTTAAAGTCTGAACACAGTCTATACATCTGTATCTGGTGTTCCCACTCCAAGTGTCAATAACAATTGATGAACGCCACTGGCACCTGGAACTACACTCACAGTAAAGCCTGGTACAATCTATGGGCTGTGATTGGACTAGGTACGACGTTATTAAGTCTTTTCTGAATTTCATCCCAATTTATTCAGTCACGTTTAAGTCCGGACTAACAACTGGCCTGTGGCCAGAGAAAATATTGACACCCTTCTGCTGTAGAAGGTCCCGAGTAACTTTTGTTGTGTGGGCACGGGCGTTGTATGACGTGGGGTCTGAGAGCTTGATCCATGTAGCGCACTGCTGTGATGCTACCCCCTCTCACTGGACTAAGATTTTGGAACACCACAGAAGCCACTCTCTGGTTCAGGCTGATTCAACCCAAAACATTATGCTTGGACCCATCCATGAGTGTCGCGGGTCCTCATATACTGCTGACGTTGTAGGTGTGCATTTTATAGGGCTGATCCCGACGAAGAGCACATGCAGCATGAGTTTTATAAAAACCACGGAGGACCCGTTACCAGCTCAGAAGTCCGGTTGCGTTTTTGAGAATATTTCCTGGGTTCAATTCTTATTGTTCAGGTAAAGTTCGAGATGTGGTCACAAATATACAATACAGTATTTGGCAAGTTTTATGTAATGCGTATATTCAGAGTAAGATACCAACCTGGCGTTTCTTTTGCTGCTTAAGAAAGAATATCGCATACGTTATAGTCCCTTAGCGATTTCATCATTTGACACACAGTTATATTATCCCTCATGGGCTTCGTTGCTAGTCGTAAGAAGTTACTGCTCCTGTCACTAACACATTGCAAGTCTTATTTTTAGATCGACTTTTTCTAGCTTGATTGAGGAAAACACCATTGCTCGTTCCACTCAAAAGTTGTGGGTGAGTGTCTCTCGTTGTCTTGCGACGCTGCTTTTATCTGTTTGTGTTAGCCGTATGGATATGAGCGCGTTGTTAAAGTAGATGGGTATTCTAGCTGTTTAGTGATTTGACTATCAGGTACAACGGGTATGTGTAAATTAGGTGCGATGCCGATATCTGTTTAGTTATAGGAATAAAATTTAGTGATGGATATCCATCTAAAGCCTAGCCCACAACCCACTGTGCCTTCTACCACGCGCAGTCTCAGGGGAATTTTATTAAAACCGTGCGCGAAAGTAACGGGTAATTTGCTTGCGTTCGGTACCGTAAAAGATTTCAGACTGGCCGTAGAGATTTTTGGTCCTGCACATACAAAGTTTCAACCAGTTTCTTGGAGCTGGTCTGAGAGCTACCCAACCCCACAACCTGTCTAATCACGTACAACAGGTTACGTGCCCGGCTTTAGGCGAACTATATAACAAGGTTAAATGCGATCTGAAATTATTATTTTACCATCTTAGTCAAACATCCACTTCAATATTCATAATTAACCATTGGTGTGTAATTAAACATACATTATGCAAGAGATAAATCTGCCTATTGCAAGTCTTTATTTAGGTTTCAGATGTTACAGAAATGATTAATTAGACCTTTATTTACGTAACAAGCTCAAAATCAAGCATGGGTACAGCTTGAATTTAAACAGTCCATTTAAATTTGAATCAATAAATGGCTAACGTTTACCGTTAGTCACTACCGGAAACTAGCGATGAAATTACTGTCAAGCGAGCGTACGTTTGCCATTAGCAATGTTACTTGATAATCAAAGATAGGTTGCCAGGCAACGAAACATACGCCCCCAACATACGTCCGGACAGTTAACCGGGATTATCGCATATTTTTTTTCCTTCTGTCAGTAAGTAAGGAGAGCGTTTATAACACACGAAAACCGTATTACGAGTAATAGCCCATTAAGTAATTAACCGAAATGTTTAGAATTGTTTCGATGTTTGTCTCATGGCCTTCATCCATAAGATATTTCAATGTGATCAAGGGCTATAACTCTGGCAGTAATAATTGGAAAACCTTGAAAATGACTAGTGTCCTTCGTCTTATGACCTTAAACACTGTTTATAAATTCAAAGTCAATCGGATATAAACTGGCAGAAATTATCATATATCGCCTAAAATCAATAGGCTTCTTCATCTCACGACCTTAAACACTGTGTATAAATTTAAAGTCAATCAGATATTAACTTTAGCCTCTAGAGCGTTCACAAGATTTGTAAAAGTGATCAAGGGTTATAACTCTGGCAGTAATTATCGGATAACGCTGGAAATCAATAGGCCTCTTCGTCTCATGACCTTAAACACTGTGTATAAATTTATCAACTTTAGCCTTTCGAGCGTTCACATGAAATTGTGGACGACGGACAGGGCGACGATAATATACGATCACATTTCCATGTGGGTGCATGAAAATATGCGGGTGGAGTTATCGTCTGTCAATCAAACGATCGACAATTCTCGTAGACGGTGCAGACACAGTTGATACCTATTTCTTGTTCAAACTTCCAACAGTGACAACTCCATTCAGAATAAAGTAAATTGACTGAATTTTTCAACATTTCTTTTTTATCACCTGTTAGCAAGAATGGCCATTTTTTAAATTAAACTCTTAACTAATGTATCTTCAATGCAAAGTTAGGTAGTTCGCAATAACATGTTTTTGTTTTCCTATTAAAAAGGTGTCCAAATATTTATCCCGAACGTTGATGTTTTCATTCAATATCCTTTATGTTTTTTCGTCAAATATATTAGTACTTACCTGAACAAAGGTTAAACTATATAATGACTTAATAACAATATAATTACAATAACAATGTTATCTTTGATTTAGTCATGTTTAATTTCACCTTCAACAATGTATATTATGTTGTTTTTCGTATCTACTATCACAGGATGTTAACATAACTTTCTTCCTACACAAACTGAGAGTTTACCTTTCTGCGTTTGTTTGTCAGAAAAACTATACCCGGTATGTAAATGTATATACGGCCATACTAAAAATCACTAAGGGGAAGCCTCAAATATCCGTCGGTAATTAACTTGTTTTAATATACGTCGTAGGTTCAAACAGAGTTCAAGAAAACATCAGTAACAAATTGTTATATAAACACAAGACGTCACAGTAGTGGCAACGGATATCTAAATCGCACCTGATATGACCTCTACAAACAATGCTGTGATTGCAAGGCATGGGCGGGCGTGGGTGGTAATCGTAATATCTGTAGGGTGGTTCAGGGTCAGAAGAAATTTCATCCTACAGACAATATTTGGGGTTTATTTTAATATAATATGATAAGGCTTAACATAAAAACTTCATTCATCAACAACGAATGTCGTGCCATGTTTGAATTTCGAAGATATTACCATCTGGACGTGTTTTTAAATTGCTAAAAAAGTTTTCTGCTGCCATTCTCAAGGGAGTTAACTCCTGTGATAAAACGAGTTATGGTTCTTGGTTACAATCAAATTTGAAATTTTTCTCTGGAAAGAATAATTAATTCGGAATTCTTCGGTTTTTAGACTACGCTCAAATAACGATTACATTTTAACGCTTCTACGCATGCACAGTTCTTAGTTTTTGAACAGAAGAGACAGAAAGAGAGAAATGAAACTAAACAACTCCAAATATCAGTTACATTTAACAGTTATATTTTCGTCTGATTTTTATCAATGCACTTGACAATAGCCAACATATTTTAAATTGGCAGTTGACCTTATAAACGCAATATACGCGTTTATAAACGCAGTATAGATAAAGTACTTACAGAACACATTGTAGACGTTAAATATCCTTTTTAATGATCATATTATATTTCCAATAATTATCACAGACAAATATAAAAAAAAATACACATGCAAAACAGACCACACATCACACGAACAGTTATGATAGATCGATTCTCCGTAGTTATCGGGAATTTATTAAAGGAGAATGCTATTGTAAAAGTTTAATTTGATCATTTACTTAGTTCATTGAGTAACGCTTTTCAGATTTAAAAAAAAAAACAGTTTTAGTAACTAATAACGTTAAAAACCACTTTCGGATTTCTGCAATTACGGAAACACCCGACAATTAATGAGCTGAAGCTAAATCACATGACATGGCGTAATGATCGACACTCGCGGTGCGATGATGGTTCGGAGCATTCTATCATTTCTAGCGACGAAGAATGATAAATGGGCACTAAAAATAGCGTGTACACCTTGTCTTATCACTTTATCGTCAGTCAACCCTTCCATTCGCGATAACGTTTTGCTTCATTTAGGCCATATTGATGTTCACGCTTCGTTGGCGAAAATAAACCAGAGTAAACTATTAATTTACGGTATTATATGCCGTAGACTAGTTACGAGAACGTAGCTTAAAACGGGTCACATCATAGGACTATCATCATCAGATTTTGAGTAGGGTTTATCGTTGACATCACTGTGTCTGGGCCTTTCTGCGTGCTGTCTCGCTTGGAAATTTAAAAAAAAGACGCATGCTTCCTGATTTATCATTGGTGCTATTAGTACGTCCCTATGCAACGCAATTGACCATGTTTATGGTTCTAGTTAGTTTAGTTGTAACAGTGCTCAAATCATAGGGGTACCAATGCTGGATCGAAAATCATCGATGAACGTCATTTTGCAGGGCTCAGTCTCAGATCTAGAAAAAACCCCAACTATTTCCTTCGATCAAGGCTTAAGTCTACACAATAATTAAATAAGATACTAAGATTATGAAAATAATTTACACCAAGTTACCGAAAAGTGTCTGGAAAATAAAGACTACAATTAAAATTTTGTTTCTGTTATTATCCGGTCTTAAATGGTTCTGCGTATTTAGAGCTAGCAAATATTGATTTCTTAACACAGAGAGATCGCCCGTAAACAAAGGGTGTTAGCTCTAAATAAAAGTAAATTCCAAAATGTTGTAATGAGTTTATCTTGACGCTCTCATGTACCAAAAAGTTAGAAATGAAACGAAGCTATTACAGCTAGCTCTGAATCGAAATCGCCCAAATCGCCCAAATCAAAAATTAAATCAAAGAGTGCAATTGAAATTTTTGCTCACGTTCGTTTTTAAATAAACACGCAAGTCGAAGTCCGTAATGAGTTTATTTTTTACGCGGCTTTATATAACAATACATGTGTGTAAAATAACTCGTATGACGTATATTTGCTGCGACATCCAAAATCACGTGCGCGGGGCTGACTTTTGCTCACTCTAGAAAATTTCTCGAAGGAGCAACCAGGCAGATAAGTGGGTCAGTTTTTATAAGTGTCTCTGAACCACTCCAGTATTGGACAGAAACCAGTGTACCCAAAGTAAACGGCCGAAGTTTGCCATGCGAACAAACTCCTTGCCACTTATAGAGATAGATAGATAGAGATTTGTTTATTATAGTGACATATGCTATGTTTTACAATGTAATGTATGACATAGTTCAAGCACCGGGCCTCTTGAGCCTATTAGGAGGGATGTGGTGGCTAAGTAGGTAAGACGTTGGCTAGCTGGCCTGAAGGCCGGGTGTCCAATCTCTGCATTGGTCGCGAAAGTTCATCCAGATTTTCCATCGTGGTTTTCCCTTGTCAGTGATGCAGGACGGAGGGCCTGACAAGGACAGTTGTCTAGTAGTTCGGATGGTTCCAAAAACCGAGGCCACGTGTACAATAGGCGAGTACGTAATGGGCAGTAGTGACGCTTTCCGGGCAAAATGTCCCTCATAGTACATTGTATGGAATGTACCCATCTTCATAAGCCCAGTTCGGAGCAGAACAGTAAGACTTTAAAATCCATTTCAGTTCATTTCATTTCATTTTTTTTAGCCTGTTAGTCACTTGAAATATAATTAATAATAAAGTAAATACGTACATATGATAATATAAATATTTGTAGTTATTTTGTTAAAAGATTATTTATGTACAGTTAGGTTGGATTAAATAAGGATTCTCGTCTCGTCGTAATGTATTTTGCACAATATCGAGGGAAATTCATAAATCATTTTGTCATTTAAACATGCATTATGTCAATCCGTTTCACAGAGAAGCGACTATTCACTGCGGGATCAGTTTGGCATTATGTAAGAGATAAATCTGCCTATTTTTGGACAATGAAGAAGGAAGTGCCACTCAGCTTGTATACTTCCAGAATGATACATTACTCACAATCTACCCTCGATGTATGTTCGAAGTTTGGAGATCGACCAGTAAAAGCCTTGGATTGAAACCAGACTGCTTGACTAAATCGCAGACTCTATTATCTAAATCGCACGCTTTAAAAGATGTACCACCCACCTCTCAAGACAGTAGGCTTTCATCTTAATGCAAAATTTACAGGCACCTTTTGTGTAATGATTGACATGATTTGGTGATCCACGACTGTGTTTCCGTTTCAAAAGTTTCATAACTGCTTTTTTCATCTGTCGATATTTTACTAACCGGTCAAAATATTTGTCATGGTGTTACTTACAATGTATTTCAAATCTATGAAAAAAAAAATACTCTTTTTTATAAAAGACTCAAGTAAGACGTTGTAAATCAACTCGTATGTATTGAGCATCACCGTTTCAATTTCCTGACAGTAAATCTCTATAGCTATACAGTCATGCTAAACAACTTCCTGCAGATGTCTTGGTGTGATTTGGACATGGTAATCGTTAGATAAAAAAATTCATCTGTCAACTCTCCGTGTTTCCAGATGAAATTTTGACCCATTTGGTTCTGTGTTGCAAGTGCGATTTTGAATCACACCGGGCATTACTACGCAAAATTGACAATATTTTTCATTAAAACAACGATTTATTATTGTTATTCATAATATTTCTGCCACACACAATTGCAATTAAGCATATAATCCTACCTGGCACGGGTATAAATCATCGTATTAAAAATCGGGGCGTTAAGCTGTTACTAAGACCGCCATCTTTTTTAGACCAGTGAAGTCTGGGGTTGTCATTATGAAGGCGTGCGCTAAATTTAAAGTTCCAATAGCATTTAAGTTATTTTTTTAAAATGTATTAAAATAAAGCCCTAAAATAGATTGAACCTATAAACAGTCCTACCTTGTTAAAGAATAATCCTATTAATCCTATAATTCACTATTGCCAGTTGAGAAATTGGCAAAAATATCATTTTCAACTTCAAATTCAAACGTTTGAAGATGGCCGTCCACGGAGAGGAATGGGAAAACAAGGGAGGTAATTGAGTAACTATTTCCTCAATTAGCCTGTGTCACCCTTTTTAATGCCCAAAAAATTTTGCCCATGATCGTATAACAGTGAGTTGACAACCTTTTGAGCAAAAGACATAGAAATAATTATGTTTTGACTTTCTTCGAAAATATGAAATTGGAACTTTAAGGCTTTATAACAGCCAATCAAAAACGCAATTGCCTGTGGAAAAATGTAAACAAACTAAATGACATCCACGTGGATTTCAATGGAGGTGAATGTCGAACAAAAATATGGCTTCAGTAATTTAAATGCGAATATTTGGAGTTGGGCAATAGTTGTGCCACCACATTGGCCTCTGTAAGTTTAATTAGTGATATTAGTATTAACTTATCTTATTTTAAAGGTGTTATATGCATTAATAAAGAAATTGAATTTGCAACTTGGAACTAAGGGCCTCAAATCATAGCTAAAAACAAACACATCAGTATATCTCAACGTTTTTAGCTACGTTCTCGTAGCTAGGTAATCGTATGCTCGGAGTAAATGTATTTTCTTGTACTTGTGCCTTATGCTCCCGATTATGGTAAAAGGGCGTACTAGACCTCAATATTCTCTTTTAAGAATCCTTCGAGTCTTTTTTAATATAAAAAATATCAACACTCGTCGATAAAGCAAAAAAATAAATCAAATAAATAAATAAGAAAAATAAACAGCAAACTATTGAAACTTATTGACTTAGTTTGTCAAATTGGCGTTACCTTATCCCCTCTCTCTCTATCCCTCTCTCTCTCTCCCTCTCTCTCTCTCAATCGCAAAATTAAGAAAGTATTTTTCTTGCATGACTTTAGCCAGTTTCAGCTGTTATATTAATTTTTATCGAGCCGTATATATATTTATAACGGTAGTCATTAAATTATGACATTAATAATTCACAGCCATAAGATGTATTGTCAGGGTACTCTAGTACAATACCATCATAATGTAAAAACAGCACGCATATAAAACAAAGGTTATATTTACCAATGTTGATTGATACTGTAGGAAATAATTAAGAGTGGTAAAGTAAGCTATGTAAAGGATACACTGTAATATTATTCTAGTTCTGTATGGGTGGTATAATGGATGTATTTGGGAGAATACCAATTAGCATCTTATCGAACAATGCTTACTTTTGCGATTTCACTATTTGGACAATAAGTCAGACTTCAGACTTTAAAGAGATATTTTCTCGAGGTCATTGAGGTAATCTCATGGTTCAACCTTAAAAACCATGTGCGTGATTTGCATTTTTATGAAAATATGGGAGCTGCGGTGGCTCAGTGAGCAAGACGTTGGCTTGCAAACCTGGATGTTCCACGGTCGATCCCGGTTTTGGTCTAGAAAGTATATTGGGATTTTCCGACGTGCTCCCCCCGCCCCTTGTTAGTAAAGCAGGGACAGCGTATAGTCATTCGATAGGGACAGGAAATGTGGGTCCCGTGTACAAGTAATTGGAATGAAATTTTCAAATTATTCATTTTGCATTATCTATTTTTTTAACTGTAATTTCAAAAAAAGCCAATTCTTTATCCAAATTTTTCTTACTGTATCTTTAAGTTAAATAAATCTATATTTAATCAAATTATAGACTAAATGTGATCGTTAGTAGGTGCACTATAAATAAAATCAATTATCAGCCAGACAAGAACAGCTGCTGTCTAGTTGTTCGGATGAAACGAAAAACCGATGTCCCGTGTTCACATTGGGGTGCACGTAAAAGATCCCTTGACAGTTGGAATTCAATATAAGAGTAGGCCGTAGTGCCAGTGTCCGCGCAACATTTCCCTCATAGCACACTATAAAGTGTATGTCCGTCTTCATTGGCCAGTTCGGAACAGAACAGTAAGGACGATAAACTCCATTTAACGTTATTTCATTTCCTTCAATTATTAGCCACATCAGGACTGGAAGGTGACAGTTAGTTGTTAGCACGGGCAGCAATGTAAGCATACAAACACTTCACCTGTCGATAAGTGACGGTGTTATTTTAAACTTGAAATTGAACATGTTTTCCCAGGAACATCTCGTTAGATTTTTACTGCAAATATAGCTTTAAGGGTGTGATGCTCCAGAAGGCGAATAAACATTTCGTTATACCGATATTATATCCATATTGACGTCTGGTTTAAAAAGTGGTCTTTTAATATGCGATCATATCTAGTCATGGGGACGTTGGTCATTTTGAGACTAGCATATGGCAGTGTTTATTTCTCGGGCAGGCCTATGTTGCGCCTACTCTTTTAATCTCAAATCTCCTTGGCAACATTAAGTTGGCACGTTATTCGGGATTCTGCACCATTTCCTCGCTACCCCCGACCATAGGGGTAAGTGAACGTGGGGTGGCAGGCTGGTTCGTTGGCGTTCATGGGGCAGTCGGCCTCTACCACACTAACCTGCGTACACTCCAATGTGTATTCAAACGAACGGCTGGACACTTTCCCCTTGTCCGCCTTACTCCATGACACGGTTTGGGGGCTGTCACCACAAGCTATTTCCGAAATACGATTTCCTCGTTTTAGAATAATTTTGCTGAACGACGTTAAAAATATTTTGTGATGGAAAGAAAACCACCACACCACTGACTCAATGATTTCATCAATATTAACCAAATCCTGCCATTTGTAATTCACCAGTGCGGAGCAGAATCGCTGAAGGATTAATGCTGACATTATATTCATGATCTTTAAGTTTGAGTTTTGCTTACAAATCTCACTGAATCGGATAAATTGTATAGCTAAACGTATTAAATTATTAATTAACTAAGCAATCTCACTGAATAATTTGTTTATTTTCATTTTGTATATTGTACATACGTTTACATTGTAATTATCAATGATCAATTTAAATAGATTTACATTTATTTGCAGTTATAGATAAAAACTGTGATAATTGATCATATGGACATATTTATATTAAATACCTACAATTTATATCTAGTATTAAATTTAGATTCGGAATATTATATCTATCTGTCAATGAATGATATAATTAGTATATATTAAATCGTTGTTTTGTACTCTACAGTACAGTCATATTTATATTCCTTCCATCGAGTCATTCCTTACGATAATTTGAATACGTCTTGTTTTTTCTCAAAATTGTGATGACAAACTGTACTAAAAAACTATATTCCATATAGATCTTGGCAAAGGGTTCAAGACCAAGAGGCGTGATAAGCAAGACATGTGAATAAACCCTCCCCCAAATGACCAATCTGATTACACAGATCTATATTTCGTTTCGTTTTTTGTACTTTCGATGGCCTTCACAATAGGAAGATCTGACAAGTTGAATTGGAATGCCGTTTCAGGCGTCGTACGAACGGGTTTTGACCATATGACGTCAAACATTGATTAATCAATCAGCATTGACGTTTCTAGTGGTTTACCCACAGTTCCGTGCATGGCATGGAAGAAGTCGCCGTTACAGCTCGTTTCATTGGCTAATCCCTCACTTCAACCGAAACGCCGGTAATATAACGACTGTTCCAGATCCCAGTGTAGTGAAGACAAGTAAAACGAAATTTTGAACTATAAAAAACGAAACGAAATAGGATCTGTGTTTTAATCAGATTGCAAAAACACGCGAAAAAAATAATTGACGCTAAGGTCCAGTGACGCCACATTACATAATTGGAGAAAGTCCCAAGATAATATTTACTAGATCAAGAATTTTCAGCTGTGTGAATTTGGCATTTATGATAATAATAATGGGGTGCTATGTTAACTCCTGAGCAGAAATTGTAGAGAAAGAAATGAAATTGGATTTATTCTTCTTTGAATGGCATTTAGTAATTGGAACATAATCAAATAACACACTATTTATGGATAACAATTACTATGGTTTATTTCACTGCGACGTTTCAACAAGATTTCACAAGTCGTTATCAAGCATATAACACAAATAAATAAAATGAAGTATGTGTGAAATAGCTTTTTTTAACGTCCGCTTCCACCGAGTTGATATCGCAGACAAGTTAATAAAATGAAAATAATCTGGTTATATATATACACTACAGCAGCATGAACTCTCCAATGGGATGCAACGTCAGCAAGCATGAGCAACTGTCCCAAACCGTTGAATAAACAAATGTACACAGATGGTTATACATTGTAATTAGTATATATGAGTACAGGAATAAAGGATCAAACAATTATTAAGAGGTATAATGAGACACGAGCAATCAGCCCTGACAGTAAAAGCATAATGAATAAATATATATATACAGTAATTAGTTATAGATGAAAGTAATAATAAAGAATAAAAGAGCAGTTATTGTAGTTGAAGCCACGACGAGTGAATTCTAACAGTAAAAACAAAATGCAGTAAAAGTAAATTTATAAATAATTTGATTTAAGGAAATGTATCAAATTGAAAACACTCAAAATATTAACATTAAAGGATAATTGTTTTAAAAATAGTTCCGAGACGATGAAAGCTACACTTTAATGATGCGATCATACGCTCTTGAAATGTAAATTCCTGGGTCCCTGTTGAGTTTTGGTTCATGCCTGCGTATATGAAATTGGATTTAACGCGTTACTTTTCTGCACACATTGGGCAGTATGTTATGAAGGGATATTTAGCTCGGACAACTGTGTTTCCGCATACTCTTTATCAACGACCAAATGTTCTTTAACATGCATGACAAGTATACACGGATGAACCTTGCCAGATCCCCATCCAGCACTATTATCAGAATGGATAATTCTGAGGAAATGTGTATGCAAGACCTCCAAGCTAGCGAGCCAGCGTCTTACCAACTTAGCCACCGTACCCCCCCCCCCCCGCCACCTTCCGCAATTATCGAAAATCAATGAAAATCATATAACCGTGGTGACGGCAACCTATGACCGATATTCCTTGTATGTTTAGAAAAAATGAGTTGGCGAACATTTAATTAAAGGTTCTAATTGTGCGTGTGGTTTAAAGATGGAATCACGCCACCGAGGATATTAAAATTTAAAAAAACAAATATATCAACTTACAGAATGTAAGAATAAATGTTAAATTATTAGAGTTTAAATAGGTTTTATCACGTATTCGGGTGGCTTCATGGAGTCGGTGTGTTTTTTTCCTGATATTCAATTAGAGCTCTTAATTGATTACCTATATAGTCTAATACTGAGATTACAATAAAAACATCAACCAGATATATAAATAATTATTAATTCAGTAAAGACATTTTAGCAAAAGGGATTCTTTGAAAATAATAACTTTACGTGAAATCCTTTCAATTGCGGATGAAAGAGCAGTTTACTCAACCGTCTTAAATGGCTTATTTCTGTCTCAGAAATGTAAAGGGGTTTATAACGCCACATTTTCTGTGCAACCCGGCTAATGAAGGCGGGTATTCGCCGTACAGTGTGCTATGAGGAAGAGAGAGAGAGTTAACATATGGTTCAATTCTATTTCAATCAAGCACTTGCGCGTAAGGGTCTTTAGCATTGTGACCCTACTCCTAGGCGACCCTACTTCTTGTCACGTACAAGCGGAGAATCGAAACAACACCCTTTCCTTTATAAGTGCGTGAAATTATTCAAGATCACAAAATATGCGAAATAAAGAAGAGAATTAAGACGTTGCTGAGGAATTCATCCAAGATTGACAACAATGACCATAAGAAAAATATCTGAAAATTATTCCAACAAGTGCAAGAGTGTTGAAATTCAGCCCCATGTGCAACTATCTTACAGAACAAAAATATCGAAAGGTTGCAAGAAATCTTGTTGCGGGTTTTTTTCAAGCTCTTAGGTATATTTCCAAATAATAAATTTGAATAAGGACAACTCTAAAAAAAAATGTTGTAATTGGAAGTACATGTACACCTTTAAAGTGTTGACGCAAATCATGTTTAAACAATTTTACTGTTTATTTCGAATATAAAGTAATAATTAAACAACATTGTCAAATCTTTTTTTTTTTTTTTTGAAGTTATTTATCTATGTTTTGAATGAATAGATTATTTTGAGAATTGCCTAAAGTAGCTTAGTCTCTAATATCTATCCTCCGAAGTCTTCGTCATTGAAAACACGAATTATTTGTCAATTTAAATCTGCATGGATGTTGTGATCTTACTGGGCTTAGACGGGCTTCTTATAGTGTACGAGAATGCGTTTCGGTGCCATTTGTAACAAGGGACTACACGAAAAAGGTTAGACATATTCCACAAGTCATATGGAGAGCATGTGCAATTAATACTATCCGTAAAAACTTAAATAACCAAACATTCGATTGAGACTTCTGGCGTATTTCGATGAACATAACTGATTTAAAATAAGAGTAAGAACGGAAACGATTGAATGTAAATCACTTTATATATATATATTCATATTACATTTTTATATGCGTTGCGACCCATTTGTGTCAATTTCTACTAGGTCCCAAATATTAGCGATTTACATCCTTTAAATTGTCATCACCCCATAATAATGTTAATATAATTTGACGTATTGTTCACAAATCGTAGCATGTCATGTAATTGGGACAGTCCAGGAAATAAAGCTGTGCATTTCCAATGGTTTTGCAGCCATTGGCAATTTTGATTTTGAGACAGGTTAACTCGATATAGATACGATTTTAATGTACTGCAGTTCTTACCAACTATATATAAAGGTTGTTTTAGGTACACGCTACCGTTTATTAAAAACCACGGTGTGCATACCACCCGAGAGAGACTAGACGCTGTTACTTGCCACGCCCTCCGTTTAGCACCACTGGCAGGAGAAACCATGTTTAAAAAATCCCGAGAAGCTCTCTCGGTCAACAAAATGATCGAACCCGGGATGCCCTTTATAGTAAGCCAGCGCCATACTTACCTAACCATCGTGTTCCTATCTTCTCGTAGAAAGGGATATCAAGTAGCTATATTTAGCAGTAAGCTATGCAACCGCTGTTGATATTCCGGACAGCAGTATCAACTCCATAGGCGAAATGCTCTTAAAAGGCCAATAGGTAAGATAATGAAAACAGAATATACTGAAAATTTAAGTCAAATTGCTTCACTCGGAACTGAGTGGCATTGGGAGCTGGTTATTGTATGGATAAGTTAATTTATGGCTAATTAATAATTTAGATAACATTTAAGACGTAAATAAAGATTTGCAATAGGCAGATTTAGCTCTTGAATAATGCATGTTTAACTACTCAAATTGAACATACTTCATTAATACGCATGAGTAGGTTGGAAACGCATCTTTAAACCTGTCGTTTCTTTTTTAGATATTTTTCTGTCTTGTTTTTTGTTTGCTAGAGAAATGACGTTCCTGTGATTTGTAATCAATGTTAGCTTTATATTATGGCACAAACAACAACATAATTTAGCATGGCAATATGCCATTTTAATTGTATACAACTTGCCCCATTACCAATTGAAACAACTTAATATTTTGGGACGTTGATCCAGAATCTTTCGTCTCAGAAGGACCATTGATTTTTATCAAAAATGTGAACATATTGTTGATATTAGGAGTGACGAGATTCCCAAAACAGTTTTGTGTCCATGATTTTATTACCGAGTTCTTATGAGCTAATCCCTTGTCATACGATTACATCATGTGTACCTACTTCAAGAATACACATGATGGCAAATGGCCGCCATTTAAAATACTACGCCCGCCTCTTAGAGACGATAACTTAACTCGCTATAAATTGTAAAAAAATTTACTTCGGCTAGAATTAAAAAACACCTAAGATTAACATTTGCTAAAAATTTCTAAAAAACAACCTAAATTTATGGAAATGGGGCCAAATCAAATCAGGCAAATTACATCAAATAGTCCATGTTAAACGTATAGCAAAAATTTTAAACTAACGCGAGCACGCGCGTTTCTAGACAACGCCATAGCGGGTCATAGCAACCAGTGAGTATAAATTGGAAATCCCCAATGACGTAGATATTATAAATTGGAAAGCCGAGTCTGTCTTAAAATAAGTAGTACCGTCAGTAAACAAGATGGAAGCCATCTGCTATCGTGTTTGATCATGGAGTAGGCAAGCACAGGTGTGTCGTATGATCCCTTGTGTACCATAATTATGAAGTTCCCAATATAGAATATTTGAGTTGGTATTTTGAGCAGAAATATATGGTTTATTTTAGCTTCACACTTCTGAATATAGAACACAAAATACGTAATATCACAAAAAAAATAACATAAAAAGAAATCAACATACAAAAAACAGCACCAATATAAATAACAAAATTTCTACGGAAGAGAATTGCTACCATTCATTACAATTACTAACTATTTTTTTCTGACTATATCAGTAATACATCAAGCTCGATAACCACAAGGAATCATGATAGTATGAAAATTTGTTACAGTATTAATGATAATGTGGTTTTCAATTGGTTAATTTTTCAACCTTTTTGTGATAATGGTGTCAGTGTTCAATAAGCCTTGAGTGTTTTTTTATTCAACAAAATGTACACATCGCGTGAGAAAATATCTCAGTTATTCCATTACCCTACATACTGCACAGTTAATGTCAGATGAAGTGACAATTTATCCCCTTTAACATTTTGTTGTGGAAAATTGAATCAAGAGGGATACTGGAAACCTTATAAAGATTAATTACTTAAAGGGACATTGAAATATTTCACTATAGATTTCAGTCTCAGCGAGAAGGTTTAGAACCACACACACACGAACAGAAATCCAGAGGACAAATGAACGAAGAAGACAAATCACGTGAAAAATAACAATGTATATGATCTCCCAATACTATCACTTTTCCTCGAAAAATTAATATTTATTTACTTGTCACTTATTCCGCCAGCCACCTTTGCAAATAAAGATTATAGGGCGTACACGGGAGTTTTCGACTTAATCACGCCCTATCTCGATTAACAAGACACTAAGAACGGCGAGAATGGATGGAGAGAGAGAGAGAGAGAGAGAGAGAGAGAGAAATGGGGTTTCACGTCAACTCGACACAAACTAGGTCATTTCGGGGCTAATATGTGGTTTAATTCTATTTCAATAATTCGCTTGCGCGTAGGGGTCTTTAGCGGTGGGGGGAAACCGTTGTTCCCGGAGAAAACTCACGAGGTTGAGAAGGCGCCCCTATTTCCATGCCACATACGCTCACACCAGGGATCGAAACCACAGCCGAAAGCCAGAGGTGACCGGCCAGCTAGAGATCGAAGCGCGGCACTCTAGGCCATAAGTACATCCCAACCCCCAAATGCCAATGGGTTTTGGTCGAAATATGAAAGTTATCTAATTAAATCAAAACATTTACACATGTACAGGAACAATTATCCAATTAGGAAACTTTACAAGACTCATCTACGAAAGAGGAATTAAATATATAGTTTGGATTGGAAAATTATAATATCATAAACTGGTAAAGAAACACCCATATTCCTGGATATTCGCATTTGTTCGTTAAAGATTTTTAAATCGTAGGATCTGTTTTCTGGGTGGGGCTAGTGGTCCGAACTTGTCTAAAACTCATCATGCTTACTACCTCTTAAATCGCGGGATAAAAGAGAATTCAAATCTAAAATTATATCGATGCTTGTGATGTAAGTTAAACCTACCATAGCCATATCCTAACGGAAATTTGTCTTTTGTACAATTGATCAAAAACGTCTTTATTTTCACGATTGTAAGTAATAGACTGTCTACATTTTAATTACTTTCAATGAGCAAAGTCTCGTGGGTGTTAACTTAAAGATACATTATGTAAGATTTAGATAAAGAATTATCCATTCTTGCTATAATAGTTCGAAAGAAGATAATGATAAATGAATAATTTTGAAAATTTCATTCACATTACTGTATTGCCAGCAGAGATATTAGCCTTTGAATGTTTGACAGGCGTGTGCAATAATTTCAACCACCGTACTGGTTGATCGAAGCTAAGTCTCGGTCCTCCATATGTGAGTAAAGCAAAGTATCGCTAAACCGTTTTAATCTATTTAATATCGGAGAAATCTGATGCCATCGGGAGTATGATTAAGGCCTGGGTCAGTTAATTAATGACTAATTAATACTTTAGAAAACATTTCAGACTTAAAGAAAGACCTGCAATAGGCAGATATAGCTCTTGCATCATGTATGTTTAAGGTGTTGAATTGTGTGTTATTTCGGTTAGTATGAGGCAGCACTAGGCGACTTTGTAGACTTTTACTACAAAATATAGCAACACTTATTTAACTTGCGAACTTTAATTAATGCCCCATGTTCCTACCACAAATCTCCCGTCAAAAGGCAACACCTAGTAACTCACTTTTTTTTTTATTTTATCAAAATTGACTTAGGATCAAATTTATAGTTACTAGGGTAGGTGTTTTATGTTGTTGTACTAGATATTCCAATCTTTTGATTTTGTGAGCAGTTATATTACACCCATGACACAACCTAGCAACTTCGTTCATTTGCCTAGTATGACATGTAGTGACTCAATAGTAAAACCAATGGATAAGCTGAGGTTTAATATTTATTCATTACGTTTTCCTTTGTTTTCACAAAATAAGAAAAAAGTGAGTTACTAGATGTTTGCTTTGAACGGGAGAAATATACACATCAATCCAATCCAATTAACCCTTATCTTATTCCGAAATCAAAATGGTAGTAGAGTAGACAGGAGTCCTTTTAATATCCCGAAACAGAAACTCGGGATTCACTACAGTACTTATTAACAGAAAAAAATAACCATTACCAATACAGAACATTTAATGGGACTATCCCGATTTGGATAGAGTCTCAAAAATAAAAGTCTGAGTACTATGGAATTTAAGGCTAAAATATAGAGGAATAGTGTATTGAGTCGTTTGGACGTCAACGTCAAAATTGTTTATCTAGTTTTAAGATTTCGGGTCATTGACTTCCTGGCCCACATGCTGTACTTAATAACGAGAGATAAATTTCACCTACACATTATTATTATAAAATAAAAGTCTGGTTTTATCCAGACACCGCATAATACAGCCTGGGGCACCGGTCTCCATTTTCACTTGAAGACTGGCGGGTTTAAGTTCTTTAAAGACGTATTGCATATATTGAGTTATTGCTCGACCCTAAGGTAGAGGATTTTAAGGGATTTTAACACAAAATTAAGCCGTTTTATTCTCCAAACTAATATCGGGATTGCCATTTTAATGAAAACTACTACATTACCCAGGGCCTATAGACAATATAACCATAATACTTTTAATTGCAGAACATGTACCCATAAATTACTGCATTTCTCATAAAGCAAATAACAATTATTTTCCAAAATTATGTGACCATTGGTTATATTCTTCCAATGATTCGAAACACAGACAACATAAGAAGTATGAAAGTACAATATGAATATTTATTGGCTATCTTACCATCCCAAATGCATGAAAAATGAAACCAGGTTGTCTAGAGAGAGTGCACACATCCTGTAGAGTTATAAGCCCTCGGTAAATATACTTATAGTTCATGTCTTGCGGTTTAGAAGATGGTATCGCGGGACAATGCTCATCAACTCGATTAAAACATAGACGCCATTTCGTTTCAATTCCTATAACACAAGGGGTCCCAACCGTATAAATATGCCAACCTGAGATATATTTACCACCAAGGGTTAAATATCACCAACCTAGGTGATAAATTGAAATATTCTGGATTGTTTTATTTTTGACATATTTTTCCAAGTACGTGTATAATGGGTTTTTTTTAAATCTAAAGTTGAGAAAAAATAGGCGGAATATGTTATGTGTTATTATTTTTATGTGAACATCAAAAAACATTATTTTAAAATCAGGTCTTTGTTGTTATGTATTATTATTTTTATTTGAAGTTGAGAAGAAAATAGGTGGGATATGTTATGTTTATCATTTTTATTTTAAAATCAAAAAAACATATTTTAAAATCAATTCTTTGTTAGTTACTTTATTACAGTATAAGTGTAATCTAAAATTATTGAACAAAAGAGGTTGGAGATAAATTGACTTTGGAAAGATAGCAGGGCAGGTGTAGACGAGAAAAGTTCGAAACCCCTGCTATACGCATGGTTGACGTATAAACTTAGGTATTAACATACATAATGCAAGAGCTAAATTTGCCTATTGAATTAGACATTAATTAACTTATCCAAACCATGATCAACTCTCGATGTCATCGCTAGTCTGTGATATTTACTGGATTAAGATTCGATTTGCTGCGATATTTACTGGATTAAGATTCGATTTGCTGCTCAACTTTCACTCATGATTTAATCATGAAATGGATAATTGAGTCTATGATTATTATCGTACCGACTTTAGTAATGTTCATCTAGGCTAGATTTTTATCGTACCGACTTTAGTAATGATCATCTAGGCTAGTTCGAAAATTCAATCGCTAAATTCTCGGTTCAGAGTGGATCAATTTGACTGAAATGTTTAGCAAATTCCATTTACATTAGTCTATCTAGTTTTTAACTATTATAGTGAGAACTGTCAACTCTTTATATAATCTCCCATAATGTATCTTTTCTAGATATGAAAACAAAAATTAAATATGTATTTGAATCGGACTGGAGACCAAAGGGAAAGGCACCAGTCCATTTATTCGAATACAAAAACGTAACTGAAATTTTAGATGAGTACATAGTCCTCCTGATGAGACCAGAAAAATAGAGGTTCGCTTGTGTCTATATTTGAGTGCACGTGAAAGAAAACCTGGTAGTTGGAATTGCAAGGGGGTATCTGCCCAGGCAATATTTTTCAATTGCTTTGTACAGAAAAAAAACTACCGCATGTTAGTCCCAAAATGACCAGACTATAAACTCCATTCCGTTTTTACTTTATCTTCATGATACAATGTCCACAGATTAAACAAAACAACTTACCTCTCTATCTTAAATCATATCCATAAAATATCACAAACAACCTTAATTATTGTCAAACAGATGACAACTTCCAGTTCGATTATAGAAAAATTATCCTTATAAACATTAAAACAACAAACATTCACCTCCACGGTCCAAAGATCTGAAACAGACTTGAATTTGTCATTTAATTTTTATACTTTTCTTGTGCACCCTGTTGTTAGTTACTGGGAGTCGACGATTCTGTTCACATTAACGTCATTTAACTGATATTATATAGTATACCAACACACATCTGTTGTCCACGCCTCTTTTACTCGATTATCTAATCAAAAATATAGAGAATTCTTTTAAAGCCGATAGTAGAGTATAGTAACGCGAGCTGTCGACTACACTCCACGCTTATACGATATCTCGATACTGACTTGAATGAAACATCACTGACACAATTCTACAGTAACTCACGTGGTAATGACTGGATAATTGAATATAGCAGTATAAGTAGCCTTGATTGATATCAGGAATCCTCTTAACTATTCCAACTCGAATAGTAACTCAAGCAGGGCCGTATGTAGGATTTTAAAAGTAAGGGGGGGGGGGCAACGGAAACGGAACGCTGGGGCGCCATAGCCTGCACGTAAGTGATATAAGAAATGAAATGAAATGAAATGGGGTTTAACGTCCTACTCTTATGCACCTAACCTGGGCTAATGGAAGACGGGCATACGCCATACAGTGTGCTATGAGGGTAATTTTGCCCGGGCAGCGGCGCTACGGCCTACTCTTATATCGAATTCCAACTGCCAAGGGATCTTTTACGTGCACTCCAATGTGTACACGGGACCTTGGTTTTTCGTCCCATCCGAACGACTAGGCAGCTGTCCTTGTCAGGCCCTCCTTTATCACTGACAAGGGGAAATCACGCCGGAAAATCGAGATGAACTTTCTCGGCCAATGCAGGGATCGAACACCCGACCTCCAGGCTAGCGAACCAGCGCCTTATCCACTTAGCCACCGTGATTCCGTGATATAAGAAAGTTTGGATCAGGGCAAACGCACCCATTGGCGTGTGGGCGCCCTTAAAATCGACCAACTGATCAGTGCCTGTGTGATTATAATCAAGTGTTATTTTATAATTGAAAGATTGTCAAATTATCTTTTTTAGAATGGCAGGGGGGGGGGGAGGGGGGTGCGGCTTATTTTTCTGGGGAGAGCAATGTACTCCCTGCACCCCCGCTAGATACGACCCTGAACTCAAGGGCCAACTAAATCACCAATTACTGCCAGGGATTCAATAAAATTCAAGTGATTGGAACAGATCGAACTTATCAGTACTGAAAACGTCTTGGGAATTGCTGGAAAATCAGATAATAGTATAGTACGATAGTCTTGATTGACATGCTGATCGAGTAGTTCATCATATAATACTCTGAAACACGGGAACTCTGGCCAAAATGAACAGTATAATATATTACTATCACCATGAGGGAATACTTTAATTATATAGAAAACTTAGCTTTTCCAATCTTCTCTGAGCCAAGATGGGGGGGGGGTGCGAATACTTAAGACGTGAGTGCTGTATCATCAGGTCTGTCATTGGTTAGGGTCGCCTGTCCAACCTGGTGGTTTTTCTCTGGGTCTTCCGGTTTGCTCCAACTGGTAAAGATCCTTACCTATGTGTTAGTCCTGAATTGACCTAGTTTGTATAGAGTGAACGTTAAATCCCGCCCCCCTCCCTCTGAGTCAAGGAAGCATTTTAAGATCTGCATAACCTTCGCCAAGGAGTGTTTGTCAGTCACCTACAAATATAGCTTTGATTGGTAAAATTGCATTGTCTGTAATCAGATGAGTTCACAGTTTTTTCCAAAAATTATAAATTTTAGGAAACCTGTCAAGTGTCTAGTAATATCCCACTATTCCCTTCTCAAATGGACCATTATACCATCAGCTAACACGTGCTCAGTGAATTTAACAATCATTTAACAATGTATTTAATTTGGTATTTTATGAGATTGGTATAAGACTTAACGATCTCTGGAATGGATAAATAAAAAACCCTGAAACTGATCAGCTAATTTAAATGTTACAGGATAGTACACGCAACATACACCAATTTTCACAAACCCTAGTTCAGATGGCATCTCAGGAATTACTATTATTTTGTAACAAAAATAAAGATGGGTTAGATTTCTAAAGATTAATGGGGGGTTGGAATGGCCTAGTGGTCTAGAGTGCCGCGCTTCGACCCCTAGCAGGCCGTTCACCTCTGGCTTGCGGCTGTGGTTTCGATCCCTGGTGTGAGCGTATGTGGCATGGAGATAGGGGCGCCTTCTCAACCTCGTGGGTTTCCTCCGGGCACTCCGGTTTCCGCCCACTGCTAAAGACCCCTACGCGCAAGCGAATTATTGAAACCATATGTTAGTCCCGAAAAGACCTAGTTTGTGTCGAGTGGACGTTAAACCCCATTTCTCTCTCTCTAAAGATTAACACAGGAGACTTTATGAAACAAAATCCAAAGAAAATCTGTAAACGTGTTAACCACATACTGTGTTCCATATATTCAGCTGTATCTTGCACTATATTGATTTATTTCTCATTGTGAATGTAAAACTGTGGTTAAAATGACAAAACTGATTAAGAATTTATGCATTTAACTGTTTGTCCTATTTGTCTTATGGATTTTGTCATAAGTACTTGTCTGACAAGTCAATCCAATTTCCTTTGTACCTAATTGATTGAAATAGGTTGAACCAAACTGTTGCCACCAACAATTACAATCACTGAATGAATCATAGACATAAGAACTGCAACTGTAGTGTTGTCCAGACCATTTTGTAAACCTACCCCTTGAAATGACAAGAACTGGACAAAACTGGTTAAAGGGCAGTCATGCAACAGATTTGACAAACCCCAATACAGGTACATACCGACAGTAAATTAGTAGGCTGTGGAATTTAAGTGTTGCAGATGACAGACGTCCTGGAAGGCCTGGTCACCAACCGCAACCATTCACGAAAACATTACCCGGGTGCGTGATATGGAAACCATCGACTTTGTACGGGTATTTCACAGATAGTCTCAGAACTTTTCAACCAGCCCTCGTACATGTACCATAAGATTCGAACAGTAAGAACTGGTTGCCATGTACCTCGATTTATTTCGTTAATATTATTCACCTCTAACGGGTGGTTGTAAATAGCAATTTAAACAATTAAACTTATATTATGGACGAGTTCTAATTAACAGTTATATTATCAATGAAACCTTTATTAAAAGCAGGATCTAATTATCGCAATTTATAGTATTGATTGTTCTGAATAGTAATTTAATTATCAATGATACTTCTATTAGGGACGTCTTCTGTCGAAATGAAATGGGGATGTTCCTCTGTCCTGCTCCGACTGGTATAACGAAGATGGGCATACGCCATACGGCCTACTCTTATATCAAGCGATCTTTTACACGCGCGCCAATGTTTACACGAGGCCTAGGTTTTTCGTCCCATCGAACGACCAGGTAGCTTCTTTAATTGGCATTTAGTAATTGGACATATTAACACAAGGTACAATTTTATGGATACACAATTACTGAGTTTAATACGAAGCGACGTTTCGACGAGGATACTCTCGTCTTTATCAAACAAATGATTCAGGTTTGCTTGAAAAAGACGAGTATCCTCGTTGTGTTGACTAGATAGCTGTTCTTGTCAGGCCGTCCGACCAGCACCACAGGCAAGGGGAAACCATGTCGGAAAATCACGATTAACTTTCTTAGCCAAGACCAGCTTCGAACCTTCGGGGTCTGCTTGGCAGACTTGTTGCTAGGCCATCGGCTTTGATTTTTGATGTAACGCTACATTTTAAAGATGCCTTCGATGACCTCATGCTCATACTTGTAACTGATAAATATTAACAATATATTTTGCGACTTAGTCGTCAACAGTAACGATAATAAAAATCACTTACATAATAAATACAGTTCATTGGAGATTGACTGGCTGTTTCAAATACAATGTTATGTGGCTTTACATTTTGAAGTATGTTGTAGGATACAACACGTTTTTGTATTTAAATCTCAGTTATAACTAGCAATATTCGTTGTATGATAAGTCTGGCTATAGGCAATATTCTGTCGCATATTAAAACACATGGTTAGTAAAGTCTGTATTAAAGGAGCTAAATCGCGTATATTTGGGACCTAGAAATATTGTAATAATGTAATCGGATTGTATATGAACTGATTTACATGTAAATGTTTCCGTTTTGACTCTTATTTTAAATCAGTTATGTCCAGCGAAATACTGCTTGAGTCTCAACCGAATATAAATTTCTAGTGTCTGGTTATTCCAGTCTATTTCGCATGCTCGTCAGATAAGTTATGACGCCGCCGTTTAACATGAATTGTGCAATGTGTCTAGCCTCGTTCTTTCTGGTCACTTGCTACAAGTCATGCTGAAACGAACTATGGTACACGAGTATTGGATGCCAGAAGCCTACCTTTTCAAGGTAAGATAACAACATCAATATTGATTTGAATTGATAAATAATTCGCGTTTTCAACGTGCAAGACTTTGGATTGATATTGAGACTTAGCTACTTTAAAACTGGTTGTTCATTTTTTCTTTCTAATAACGTAAATTTGCAATTTTGTGTAATAAAATACTAGTTTAATAACCGCTGTGGAAACAGCTCATTAACTTCTATATTAATGGGATTTTCGATTTGTAATTGACAATGAGCGAAACATATAATCCAACTGGAAAACAATATATTATAAAATCGATTTAAAATGAATCCAGTAAACAGATGTGACATCAGATGTATAAACACCGTAAACTAGATCTAAGATTCGTTCTTACAATTACATATTTCACTGGACAATAAATAGTTATACAATCATAAAACGTTTGAGACAAGGGGGGAGGGTAACGTCTATTAGACACAAATTAAATCATTTCAGGATTTTATACAGAGGGAAGAAACCGGGAGAAACAGCAATTTATCCGTACCTTGGCCTTGAGAAATCATGTCATCACAGCAAATCAGATCAGCGCTCGTCTTCAAACAGACACTGGTGTGAGAGTGAGTGGCCAGACGATTCGGAATCGACTGCATAGGAGTCACCTTCGCGCCCGACGTTCTCGTGTGATCCCTTGTTTGAGAGATCATCACATTCAGGCAAGACGTCGTTGGTGTAGGGATTGTCAACACTGGGATAATCGACGCTGGAGCAATGTGATGTTTTCAGATGAGTCAAGGTTCACTGTTGATTTTTTGGACAGACGTAGGAGGGTGTGGCGTCGTCGAAACGAGCGCTTCCAAGACGTTAACGTCATCAGACATGATCGATTTGGGGGTGGTTCTGTTATGGTGTGGGGAGGCATCACTGTTGCAGGAAGAACGGCTTTACATGTTGTTGCAGGGCGTGTTGCAGGCCAGTACTACCGGGACAACATCTTGGCAGTCCATGTTGTGCCGTTCGCACGACGTCATGGCCGCCGTTTCATCTTCCAGGATGACAACGCAAGATGTCACAGGGCCAGGATCGTTACAGGTTACCTCCAACAACAGAACATCACCACATTACCTTGGCCAGCACTGAGTCCCGACCTCTCCCCCATCGAGCATGTCTGGGACATGCTTGGACAGAGGTTACGTCAACGTCAACAACGTCCTGCCAATGTCCAAGAACTTGCTGCTGCGTTGCAACAGGAATGGGACAATCTGGACCAAAATGACCTTAGACGTCTCATTAGGAGTATGCCACGTCGGATCAATGCATGTTTGGCAAACAGAGGAGGATTTACCCGTTACTGACTTTGTTGTGATGCTGTGGTAACTTTGCTGTTTGACCCCGGGTATCATTTTACCCTTATAATGGTCAGTCTGTGCCTTATTTAGTCTAACGATCATTTGGAATAAATCGATGAATGTGAACTTCATTTCATTTTGTCATTTGTTTCTTCGTCAGTTTCATTAGGTGACTTTAATAACACTTAGAAATCAAATATCCCCTACTTTTTTGAATAGTATAGATTATAACGGTTCGGCCCTTGAATGATTCAATCTAAAAATGGAGAGGCTAAGACTCGAATCACCAGTACAGTTGCTGCGATCAATGCACACATCTTGTCAAATCTAACCATTAATAATTTTGCTCAAAATAGAGTAATTTGAATTTAAAATTTTAATATACTAATCATTTTGCATTATTTAATTTTGAAATATTTTAGCTAGAGCTAGAACGGTCAGCTCTTTATACAACTTGATAAAGAGCTTTAAGGCGAGAGGTAATTATAACGCAACAATAACTACTACTACGGTCACAAAGTTTCGGTGACAGAGGTAGTCAGTCTGTGTAAAATCGCTGTCACTCAATAGTTTGATGGATTTTGTTTCTGGGTCAACCCCCTCTCAAACAGTCTAGAAAAAGGTACAGTGTTTATAGGCATTGGAGAATTAACGGGCCGTGGTTCGAAATAGATTAATCAAGAGGACGAGCGGTTGTTCACATATATGATTATAAGAAATTACTGTATTAAAGGAGCTAAATCGCTTACATTCAATCGTTTCTCTTTTACTATAATTTTCTAATCAGTTATTTTCGACGAAATACGCCAGAGGTCTGGTTATTCCAGTCTACACCGATAGTATTAATTGCGCATACTCCCTAGATAAAAGTATGGCGTCGCCGTTTGACATGTGGAATATGTCTAGTCCCTTTTTTTACAGATGGCACTGAAATGCATTATGGTACACAATTCGTGTTTGGAATAAATATATAATTTGGCCTAAATATAGGATATGAGAAGCCCATCTTTTTCCGGTAAGATCACAGCATCAATGTTGATTTAAATTGACAAATAATTTGTGTTTTCAATGTCCAAGACTTTGGATGATATTAAGTTAGAGACTACGTTAATTACCACCGGAGTTAATTTGGAAAATGAAATGAAATGAGATGGGGTTTAACGTCCTACTCTTCTGCACATGGCCTAATGGAAGACGGGCATACGCCATACGGTGTGCTATGAGGGAAATTTTTTCCCGGGCAGCGGAGCTACGGCCTACTCTTATATCGAATTCCAACTGGCAAGTGATCTTTTACGTGCACGCCAATGTGTACACGGGACCTCGGTTTTTCGTCCCATCCGAACGACTAGGCAGTTTAACTTGTCAGGCCCTCCTTCTGCATCACTGACAAGGGGAAAACCACGCCGAGGAGTTAATTTGGTATGTCGATATGTGCCAACTGTGTCGAGGCAAAAAGTTTCAAATCTCCCTGTCAACAAGTGAGTGTTTGGGCCAGTAAGATAAAGAAAACATGATCCTTGCCGTTATGAAATGAAAGGATCATACAACGTTTCTGGGCGGTTCAATGCAACCATACATTAATTTTATCAACGAAATATTTAGAGTAGTTAACACACACAAATATTAATTATTTTAATTGCATCCGGAATTCACACACTTCCCTCATGTGAAAGATCTCATTTATTATTTAATCATATAGACAACGGTCCTAACAGGTTTATCGGTTGTCATGGCATAATCTTTTGATAATATTCATTACCCATTATATTACACGGTTTATCGGAACAACGGTCGCTAGTCAAATTATTGGTGGAATGGAGTGTTGAGATCGCTTCCATATCCTCTTGATGCTATCAAAGTCTATGTTTGAATACTGTTCTCATAAAAAATACTTCAGCATCATTAACTAATGGCATATTTGCGTTTGCAAATGTAAATAATTCAATTGTTCGAATACATGAATCAACCACTCTACTCTAAACATTACATAACATTACTGCACATTATAGCTAGATAAAAGTATAATCAAAAACGAAGAAAGAAAACCTAAGAATTATTGAAGATTAATCTAGTCATGCTTCTCTGTGTTTACGAAGAAGTAGCATATATACTACTCAAAAGAAGTTAAGTGTCAACCAATTATTTTTGTTTGACATTTTATTAGACACGGGGAACATGTAAATCCAAACTTTTAAGCACACTTTTGGTCAGAATGAGTTCAATATGTCTCAATGTTGAGTCTGTTATGCAAAGCATATGCACTTTTTATGTTCGATAACTTTGTTAATAACGAGTGAAACCACCACGTGCTCGTAAGCAGTCGACACAACGACGAGGCATGCTGTCGATCAGAAGTCGAAATTTCAGCCCACACCATTACCGTACCACCTCCAAAGCGATGGCGTTGCCTGACGTTGACATAGGTAAATCTTTCTGTAATGCAAATCAGGACTCATCAGTGAAGAGTACCTGCCCCATTGTCGCCGTCTATAGTCTCTATGACGTGTGCACCAGTCACGACGTGCTGCCCTGTGACGTTGAAGAAGAGGTGGTCGAACCGCTTGTCGTCGAGATCGAATGTTGTGGGCTTGCAGACGATTTCTTATTGTCTGAACACCACTTGCATTTCGCAGTTCATGTCTCAGACATCTCGCTATAACAACGCGCTAACGTCTTGACGTTGCGACGTTGATCTTGGCCTACCAGACCGTGGGCGAATCTGAATTGAATTGGTTGCCTGGAAACGCTGCCATAGTCTCCCAACCACACCCTGGCTACAACAGATTCTTTGTGCCACATTCCTCTGTGTAAAAACAATGCTGAAGCCACGCAATGGCTCTTACTCTGTCAAGTTCACTCAGCTGAAATTTCAACTGAGAGCAGCACGGTCATAGAAGGTTTTTTATGCCAAAACTGTTCATGGAAAATGCATAGTGCACGTGCAAGGACATAATCAACTCCAAAAAGTCGTACCCTACTGCGTTTGGGCGATGCACACAGTTTTGTGGAGCCGTGTTTTGAGCTTCAGTTTATGGTTTCTGAAGAGACTATCAAAATCGTTTTATTTGAAAATGACATATGCCTTGTATACAGGTTTTGTCGTCAGGATATCGTTGATCCAATTTTGACACAATTTCCGCCAATAATTTTATATATATCTGATATGTGCATAGACACTTACCTGGTTGAAAAAAAGGTTTGATCCTTAACTTCTTTTGAGTAGTATATCAAACCCTGAGTTGGTCTTTTGTTGTAAAGACTAACTCACGGCAGGTGAATCAACAAACAAAGTTGGCTATGTCCTCAGATTTTATAACAAGAAGACACACACTGATTGAAAACAGCTACTATATTTAAGGCGATGTTTTTTGGAAGAGTATTCTTGATATAGTTGAGAGAATACTCTTCGAAATATAGCTGTTTTCTATCAGTCATTCGTAGATTAAATTTTATAAGTTTATTTTGTCGGGAGGGCTCAGTGGGTAATACTTAGGTTCGTTAACCTTGGGGTCCAATGTTCGATGCCTGTGTTAACCGAGAATCTTCAGCAGGATTTTCCGTCGTAGTTCCCCTAATCAGTGGTGAAGGACGGGTGTCTAGCAACTGACTATATATAATCGTTCAAATGTAAAAGAGCCCCTATGTTATGGAAGGGTATCGCTGCCAATATTAAATGCTCTGCTACAATGTCTTTTCCATTGATTATATGTAAAAAGTACAATGTATAAAGTCAAAATACCTTTAAGGCAAGAGTTAATTGTAAAACGGCAAATGTTAAGTGTCAAATGGCAAATGTTTAGTAGGAAAGTGCTTTTGTTTTTTCGTGTCAACATTTTAAAGTTCTCTCATTACGTTTTACTTTAGCGTTCTGCCACATCCCATTTGTCTCTCACGCTAATTTCTACATAGCACTTTTCGCACAGCATCAACTGCGATATGCAAAAGTAGGATACCACGTGACTTATTAACCCATACGGAGACCTGGACAAGCCAGAACAAGGATATTCACCACACTATAACAAGAAATCAGCCTAGCACACAATAAGAAATTTACTTACCTTGCCAAACGATCAAATTTGGATGATACTTTACTATGATTACGGGGGTTTCATATATTAGTGAAAGGCACGTTCATTTCTATACGTAATTATGGAACTAGTGTTCTGGTACAATCGTATTTTCATAATTTAAATCCAATAAATATTACATAGTCATAGAGAGTTGATTATGGTCTAGTGGATTAGATAATTTGTCTAATTTCTAATTTAGATAATATGTAAGACCTACACTAGGCAGATTTAGCTCTTGCATACTGCATGTTTTAATGACTGTATGGGTGGGTGTGTGTGTGTGGGGGGGGTATTCAGTGTTGAAATACGAGTCTTGATAGAAAAAACAATCCAAAATATTAAAATAATTGAAAATCAGGTTCATTGCTCTTTTCAAATATACAAATAATTTTCTGACACATCATACTCTCTGCAAAACGAACAAAGATGGCTGGAACTAAAATCTATTGCCATGATTGCGAAGCGGGGGGTAGGGGGTATTAAATGTTAAAATACGGGTCTAAGTCAGAAATTCTCGATACCATGCTACCTATCCCTAAAAGCACGTCCATTGCTCCTTAAAATTGTGTTAATAATATACTTGCACATTCAGATTGGCGTACCATGAAAAACATCGAGTGGTACGATTAGGGGTATTCAAGTACAAATACTGGTCTAAATATGAAATTCCAGACACCATGTTACGTATCACTAATTGCCTTTTTCAAATATGGGGGCGGGGGGGGGCTAAACTAAACATGCAGAGCTTAATCAAAAATTCTTTATGTCCATAAAACAATGTATAGTCCTTCCTCCTTTTAAAAATATTATTTATTTCTCGGACACAGTGCTTATACATTAGTAGTTTTTGTTAATGGAACAAAGTTAATTAGGCTGAATTCAACTCTGTTTATAGAGAGACCAGGAAGAGAGGGGGTGTTTAAAATGTCAAAGTACGGGTATTAATACGAAATTCCAGATATTGTGTTATAAATTACTGGAAAGTAGGTTTCCTAGAACATTCATGATTATGCACGGTCGTCCAGATAGTTTCTTAAAGTGTGCCAGCTTGTTTTCCTGTTATCATGCGGTGAACATCTTTAAAGTATGCTAGGTTTCTGTATATGTTAATGTGTCACGTGATATCGTACATTTGCATATGAAAGTTGATGCTGTGCGAAAGATGCTATGTAATAAGCGTGGAGGACAAATGAGATGTGTCAGAGTGCAAATGTAAAATCTAACGAGAAAAATGTAAAATGTAGACACGTCAATAACAGCATTTGTCATTTGACGCTTAACATTTGACGTTTTGCATTTAACTCTTGCCTTAGGGGTATTTTTACTTTATCATTATCGGTACTTGGACGTTGTACATTGTACTTTTTACATATAATCAATGGAAACGACATTGTCCCAGAGAATTTAATATTGGCAGCGAAACCCTTCCATACTATGTAGGCCAACCCAATCGTTGCAGAACAGTACCCCGTTAAACCTCATTTTATTTTGTTTCATTCCATGACAATTTGTCTTCGTTGAGAATAAAGCTCTGTTTTGTATTTTACTGTTTACACTGTAAGACAAAAACGAAACTAAAAGTATATAACAGCCCCGCTTAATATTTTTAAATAAAATATTTAATCACACGGGCACTGCCCTATC
Organism: Patella ulyssiponensis; assembly: GCA_963678685.1. Classification (NCBI taxonomy): domain Eukaryota; kingdom Metazoa; phylum Mollusca; class Gastropoda; family Patellidae; genus Patella; species Patella ulyssiponensis. The sequence continues at coordinate 27,514,298 of OY783227.1, read as the reverse complement.
ATTTACGTAAAAGCATACTCAGTCAACCCAATTCAATATTTACCCGAATAGAGGAGCTTTATTTCTTCCAATATTAAAAGAAAGTACAGCTCGTTGCTAAAGTAATCTGTTGTTAATAGTAAACGCTATTCCCCAGACAGGCGACATAATTTAATAATACTTTAACTGCCGTCTTTACCGATTAACGTCAACAGACTGAACCGACACTGAAGATATCACTGGTTCGCGTCTGTTAGAAATCAAATGAAGGGAAATGGGGTTTAACGCCCTACTGCTTTGCTCCTAAACTGGGCTAATGAAGACGGGCATGAGGAAAATTTTTGCCCGCGCTACGGCCTACTCTTACATCGAATTCCAACTGCCAAGGGATCTTTCACGTGCACGCCAATTTGTACATGGGACCTCGGTCTTTTCGTCCCGTACGAACAACTAGACAGTTATCATTGTCAGTCCCTCCGTCCTGTGTTAATGGGTGATAAATATGTTAATATCATGAAAAAGCCCACCATTTTCTCTATCACCTCTGTTGACTGTGGTTAGGTGTAGTTCAATAGCGGGGAATGAGGTTTATTAGAGACTTTTGGCAAGCGTAAATTCCTGGTCCATATCGACTTTGCGTGTGACGTCATCAATGCGTGTGTATTTCTCATACGTGATACAGCACACAGGTACGGCAACACTTATCGAACAACTTTCATACGGAAAAGGTCCGTATAACATCGTCGTCTTTTACCCAATTTTTGCTACTTTTAGACGCTGAAATGTTGTGCCGTAGCGTTTTCACGAATCAACGTGTGTCCTAGAACACGAAGGTGTATATTTGATGTGATTTAAACCATGATAAAGACAGGAATTTCGATAAGCTTTTCGCGGAATTTTAAGGAGGTGGGGCCTTGAAAATTTGTAAAAGGGGTGTAAACTTTCTGAAATCATACATCAGTGAAACCAAAGATTGCTGTGTAGTCGAAGATTTTTAAAAAGATTCGATACTATTTTATTTTTTAATTTTAAATCGCTTAGCACCTGTCAAGCCACTTTACTCCCTTTAGGAGTTTGTAGGCTAGGCACTTGACTGGTACTGATGCTGATCTTGGTAGATAACTACCATCATGCTCACGTAATAGGACTAAGTTCAGCTCTGCTACACATACGTGTACGGCGCGAAAATCTGCCCAAACTCTAAAACTACATTGACACAACGTATCACGTGGCGATACGGATACGTGATATAGCGGGGGGAAATTGTACTTGTCAAAAGTGTCTATTGTCTCGTCCATTACGTATGGTGAAGCTAAAAGAAAATGAAAATAAATTAGCCATAACATTACTACAGACTGGTATAAAAATCGTCTACATGATAAACATCAACAATAAATTATTGACATGTCTGTTAGCTATGGTGGCTGATTGGTATCATGTCGTATTGTCGTGATGTCGCCTTTCATAACCCGACAACCCGACAACCCGACATCACGACATTTCTACCCGACAACACGACAACCCGACAACCCGACATCACGACATTTCTACCCGACATCACGACATTTTTACCCGACATTACGACACTAAAAATGTCGTGATGTCGGGTAAAAATGTCACAATGTCGGGTAAAAATGTCGTATTGTCGGGTTGTCGGGTTGCCGGGTTGTCGTGATGTCGGGTTGTCGTGATGTCGGGTTGTCAGGTTGTCGGGTTGTCGCGTTATGGAACAAAAAACTGGCAATAAAGAAAATGGTTGATCAAGTGGAAGTAGATTCACACTCACATTGCAGTTTGAGTTGCATTCGTATCCATTTGTATACGTCCACATTCATAATGTGAACCGTCTTCATTAGCTCAGTCGGATCAGAACAGTAGGACGTTAAACCCCATTTCAGTTCATAATGTGAACATATTATGCCGCCGCCCATTTTATTTCAGAATGTGAACACATTATGCCGCCGCCCTTGTCTGTGTGTCTGTCATTGAGTCAAGTGGTGTGGTTTCCAGCCCAAGCTTGTCCATGACAAAGAGTAGGGTCGTCTGTCTAACCTCGTGGGTTTTCTCCGGGTGCATGCCCTACCCCGCGGGGTGGTGCCAATCCCGCTTTTTTGTTATTATTTTGTCTGTAAATATTCTACAGGTTGCAATTATTAACACATTTTGTTCAAATTCGGCATGATCAATCATTTCAATAACAGGATGGTACCTATATTTATATTTAGTCTGTAAACACTCTACAGGCCGCGATTCTTAATGGATTTTCTTCAAATTTGGCATGAGCATTATTTTTAAAGAGACAATGGCACCTACTGATGTAAATGCATGCCCGACCCATAGGGGCGTTGTCACGCCCACTTTTCGTGCATATTTTGTCTGTAAACACCTTTCAGACTGTAATTGTTATGAGATTTTAATCAGATTTGGCATGATCAAGACAGGATGGTAAACACCCTACAGGCTGTAAATTTTATACGCCCACATTGAAATATATCAAGGGCCATAACTCTGGTAGTAATTATTGGACATCGCTGAAAATCATTAGGCGTCTTCGTCGCATGAACTTACACACTGTGCATCAATTTCAAGCGAATCGGATGACAACGTTAGCATCTAGAGCGTCCACAAGATTTTAAAAAGTGAAACGTGATCATGGGCCATAACTTTGAAAATAATGCTCATGCCAGTCCTTGTGACTAAAGTTATTATCCGATTGATTTGAAATTTATACCAAGTGTTTATGTTCATGAAACTCTGGCAGTAATTATCTGGCAGTGAAAATCAATGGGCTTCTACGTCTCATGGCCATAAACATTGTATATAAATTTGAAATCAATCCGATGATAACTTTAGGCCCCAGAGAGTCCACAATCTGACCGACGGGCGGTGTGACGGACAGACGGGGGTGACGACGATTTATTTAAATGTGGACGTATGAAATTTGCAACCTGTAGGGTGTTTACCATTCTGTCTTGATCAAGCTAAAACTGAACAAAATCTCATAAGAATTACAGCCTGAAAGGTGTTTTCAGACAAAATATTCACGAAAAGTGGGCGTGACAACGCCCCTATGGGTCGGGCATGCATTTATATCAGTAGGTGCCATTGTCTCTTTAAAAATAATGCTCATGCCAAATTTGAAGAAAATCCATTAAGAATCGCGGTCTGTAGAGTGTTTACAGAATAAATATAAATATAGGTACCATCCTGTTATTGAAATGATTGATCATGCCGAATTTGAACAAAATGTGTTAATAATTGCAACCTGTAGAATATTTACAGACAAAATAATAACAAAAAAGCGGGATTGGCACCACCCCGCGGGGTAGGGCATGCACCCGGAGAAAACCCACGAGGTTAGACAGACGACCCTACTCTTTGTCATGGACAAGCTTGGGCTGGAAACCACACCACTTGACTCAATGACAGACACACAGTCAAGGGCGGCGGCATAATATGTTCACATTATGAAATAAAATGGGCGGCGGCATAATATGTTCACATTATGAACTGAAATGGGGTTTAACGTCCTACTGTTCTGATCCGAGTGAGCTAATGAAGACGGTTCACATTATGAATGTGGACGTATACAAATGGATACGAATGCAACTCAAACTGCAATGTGAGTGTGAATCTACTTCCACTTGATCAACCATTTTCTTTATTGCCAGTTTTTTGTTCCATAACGCGACAACCCGACAACCCGACATCACGACATCACGACAACCCGACAATACGACATTTTTACCCGACATCACGACATTTTTACCCGACATCACGACATTTTTAGTGTCGTAATGTCGGGTAAAAATGTCGTGATGTCGGGTTGTCGGCTTGACGGGTTGTCGTGTTGTCGGGTAGAAATGTCGTGATGTCGGGTTGTCGGGTTGTCGGGTTATGAAAGGCGACACCACGACAATACGACATGATACCAATCAGCCACCATAGTTAGCAAATCCGTCTCAGAAGTAATATAGTCAATAAGCATGGTTAATTGCGGTCGAAATGATCCATGTATCGCGTTACACGTCTCTCGTCGGAACTTATTTTATCCAATAACAAACCAAGAAATATTTGTCCGATTCTGTTTTTGTCGACATGTGAACAATCGAAATCCATTTCATTTAGGAAACAAAGCATAATATAAACGGGCATTTGATTTGAGAAATTGCTGCGGAAAGGTTGCGAAAACGTCGCTTATTAATCAAAATTTATTTCGCATATTTTCTCACTCGCAGAAACGTTCAAATGTAAAAGGTTTCATTACATTTGCATTAGACGGGAAACGCGCATGGAAACCTGCACATGGTTGGTCGCCCTTTTAAAAAGTAAATTCAATTTTAAAAGGAGAAATTAAAAAAATTATCTGCAATTTAAAAATACATTTTAGTTTACTTTTAGCAAACTGTCATTTTTATCCAGTCGTGCTAGCAATATACTTGGTGTTTGGGTCATCTATTTTCCGCCCTTCGGTGGGGTGGGGAGTCCAGAATCAGCCGTCAATGACCGAAGCTTAACGAAACTTGCTGGAAAACTATGGTGATGAGCTTAAAATCTAGAAAATCAGAAATCCACATCTTACTTTGAATGTTGGGGGCATCATTCTAGAAGGTCATATGCAAATATATTTCCTCGACTGTGTGTTACACTGTCCCGAAATTGACACCAGGCCCTCGCGCAAATGACGCAATGAACCCACCCATATCAAATGTTGATCACACTAAACCGAGACATACTTATCGAGTGTTTTTCTCACTTCAACCCAGTCCTGATTGACTGTCTTTTCTCGCTTCCACTGATTGTCTATATTGTATTACCACTTCGATCGGGCCCGTGTTCACAAAGCATTCACAGACTTAAGTTAAGAATTTACTCAAAATTTTTCGCCTTATTTTAACTAAAATATAGCCTTTTATAAAACTTTTGTTGTTTTGATATATTAGATATTAAATACATCAATAAGAAGCTATGTGCAAAGTTTTGGCTTTCGGGGGGAGGGGGACATACAAATATGGAATTTTGAATTTCGCGCAAAGATGGCTTCGAACTTGATCAACAGTCACAACAAGTACCCGAATCACACACGAAGGTTCACAACGATTTGAATTTGCTATCGTAGTCTATACCTACAGGCCGGGCCAAGGTCGTATGACGGCTGAAGGAACTGAATTGTCATTAATTACGATTGGAGCTTTTGGTGGTTTACACGCCTCTGCTCTGTAGAGTTTCTCGGGACTGACTCCAGGTGATGCCCTGATGTTGGTTCATGGGAAAAGCTTGAGCTTCTCAAATTCTGCTGTCTTCCCATCTCGGTGTCGTCGTACTCCAAAACAATGGCTACAGAGAGAGAAAGAGAGAATGGGGTTTAACGTCCACTCGACGTGGACTAACATGGTTTCAATTTTATTTCAATAAATAGCTTGCGCGTAGGGGTCTTTAGCAGTGGGAGGAAACCGGAGTGCCCGGAGGAAACCCATGAGGTTGAGAAGGCGCCCCCATCTCCATGCCACATACGCTCACACCAGGGCTCGAAACCACAGCCGCAAGCCAGAGGTGACCGGCCAGCTAGAGGTCGAAGCGCGGCACCCTAGACCACTAGGCCATCCCAACCCCCCACAATGGCTACACCACGGCAGTGAGAGGGCTCTACGTTAATTTCAGTTTGACAACAAATATTAATAAACTGTTTTGTAGAATCTTTAAAATAATTAAAGATCGATATCTCCATTACATCACCAAGACTTTTTGATGTTTTATATAAAACGGAACTATGTTTTGGAACTAAATACTTCATGGAACAGATATTCTTTAGGTTTTTTCTCTCATCATTTTGTAGAAAGAATGACAAGTACTTTTATCTTGAGTGACGATATTCTCAATATACTGTTAGTATCACACCCGCATACCAAATACATCTATTATTGTCTAAACAATATGGTATAATGCTGGAACTAGTCGTATCGTTAACAAATAATAGGCGGTTACGTATAGAGTGGGCTGGGTCAACGCTGTGTATAAAGTCTGTGATTTAGATAATGCAACCACATCAGACGTCAACATCATTAAACTGGCGTGCCCCCCCCCCCCCCGCCCCACACACCCTATGAGACAAGTAAAGTCTTGATAATCATTCCAGTGGAACCAAAGGGAATCAAAACTGCGAGTCTGTAGTTGTAAGATCTTGTGCAGATCTAAAATAAAATGGCACTCTGATACAATGTACGTAAAAGAATGATTATTTCTCACGCTACATCGTAATAACCATGTAATCTTGATCATTAATAATGATACATATAACTGTGGCCATTCTGTATTAACTATAATTATTATTTTTATGCTTCGGTCATTAAGAACAGTATTAAAATGATATTAACTCGTTGGGGATCGTCAAAGACCGGTTTCCATTAGAGTATACCAAATTTGACAATATCCCTTTAAGAGTCTTAGGGGAGTTGGGATGGTCTAGTGGTTTAGAGTGCCGCGCTTCGACCTCTAGCTGGCCGGTCACCTCTGGCTTGCGGCTGTGGTTTCGATCCCTGGTGTGAGCGTATGTGGCATGAAGATAGGGGCACTCCGGTTTCCTCCCAATGCTAAAGACACCTACGTGCAAGTGAATTATTGAAATAAAATTGAAACCATATGTTATTCCAAAATGACCTAGTTTGTGTCGAGTGGACGTTAAACCCCATTTCTCTCTCCTTCTCTCTCTCTCTCTCTCTCTCTCTCTCTCTCTTTTTAAGAATCTTAGTTTTTTTATACGCCCACATTTTCATGTGGACGTATTATGTCGTCGCCCCTGTCCGTCCGGACGTCCGTCCGTCCACAATTTGTTTGTGGACTCTCTACAGGTCACAATATTTATCTGATTTTGACGAAACTTGAAATATAGGTTTATCACCATAAGATCTCGGCTGCTTTCGATATTGGCATGTATCGGATCAAAACTTCATGGATTATGGCCCTTGATTGTACGAAAAATCACGTTTTTAGCTTGTGGACCCTATAGAGGTCACAATTTTGAACAGATTTTGATGAAACTTGACATGCATGTTTATAACCCAAAGATCTTGGTTCCTTTCGATATTTGCGCCTATCGGAACGTAACTTCCTGAATTATGGCCCCTGATTGTACGCAAAATTGCCTTTTTTTTTAGCTTGTGGTCCCTCTGGAGGTCACAATTATTTCCGATTTAAAAAAAAAACGTTTGATTATATCACCGTTACACCTTAAGGAAGGTTTGAGTTCGAATTTCGGGAAAATCGGACCAAAATTGACAGACAAAATGGCCGCCGTTTGTACGCGAATACTGTTAAAAAATGGTATATCATGGTTGTGGACCCTGTATAGGTCACAATTTTAATTCGATTTTGATGAAACTTGAAATGCATGGTTATAACCCAAAGATCTTGGCTCCTTTTGTTATTTGCGGATATCGGATCGTAACTTCAATTATGGCCCCTAATTTCCGAAAAATCGCCTATGGTCCCCCTGGAGGTCACAATTATTATCCGATTGAAAAAAACGCTTGACTCTATCACCGTTGCACCCTACGGAAGGTTAAGTTCGAATGTTGAGAAAATCGGACCATAAGTGCCAGACAAAATGGCCGTCGTTTGTACGCGAATAGTGTAAAAATATGGTACATCAAAGTTGTGGACCCTGTAGAGGTCACAATTTTAATTCGATTTTGATGAAACCTGAAATGCATGTTTATAACCTAAAGATCTTTATTCTTTTCGATATTTGCGCATATCAAATCGTAACTTAATGAATTATGGCCTTTGATTGTAGGAAAAATCACGTTCGGTATTGCTTGTTCTCTATCTATCTCTCGAACAATTATTATCCGATTTAAAAAAAACTCTGATTATATTACTGTTGCACCGTAAGGAAGGTTGAGTTCGAATTTTGTGAAAATCGTACCAAAATTGCCGGACTAAATGGTCGCCGATTGTACGCGAATAGTGTAAAAATATGGTATATCATGGTTATGGACTCTATACAGGTCACAATTCTTATCCGATTTTGACGAAAAGTCACATTTCTAGGTTGTGTACCGTCACACCATAATCATTGTCGGCTTCGAATTTCATGAAATTCAGACTGGAACTGACCAACAAAATGGCTGCTCCCAATACAGTATGAAATACAGGACTTAATGATATAGGAAAAATCACTTTCGGTATTGCTTGTTCTCTATCCATCTCTCGAAAATGTGGGCGTATCCTGCCTGGCAGTGCCAGCCTATCTTTTTATATGACATGCGCTCACCGGTAGCGTTAATAGAGTTAGCGTTTGGGTCCGATTTAGCTCTTCAGTTTTATAGTTCACTGTCTTTAGTACGAATGAGGGGGGGTGGGTGGCCGAATGGTTATCACATGCGTGCTGTATCATAAAACCTGTCATTGAGTCAACTGGTGTGGTTTCGAATCCCCGGTTGTACGTGACAAGGAATAGGGGCGCATATCCAACCTCGTGGGTTTTCTCCAATTGTTAAAGACCCTATGCGCAACCGAATTATTGAAATATGTTATTCCTGAAATGACCTAGTTTGTGTCGAGTGGACGTTAAACCCATCTCTCTCTCTCTCTCTCTCTCTCCCTCTCTCTTGTACGAAGAGATTTTGGTTTTGATTAGAAACTTTCCAAACATTGTGAAGTATTGATGGATTTATGTCTATTACTTAGTATTGTAAGAAGGTGATCATTATTTGACCTTATGGTGCGCTTGGGGATATATTCAGATATCATTGAGCCGGCATATTCTGGGGATGTCCCATCTTAAACATCGGTTTTTATTGATACTTGTTCAATTTACAACCACTGTAAATTTGGAGCCAGAGCCAAACACCGTCGGACATCAAAAGCTAATAAATTTTGGAGGGTGTTATTCCCAAATAGACATGCCTGTCCTAAGATCATTAGCATACAAAACGATTTTCGTTCAGACTGATTTGAAGTGTGTTGTCAACATCTAAATATCAATACTCGCCCAAACTTTATGTGTTACTATCTGACTTATCAACCCATTTTAATTGAATTTCATTTTGAATGTCCCTGTATAATCAAAATAGACTGACAAAGTTCACGACAAAGGGAAATCGGGTAGACATATTGTCAAACAGATTATCTATATTGGATTTACTGTGTGGAGGAGGAAATTAAAACTATACATTTATTGGAGGTCGAAATGAAATGAAATGTGGTTTAACATCCCACTTTTTTGGCATCAACTGGGGTCAAGATGATAGTGTCCGAATTTAATGTTGATAAAAACCTAATAGCTACCAGAGATATGTTCAGTATTCAAAGAAAACTCACATTTTAATTACACATATTAACTTTGCTCGAAGCAAGATAACGAGTTCAATAATAGAAAAATACACGACATTAAGATTTACACTTGCAAGCCAAGATTGTGTAATTTCAAATTGACTGGTGATAATAAATTCAGAACAAAAATATAGGCCTGCTTAGCTGCCATGTGCATTTGTTGAAGCATCAACTTTTGAGTTTCCTAGGACTGTGCGTGGCAGATCTGGACCGGACAGGGAAGAGAAATCACTTCTTGCCTTCGCCATCCCGATTAGAAATCTGGTTCTATCGCGGCTTGGCTTCATTATGAGTTCATTGAGCGAATGCAAAGAATGAAAACGGCGAAGCCCCGAGATTAATATCGTTTGTCGTCGCCTTCACCTTTTTCAGATAACACTGCTTTCGGTTGGTATGAAAACCCGAGGCCTCGTGTAGCTCGGAAGATCCATGGTAAGGCGCAGTAACAGTAGACCGTACCCCACATAGCATAATAGAGAGAGAAATTGGGTTTAACGTCCACTTAACACAAACGAAGTCATTTCGGGACTAACATAGCACACTTCATGACGTATACCGGTTGGTGGAAAATTAAAACCATCTTTCATTTAATTTAATTGCTTTATAAGTCAGTTTACTCATCCCATAATTATGATATCTGCGTAATCGTAATCGGTGTCGATGGATACTACAATTTTTAAAGGACAATATTGATGTCAGCAATTTTACACAGAGATGCGGTAGATGCGTAACGAAGATTTGAAGAATTAGCATCTTGGGATGGGTATACATGGATAAAAATGAAATAGCCTAAAGGTATTTACTAACAGTAATGATAGTAATGCAAACTTAAGTTGACAATAACTTACGTTAGGATCGGTCGATTTTTTATCATTTGTGCTTTTATTGTGTATTGACTGAAGTCTAACTGTCTTCAAGTCTGTGATATGAAGCTTTGTTATCTGTGTTATCATGGTGTCTGCGACATTTTGATAAATAAACCAAAACTAATTGATCATCAAAATGACTTTATACTATATGGGATACGCGGTGCCTCAGTGAGTAAGGCGCTGGTTCGCTAACCAGGTGTTCTCGGATTGTCAAGTGTTTTTTTCCGTTTGTCAATGGGCCTGGCAAGGACAACATCTAGTCGCTTCGATGGAAATGAAAAAACAAATCCCAATGTACGTGTTGCGTATACGTAAACGAACCCTTGACAGTTAGCATTCAATATAGGAGAGGCCGGATCGCCGCTGTTAGGTCAAACATTTCCTCATAGCACATTGCATGGTGTATGTCCGTATTCATGAGAGAGATCGGCTTAGAAAAGTAGGACTAGGACATTAAACCCCATTTCATTTCTACTGCACACGAAGTACGTTATAAAAGAAGGTAATTTCCAACGTGATTTGAATTATTCAAAGATGTGATTCGTGTCCTGACAATCAGCACAGGAATGATGAGGTAGGTATATAATGCAATAACCAAAAGAAGAAAACAACTAATTAATTAGGGGCACTCTACTATTGTACGATCAGACGATCAAATTAAAGTGTGGGATATCATATTTATGGTATTGTCATCTAGGGCATTTACCCGGAAAGCTAATTAGCACGGAGGTGAACTATAACTTATAGGAACCAAACCTTTTTGATTGAGGTAAAAATGAATTAATGAACATGGTCGACCTGATGGCGAAAGCTCGTTGTCATTTTAGTTTTGTTTCACTGAACTAAACGGAAGTCGACATGTTAGGTAATTGTAGTTCAATTTTCGGCTAATTATTGTGTAAACAGTGGAAGTGACAATTGGTTATATGTAAACACTGGCTTTATCTACTTTTTGGACCAAAATCGAAAATGGTCGAGCCATTTTAAGGGTATAATCCAACACGTAAATATCGATTGAAACAACCAAGATTTTATACCCACGGGAATTGGTACGACGGCCAACCCAGACAGGTCGAATGTAACGGACAGGCAATTTACATTTCTAGAGCTTGTAAAAACTTGGCAACTTGTGCTTCTGTCGGTTATACAAATGAAGAAAGACATTTTTAATGAATAACATAATATCCCACGAGAGTCCTCTATATGAAAATAGTTTTGGATAGGTTTCAGAGATTCATTCATATACTAATTATATTGAATTCATCATATATGTTGACACCTAGGGATTTATCATGGTAATTAATTATATTTCGCTGACAGTGAAACCTGGACAAAGTCATGCTCGATGTGTCAGATATTCAGTCAAGAATTTCATGTTTTTAAATAAAAAAAACCCAATATTTACATGGGGTTCATGGTAATATTGAACAGTTTGAACATCCTATAGTTGATCTGTAGCATATCTGACCCACGGTATTATGTTTGACACTGGTTAAAAATTGTGATTATGATTATAACGTTGAACACCGCATTGAAACCGCGTGATTTATTTGTCAATGGGGCACAAAAACTCAAGGGGAGTCCCTCTCACCCAGAACATGTTGATGGTGTCATTAGCTGTTGGTTTTGGGAAATGAGAATATACTTGACAGCATTTCGCGATAAGGAAGGGTATTTTTGTTTCATGCAGACGATATCACCCCAGACGGAAGTGAACAAAACATGCCAGGTTGTAAAGTATGGATCTGGATGATGCTTCATTCCACACATATTCCTGAAGCACCGACTGCGAGTTTTATAACATATCTTGACGTTGCTAGATTACTTCACGATTTTCGAACTTTGATCTACAAATACGTAAACAGTAGCGTCAAATCGGAGGCTGTGACAAGCGACCTCCGCAGAAACCTTGACAGTGAACGAACCTTGAACCTTGCAACTCGATTATCACAGGTAGACATTTTGGCTTGAAATGCGAGACTTGGTATTCGCGACGATCGAGGAATTTGATAGTCTCACAAGCTGGACTTGTACCCAATCGAAACGAGCGCCGAAATATGTGGGGTATTGTGTGAATGCCTTAATAAGATGTACGTAGTTATAGCGAGGTCGAGTCTTTTACTGAAGACGCATTCCACAAAAAGCAATCTATATCTCGCTTCGTATTTTTATATACTTTCGATGACCTTCCTTGACCGGGATCCAAATCTCTGGGGACTATACAGTAAAGTAAATGAAAACCGTCGACTTTGTACAGGTCGTTCATCGATAGGCTTAGAACTTTTCAGCCAGCCTTCGTATGTTTTAGTGACATTTAATCTTAAAAATCTACGGTTGTTTGTTTCTCCGTCTGACAAACCAACCAATTATAAAAAAACCCGAGTTTTGACATGCTGAGTGGATAAATTGTTGACTGGAGGAAACGGTGACTACAGAGAAATCGATGCACGGCTCTGAATTTAGTCCCAACAAGCTGAAAATTTATTTCCTGTAGAATGATTCGGTGATAATTCGGCGTAAAATTAAAGCCAGATCTGGTATGGGGTCTGATGAAAAGCCAAACAATATATACATACTGACTAGAAGCTCACTTGATTTTAATAGGGCTGAACTAAAATAGAATACTCCGTCTGACAACTAATATTATTTCAAGCATCGATAAAAATTGTCAGGGCAGAAGCAAAACCACCCGAGTTTACGGTTACCCAACCAAACCAAACTGATTAAAATACAGATCCTATTTCGTTTCGTTTTTCTTTTATTAGTTCAAAATTTCGTTTGACTTGTCTTTGCTGTAGTAGAGGCCATCAAAGTATAAAAAAACGAAACGAAATAATGTAGATCTGAATTTTATTCAGACGCCCCACCCACCCCGACGTGACCATTAACGTTTTTCATTCTCATTTGCCAGGGCCCTGTTTCACGAAATTTTAACTTAAGATAAAATCCAATTTTAGTAGATACTTCAGTTTTGATTGGCTAAGCACTAAAATCAATCTAATATTATCCAATCAAATTACTAAAATTGGGATCTTATCTTAGTTAAAATTTCGTGAAATAGGCCCCAGGTGCTGTAAATCAGAGTTTATATATGTTTAGAACCACACTCAATTATTTAACTAGAAATGCTAGAAAATAATCATTTTACGGTATTTAAAATGCAATCACAATGCCAAAATACTGCAACTATCTATGAAGTTTATAATACGTTTAAATGATTAGTTAACTTAGTTCTATTCAACCTTAACCTGTAACTCCAGGGGAAAAGGACAAAAAATATATTTTACGACCAACTCCAATTTTGTAGTCTAGTTGTTCTGATGAGACGGAAACTCCGTGGTCCCGTGTTCACATAGGCGTGCAGTTAAAAGAACCCATAGCAGCTGTCCCGGCAAAATTTCCCTCATAGCACACTGCATGGTGCATGTTCATCTTCACACGGAAGTACGTCGCTAAACCCCATTTCTTTTCATTTTTTTATACGTCAAAACATATTCTGATGACGATTGCTCTGACACAAAGCGTAATACAGAAAGTATAGTTTTAAAATGTATTTAAACCTCACGGCTGGTGACATTTGATCTGGGCCCGGTTGCTCAAAACTAAGTTATTTTAACGTTCCGTTAAACTCTAACAGAATATTTTGGGCCATTATTTTCTACAGCCCCCCCCCCCCAACAAATTCTGTAGAATGCTATAGAATTTCATCCAACAGAAAATTGAATAGCCCCCTCATCGCCCAACCCTCTAGAATGTTATACATGTAGACTATACATGTAGACTATTTGCTACAGCCCACTAATGCCACCGTTAAACAGATAACGGAGCCCAAAACCCCCGTTAACTATAACGGCAAGTTAAACACACGTTAAAGTTAACGGGGCTTCCAGCAACAACCTTTCTCTCCGTTAAAGTTAACAATCCGTTATCGGATCGTTAAAAGTTAATAGAGCTTTGAGCGGAAAATCCTCGATATAATTAATCCCTGTATGTATTAAAAGATAATCGTTAGAGTATATTAAATATGTATTTTGTTGTGCGGTTAGGATTATTGTTTCAGCCTCTTCAATTGCTCCACTAAGTGGAAGAAGATGAAACGGTAATCCTTCTAAGACGTTTGCTTAAGACCATGAGAGAGAGAGAGAGAGAGAGAAATGGGGTTTAACGTCCACTCAACACAACCAGGTCATTTCGGGACTAACATATGGTTTCAATTTTTTATTTCAATAATTCGCTTGCGCGTAGGGGTCTTTAGCCGTGGGAGGAAACCGGAGTGCCCGGAGGAAACCCACGAGGTTGAGAAGGCGCCCCTATCTCCATGCCACATACGCTCATACCAGGGCTCGAAACCACAGCCGCAAGCCAGAGGTGACCGGCCAGCTAGAGGTCGAAGCGCGGCGCTCTAGACCCCTAGGCCATCCCAACCCCCTTAAGACCATGAATAAAAAACGTTATTGATGTTTGTTTCAAAAGAGCAATAAATATAATATATAATTTCAGATTGAAAAGCATATATAATATAGTATATAAATATAATATATAATTTCAGATTGTTGTTTATACGACAATATAATCATATAATATTTCAATCGTAAAGTTCTTCTTTAACGCTGATCCACGCTGATGTTTAGATAATGTGTACGCAATTCGAGGAAGATTTCTTAAAGGAGCTAAATCGCTTATATTTAGGACCCAGAAATCTACCCAAATGGGTCGCAACGCATATATTATCTGATTGTCTATGAACTGATTTACAGTCAATTGTTTCCGTGCTGACTATAATTTCTAATCATTAATGTCCAGCGAAATACGACACGAGTCTCAACTAAATATATAAATTTCTAGTGTCATGTCATTCCAGTCTATTGCACATGCTCTCCAAATAAGTTATGGCGTAGCCGTTTGACGTGAGTTGAGGAATCTGTGGATATACAGCGCAGGGTCCTCGTTATTTCTGGCCACTTGCTACAAATGACACTGAAACGCTCTATGGTACACGATTCGTGTACCAATGGTAAAATGTTTATTTTGTCTTATATATTGGATACCAGAAGCCTACCTTTTCAAGATAAGATAACAACATAAATGCTAACTTTAATTGACAAACAATTCGTGTTTTCAATGTGTAAGACTTTGGATGATATTGAGTTAGAGACTTCTTTAAAGTTAGAAACTTACTTTAAAGTTGCGATGTTTCATATCCATTTTGACCAAAATATCAAATTTCTCATGGCTTAATCCACGCCAATATGTACTCAAATTAATTGTTGTAACATTTAATTAAGAAAACGCAACTCTAGCTTGGGTTCAATGGGATTTAAAGTATGCCTATCAATTATGTTCACCCACGACAAAATGGCATTCAATTGGTCTTATTACATTTCGATAAGCATAGATTAAAGATTCGTCTTTCACAATATTGAAGTTTGCGTGGGATTCCTATTGGGTTAAATGACTCAACGAGACTTGACGCAATTGTGAAATTAATACTGGATGAGATATCAATTAGAACATGCTGACTTTTGCTCTTACTGTCCTATTCTGATAGAAAGGATCTTGAAATATTGGGTGAAGGAGTTTGCTATAAGACTAGCATACCTGGAGTTCACAAACTAATAAACCTTCGCATATTTAAATCACCGAACTGTTTATCTAGTATCCAGGTTATCTTTTACCCATTAGCACACCTGATCTCACTCAAATTCTCATCAAAATAGCTAGCAATGTTTTTGTATTTATAAATGCATTCAGCTAAGTCAGTTTCGACATAGTCAGTTTTTTTTTGCAATGGCGGATACGTGTGTATCCATATAAAATGATGTAAAAATAAATGAATAACATATTAAATATCCACTAATGATGTATTAATTGGTTGAAATTAGTTTTATCTTTAAAATAATAAACCTCTGCGTGTATTAAGACGACTGGGGAATTGCGTATTCTGATGTTTTTCCATTGTTAATAAAGATTTATGGTCAGCTAATCCCTGTTTAGCCTAAAAAGATCAGCATTTCTCTGTGAGATTTATACATTGCATGTCACATTAAACAAATGATATCTAGGGGGAAAATATATTATAAGAATATATATATATATATATATATATATATATATATATATATATATATATATATATATAATAATTTAACAAACGTGTAGAATGGACTAAGAAGGCGTTCAATCTGAGCTGTTCACGTCTTCTGTGGAACATAATTGATCAGAAAATACAATATGTTTTTCAGAAATTGGATTTACCGTCCACTTAATGTATACATTTCGGGACTAACATAAGGTTCAATTTTATTTCAATAATTCGCTTGCGCATAGTGGCCTTTAGCAATGGAGCAAAACTGGAGGACTCCCTTACCCACTGCCAACCCAATATAAATCGAGCCAAATGCTTTTTAAGGGAGGGGGGAACAATAGGTTATGAAAAGCAAAATATACAATAATAACCGTATTTAACTTCAGAGAAACGAAATCATGCTTCTAAATATACATGTATTACATTTCTACTTTGAATCTAAAGTAATATTGTTTGAGATCCTGATTCTACCTAAGTTACACCTAAATATGATTCCTTTTCAATCTAAAGTAATATATTGTTGAAGATCCTAATTAGTTATGCAAAGCATAACTACCCTGGAATATGGCTCACATGTGTAATGTCTATTGTGAAAGTTTCTGGGCAAAGTTCCGTAAATATAAATCAATTTCAGGAATTTGGTGTGGAATGACTATTAAGATAAACCAATCTTATCATTGATAGTAAAAATACGTTTGAAAAAGGCTAATGAAGATAATATTCGCCATAAAATGTACTACGGGAGACATTTTACCAGGACATGGTTCTGCGGCTTGCTCATATTTTGAATTCAAATATTCGAGCGTTTTTCTACGTGAGGGTACAGGGGACCTCGATTTGTTTGTCCCAGCTCGGAAAACATTCTGGCTCTAACATTGACGTGTTGGTTAGCGAATTACCTTCTTACTCACTGAGTGCCCCCCTCCCCCGATCTCTACCTGAAAAGACACTCGAGACCCATCTAGTGCAATACTTTTTGTTTTTAAAATCTAAATATACACTGTTTAGGAGGTGAGCATATAATCTTTGTAATTTGTTCTAAATTCAGGCAAGTAAAATCCTTAATTACATACTTATAAACTAATGTTAACGTGGAGTTAGGAAGCGATATATATAAGCATCTTCATGCTTGTTTTCGTATCCTATATACAACGCCGGATTAACCATGGTGGGGGCCCAGTAGCCTGGAACATGTGGGGGGCCCCTGATCAACGACTGCGGATCTGTGGCAAGCGCCGAAGGCGCGAAGCCCCGCAATGGTGGGGGGGGGGTCTCCCCCTAGGAAATTTTCAGAAATTGGAGGCCGGAAACGTGATTTCCTAGCATTTCAGGCGCCTGTGTCGGAGCCATTTAGAGGTACCTCCCCCAGAAAAAAAATAAAATTCTGCCACCAAATTAGCGCATTCTGGCGTTATTTCAGGGGACCAATCCATGTGAGTGCTATGAAATGATGGCATTTCTAGAGGAGTGGGCTGCAGCCCATTGAGCCCGTTAAATCCGCCACTGTAAGTGAGCGGGGCTGCATCAAACCTAATTTTGAAGTCGCTCAGTGATAAATAACGGGGTCACTTGATTCGGAATGGTATTATATCCCCCACGATGATTTGATGAATGGAGGTCGTAACGCTACGACCAAGCTGAACACTGTAAGTACTAAATGGTAATACGAGATTTAATCAAGAAATCTGAATATTTCGTGTGATCATGATGTGCATCTCATCAAATTCAGCTTATACCCACAACAAATAACAACTACTACTACAGCTTATATATTCGCGCTACTCGAAATGATGGGGACGGATTGAGGGGGCCCAGAGACTTCCGATGGAAGGTCCTCGGAGCATCGGGGGGGCACCGTCACTAGGTCACCGGCCGTTGGAGTCCTCGGTCCGACCATGATCGAGGCTCGCAACTGAGATTTTTGTGGGGGGCCCCCTAATGTGGGGGGCCTTGGGGCCTGTGCCCCATGGTGCCCCGTGGTTAATCCGGCGTTGCCTATATACTGTAATTCAGCTATATCAATTGTAAATATTGCAAATAAATATTGTTTAAACCAACGTGGAGTTCCTATAGTTATTATAACACCAGTCAATATAAGGTAAGCGCTGATAAGTCCTTTAGAAGCTTAGATTCCATGGTAACAACATCGCTGACAAAATAAATCTGATTGGGAGACGTTTAATTCTTTTTCATTATTGAAATTTCAGTAGCACGGTATAAATAAACTTAGATTATAAGTAAATATATTTTTTTAATAGTCTGCGATATCACGTATGTGGAAGCGGACGTTGAACCATCAGACTACTACTACTAGTAAATATTTGACACTGTACCGTATATAGCAACAATAAGTATTTTACACGCATAACAGATTTCAAAAAATAGATATTATCTTACATTCATTTTGTATAAAACATATAGCAGAAAAATTAATCCTTTACATACATTTTGTTTTAAACACATGATAAAAAGTAAATATTTTACACATATTCTATTCATCGCTTGTGTTTCCTTATCACCAACCCTGGTTATAATAATTTGATTAAAACACAGATCCTATTTCGTTTCGTTTTATAGTTCAAAATTTCGTTTTACTTGTCTTTAATACACTAGTGTCTGGAAGATGTGTTATCATTGATGTGCTGTGGATGATGTAAGGGATTAGCCAATATAACTTCTATTTACCTCTTGTGTTTCCTTATTACCAACTTCAGTCATAACTTGTACTTATCTCTGCCTTTCCTTACATCGCTAAACCAAGTAAAAACTTCTATTTGTATCCTGTGCGTGTTTCATCATCATCAACCCTAGTCATAACTTCTATTTATCTCTTATGTATGTTTTCTTGTCACCAAGGGGGCGGGGGGTGGATGGCCGAATGGTTAGCGTGCGCGCGTTGTATCATACGGCCTGTCATTGAGTCAACTGGCGTAATTTCGAATCCCCGGTTGTAAGTGGCAAGGAATAGGGTCGCCTGTCCAGCCTCGTACTCCGGTTTCCCCCCACTGCTAAAGACCCCTACGCGCAAGCGAATTATTGAAATAAATTGAACCATATGTTAGTTCCAAAATGACCTAGTTTGTGTCGAGTGGACGTTAAACCACCGCCTCTCTCTCTCTCTCTCTCTCTCTCTCTCTCTCTCTCTCTCTCTCTCTTTCTTGTCACCAACCCTAGTCAAAACTTCTATTTAATTATCTTTTATGTGTGTTTACTTGTCACCAACCCCAGCCACAACTTGTATTTATCTTTGAAATTTTCTTACTCATGTGTCCGTTAATGTTTCTGTAATTCTGAATAACAAAGGGAATAGAAACGAATGGACCATAATATGTAGCCTGACCATCCCAATTTGTTTGTACCCGGATAACATGCTTGGAAGATTAAAATTAACTTCTTTTCAGGCTACATTTGCATTTTCTGGTCGCCATATGGTCGCAGCTGCGCAGTAAAGACGCAATCCAGGTCTGACGGGGGAATAAATGTAGATTATCAACAAGAGTTCATTTGAAGAAGGGTATAGTGTATAGTGTATGTTTCCCATTCAATGGTTATGTGTCGAGGAAATTCATCAACAGGACAATTACTGGTACGTAATATAAAGTAAAATTGCCGCCATGCCTCCTGGTTAAATGTTACCGCCATGTCCCTGGTTGAATGTCATCCCTGTTATTGTGTTCAGAAATTTTAACACAAGTTTCAGAAACTTCAACACAGGTTTCAGAAATTTTAACACAGGTTTCAGAAATTTTAACACAAGTAATGTGCATATTTTCACACAAGTTTGTGTTGTTTGATCAACTTTAACGCAAGTTTTGTATTGTTTCAGCAATGAACACAAGTTTGTGTAGTTAAATATTCAGTGTAGTGATCCGACCATTGACATCAGGAGGCAGACCCCCATTAAATTTCACCATTGTAGTTCGTCTATTTATAGCAAACCCCTCTCTCTCTGTCTCTTTTCTCCTCTTCTGCATGCCCATTTTTGTTGATTTTTAGGTCTAGAATGGACGAAAAGGGTTTTGAATTAATATGTTTTGCCAGGTTTTGGTAATTATTCATGATTTTGAGGCAGAAAGATAACGGGGTTATCAGGTTGGCCACTGTGATATGTACGACAAAGAGTTACATGTTTTTAATATGCTTCTTCAAGTTTGGTCAACCTCATACAATTTTAGTGCAAAGATATGGCCATTTGTTCCTGTGTCTGTAGTGAAACGCATTCAGCCCAACGAAAATTTGGGGAAAAGTTGGAGGTGGGCAAAGAGTCGAAAATTAACATTGAAGTCAATGGGGAAATTAATGGTGGTCTGCCTCCATCAACGTGCATTTAAATTAGAGTAATCGGCCCTAATCAGATCAATGGCCGCCAATCTCTGTAGCCTAATTATTCGTGGCTTACTGATTTATGTTATTTACACAAGACAGTTTCCTCTGTTAAGTTCATCATCAGTATGGTTTATTGTCTATAGGGATGATGTAGATTGATTTTTCTGTTACAGCATTGTATGTCTAATGACTTATAACTATTTCTATAATGCTAATCGCAAGTACAATTACGGCCAAGGAAAGAAATATTGGTTCTAGAACAATTCAAATCGATGAATTCTTACATAAATTATCTCTATTTGACATTTCTATTGTTTTCACAGCATGGGTCATAGTGCAGCTGTCTGGGCAGGTCTGTTCAACTAGATTCTTATGGTCAACGCTCGTTTAGTTTTCAAGCACTTGTTTTGTGGAATAATGTACAATTCAGTTTAAGTACTTGAACATCTCTATATTCTTTTTAAACACATATTTATTTAAACAAGCTTTTAACTGTCTTTGTATAAAACTATACAGTCCATTGTTGGAGAGACAGAGGGAGAGAGAGAAAGAGAGGGGGAACGTCCACTCGACACAATTGTTAACAATTTGATTATCTTACAAGAGAGCGAGAGAAATGGGGTTTAACGTCCACTCGACACAAACTAGGTCATTTTGGGACTAACATATGGTTTCAAATTTTATTTCAATAATTCGCTTGCGCGTAGGGGTCTTTAGCAGTGGGAGGAAACCGGAGTGCCCGGAGGAAACCCAAGAGTTTGAGAAGGCGCCCCAATCTCCATGCCACATACGCTCACAACAGGGTTCGAAACCACAGCCGCAAGCCAGAGGTGACCGGCCAGCTAGAGATCGAAGCGCGGCACTCTAGACCACTAGGCCATCCCACCCCACCCCCCCGATTATCTTACAAACGGGAGTGAATGGTACCCGGATAAATTAAAAATGATATGGAATAGAGAGAAAGAAACGGGGTTTAACGTCCACTCGACACAAACTAGTTTATTTCGGGACTAACATATGGTTCAATTTTGTTTCAAAAATTCGCTTGCGCGTACGGGTCTTTAGCTGTGGGTTGAAACCGGAGGAACCGGAGAAAACCCAGGGAATTGGAAGGTGTCCCTAATCGTTATCACATACAAGCGGGGAATCGAAACCACGCCAGTTGACTCAATGACAGACCTTATGATACAGCGCACTCGATCATCCAACCCCCCAATCTTGTTGGAGATTTTGTGATTACATTGTTATTTTGTAAGGGTCTTTGGTAGACTGGTGGCCAGTCTTCTCCACACACCAAAAATTGGCCAGTCCTCTCAAAAAAAAAAAACGAAAAAAAAACGTAATCTCTAGAGACTGGGCAAATAGAGCTTCATTCTCATCTAGTAGGTCAATCTGCATTATGTAGGTCGTGTGACGTCGTGCACGTGATCACGACATATCTAACATCACGTGATAATAAACATGGCTGTCGACTAACTGGCAAACTGGTGTAGCGACTTTCCCGAACCACACGGCGCGCACAAAAAAACGTCTTTCTTTTGTAAATAAGCAGTCATTATTGACCTCTGATACTCCTTTGGATCCTTATAACCAAGAGCCGGTAAAACATTTGCAATCGCCTCGTCAATATCCGCTAATTCGGACATGATTCCACAATTACAACGGCGGGTGTGTGAATCCGCGATAATCGAGACTTTATTTACAAATTCGTGTCACGTGACTCGGGGCTTGCTTGACAACTGTCAATCATTCCAAATAAGGAACAACGTAAAACAGGACAGGAACGCCCATTTTATTGTGAAGCTCGCAAATTGTCCAGTCTCTGGTGCTGGTTACAGGTTTACTAAAAAAAAAATTTTTATACAAATGGAAACGAAAGTGTTGGTTTACTAAAAATTAATACTTTTATATAAATCGAAATGTAAAATAAATAGAAGAGACTGGGCCAGTCTAGGGTCTTTGGGTGTTTTTCATGGAATCCAGTATTTTTTGGATAAGGGTAGACGTCTCTACTTTCCATATTCCATATATACTATACTTGTATTGGAACCCTATAAATACTTTAGTGGGAGTGTATCTTTAAAGCTAGGAGAAATTAACACAGAGTTCGCGTGTTCTGTTATCATGATTTCTTTCTTTCTCGAAAAACTGGAAAAAATTCGTTTACATGTACTTTGTATCAATATATTTTTCGAGTATTTTTTATACCACTTTTAGAAATGCATATAGATGATAGCCATGATAGTTCTTTGAGCAGAGATAATAGCCCTATATTATAGTTCTAGGCGATTGCAGAGTAACAATTGTAGACATAATTACATTCAAAGTGGTTAAAAACTTTTCTCTTGTGTCTTTATACAAGTGTATTATTGGTTTTTATGGTTATAATTGGATGAAAACGGAAACAAGATACTGTTTTGTTAGATAAAAGATATGAAATTAGACACTATTTTGTATCATATTTATTCAATTTAAAAGTCATATAACAATTGTATAAAAAGTAGTATAGTAATAGTAACAATTTAACATTTGATGTACATTATTTCCATTTATTTTAGTTAATATAATGTGGTATACACGTGGATCAACTACACTGTATTTACAACAGTATATATGCCACAACATAATGTACTACTGCAGTTTAATGTTTGAAATGCAGCTGGGATATGCTAATTGCAGGCCTGTGGCGGTCGGGGCAGGAATTTCCCGATTCCACAATGGTCGCTTTATATCTATAAATAAATATTTGGGGGAATAACAACCCGACAGTGATGGACACACAGAATGAATTACCCGAACCAAACATGTTTCATATATTCAGCCGAAGTATGTTCGCCAAGTGTGTCCGCTTCGCCGTAGCATTCGCCCGATTGTAGAATTCATTAGCCAATCACCACTCAACATCCAGTCATATCGAGAAGTCACTGGATTGTTTGAAGACTTCGAGGGTACTCGATTGAATGTTCTGGAAATCTTTCTCCCAATCCCCAAAATAGTAACAATCGGGTGGAAAAGGGTATATCGGGCTACAACGCATGCGTTGATTGAATAAGAAAATTTCCCAACCAACCATGCTGCCGAAACATATCCGCTGTGATTAATTACGTCACGATTCTACTCACACCGGGACTGACAGAACTGCGACTGGATTGAATTTCGCGTCACTGGATAGCAATTCCGTCAATACGGGACGTTCTGTACTGACAATCGAGCATCCTCATAGACACCACTTAAAAGGGTTAGCGTTAGGATTTGTATTTCCCCAAATACTCATTTATTAAAAGCGGCCATTGTGGACTCGGGGAAATTCCCGAACGTCTCCGACTTGCCAGCACTGAGCATCTTCTAGTGCAAGAAAATGGAGTTTAACGTCTGTTTATCTTCACCAAATAAATATATTATTACACAGTCATCAGTTTGACTATACAGTTATTAGCTTGTTAAGTCATTTGACTGCAATTACCGCACTGTTTGTTGAGTTTTGTCACATCCGCCATTGTTATTTTGAAATAGTAAGCAAACACTGAGGCATAAACCAGCTCGTTGTATTTTAATGCATCTTTCTTTTTCGGAATAACATCATACAAAACCAGATCGCAAATGTGATCTAAGTTAGTACCTTGATTGGTCAATATTTAGTATTAGACGGTCATTATGACGTAATACGAATCACTATTGTATTAATTTACTTGTGAATTAATTAATTAAAGATACATTATGGGAGATTAGATAACGAGTTGGCAGTTCTCACTATAATAGTTAAAAACTGAAATTTTATTCCTAGCCTCGATCATCATTACTAAAGTCAGTACGATAAAAAGCATAGTCTCGATTATCCATTTTTTATTTAATTATCAATGAGAGTTAAGCAGCATATAGGATTGTAATCCAGTCAATATCGAAAGGCTCGCGTTGACATCGAGAGTTCATTATGGTCGGGATCAGTTAATTAACGTCTAATTAATAATTTAGATAAAATTTCAGGCCTAAAGAAAGACCGGTAAATAGAAGATTTAACTCCTCCATAATGCATATTTAATTATTTAAATGCATTTTATCAGATTCGGACTATATTCTTAACATTTAAGTAAGAAACGGTTCTAGTAATTCTGACATATATTGTATTCTCGTCCCACTTCGGGTTCGTAACAAATGTTAAAACCATAATCCTTTCGGAGTAGACGCAACTTTACATGTATAAATGTTATTAAATTTGATATGAAAGATTCCACGAATATAACATTTCCCACTGGACTGGCAGTAAAACATGTAATTAAATTCTTATCATTATTCTTAAACATGAACTTTGGCGATCCTTTTACATCTTGAGAAAGACATCCAAATAGATTCGGTCGTTATTTCTCCATTAACCAAATGAATGCATCTATAAACTCGAAGTGTTATAATTAAACGGTCTATAAATTCTGTCTGCCAGTAATCATGTTATTATCTCGCCCAGCTATAAAGTTGGTCGCTATTTTTATTCTAACTTTGAGTATGTAGTCGACATGTAAATTTATATCATTTTCGTTTCTGAAGTCACATCGGAATTGTGCAGAATTCATAATGCAAATATTTAAAGATACATTATGGGAGATTTTTACAAGGAGTTAGCTATTCATGCTATAACAGTTCAAAAATAGATGCTTAAACAAGAATATATTGAAAATTTCAGTCAAATTACTTTATCCTGAACAAAGTTGTTACCACTATAATTTTTTACTAGAAATGGGAGTTAAATTCATCGACACCCTTTTCCCATTATGGCCGATTGTTGATTGACAGGCGTTAACTCCACCTATATAGTCTCGATTATCAAGTAATGTTTACAATGACTAGTACCGACAACGTATTCGGTTTGAGACAGGACTGCAATTCAATTCGTATACATTTATTTTTTACTATAAATTAGAATTAAGATTTTAATATATAGATAAGAAGAGAAAGTCTGCGATAGGATATTAAAGTTTGAAAGGAATGGGCCAAATCAACGAGGCAGTATTGTAAATAAATTATTATAATAAATAGCCGACTTCTTGCGTTGCCTGCCTGTAGTACTCTTTTGTACTTCAGGTAGGCCTAAGCGACTCCCTAAGCAGACGAATAGAAAACAGTCCGGAAGTATGATGACGTCAACGTCACGGAGAAGGCCCACCCACGACGCCATAGTGATTAAATCAGTCAACGAAATCCTGTTTTAATCCGAGCCCAATCCAAGCCATCCGTGGGTCTACAGAGTTCATTTTAGGCTTGTTGTTTAAATAAAGATCTAATTTATAATTTCTATGACTTCTGAGGCCCAAAGGAAGACCGACAAAAGTCTGTTTTTGCTCTCCCATAATGTATGTTTAAGTAATATCCGTCATCAAATCGATCAATCCTATCAGATCCTTTTTCGTTTCTATAGTTCAAAATTTCGTTTTGCTGGTCTTTACTACGCCAGGATCTGGAAGAGTTGTTATCATTGACATGTTCTGAATTGTGTGAGGGATAAGTCAATGAAACGGTCTGTTACGGCAAGCATTAGGTGTGCTTTGCGTCATTGACTCAACTGGCGGGGTTTCGATTCACCGTTTGTTAGTGGCAAGTCGCGGGGTCGCCTGTCCAACATCGTTACTTTTCTCTGGTCCCCCTACAGACCCCTAAGGGCAGGCGAATTATGAAAATAATTGGACCATATGTTCGTCCAGATATGGCCCCCTCACACCTCTCTCTCTCTGATTCCTACTATCTGCAGTGTTTGTTTTGTCAGCGTTAAGGAAAAGCCCTATGAAAATGAGGAATAAAACACTTACGACAATGTATTGCACATACATCTCACAAAGCTGATGATCTGTCAGCACTGTGTTTCGAGATTTAATATTTGGTTCTAAACAATTTTATCAGGGCGAGAGAGAGAGGGGGAGGGGTTAACACATGGGACTAACACATGGTTCAATTTTATTTCAATAATTCGCTTGCGTAGGGGTTATTAGCAGTGGGTGGAAATGTGACGACCCGGAGAAACCCACGGGATCGGACAGGCGACCTTACTCTTTCTCACGAACAACCGAGGAATCAAAACCACACCAATTGACTCAATGACAGACCTTCTGGTAAAGCGCGCACGTGCTAACAATCCGGCCATCTAAACTCCCATGCATAATCAGTAGCAGGAATCCATGTTCGTCTTCTGTCAATACTTCATTTAAAGCAAACTATCTAACAATATTCACATGATATATATGGAGATAATTAGGTATCTGCCATTCCTCTGCTTACAAATCGTCATATATTCTTTAAGAAGAACATGACTTTTGCATTCGCTCTCAAAAAATGTATAAAATGATTTCTTACGACCGGACCTATTTGTATATTGATAATAATCACCCTTGGTATTAATAATCCGTTCTAGACTATATCTGTACACGTATTTAACGTAGGTGTTATTATGGAAAGCTTTTTCTCCCTTTTCGGCCATTTATCAGGGGTTATTATTTTGTATGTTGCCATTAAAAGGATGATCTATAATTTTTTTTTTTTTGCTGTTTGGAATTCTAGTTTTGCTGTTCTAGGTGATTACCATAAATAGTAGAGGCAGTTTGTACGCCTACATTAATCCACCCCACGCTATAATGACTATGACTCATGCCGATCTATTTTCAATTTTACAAGGATGGATCTGATAAAAGAATCGTATCGAAATTCGAAATCTAACGATCTTATAATTGAATCTCCGTCGAAATGACATGAAATTGGGTTTAACGTCCTACTGTTCGGCTCCGATTGTGCTAGTGAAGATGGGCTTGCCTCATGCAGTGTGCTGCGAGGGAAACTTTTCCCGGGCATCGGCACTACGGCCTACTCTTACATCGAATTGAAACTGTCAAGAAATACTTTACGTGTGCGTCAATGTTTTCTCGAGATCTGTTTGTTTTTTTCCAATCCCAACAACTACACTTTTCCCCGTGCCAGGTCATCCGTCCAAACCACTGACAAGACAGAACACCGCCTGAAAATCTAGATGATTTTCGCGGCCAACGCAGATATCGAATACAGGACCCACATGTTTATGAACCAACTTACTGAGTAATCGCAGCCCCTGTTTTCTTGTAAGCCCTGTAAGGGCGTCACAGAAATTCCAATGTCAAGTTAACTGACACTCTTGCACACTATATTAACTATATGATTAAGTGGACTTAATATATCAATGTACTTCTGACCCTTTGTGATAATGTTAGTAATCGGAGTATTAGTAATTTTAGAAGTAAAGTAGTTGACCTTTATTAATTAGCAGTAAGGTACTAATAGTCAGTCTGCTTCTATGTCGGATACCAGAAACTGACTTTTAATATGTAAATATTAGGACATGAAAGAGCTAGTGGCAGCTTCATAATGACTCGAATTATTTCGTCCATGAGAATAAATATTCTCTTGGACGAAGCAGAGCTGGACAGTTTGATTGCTAGACTGGTGGCCAGTCTACTCCACACACCAAAAATTGGCCAGTCCTCTCAAAAAAAAAAACCGAAAAAAAAAAGTAATCTCTAGAGACTGGGCAAATAGAGCTTCATTCTCATCTAGTAGGTCAATCTGCATTATGTAGGTCGTGTGACGTCGTGCACGTTATCACGACATATCTAACATCACGTGATAATAAACATGGCTGTCGACTAACTGGCAAACTGGTGTAGATGCGAGATGTTTGTTGTGGATAACAGTTATTGTTATTTAGTGATACTTTAACGATCTAAGAATTTTGTTGACGGACAATATCTGTCGAATGAACGGATACAACGTATGGGATGAGGTGAATGAACATAAATAATTACACACGACATTATTTACAAATTCGTGTCACGTGACTCGGGGCTTGCGTGACAACTGTCAATCATTCCAAATAAGGAACAACGTAAAACAGGACAGGAACGCCCATTTTATTGTGAAGCTCGCAAATTGTCCAGTCTCTGGTGCTGGTTACAGGTTTACACAATTTTTTTTATACAAATGGAAACGAAAGTGTTGGTTTACTAAAAATTAATACTTTTATATAAATCGAAATGTAAAATAAATAGAAGAGACTGGGCCAGTCTATTTGATTGCTTGACGTTTTACAAAAGATAAAGGTACAAGTGTTTAATGATTGTCATCAATTTATTATGTTGGGATGAACGCGAGGACACCAGCCTCGCTGTTTGTATTGTTTAAAGCTGTTTTTTTTAATTCAGGCATTGGTGGATCCCCCTTAAAGATACATTATGGCAGATTAATTAACAAAAAAGCTGGCAGTTAAAATGCTCACTATAATGTAAATGTAACTATAATCTAAAGGAAATTTGCTGATAATTTCAGTGAAATTGATCCATTCTGAACCGAGATTTTAGTGACGATTGGTCTAGTCTCGATCATCATTACTGAAGTCGGTACCATAAAAAACATAGTCTCGATTATCTTTTTCGTGATTAAATCATGAATGAAAGTTGAGCAGCTAATGGGATCCTAATCCAGTAAAATGTCGCAGACTAGCGTTGACATCGAGTGTTGATTATGGTCTGGAGGTGTTAATTAATGTCTTATTAATAATTTAGATAACATTTCAGGCCCAAAGAAAGACCTTCAATAGGTAGATTAAGCTCTTGCATAATGTATGTTTAAGAACCTGCTGCAAATTGAAAATATGCTACTTTTGAAAATAAAATATCGGTGACCAATAAGCTTCGAATAAATAAAATAACACAGGCAACCGTGGATGGCATTGCTGGACAATGGATCGAATCCGTCCAAATACAGCCGAGTGACATCCATCTATGTAAAGCTGAAGAAAACAATAAAGAGATTTAATTTTGTCTAGATTGTTAGCCTGTCTTCATTAGCCCAGGTTAGGAGCAAAACAATAGGACGTTAAACCCCATTTCATATCATTTCAGATTGTTCATATGCAGCATGGACAACGATGAAAATGTGCTTGACCTTTGTATTCATATTGATAGGTAGACATAAAAATCACTGACAACAATCAGCCACTACGCATTAACCCTTTGAAACTACGATACACAATATGAAATATATGCATTAACAACGTCCGATCGTTTTGTTGGTGTTTTTATCGGGACCTGGTGATACAGCTGGCTCGTTAAATTATTAGTGTTCGTCAGCGTTAACATTCATCCTGTATTGTCTGAACCATTATCATTACTGCTTAGGTTTATTACTAACTTTATTCACATTGTAATTTACAGTTTCTCCATTGGATCGATAAAGTAGCCGATTTAGAATGGAATGCGTCTTTAATGTATTCCAACCCTAGTGTAAATCAATATATTAACGGATATTATCGTGGCATTTTTAATCTAATGATTGTTATTGATAGGTTATATATGTAATGTAAATTATTAACGTCGGTCATTAGTATTAATAACATTATTAAATGTCTCACAGTAAGCACTTATCTAGACATAAGTAATATGTATATACATTCATATAGATAGAAAATGGCAGTTATACTATAGTCCTTATTGCTAAAGAGAACCCACAGTAGATCACTAACCTGCACTGCATGTTCAAACAGTTAGAACCTTGTTCAGAATGAAATTTTCTATGTATTTAAAAGTCATTATCTTTTGTAGTATGAACGACCAGCTCTTAATCCTTAATTGGGGATTTTAATCATCGAGGAGAACAATTCGGAATACTTCTTGAAAACAGCCTTTACCCTCACCTTTTCTCTACAGTACGTACATGGGTATATTATGGTGGCTGATTGGTATCATGTCGTGATTTCGTGTGTCGCCCTTCATAAGGCGACATCACGACATTTTAACCCGACACCACGACAACGCGACAACCCGACATCACGATATTTTTAACCCGACACTACGACATTTTCACCCGATACCACGACATTAAAAATGT
The DNA here is from genome assembly GCA_963678685.1 of Patella ulyssiponensis. Taxonomy (NCBI): domain Eukaryota; kingdom Metazoa; phylum Mollusca; class Gastropoda; family Patellidae; genus Patella; species Patella ulyssiponensis. The sequence continues at coordinate 27,483,815 of OY783227.1, read as the reverse complement.
CGCAGTGTCGGGTTAAAATGTCGTGGTGTTGGGTTGTCGTGATGTCGGGTTGTCGTGGTGTCGTGATGTCGCGTTGTCGTGGTGTCGTGATGTCGGGGTGTTGGGTTATCGGCTATTTACCTCTCAATACTCGATGATTATATACCGGAATTTTGCAGCGTGGTTTCACCCTGTCGGTAGTGCAGGTCGAAGGGTCTGCTAAAGAACAGTGTCTAGTTGTGTAGATGGGACAAAAAAAAACTTATGTGCACACATTAGCGTGCACATCAAAGAATCCCTCAGTTGAATTTCGATGAAGAAATGCCACGGTCCATTGAAAATTTCCGTCACAGCACTCTGCATAGCATATGCCCATTGTCCATGGCCTGTTTGGTGCAGAAAAGAAGGAAAGTTGAATAAAATGAAATTGTGTTTAACGTCCTACTGTTCTGCTCTGACAGGGCTAATGAAGGCGGGCATACGCGATACAGTATACTGTGAGGGGTCTTTTACGTGCCCGCTAATATGTACACGAACCTCAAATTTTGGTCCCATCCTAAAGATTACGTTATCCCCATCCAGGCTCTACGTTCTGTACTACTGTGAAGAGTAATCGCGTCGGGAAATCCTCGATAAGCTTTATCGGCCAATACAGTGATTGAACACGAGACCTCAACGTAATCGAGCCACCGTCTTACTCACTGACATCAAACCCCATTTCCGGATTGATTCCTCTTTGGCAATGGTGCAGGACCGGGGGAGGGGGGTGCAAGGGATAACGTGTAGTCGTTTGGATGGGACGAAAAACCGGGGCTTCATTTACATATTGGCATATGTAAACGACCCCTTACAGAGGAATTCAATATAAGAGTAGGTCGTAGCACCGCTAACCACGTAAAGTTTCCACCATAGTACACGGTATAGGGGTATGCCAATCTTCATTAGCCCTGTCTGAGCAGAACGAAATGAAATGAAGTGGAGTTTAACATCCTACTGTTCTGCTCCGACTGGGCTAATGAAGACGGGCTTACGCCATTCAGTTTGTTAAGATAGACATTTTGCACGCACAGCGGCGTTACGGCCTACTCTTATTTCGAATTCCAATTGTCAATGGATTTTGTGTGTATAGGCCAATGTATAGACGCGACCTCGTTTGATTTGGTGCAATGCTTCTTCCTCGAGTCTCTTGCTAGAACTGGGGATGAACGCATTATGGTACACGATTCGTGTACCAAGGGTAAAATATTTATTTTGTCTCAAATTTTGGATATCAGAAGCCCATCTTTTCCCGGTAAGACTACCACATCAATGTTGATTTGAATTTACAGATAATTCGTGTTTTCAATGTTGAAGATTTTGGATGATATTGAGTTAGAGACTTAGCTACTTTAAATCACCATATGAACTTTGATACTACATGAAAATACTTTGTCCGTACCAATATTAGACTGGACGGATCGAGACTAGAGGACAACCATATGGTGCCACTATTAGCTGGACAATCCTACACCTAAAACAGGCGCGGATACAGAGGGGGGCGCACCCGGCGCTCGCCCCCTCTTTTTTTTTGCGGTGGCGAACAATTTTTAGCTCCATATATTCTCGCGGGAAGGGAGAACAAAAACAGTTTAGGTTGGAAATCGTAATTTACAGTACTAGTATGAAATTAGTCCTTGTGGGCATTTTAGTCCACTCAAAAATCACGGGCCGGGCTTCGCACTCCCATGTGGGTGCAGCACGCCCCCCTCCCCTTTCCGAAAATCCTGCATCCGCCCCTGCAAAACGACCACCACACGCAATTTTTTATACCTTTTTTCCGCAGAAGAATTCCAATAAAATTAACCGAATACATGGGGTTATTGCCACGCTAATTGTGGGGCTAACGTGTATAATGATATAGTAGTCAAGATTAATGAAATTATCGAGGCTATTTATATTTTTCCGTTAAAAGTTTGTCTATATGATCCTCTCTAGTTCATTTGGTACAACAAAGCTATCTGAATCCCGTGTAAACTCGACAAAATAAACCACAACAATATCAAATCGACCAGAATCAAACAGCAGTGCACTGCTTTCACAGAATGCTAATGGCCCTTTACCGCCACATAATTGGCGTCTAATATCCCTGTATATATCACAATTAAACAGGAAGTTGTATCTTATATAAACGTTCCCCAAGAACGCAACATGTTTCATAACTGGTCTATGGTGCCTTGACGTAGCTTCCGGTTTCTAACCTTAATGTCGATAAAAACCTGTCTGTGTCATTATAATTCTACCCTTCTTAAATAACAGTACCTTTTTGTACTAGTGTGGAGTCGTGATGACTCAGTGAGTAAGACGTTGGCTCGCCAACCAGTGGGTGCCGTGTTCTCTTACGATAATGCCCGAGTAATTTTCCCGAGATTTCCCGACGTAGGTCCCCCCCTCCTCCTGTCAGTAGTGCAGGGACATGTCTGTCGTTCGGATGGAACGAGAAGCCGATGTCCCGTGTACACATCGTCGTGCGCATAAAAGAACAAAGAACCATTAACAGTAGGGATTCGAAATAAGGGTAGGTAAAAGTGGACGTTAAAGAAAGCTAATCCATACATACACTCAGTCCTTTAATAGGCAATTGTGTTTAATGCACTTAATATCTAAACCATCTGTCTGTCTAGAGTGTTGATTATGGACTAGTGATATAAATCAATGTCTAAAATATACAACATTTAAATTCAGAAAAACAAACTCTATAGGCAAGTTTAGTTCTAGCAATAATGTCTCTTTAAATAATGAATCTGGACTTCAGTGAACCGATAGATGTAAAGTTAAAGATAATGGTAGACACTATCACAATAAAATAAAGATGGACCCAAAGATTAAGTATCCGACTTAGGTAATAACACGATGAAAGGGAGAAATTATAGACCGTTTAATCGTAACACTGGTAGTTTATAAACGTATTCATTTGGTTAATGGCTAAATAATGGACGAGTATTATTCTTATATAAAAAATACACCAGGGAGGGTTGTGTGCGTTCTCTTATCAATTTGTTTCTTATAATGGTATAGATATTGTCACAAATCTTCAAGGTTGTTGAACAAAATAATGGGATTCTGATGACGCGATTTATGAAATCATTTGCTTGCCTTTATTTAGGTTAAAGTTAAGGTCCCGGTTTTTACTGGTTAGTATTCAGGTCGTCACTAAAACATATTGCAAGGGGTTTCCCTATTAACTGATTTGATCAATGGGACTTGCGTAATGATCAATAGTAAATAAAAAAAAATACAAGCAATAATCTGTACAATCATACATGGGTCTAGAATAAATAGATCTAAGAGCCTTCCAAACACAGATTTGTAATGGCACTGTAATCTTGTTCATGTTTTGATATGTATATATTAACCTTTTTTCATTTTAATCATCGAATTGTTATTATATACATTCTTCGAGTTATTATATTATTCTTCAATGAATTTTGAATATTTATGGTATAAATATATTTATAATAAGCTGTGTTATTGTTTTATGCCAACAATATATTCTAGACCCATTCCGTAAACGGGTTTGCTTAGGTATTCAGTATATTAGTAATTATTAATTAGCTTTCAGTCTAAACAAGGAACAAGATTGTATATTAATTGTCACGTTATGTGAATCTCACTGACCAAGTGGTTGTAATTTTGGATATGACACTGTTAACTGTATTAAGAGTAAATAAAAATAACGGACGTATGTATATTCTAATTTAAGGGATCACCAACTTGACAGATTCTATTAACTTAAAGAAATACAACTATGTAACTTGTTCATTTCTACATAAATCTTATCATTAAATTCGATGAATTACAACCAATATCTCTTCTATATAGACAGGAAAAGTTGTAAGCGAGTTGTTCTTAATCCACGTGTCATTTATCACGGGATTAACAATAAGGTATATAAGCTCTAAAAAAATCTTAACGATGTCTTAAATTGGAGGTCTACAATCAGGTACGTACAGCAAGTCAAGATACGGCTCTAAGTCTTGACCGGCGCGTCTCTACATAGTAGGCAGGTTAGTTTATTAACGTAACGATAATTCTTGATTAGGAATTTATCGGACGTGTATTTATTGCTGTAAACGTACGTAGGTTTAAGTACAAATTATTTGAATTCTGTCAAGAGTGTGAGACCTACCAATCTTTTGTAAACTTTGTATGTGCCTAACGGAACTATAAACTATTTAAATCATTTTGGAAGTTTGTGATATTTTATCCCGTGGAACTGGAAACGAACCAAATAAAGAAGAATAGTCCTAACCACTAGACAACTAACGATACAGCCAGAACAATATCCGGAATAGACCGTTTTTACAACGGGCGGTCTAGAAGGTTTTGGGAGTCATCCATATCTAGTCCCTCGCAAGAGAGGCTAGAAACTCTCGGCCTTGATCTAAGGAAAAGTAACCAACAAGGTTACAAAGAAACATTTTCTTTGTGTTTCAGGATTCTAGTTCCACATTGTGGATAATTATTAGCAAGTCCACTAATCTGCCAGAATTAGCGAGGAAATAGGAAGCCAGCCCACAACGCCATCAACGAGAAAGTTACTGTAACAACGATCCATCACCTTTAAATACCGAGCAGCCCCCAGCGTTCCAAGTCAACGTCCATCACCGTTCCAAGTGAGAAATATTGCAGTATATAAAAGCGTTAGTCCATTTCTTTTCTTTACTTTTCTCTCGTACCTTGTATTTTTATAAATTATAGTTGTTACGTTTGGCCAAAGTTTAAACTGGACATAATTCCACATTGTACTTGGATACAATATATTCATTGTATATGGTGTAACGTGAAGATAAAGTTAGACCCGCACAGATTTGCAAGGCACGCAAAAAGGTGCGTAAATAGACCACCCATAAATATTCTTGTATGCAAGTGTGAATGGTATAGAGCAGGTTTAAAGAGAAGACGTAGTGATTAAAATAGTTACATTAAGTTATAATTATAAAAAGTAATAGTAGAAGTATAGTTCGCTTTAAAAAATATATATATATATATTTATATATTTTTAATGTAATTGGGTATTACTGGTTGATATCAAAATGGCCGAATTAAGAGAAGCATTACATGATGGGTTTAACCATTTGGCCAAGCTTGTGGGGACCTATTCTGGGGAAGGTTATAAGCGGTCCCAAGAATGGATTCGCGATGTCGAACGTGTCGGTTCTATGATTAACGCCGATGATGCGCGTATGCGAAACTTGACACTTCAGACCCTTACAGGAAACGCCGCTGAGGTTGCTCACCGATTTATACAAGGGTATCGTGAATGCACGTGGCGGGACCTGAAGGCTGCATTAAAGGAACATTTTAGCGATTTGGCTGACACAACCTTGGCGCAGCATCGCTTAAAGAGGTTGAAGCAAGCCGTTGACGAAAGTATTCGGACCTATGCGGACAAGCTAAGAAGCCTGGCTGAAGAGGCTTATGGTCCGGACCGCCTACAAAATGCGAAAATACAAATTATAGTTCGCGATCTGTTTGTTGACGGAGTACGCGATGACTCCGTTGCTCGAAAACTGATCGAGAGAGGGCCAGCTACTCTAGCTGACGCTATAGTCATAGCATCACATGAGCAACAAACAGAGCGAAATTTTACATTGCGTCGACTGAAACGGGATGAGACCCCAATGGAAATTGGTGTTATGAAGCCGAAAACTTCCCAAGAGATAAATTGGGAAGAAAAGTGTACATTATTGGCAGAGGAGCTTAAGGCCCTCAAGATGTCCCATGGTCCAAAGACCCCTGTACCTATTCCCGTACAGCGTAGACCCCAATGGCAAAATCGGCCCACCCGAAGAGCCTATACACCGGAGTGGAGGCCAATATGTTTTAAATGCCAATGGCCAGGGCATATTCAACGGGACTGTCGTCAACGACCACAGAGGTATCCGGGAAACGAGAATCCCCGGGCACTAGAAGAAAGACGATAACTGGTGACCCGGGACATAAACGAAAATCAGAATTAAGGAGAAAACCTTTATCAAAAGTTGTATTGAAGACTAAAACCGAAGGTAAGCGTAAGGAAAAGATTTTAAATGAAATTAATCGAGATTTTTGCTAATCGAAGTATACGCCTTATTCTCTTGTTTATGGAAAGGATTCGTACTGCCCTTAGATACCCTGTTACGTCCAACTCTGAAATATTACGGGGATGACTATGTTCCAACGATGCTTCAGCGTCTCAATCACGCTTTTGGCCATGTTAGGAAAAACTTGATAGATAGTCATGAAAAGAATAAAGAATATTTCAATAGAAGGGCAGTAGATCAAAAATTTGAAATCGGCGATCCTGTGTATTTTTTCATTACCACTACAAACTTAGGACACTCCTCAAAATTAACGTCACACTGGCAATTTATCGAATTGTAGAATGTTTTTCCCCGGCGAATTTCAGAACCAAACATCAACAAACGGGAAAATCTAAATTAGTTCATGCAGAGCATCTTCGTTTGGCCTACCCCGAAAATGCATGGGACGAAAATCCAGATGAATGTAGACCGGTTTTGGATAAATTTAAGAACACGAAATCGGGTGCAAATGCACCGAAGGGCACGCGTCAACAACCGTTACGTACGTGTCGAGTCCGACAGGATTGAGTCGGACGAGCGGAAAACTTCACTACCCTAGAGTCAAGGCAAGTCACCATATCTCCGAGCCACTCTCTGGCGAAGGTTTGCCGGGTAATCAGGCGAAAGCCATTGGGCCAACCTCAGCTCTCGGAACTAGAGCGAGCACTTTGACAGTGCGGACTCTGACCTTAGCGACGAGGACGTCCCACTGGCCCAACCAAGGTCAAGACTTCGAGGCTATAGGGGTACTATCGAGCCAAATCTAGTGCCCCGAACGACGATGAAAAGATCGGCAATTCACCCTCCATCAAGAGATGACGAAAAGAGAGCGCGAACCGATTTTACCTTGAAGAGCAGGGCGCCACATTCTCCCGATCCTTTTGGTCTAGAGAAAAGAGCCCGATACGAATCCGATTCCGAACAATCTGATATTTCAGATATTGAATTCAATCCAGATTTTCCACAGAATGAGCCTGGTAGTTCTGTGCATAGTGTTCGGGAAATTCAAAGTACGTTTTCAAACGATTTAGTATGTGCTACTCCCTCCCAAATCCCCATTTATCAGGTTATCTCAATAATTAAGGGTGTCAATATGGTGACTCTCCCAGCAAACTGTTTTGCTCATGGACCTGCTTTTAGTCTACCCGCAAAATCCCACATCGCTTCTAATTATCGTGTACGGGACACACCTCTTGATCCCTTAAACTTATTGAAATATTTGAATGAAAACCTCCCCCCTATGACTCCCCCTCCTTTCGATCCCCTTTCCAATGAAACTGTCCTAATTCCAGTTCCTGATTATGTACCCCCCGAACAGGACATCGCCAAACTGTTAAATGATCTAAAGAATTTGCAACCACGTGCACAACCACCCTGTGTTTTTCACCCGTTAGTTTTCCCCTATATTATTATAGGATGTGTATTGGTTATCGCAGTTGTTGTAGTTTTATGTATTCGTTATCGTCCTAGACGATTTGCTAATTATATACTGGCCAAACGTAACACTTAGGTAAGGTTTTCGTCATTTACTCGCGCCACTCGAGTCGACTCCATTGCCGAGTTTACCCGGGTGAAACATCCCGAACGGTCCGAGTAGTCTGAGCAGTCACATGACATCAAAACAAAATGGCGAGACACCTTTATTTATTTTGTTTTATTTTTTCGCAATGGCTGCCTCCATTCGGAATTTTATTTTAATTCAGGAACTTTTAGAGGACGAAGAAGAAGAAGATTCCGAAACAACCGACTTACCTCTACCTCTTCTAGCGAGCCTTGTGACAAAGGACGTCATTTTGTCACGTGACGAACCCTTTTACTCTCCGTTCAACGGGGAGTAAACGGGTTAGTCACGTGATGCGACTCGAGGCAGTCATGTGACCAACTCGATTCAAAACGCGAACGGTCTGGTGTCGACTCGAGTGACTCGGGTGAACTACGAAAACCTTACCTTAGGGCAAATGTTATAAACGAGAGAGAGAAAAGAGAAATGGACGTTAATCCGGTATCCAGAAAACGAGTTAAGGAACCGATTGAGCAAGATGATCCAGAAACACCCCAACCCTTACTCAAAATCTTAGTTATTTTTGTTACACCGTAGGGATGAAGATGTGTAATCTTGTTAATGTTTTGATATGTATATATTAACCTTTTTTTCATTTTAATTATTGAATTGTTATTATATATTATTCTTCAAGTTATTATATTATTCTTAAATGAATTTTGAATATTTATGGTATATATATTTACAATGAACTGTGTTATTGTTTTATGCTAACAATTTATTCTAAACTCATTCCGTTAACGGGTTTGCTTAGGTATACAGTATATTAGTAATTATTAATTAGCCTTCAGTCAAAATAAGGAACAAGATTGTACATTTAACTGTCACGTGATGTGAATCTCACTGACCAGGTGGTTGTAATTTTGGATATGACACTGTTAACTGTATTAAGAGTAAATTAAAATAACGGACGTATGTATATTCTAAATTAAGGGATCACCAACTTGACAGATTCTATTAACTAAAAAAATACAACTATGTAACTTGTTCATTTCTACATAAATCTTATCATTAAATTCGGTGAATTACAACCAACATGTCTTCTATATAGACAGGAAAAGTTGTAAGCGAGTTGTTCTTAATTCACGTGTCATTTATCACGGAATTAACAATAAGGTATATAAGCTCTAAAAAAAAAAATCTTAACGATGTCTTAAATTGGAGGTCTACAATCAGGTATAGCAAGTCAAGATACGGCTCTAAGTCTTGACCGGCGCGTCTCTACATAGTAGGCAGGTTAGTTTATTAACGTAATCTAACTTGTACGATAATTCTTGATTAGGAATTTATCGGACGTATATTTATTGCTGTAAACGTACGTAGGTTTAAGTACAAATTATTTGAATTCTGTCAAGAGTGTGAGACCTACCAATCTTTTGTAAACTTTGTATGTGCCTAACGGAACTATAAACTATTTAAATCATTTTGGAAGTTTGTGATATTTTATCCCGTGGAACTGGAAACGAACCAAATAAAGAAGAATAGTCCTAACCACTAGACAACTAACGATACAGCCAGAACAATATCCGGAATAGACCGTTTTCACAACGGGCGGTCTAGGAAGTTTTAGGAGTAAGGAAAAGTAACCAACTATGTTACAGCACTTATTACTCGTTACCGAAACACAAATATTGGCGCTGCCAATATATATTGGCTAAACAAGAGACCACCAGGTTGGACAGGCGACCCTATTCCTTGTCGCGTAGGGGCGGGATATCGAAACCGCACCACTTGACTCAATTTTTGCTCTTATGCATACGTTATCTAAATAATTTATTAATTAAACATGAATTAACTTATTCAGTTAATCAACTTTCAATTAGAATCCCATCTGCCACTCAACGCTCGTTGAAGATTAAATCAAAAATTGGATAATGGAGACTATGTTTTTTTTTTATCGTACCGACTTTAGTATTGGTGATCGAGACAAGGTCTAAAATTCAATCGCTAAATTCTCGGTCAGAGGGGATCACTTTGACTGAAATTTCCAGCAAATTCCCTTTACATTTTCTAGATTTTAACCACATAGAACTGCCAGCCCCCATAATGTATCTTTAAGTAGTATCAATTGAATTCCGTAACAATTCCAGACCAGACTGGGCTAGATCAATACCCCCCACCCTCTCGAGCGGATTGGGCTAGATCAATCTTCGTTATTATAACTATAGTCCTTCCAACTAGTAACCGGTTATTAAACTCTTATCCAAATATATGATTAATTTTGATAGAAAAATTGCGGCGTTTGCTTTCGCAGTCCAAATATTATGTTAGATAATGATTTGCGAGCGGACAGACTAAAATCAATCTTTATTTTAGTAATAACCGACATTTCGACTAGTAGCCAGTTATTAAAATATTATCATAGTCCTCGTTTCAATAAATATATTTAGTAAAGCCTGTAATCGTTGTCACTATGTTATTATTAGCAAACAAAGTTTACGTTTACTTCGTGAAATCTTTGTCTCCCATGAGAAATAGATATGAAAATAATTATAGTAGCGATTTTATAATATACATTATAACATTTACAACGGACTTAATAATAGTGCTGGCGGTACATACACCAAGGTGACAAAACGTTGCACACCACAATAATAACAAACGGGCGGGGTACCACCTAGACAACGTGATAATTATAAGAAGTAACATTCACATGTATATTAAAACAATTATGATAGCTATGTTAATTCAACCATGATTATCTTACAATTCATGTCATGTGTGTGGGGTTGGAGTTTGTGGAGGGATGTGGGGGCTGGGGTGGATGCAATAATTTGCAAATATTAGTTTAACAATTGTCCAGGGGTGGGGTGGGGCTAGCTCCTTTAAACCCATCTTGGTTCGCTTTACTGACCCCCATCCCCAATTCAAAAGTTCCGCCATTTTGAGTTTATGATTTATTTACCAGAAAAAGTAGACTTTTGGCTGCATATGTAAACTGGATCAATGGCTACTCGAGGCAGCAAGCTCCTTTATGTGCCTTGTGTAAAAGGTACCGAAACAATCTCTCGATCCATACAGGGAATCGAACTCGAGTCCTGCTGTTGAATTCATAAAGAAAACTAGTTCAGTTAGTTTATATTGTAGCATGCAAATATTACTAGACTACCAAAGCTCGATAATCAAAATATTCACCTATATTCCAGGAAGTCTGCTACTAATATTAAACAGCAGACGATATTAATGGATGATGTGAAAATGTCTCACAACAGATTACACGATGTTCGGGATTTTATCTTCCGATCACAGCAGTTAGTCTCTATACTTTATACACGTATTACTTGATTACACGATAACTATAATAATTGTCTCTAAGATACATATATTACCTCCCTTGTTTGAATTTTGCAATCAATATGTTGTGATCGACTGATTTTTTTATTTCATTTTCAAAGCATAATTCGCATTTCTAAGGTGCAATGAAATGAAATAGGGTTTAACGTTCAGCTTTTCTGCTCCAAAATACGGGCATACGCCATACAGTGTACTATGGGAGAAATGTTGCCCGGACAGCATCATATGTCGAATTCCAACGGTCAAGGGATCTTTTACGTGCACGCTAATGTACACACGGGACCTCCGTCTTATATCACTGACAAGCGGGAACCACGCCAGAAAATCTGGATGAACTTTTTCGGCCAATGCTGGGTTCGAACACCAGCGTCTTACCCACTTAGCCAGCGTGATCCCAGCGTTTTAGGGTAAATAGCGCTCTACATTGAAATAACTATAAGAAATTCTACTTATTTTGTATCTATGGTGTCGGATTTCCGAGGGACACTGTTGTAGACGTGATAGAAGCTTTTATTGATTTATTTATAAATAGCGCTCCTGTCTGTTCTCGGTATATTTGCCCGACTAATTTCCTCACTGAATTCTTTTGCATGCATAGCACCTTGACCATCCCACGTAATTTATTTTAATGAAATGAGTTTTAATTTCTTACAGATTTGTAACCATGCATGAGACCAAAAATGAAAAAGGAATGATGACGGCATTCTAGCTGTGAACGACTTTTTTAAGGGTGGCTGGAATTTTATTTTTCTGACTGGCCTCAAGATCTTGTAGAGAGATAATGGAAGGTTTTGTAGAGAAATAAATGGAAACAATTGACTTTGTACAGGTCTTCTATGGATAGGCTTAGAAGTTTTCATGGGGTCCCGGTACCTGGATAGTTTGTAGTGGATATATCTAGCAGGACTCATACCCCCCCCCCCCAACACCGTCCTTTATCGTTACCTATCATGTATAATAGTCTATAACTATCGTATTCCTGGACTCTACCAATGTCAGCGGTTTAACAACATTCTCCTCATGCACTTACTGTCTTTAGAAATCAGATATTGTTTTTCGACAACCATACGAAACTATAACCCCGACTACTTCCAAGGGTGTCTAGTAGACGAAATACAACGCCAAAATGGGCTAATTGAGGCAATAAGTCTGTTCAGCTCAACATAAATACCCACGTTTAATTTTCATAATCAACACATTCTAACAGTTTTTAAGCTCGAGTACGTGATATGTTCTAGAATAATACCCATTGTTTGATGCTCTACGTCATTTACTGTGGAATAGGCCTACTAATTTAAACACAAATGCATTATGTAAGAGCAAAATCTGCCTATTGCAGGTCTTTCTTTAGTCCTGAGATGTTACATAAATTGTTAACAGTGGTGTCGCCAAAATGGGGGGGGGGGCATTAATCTGGTCTGTCCTCTGTTTGCCCCACCAATAATTGTAGAAAATAAAAAAAATGTTTTTGTGATACGTTTCGGTTATCAATACCTTCTACGGTGATTAAATCCCACATCCCCACTCAGTCATAGACTTGCATGTTGAGTGATTTTTTTTACGATCCTCAAAGGTTGTAGGTATATGTTCAACGCGACGAGAATATGCAATGCATTCACTTGTTATACAGTCACTCCGTTCGTTGGACACCCCCTCTCCGTTCGGATAAGCTGAGGATTTGGCGACGGACAGTATGTGACCAGCTTTATTTATCGCGACGACCAGTGTCTGAAATGCTGCTTGGCTACATTTCCGGCAGTCTATTTCACAAAATATAGTGGTGAAAATATTCATTCACTTTGAGTTACTCACTCCGCCCGTTTGACACTTTCCTATGGTCGGATAAACTAGTGATTTTCCGACAGGCGGTATCTGTTGAGCTCTATTTATCTCGACGATCAATGCCTGAAATACTGCCAGACTGCAGGCCCGTAGCTAGCCCAAAATTGTTAGGAGGGGAGGGGGCATAGGCTTGTGTGGGCGCTTATGGGTCTTCTGGGGGCGCCGATGTACCTACATTTGACGGTCCAGGGCGAACGGTACCGTGGAAGGGTCTAGGGTGCTCTCCATAGGCTTACGTACTACCCTGCACAAGAAAATTGACGATTTCAATCAACTAATCAATTTTTTAAAGTCCACGGAAACGGAGCCGCCGGGAACAAATTTTGAAAATTTGACTGCCGCAAACGTGTTTTCCTGCTATTCCAGTCCGTGAATACAGCAACTTAAATGTGGTCCAATTTAGCCTACCTTAGGTGGTTTACCATACTCCTCGCAGTGTTTCGTTTGATTAGAGCTATAAATCCCATTCAACACTGCTGTAATGGAAACAATAACTGGTCAATAGTCCGAATAACAACCAATAACTAACTGCCTAACAATATCATTACGCTTTAAACAGTGATAAATGACGGAAGACCCCAAATTAAACGAAGGACTGTCATGTTGCTGTTTTGGGGATAGAATTGATTGAATGGAAGAACAGAAACACTGCCTCAAAAACTCAAGTATTAGAAGCCAGTCCAGCAATGGCCAGAGAGAGATTTCTTTGGCCATTGTTTCAGGAATATAGTGGCTGATCTGAATCCCAAACAACCGCCGCATATGCGTTTTTTGCTATCCTAACCTATGAGTAAAGCAACTTCCAAGTTTACAATCGTTTTGTAACCGAAAACCTACTCTACGCCGACCTAATTTCCAACCATTCAATCGGACGGTTGCAGCTGCATTCACAAAGTATAATGGATGCCCGAAAAATGTGGAAGCACAGTGGCTTCAAACAAATTGTTTCAATCCATAGTCGATTCCCTCGAATTCGCGGTATTCAATTGAAATTTTAAAAAAGTAAAATAAGCGTTTTATTACATTTCGGGCATTTTATTTTGCCAGCTAGTTGAAATAATATTTATTTGTTTTCTCTTTACCATCTGCCCGAAAAGTCAGATTGGCTATGTTGCTCTCCCCCCAGAAAAGTTTGGAAAATAGGGTTTGCACCTGAAAATGAAGGAAAATTTCAATTGGCGTATTATGATTTTGATATGAACTGTATACATATTTGAAGGAAGGAATACGACTTTAACGTATGCGACTTGTTCGAATTCTGAAGATTATCACGCGTTTTGGGTGCCCAATTCATTCGTTGGCGCCTAACTAATCTCACTAGCATTATATTATGGGCGCCCCTTCGGAATGAGACACCCCACAAATCATGCCGTTTGAATTTTGAAGATTTTCATGCCATTTTGGGCGCTCAATTCATTCATGGGCGCCTAACCAATCTCACTAGCATTATATTATGGGCGCCTATGATCTCGACATTATGCGCGGCCCGACAATCAAATATTGCCATTATAAGGCGCCCCACAACTCATGTCATTATGGACGCCACTCCGGGATAAGGCACCCCATAGATCAAGCCGTTTTGGGCGCCCCATCAGTTGTGGTGTGCCCCATATAAAACGACATGATTGGCGAGGCGCCCATAAAACCAAGTGACATTGGTTGGGCGCCAATCTCGTCTTGGGCGCTAACCCAATGTCACTTGGCTTCATACATGTGGCGCTCATACTGATATGGAGACGTTGGTCGTTGGCCCCGTATTGCGTCCAATGGGAAGGACGCCTTTGGCGCAACATTTCCAACATGGACTCGCTAGTTTGGCACTCACAGGGGTACTTCGTTGAGGTCCATTTTTCGTTTGACATTTTGTTTTCTGGTCGGATAAACTAGTGATCAGGCGACGGACGGTCTGCGGTCAGATCTATTTATCTAGACGATCGGTGCCTGACCGAAAGCTATCAGACAGCATTTCCGACCGCGTATTTTTCAAAATTTTCTGGGGGAGGTCCCCAATACCCTCCGTAAGGACGCCCTACTTTGGCGCTCGTGAGTGGGATTCGTTGAAGTTCGCAAGTCCATTCGTTTGACACTTTACCTCAACAATCATTACCTGAAATACTGCCAGGCTGCATTTCCGGCAGCCTGAGTTTCAAAATTTTCTGGGGAGGCCCCCTACTCTTAGTTGAAGCTCATGGCTTTGCCCCCTTAACCTTGTACTTTGCCCAAGCTTTGCCCCCCCAACCACCGATAGCTGGCGCCGCCACTGTCTGTTAATGAGACATTTATTAACGTAGCAAGACCATAATCAACTCTCAGATGTTAAGTAGATTAGAACCGTTCAACCATATTTTGAATTAATTTAAAAACGGAGAAGCGAGGTTTTGCTTCGAACTACAAGATCGGTGATTACAATTAATCCACACATCTTGTCAAACCTTCAAAGGCTAATATCTTTGCTCGCAGTGGAGTAATAATTTGAATGAAATTTTCAATATATTCATTATGCATTATCCATTTTCGAACTCCAATAGCTCTATCCAAATATTACATAGTGCATCTTTAATTAATTTTAAAGTTTTCAAACGATGTATTTGAGAATTGTGAAGGTTTGTGAGGTTCAATGGGTATCATATTCTGTTTTGTTTTTATAGTTCAAAATTTATTTACTTGTCTCTATTACACTAGGATCTGGAAGCGTTGTTATGTTACTGGCGTTCTGGTTTTGAGGGATAAGCCATGCAAGGAACTGTGGGTAAACCTCTAGAAAAGTCAACACTCATTAATTAATAAATGCCTGAGGTCGTAAGGTCAAAGGGCTCCCTTATAACCCCTAACACGACCTCCCAGTACACCTTGACAGGTCGTGTGGGTCATCGAAAGTATAAAAAACGAATGAAATATACAGTATCCGGGACATACCATATTCCTGAAGCAATGGCCAAAGAAATACCTCTCTATCCATTGCTGGATTGACTTCTGATTCTTGAACTTTTGAGGGAGTGTTTCAATTCCTTCCGTTCAATCAACATGACAGTCCTACGTTTAATCTGGGTCTTCCCTAAAACTTTGGACAGTGATTTAAGGTATTAAAAACGGTGAAATTATGTTCGTTTCCATACAGCATTGTTTACATTTCATTCGACTTGATAGCCTCGTTTGTCACGCAATTAGTTTTACTGCAGTATTCTGCTATGCACGGGTTAATTGGGCATAATAAAATCGTGAGCCATGACGTAACGTTATGTAAACATATTTGGTCCAATATTGGCACTCGTTTTAAATGTAAAGCTTTTGCAAAGCAACTAGTCATTGGTTTGTAGGCGGGCTACTGACCAATCAAAATTTAAAACAACAATATCCACTCATTACAGCAGTGAGTAGTAGGATTATCTCTAATCAAACGGAACACTGCGAGGAGTATGGGAACATGCAGAGTCTGGATTTACCAGAGATTTTATGGCTGACGTAATAAGGAAATAAATCATGTCGGATGTGCCGGAGAAAATCATGTGCCGGAGTGATAAGAGTTCGGATTTGACAGAGTCCACTGTAGATCTGTATTTTAATGAGATTGTTGATGATCATAATATATAGTTTGTGGGGGGGAGGGGTTAAATTAATAACGATATTGTTTCTTCAATGTATAATTCTAAAATTAAGAGAAAATATAACCAACTGAATCACCGGTTATTAAAATGCAAAAATAAACCCAACGAAGCGCATTATACAGATTTTCTAGAAGCAAACAAAACATAATGATATAGGGTTTTTTGCCATTCGCTATGCTTCCCCTTCTGTCTAGAAGTAAATTGAATTGATTATAGGAAATCTAAGCGACTTATTTCTGTATCTTTTTTTCTAAATAAGATTTGGAAGTTTTTTGGTGTTTTTTGGCGACTTGTAAATCTGTGTTTTGTCGTTTCACGTTTGAACAGGAAACAAATAAACAAAGAAGAGCCAGTGAAAGATTGGAAATAAGACATTCGGTGCCAAAAAATCATATGATTACTTCTGTGCCGATTACTTGAAAATTAACAAGATTTATTTGATAAGGTAGCCTGAGTTTATTTTATAAACCTAGTTCATCATAACTATTTAGTTAATAATTTGAGATATTTTATTCGATTTTTTGTATTCACGCTTTCATTGTCTGACACAATGTCCTTTTTGTTCTAAAAATGATTGATGCACTAACATTGCAAGTGAAATAAAAATAAATGAAATGAGAGTTTAACGTCCTACTATTGCGCACCAGCTGGGCTACTGCAGCTAAACGGGACCTCCGGGTTGGCGATAAAACGTCTGACAAAGACATCGTGTCCCCCCACCCTCGTACATTACAAAGATATGGTTGTCAAATAACGTATTCAATTGTTTTATCAACAACAGATGTGTATGTTTTCTTGCGCGCAGACAAGAAGTAATACTAGTGCATTTCAACTTAGACTGGTCAACCGTGACAAGACTATCAATTTTGTTGCTTTGTTTTGGTTTCAAACAATACGGTGACCAGATCCATTCAATTTTGGATCTTAAAACCTTGCTTCGATTTAAGTGACGTTTACAAGGAATTCCTATACATTAAACATTGGTGAGAATATTTTATGAATAATAAGAGAATCGAAATATGAAACGCGATGAGGCCTGTGTTGGATAAGGGGAGGCAAATACGGGTATTGTGTTGGAGGTGGACCACCAATTACTCTATGACCGTTTCTCACTTTTGAGAGGAGATTGACATTTTTAGAATGTTTGTTTTGTTTATAATTATTGACATCATTAGTTGTAGGAAAGTAAGCACATATAAAGTCTTGGTCAACCTCATTTAAAACATCTATATAGGATGATTATGACTCATTTGGTTCTGCTAGTAAAATGACTGGAACCCACGAAATGTTAAAAAGATTGTTCTAGCCCATGGTGGGAATCGATTCCGGGACATTTTAGTCGAAATTGTAGGGTTGATATTCCCCAAATACGACAGATTATTCCCGCAGAATATTCGATAGATCATTAACTTATAAAATCAAAATTAATCGACAATTTTATTTTTGACCCAAATAAAAAGTGACTAGTCATATTAAAGAGAGAGAGGGAGGGAGAGAGAGAGAGAGAGAGAGAGAGAGAAAGTAGGTCATTGCCACACTAATATAATCAGGTTAAATTTTATTTCAATAATTCGCTTTCCAGTGATAGGAAACTGGAGTGCCTCTAGAAAATCCACGAGGTTGGATAAGCGACCCTACTCCTTGTCACGTACAAGCAGGGAATCCAACCGTGTGATTTGACTTAATACCAGACCTTATGATCCAACGCGCATGCGTTAACCATTCGGCCAACCCCAGTCATATTAAAAAGAGCTGGGCCTCTTTGAATTAAAATGTTGAAGTGGATTGATCTGTTAGGTTATAATTTCTATTAATGATTCGATAGAGTCTATATGATTGAATTTTCCTTTTGAAATATTAATCGGAAAGCAGTGTATTTACTACATTTAGTTTCGCTTTTGTCTTTAACTGTCAACAGTGAAACAAAAGGGTCTCCATCTGGACATCTAACATGTTAAATGTGGACAGATACACATTTTACAAACTAAATCGACGCACCAAACTTAATTAAATCTACGCTTATGATTTTAACCTTACAGAAGCATATAAACGTCAAAACAATATTATTATTATTTGTGATCATTGAATAATCACTTAATAATAGCTATAGATCATTGTTATTCGTCCAGTAGATCTCGCGTTTTATATCGATCATAGACCAACATGGGTCAACAATGAATTATCTATGTCTCGCTTGTCAATAAGACCCTTTATTCTCGTAAAAAGGTGAATATATTAAACATATACTACAATAACTGTCTTATAAACACTACAATATACTAATACATACATACAAACCATTCACAAACTGGGATAGTCCGTGCCTCACATTTAACTAATCCTAAATATCATATAATATTTATAGGTACGAAGAGCAGAAAGGGGGTTGAGATAAGGATGATAAGGGCCATTTTATTAATCCTGTGTTTTACGTTTATGCCCCCCGTGTAATCAAAGGCCGATTTGTGGATCTATTTCTTGGAGAATAAAAAGAAAAAGTTGTATATAAAATCGATTCGTGGATTATTCTGGTGACTATAATAGAAATAATGACGTCTTTTTTCACTTTGACTCATCCTCGGGGGTGCATGAATTAATCTACCAATTAAAATAATGTTTTGGGATTATATGTGCATCTAGGAATATAAGAAGCGTCCTTGACAACACCTTACAAAATACCCAACCCTTGTTTTTGATTTGAATCACTGTTGTTTATTTGAGGGGTCACAGGAAATTATCCCATGGATTAAATAGAATCTTGAATTATTGTTATTTCCGTTTATAAGACTCGTCATTACAACATTGGATGTGGACCTTGGTGGACATCAGTTCATTTCTTACGACAGATACAGCATTTTATATTCCCGTGTAAAATCTGTGTAGTTGTCTTTTTGTCAAAAACAGCTGTGTGAGAACTGACCGTTTGTATTAAGGTATATGCTCATTTGTATAGACCAGAATCTGTCTGAAATACTTATATACAGTTCTGGGATTACATATTCAACAGGAATAGATCAATCTACCTGATTTCTTTATTGTTATATTATTAGAGTCGTGAGGAAGGTAAATTATATACGTTAAATTGTATATAATATTTCAATATCTGAAGCGCAAAATCTGCCGAAAATAAGGTAAGTTCAGCAAGTCTCGGACATCTAGGAATTTATATAAAATCTGTTCATTGCATATTCATTAAAGATAATTGTTATTCTACAGAATATCCTGTACATTACAGTTTATAAGCAAAGACCTAAAAGTGTCTCCGCTCTCTACATTATTATTGGATATGTTTACAAGCGAATCATCAAATAAGAGTCTGTGAATCAGTGTGTATTTCACATGACACGTCCTAGAATATAATATAATCAAATTGAAAAAGTATTTTAACAGAGAAATATCTCAAGGCAGATCTTCGTCAAACTCTTTGTCTTGGCACAACCAACGGAAATAGACGACGAAAATCTTTCAATAGATTTGATTTCTTTTCTAAATTAAGGACAGAGTAAACAATTGAGAAAACTGAATTGAATTTTATAATTGTCAGTGATTTAAGACGGAGGACCTGATAAGTGACAGAGAGCTGAGGTATCGTTTTCACATTGGCATGCACTTAAGAACCTTTGGCAGTTGGAATTCGATATAAGAACAGGCGGTAGTGTCGCTGTCGGGGCAAATTTCCCTCATAGCGTACTGTATGGCGTATGCTCATATTCATTGTAAAAGAGTAGGACGTTAAACACTATTTCATTTCACTTATCTGGGTTTTATTCTCTCCCGCTTATAAGATGGTCGAATTGCTAACAATACACGCGCGCCATTTATCCATATTCTCTTTAAATCGAACAGTTAGAACCACAACAAATTCATGTCAATGGTCGTCTGTGTTTTGTTATGACTATATTCAGTAATTTTGGCAAAATGTCATACATAATGATAAATATTAATATCGTACTAAACGACCGTATTGTAATGTGATATTGACAAAGTAAGCATCGGATTGGAAATGTTTAAAGTTGAACGTAATAATGCCATTTAAATTGGTTAAGAAACTTAAACTCCTAAAGTACAATTAATCGAATATAGCTATAAAATGCATTTCGTTTTCCGCCATTCAGTTTATATAAAGTTCAGAAATTCAAATCTCTCTTCTTTTTTTTTCTTTTTTTTCCCACGTCTTCATTGGCTCAGTTTAAGAACAGAACAGTAGGACGTTAAACCCCATTTCATTTCATTTCTTTTTTCCCCTGAATTCTATCTAACTCATGGCGTCAAATGGCCGAGTATCGCCACTGACAAGATCGGTATCATTATCTTTTTAAACATCTTTCTTGTAAATATTCTTTTTAATTTTGCGCGAAGCCTGTGTCATTACAGGCTCAGTGCCGTACAGTATGTCCACGGACCCATTCACTTAATTTGATATAATTTGTTTATTTATTGCAATGTTTATGCATTCTGTCTTGTTCGCAGGAATAAGTCCCCCCACCCCCGCACTTACTGTTAAGCAACTTAATCGATCATTTGGCTCTTACCATTAAATGCATTTCGTTTTCCACCTTTCAATTTATTTAAGGTGTGGTTCAGGAACTCCCAAATCTTAGACTATAATTAAATACCGGTATACATTATGCAAAAGCTAAATCGGCATATTCTAAATCTTTCTTTATGCCCGAAATCTTATAAAAAAACAGTAATTAGATATTTATTAACATGACCAGACCATAATCAAATTTCGATGCCATCTGATGGGTCCGATATTCAACAGATTTGAATCCGATCTGCGGTTTAATGGCGATTGATGATTAACCGTAAACATGGTTAATCGAGAGTGAGGTTTCTAAGAAACTATGTTTTGTGTGTATTGCTCTGGCATTTTTCTGCATTAACCAATGACACGTCAGTTCAGTTTATGTTGGTTTTGTAGGGATTAGACCCACATGCACCGCTAAAGGTTGAACATAAATAGCGTTTTTCAAACAAATTTCAAACCTTCATCTCCCCAACATACCTGACATTTCTTATAAGTACAGTGTATAGGTGAAATGATTTATGAAATTATACAGGTTGTATTATATCTGTATTTGTTAATTTGATCTATTTTAGCATTTTACGCAATTCAAAACGTCACAGAATTCAAGATGAAATATATGATTATTCTCTGTCTAATATCCTGGAATTATAAATCTTCACAATCAGCTGAGGTATGTATAACTTTAATTAAATATTTGATTTAGACGTGAGTTTCACGCACTCTGTGCAATTTGTAGAATGCTAATCTTTCAGTGATCTGACTTAGTTACCAAAGTCTCTGTAATATTATTTGGATAACGCATTCTCTCTTGCTCTAAATGGGGGTCGGAACTCTTATGCATGCATTTGATTAAGATACTAACGTCGCTATGATTAAATCCGATCCCTTCATCTGAAATGAAATGAAATGAAATGGGGTTTAACGTCCTACTCTTCTGCATCTAACCTGGGATAATAGAAGACGGGCATACACCATTCAGTGTGCTATGAGGGAAATTTTGCCCGAGCAGCGGCGCTATACGGCCTACTCTTATATCGAATTTCAATTGCCAAGCGATCTTTTACGTGCACGCCAATGTGTACGCGGGACCTCGGTTTTTCGTCCCATCCGAACGACTAGACAGCTGTCCTTTTCATGCTTTCCGTTCTTTATCACTGATAAGGGGAAACCACGCCGGAAAATCGAGATGAACTTTCTCGGTCAATGCAGGGATCAAACACCCGACCTCCAGGCTAGCGAGCCAGCGTCTTACCCACTTAGCGACGTGACACCCCCCCCCCCCCCTTCATCTCGTTTGATATGACGTACTGTAGCATCAGAGTCTTTTTAATCTGATTAAGTAACGTGTATTTCAGACGATTACACCAGGCACGGACATCGTATGGACACTGATTGAAAGTACCAAAGTAAGTGACAAAAAACAAATATGTTTTACCTGTGGTGGCCAGGTAACAATGGGAACAGTTAGTGCTGGTTACTGTGGAAACTGTTTTGGAGTATGGAAAGCAACAGCAGGTAGGCCATTGAAATAATCCTGTAACTTATTCCTTTGAACGACATACCTACTTGTTTATTGTCTTTGACTAAATTCTGGATCGAAAATTAAACATACGTTTGCAGGCATTCCTTTGATTCTGAAATATTGTCCAATTTATTAATTGGGCATTAATTAACTTATCTAGACCATAATGAACTTGCGATATTTACTGGATTTGAATACATTAATAAGTTAAAGTAAAACTGGATTATCGCGACTTTGTTTGTTATAATACGTTGCCGACGTTGGTAATGTCGACCGAGACTAGCCTCAAATTCAATGGCTAATATCACGGTTGGGAGTGAAGCAA
The DNA here is from genome assembly GCA_963678685.1 of Patella ulyssiponensis. NCBI lineage: Eukaryota > Metazoa > Mollusca > Gastropoda > Patellidae > Patella > Patella ulyssiponensis. The sequence continues at coordinate 27,461,055 of OY783227.1, read as the reverse complement.
TTTTACTGAAATTTTCAGCATATTTTGTTTTCATTATCCATTTTGTTCATTATTATAGCGAAAAATCCTTATCTAATCTGACATAATGTTCCTTCAAAAGGATAATTATATTACGCTATTTTGACTTCCATATTCGCGGAGAGATAAAATGTCATTCTAGCGTCGACTATAGAGTTTATGTAGTTAATCGAATGGGTGTTCGCCAGAGCTATTGCAGGCACTAAGAATACTCCTATCGATATAATGTTTTGCATTCTTTTAAAAATAGTTTGCATATTTTTGCCATTTTAGTCTATAATCTTTTTCGGTCGCCATTAATAATATCATAGCAATTCGCTTAAATATAAATTTAGAGAGATGAACAGCACTAATGTTTAATAAACAATTATTATTTGGTTGGCGTTTCATAAAATACTTATGTTTCAGCGACAAACTATTGCATGTATTACATTGGACCCAGTCCACTGGATTATGATAACGTTCGACAATATCGTATACCAGTCACATGTCAAAATGGCGGCAGTTCGGATACTACTTTTGTTGTTGTTAAAGTAACACCAAATACACCACCTTATTTTGACCGATCATTATCAGGTATTATATATTATATTTCATAACAAATTACATCTATCATTATTTTATATATATTACGTTATCGTTATTGTAATAATGTTAGGCTATGTCCCGATGATGCCCTTGTGGTGGAATATAGTAGACAGTGATTAAATAATTAATAATGATATAGTTGCTCAATTCACACTATTGTTTTTTTTTATATTAAATACTAAGAGCTGGAATCTTTACTTTTATAATCCTCTAAATAGTGACAAGAATTCACCCTAATTATATGGAATATTACGGTTTCCAACGACCGGAATTCGCGACCTTTTCAGAAGGTGTGGTGGTATAGCAAAATGAGACGTTTAAATCTGTTTCTCTTCCTTTTGTATTCATATCATAAATTTGATCAGGTCCATAGGCGCGAATGCAGGGAGGGGGGCAAGGGGGCCGTGCCGTGCCCCCCCCCCCCAGCACCAGTGAGACTGGTCATCACTGTTCAGACCAGCAATGGGATTCCCAGATTTTAGTTTCTGTTAAGGGTCGGTATGTATGCCCCCCGCCACCTCGACAAAATCCTGGACCCTGGCCTGCCATATGGAAATAAAATGTTGTTTTTTTATTTCAGAAACGTTGAATGTTGCCAGCCCAACAACAGTTGGGCAAGAACTGATCAGGTTTACTGCCGTTGAAGTGGATACACTAGACGGACCTTTGACCTTTACCCTCCAACCAAATCCTTACCAGGATAAATTTCAGTTATCTAGTAAGACATGTGCTTAGTTTTAACCCTAATCGTATGTAGTCCATCAGTCATAATTACTAACTATAAGATATTTCTGATAAAACCATAGATTTTGGTCGCATGTTGTGTGGCATCGGTGTTGTGTCGTTGCGAACTAAACATTATGAGAGAGAGAACAAAATAGGGTTTAACGTCCACTCGACACAAGCTAGGTAATTTCGGGACTAACGCACGGTTAAATTTCTATTTCAATAATTCGCTTGCACGAAGGGGTCTTTAGCAGTGGGGGGAAACCGGAGGACCCGAAGAAAACCCACGAGATAGGACAGGCGACACTATTCCTTGTCACGTACAACCGGGGAATCGAAACCATGCCAGTTGACTCAATGACAGACATTATTATACGACGCGCACGAGCTTACCATCTGGCCATCCAACCCCCTTAAAACAAAATATCCATCAGCTATGATGTAACCAGACGAACATTAACAAAATAATTTTTCTTCGACTATTTTTCAGGAATAACTGGTACAATTGCAAAATTGGCACCAACTACAGATTTAACAGAAGTTTGTGAAGATGAAATAGTTTTAAAGGTTATGGTTTCTGATAATTTTAATCCACCAGTAGGACCAGTTACAGTTACTGTTGTTCTCAGTAAGTAAGCAGTTCGGTTCATATTAGATGAAATAAATTGCCCCCATCTTTGGTCGGAAATGACGCAAAGCTGACACTTAGAGAAAGGATCTCTACCAACTCAACCTCGACCTCATATGGTCTGACCGATGGATGTAGCAGAAGGAAATTCCAGTTGTAGGAATTTGGGGCGGGTAGAAAGCCATTATAGCATTTACAATCTTTGTAAATGATATTTGGAAAATTTCATGATTTTTAAATAAAAAAAACTCGCCAAGTCGTAGAATCGTTTAATTTGTAATTAAGTGATGCGGACTGAATGTCTACACGATAGAAACGTGACCCCAGCCTTGAGTGACTTAAGTATCCATCATTTCACAGCGCCGTATCATTTATATTATATGAATCGAGTAAAAAAGGGTGACTGGGCTGTTTAAACCCAAATTATATAAGGCAAAGCGCTGTGAATTCTGAGGAGCCTTCTTTTATCCCCTGAAAGTCATTTCTGAAAATAAATTTGGCTTTCTCTGACCAAATACACAAATAAGCACAGAAATGGTATTTTTCCAGTATACTTTGTCTATTTGTAGATAATATTGCACCTCAAGTTACCAGTATGAACCGTGAAATACAGTGGGCTGAGAACAAGCGATTTTACCAATATTTTAGAGGAAGTAATGTGGGAAATGCAGGAGGCACGTGCACCATAACCTCTGACCCCGCTAAATATGCCACCGATATCAACACTGGAGGCTGTGCTTCAACAAGTAAGCATTTTATCGTTCACATAAAATCCACGAATTTCGATTTTATAGTTCACATAAAATCAAAAAATTTGGATTTTGTAGTTTAGACCATTTCTCGATATGGCGCCCTTCAGTTATTACTAGAATGTGATTGGTCGATAAGGTGACATCTGGTTAATATGCCTTTACATTGTCTGATGTATGGAAAATCTTCAAAAATCGAATTTTATATATCAATTACCGAAACTGTAGAACATCTTTTCCCGTTTCATAAGCCATGCCTGTGCAGAAAATTAGGGTGTTAAACCCCATTTCATGTCCACCATCTTTGTCTTAAAGTATACCGGAACTGACATCACCCGGATGTTCATCGACATCTTATGGAATGAAATGGGGTTTAACGCCCTACTCTTATGCACCTAACCTGGGCTAATGGAAGACGGGCATACGCCATACAGTGTGCTATGAGGGAAATTTTGCCCGGGCAGCGGCACTACGGCCTACTCTAATATCGAATTCCAACTGCCAAGGGATCTTTTACGTGCACTCCAATGTGTACACGGGACCTCGGTTTTTCGTCCCATCCGAACGACTAGGCAGCTATCCTTGTCAGGCCCTCCGTTCTGCATCACTGACAAGAGGAAACCACGCTGGAAAATCGAGATGAACTTTCTCGGCCAATGCAGGGATCGAACACTCGACCTCCAGGCTAGCGAGCTAGCGCCTTATCCACTTAGCCACGTGACATCTTATGGAGTATATAAAAATCGTGAACTTGTTATGTTTACACTTCCAAAAAACCTTGTGTAAGATGAGCCATGTTGCTGCTTTTCGATTTTGTCGTATTCGTTCTTGGACTTGGTGATACCACTACGCATTTTACAAAATGTCGTGTTACGAAATGATAAAGGGTTAAACGTCCTACCGTTCTGCTCCGACTGGGCAAATAAAGACAGGCATACCCCATACAAAGTGCTATCATGAGGGAAATTTTGCCCGGACAGTGGCGCTTAGGTCTCATCTTATGTCGGTTGCCAACTGGGAATGGAACTTTTTACACGGGGACCGCGGTTTTTCCTCCCACCCGAACGACTGGACAGCGGTCAGCACCTCCATCCTGCGCCACTCAACGCCGGAAAATCGCTTTAAACTTTCTCGACCATCACCGGGAGCAAGCTCGGGGCCCTCAAGCTTTCAAGCCAGCGTCTTATCACTTAGCCGTTTTAACCCAGAAAATGACTGAGAAACTTTCAAATGAATTCAAATTTCAATAAGTCACGTGCAACTAAGATTTTACCATTCAGATTCATAGTGTAAGATTTAGATAAAGAGCTGGCCATAGGTAATCTAAAATGAATATATTGAAAATTTCAGTCAAACTACTTTATTCTGAACGAAGTAATGAGTATTTGAAGTTTTGCCAAGAAATAGTCTACGAGTTGACCAAAGATAACCTAAAATGAATAATATATTGAAAATCAGAGGCGGGTTACCCTATAGGCAGTGTTGGCAGCTGCCTAGGGCCCCTGGAAAAAATAGGGCCCATAAAATGTTTGACAACCTTTTTAAATTTGATATTTTACATTATTTAATTCACTTGACTACGCTTCCGATGAACCTCACTAGGGAAGACGTCCCACAGGGTCAGTGACACAATAGCGTTTTGAGATGACTTTAGTGTGATCGATCACTCCGACTCGGAGACTGGTCACTCACTCGCCTCGCATTAGCTTGGTATCCGGTTTCGCTTTCATTTTTTAAAAAAAGTTTTTACGATTTTCACCTTGAATTTGTCTTTCTTTCACGGCCTCGTCATTTCAACGTAGGCCGGTTCGCCGTTGATGTGGCCCAAAGGCAAAATTATGGAAGGAGAAGACAGAACAGAAAAAAAACATAAAGCTGAAATGCTGAAAAAAGCGGCAAAAACTACGCCCAAAGTCACGACTGCTATCATCGAGAATAAAGAGTAGGCGACCGACTAATTTCTGAAAGTGATGATGACAGCTTCTATCCAGCAATTGGCTGTTGCTGTGCCCCTCTGTGCATCAATTGATTGTCACTAACCGACTGTCATGGTAATGTTTGACTATGTGCGTAACATCATTCCATTAGTATATCCTCGGAATTTTCGTTTTTCTTACAGTTGTCTTAGTTTTACTACGGCAAACCAGTTCCGCAAAGGGCCCCGTTAGATCAGCTGCGTAGGGTCCGTCATAGCTTTGATCCGCCTCTGCTGAAAATATCAACAGATTATTTTAATCTGAGCGAAGTTGTGGGTGTTTGAGGTCTTCACATGCCAGCGGGAGGCTCTGTCCGTAACATCAATGACTCAACATCATATTCCTCACCAATTCCAGTTTTCGGGATACACCACTCAACAACCACACAGATTGGAACCAATGTGAAAAATCCGAAAACGCTTTTGATGTTTCCTTGCATATTGTCTCATTTTCATAAACACCACATTGTGGCAGGATAATAGTTTATGATTTTGCTACCAGTGAAAAACTTACAATTTTATTTTGTTAATGATTTTTTTTTAGTAACAGTCAATCCGTATTATCTACAAGATGGCAATGGTTATGATTTTGAAACGGATCCACCGGTTAATTTTACCATGGTTTATAAGAAAGGAAAATGTCCGTCTAAACCGGTTTGGACGTATGTAAGATGGACCAACGTTAATGAAAAACCAGTTTTAGATTTAAACAAAGATACATATACAGCTCAAGAAGGAATGGTAAGTGATAGGCTATTTTTAAATTTAGAAACTGTTTTAAAACATGTACTGACTTGGCGTGCAATTACGGCGACGTCATAACATGTGTGGGTTGTGGTAACTGAGTGGTGAAAGTATGTCACTTACATCATAAGGTCTGTCATATAGGTGATACTGTTAGACCAAGCGTCAAATAATTAGCTACAATAAGGGCGAACTGTATTCGACACGAACTGTACGTGCGGTATTTAATGGTGAAATTAATAATCAACGAATATTGCCTTGTTGTGGATGTTACAAAATTACCCATAAACCCTATCCGTGTCACATCAGCAACGCAGCTAGTTGAATATAAATATAGCGGACATCCAGATTTATAATTTGATAGTAGATATCCCGCTGTTATGACGATCAGTTGTTGAACGGATATACATACGCCCTTTTGCAGAGTTGGCATACTAGAATACAGATTTGTGGCCTGTACTACTTAGAAAGTCAAAACATTTCTATGTCTTTTGCTCAATAGATTGCCAACTCACTATTATACGATCATACGCATTATTATCCAGACTTAAAAATCATTGACACCGGAAATAATAACACAATTGTTTTTCTATTCCCTACCCCATGGAATAGCTATGATCAAACGTTTGAATTTGAAGTTGAAAATGATATATATGCCAATTTCTCAACTAGCAATAGTGAATTATTGGATTAATAGGATTATTCTTTAACAAGGTAGGACTGTTTATAGATACCATCTATTTTAAGGCTTTATTTTAATACATTCTAAAAATATAACTTAAAAATATGAAATTGTAGCTTTAAGCACGCACTAGACTAAGAGAATATTTTATTTGCAGATTGACGTTTTACCCGATTACATACTAACAGACCAAGATGCCGGCGACACCCACACCTATAAAATAGTTACACCCATAAACCAACGAGATCCAGCATTCGAAATCGACGAAAAGACGGGACGTATTTACACTACTCAATACTACACAGTCACAGCTGAAACTGTTGATAAAACGTTTGACGTGGCCGTTACTGACAAGGCAGGGCTGACATCCGATACTAAAGTGGTAACTATTACGATAAGTGATGCTAATGATAATTCTCCCACCCTTGATGCCTTTAGAACTACTTACTCCTTTACGGAATGCGAGGATCCGAAGCCAGTATTTACAAAACTTACTGCACAAGATAAAGATTTTGGGCTAAATGGCGAGGTAGAATTTGTACCAGCTAAGTCAGTTACGATGAGCTTGGATGCAGCAGGGGTTCTGATACTGGAGAATAACCCCATAGATAAGCAGTTTGACTCTATAAACATCCAGGCAGTTGATAAAGGAACTCCTTCAAGAGTCAGTGAAATAAGAGAGATATCAATTATAGGACTGCCCTGTCCTTACACAACACCTCCTGTGATACCAAGTACCTACCCAACCACCCAACCACCAACTCTACCTCCAACCACCGAACCTCCAACAACAACACCGCCACCACCAGAGACGAGCAATTGGTGGGATGATCCAACAACTGTTATATTGGTTGCTTTAGCAGGACTTCTGGCCTTTATATTGTTTGTGTTGGCAGCATGTTGTTTAATCCGGTGTTGTGGAGGCTGCTCAAAGGCCAGGTACGTCACCTACTCATTCTTTTGATTTAATCCACACCATCAAAATATATAAAAATCAGCAAAATTTTCACACTAGTTACATAATATACTGATATATTTCCGGTAATGTGGCCCATTTAACATCTTGGATTGTTTCTGGGTTTCCCAAACACTTATGCCAAGCAAGTAAAGCAATTATTTAAGTAAACATTAACAATATCAAGTAAACATTAATTAACTATAATATGAGGTAAACATTAATTTACTATAGTAAGTAAACTATGTGAAGTAAACATTTACTATATTAAGTAAACATTTACTGTATTAAGTAAACATTTACTACATTGAGTAAACATTTACTACATTAAGTAAACAATTACTATATTAAGTAAACAATTACTATATTAAATAAACATTCGCTATATTAAGTAAACATTTACTAGTTCGCGCCACAACGGCTACTCTTAAAAAGTGAGACAATACATAGAATATTATCGGACCATCATGTAAATTTTAAAAAAAGCCATGTCAATAATTACGATTATTCTTTCTTATCCCTTGATTTGCAGTCCTAAAGGTAACATGATCCAGCCACAGAAATATCATCCTAATAATATGAGTGGAAAGGCATCAAACAAAACACCTCGAAACCCTGCTGATTCATCCCAGACTCCCAGAACCAAAAATGGAAAACAAACAGCAGATGGTGATAATGAAAGTGGATATTCTGAAGGTAAGTTATATAAACTAGACATAATATGCCCTCAATTACGACACGTTACACTGCACTGGTTAATGGAAGCGGATAAAGTGATTGTATATTGATCCATTCATTGCTTGAAATGAAGGAGAAGAAATTTTGGACCGGACGCCAGTCAATAGTCAGAGTTTCAAACATTGTTATGATCAGATTCTGTGTGTGAATCTATTATGCCCATTGTTCTTCGTGCATTTTATGCTTTCGGTGGTCCCATCCAACCATGAAATAAATAAGCATGTGTTCCAATATATTATAAACTCTTTTGGGACATTCACTGGTTTGAAGACAACAGTAAAAACTTCTCGGCTTCCCATATTCAGGTGAAAGAACAACACAAACTATTTACTTTGTAAGGAACTTACAAATAACCACCAGACATAACAAAATTTAACTGTAAGAGATGAAACAACATAGTATCTTATCTGCAATTCAATCAGTTTGGCTTGACAATGAATTTTATATAATATCAGTGTGATTCACATTTCTTTTTTGAATAATCAGGAGGTGAAGAATTCTATCTAGAAGAACGCGGACCTGGAGGTGATGAGTATTATGGTGGGGGTGAAGGTCAAGTTGTTGGTAGTCCCGATGGTGGCGCTGACTATTACTGGAAAGAACGTGAGTTCATGCTCGATTCTATCGTCTACTATAACCCGTGATTTAGGTCACCCAAAATTTGTTTTGATGTATATTATGTGAGAAAGTTGCCCGGTGGCAGGTTTATTAGGGTATGTCGTATATGTTTTTGGGTCGCTGTAAATGTATTGCCCTTCCGTTCTATTGACTGTACTCCTGTGTGTTTTTGTTAGTAATGCACTGACTATCGCCGTTTAACTCGGTAATTGTGAAAATATTTCGAGGGGTTATCAGATAATCTGTATTATATACACCGATATCCTCTCTGGCCAGTAAGACAGTAGGAATAAAAATATTGGCTTCACGAATAAAGCATGGATAATCTAAAGTGTGACCTTTGATCAAGCAGTTGGGTAGGAAGCGAGTTGGGTGTGGCATATGGCCATCCTTTTCATCTTTGAGCAGATCATATTTTCGATTATTGTTCGATGTTCAAGCCGTGTTAGAAAAATACGATTTTTAAAAATAATTTCAATTTCAATTTTCAGATTATTCTGACAGGCAACTTGCTGGTCATCCTGATAGACGAGCACTACCGGCTACTGTGGATTTTTAGATAAAATGCACAAACAATCAAAGTGACTTCAAGACATGATATTTACATCAGAGATATTTATTTTATTTTTTTATAGACATTTTGTTTATTTTAATATTCCAAAAATGGACTTTTAAACAAAAGAGGGCTTACAACAAAAGTGTAGCATTTTTTTTTACAATGGCATTGTCTCAGTCAACAAAATGATCGATTTGATTGAATTTAATGTGTTGATTTGTTTCGTGGGGTGGCACGTTAAATACAGATTTTAAGTCTGCATATAAAGCCAACAGTGAACAATTATAAAATTAACCCACATGGAATTATTAATAAACAAAGAAATTTTTGCCTAGCTTTCCGAAAGGATTAACCAATCAATACTTTATCTTGCCCTAAATTAATAGGCAAATTTAAATATGATCACTTTTGGTTAATCGTGTATGTTGAATTAAATAACATGGAAGATGTCTTTTAGGAGCAGTTATAAGCGTGTGGCTCGGAAGGGGGCAACCACCCTCACTTTGAGATTCAATTTAATAATGTTTCTGTGCTTGTCAGTCATCCATGTTATCCTGGACCGTATTTTAATGAAAACGGAAAAGTTTTAAGAGACTAAAAAATGTAGTCCACCAATGTTTTGAGAATTCTAACATGCCGCAGTAGTACATAATTAGACTAAATTTTCGCGAAGGTATTTAACGGGTGGTTATTTCCAAAATATGGAAAATTTGGCATATATGGAAAGTAGAGGCACTCAATTTTCCTAAAATAATTATTCGATTACCCGAAAAACACCCACGAGGCAAGCACGGGGAAAAAAGTGCTAGGATATCACTAAATGCCCACCGACTGTATAAGTGGCACTTACAACCTTTTAGAACTATGGCATCGTGGGGTTGGGATGGCCTATTGGTCTAGAGTGCCGCGCTTCGACCTCTAGCTGGCCGGTCACCTCTGGCTTGCGGCTGTGGTTTCGATCCCTGGTGTGAGCGTATGTGGCATGGAGATAGGGGCGCCTTCTCAACCTCGTGGGTTTCCTCCGGGCACTCCGGTTTCCTCCCACTGCTAAAGACCCCTACGCGCAAGCGAATTATTAAAATAAAATTAAACCATATGTTAGTCCCGAAATGACCTAGTTTGTGTCGAGTGGACGTTAAACCCCATTTCTCTCTCTCTCGTGTTGTCTGTAAACTTATTGTGTGCAAGCTTGATTGAGGGAGCGGTTGTTATTTCTTGGTGAAATGGTTAGGCGTTTTGGGGAACACTGGGGGTGTAAAATCTGCAATTAAACGGGGCAGAAAAAGAAGTTGACAGAAAATAATTTAGAAATTACTTAGGCCTCAATATGTGTGGTAAATGGATGGTAAATCATAAAAATTACATTCTGAAAAATGATTTACACCCAAAATAAAAAGTCCTTCTCTATTAAAAAGTCAATTTAAATCACACTTATAAAACCGCTGTCGAGAGAAGAGAGGGTGGGTCATCTTCTCCCTTTGTCATAATAACACAAAACGTGTTAAAACAGTAGGTCCAGCTGACAGATGTTTGGCGCCATCATAGTGTGGTATGACATGTCATCCCGTGGGGTTTGTACGCTAAAATTGATCTTTTTGTAGTTTTGTTGTTAGGGACCAAGCTACCCAAAAATGTCGGGGTTCAAATTTTTCGACCCCTTGACCCCCCATGGGACGGGGATTTTTTTAAATCGGGACGCCTATGAACGAGGACGTGGCTTTTTCTGGCAATAATGATTTGATTTTCATGATCTGCAGTTCATTCTCGTGTGTCTTCATCATCTGAAAGCTATTGGATGTAGTTTTCATTGACTTCCGGTGTGGAATACAAATTTCCGGTATTAGCCAATAATCTTTGGATTTTCATGATCTGATGTTCATTCTTGGTTTTTTCATCATGCCGACCCCATATGTAACACTTAAAGCGAATGGAAGTTGTGTCCATTGACTTCCGGTTGGAAATACAATTTCCGGTGTCAGACTCGGATTGATTTCAGTCGATAATTTTGGGATTTTCATGATCTGTTCATTCTGCGGTTTGTTCATCATGCGGACCTCATTCTAGGGTTCCAATTTTGCGACTCTTGACTTCTCTGGGAGGGGCTTTTTTGAGATCCGAACCCCTCTGACCCTAGTCTATTGGCTATCTCTGCCAATAATGGTTGGATGTTCATAATCTGAAGTTCATTCTGGGGTTTTGTCAACATGCCGGTAGCAAATGGGAACAGTTTTCATTGAATCTCGGTGGGGAATACCAATTTCCGGTGTCTCACCTACCACTTTAAGTGGCTTTTGGGTGACTGGAATGATAGATAATGAGATTCAAGACACTTTGTCATGTTACGTTGCCACAAACGAAACAAAAAGATCATATCTTGGAAATAAATAAGTTATTCATCATCCTCGTCCTCCTGCACACCCCTAATCATATTGGTACGGCCCCTTTCAAAACACGTGCAAAGATGTATAAGGCAGACCATTTTTGCTGCAACTCAATCGCTCCGGGCAAACTGTTTTACAACCACATTTTGTGAGTTCAATGATAGCTTGGACCCTAGTCAACACAAAACAGCAAAAAAATCAATTTTAGCAAACAAATCCCACGGGAGCTGTTTCTATTACATATCATACCACACTATCAGTGCGGATAGAAAAAACCCCGTGGGGAAAAAGAAACTGTTTGCCTTATGTGGAAAAGCGAAGTGCTCGCAGTAAAAAACACATATCTGGACCCGTGGATTATTTACATATTAAAAACAGTTCGTGCAGTAATAATGTTCGATAAATTAATTTGTTTAAATATGTTTGCAGTCCAAATATATTATCGGTTTAACCTCACTTTCCCCACATTTGATTGTTTTGATAAAGGATTAGGAGGTTACTATTAATTAGTCGTAGCCTGGTGGACCCAGACTCTAAACAATAGATGTGAGGAAAGTGGGGTGTCCCCATATTATCAAATCACGCAGTTTGTAGACAGAAAAGTATCTTTATCTATGTCTAAAAACATACAGATCTTTTAATTGCTTTAACAAAGGAAATAAATAAATATCAGATATTTAGGTTTATTTTACAACAGATGCATGATTAAATTTCTGACAATTTGCATATAAAATCCAGTCATTCAGCTATTGAACTGTAGGGGGTTAGTGTGCTAACCATCGAGGTCGATTTGATTCAAGTATATTTACCTGTTTCAACCCACTCTTGTCAATCGAAGAGTAGAGCGATTTATAGACCATAGTGATTTCTAGAGAAACGGGCAATATATTCTAAGGCTTAACCGTAAACATGGTGGGATTGTGAGAAGTCTTTATCATCGGGGTCACCCGGATACGTCAGTTTCTAATCCCTGGATTATAATCGGATTATACTCAACGACCCTAATTGGCTTAATCAAGTTGGCCGGTTTCATGGTCTAGTGAACTGTGTTCGTCATATGACATGTGTTTAACATAACATAACACATAACACATTACATTTGATATAGCGCACATAACTGCCATGCATTCTATGGCGCTTTACAATAGCTGTCACAAAAATGTCAAATAAATGTTTTCCGAAAAAAGTATGTTTTGAGTTTCTTTTTGAAATCAGTGACAGTTTTGCATTGTTTTACACTTTCTGGAAGAGTATTCCATAGTCGCGGTCCCATCACACTAAATGATCTGTCTGCAAATGTTTTATATTTAGTCTTGGGTATTTAAAATAACATGTTTTGTGATGAAGATCTTGTATTGTAAGATGAAGTTTGGAACTGTAATAATTCAGTTAGGTAGGAAGGGGCAATATTGTTGATACATTTATAAACAAGTACCAGAAGCTTAAATTGACATCGGGCTTCAATAGGTAATATGTGAAGCTCTTTTAGAGCAGCAGTGGAGCTATGGTCGTAACTAACTCCAAGAATAAGTTTTGCTGTAAAATTTTGAATTCGTTGAAGAGGTTTAACAGTGGATGCTGGTAGATCACAGAGCAGACTATTTCCATAATCCATATGGGAAAAAACTAGAGAGCTCGCAATTTGAAGAGATAATTCTCTGGACAGAAATGGTCTCAATTTTCGCAAGTTAAACATTGCCAAGGCAGCGGAACGAGTTTTTTGGGCAATGTGATGCTTGAAATTTAAGTTTTCGTCCATATGCATTCCCAAGAATTTAATTCGGGACGAAGACTTAACTATAGAGTCCCCAACTCTTAATTTGTGGATGGTAGACTTTTGGAGCTGGCGGTTGGCACCGAAGGTAATAACCTCAGTTTTGTCGTCATTCATTTTTAGTCGATTGTGTAGCTTCCAGATTTTAACGTCGTCTAAGCACTCTGATAGTTGGGAGGCAATACTTAATTCTGCATCTAAGTCTCCAGCTTTGAAACTGTCATACAAGCTATGATCATCAGCATAACCAACTAAGTTTGGATTGTGTCGGATGCAGGAGGCTAATGTACTGGTGTAGCAGATAAAGTAAATCGGGCCATTGATACTACCTTGCGGCACTGAAAAATTTATTTGTTTTACATCGGAGAAGTCATCGTTGACCTTGACACGGAAACTCCTGTCTCGTAAATATGACGTCATCCATTCTTTAGCGATTCCGGTAACACCAAAACAGCTTGACATTATAGTAAGTAGAAGCTCATGATGCACGGTGTCGAAAGCAGCACTGAGGTCGATCGCAACCATTGTAGTCAGGTGCTGATGTTCCAAAGCATCCAGAAGATCATTATAAACTTTCAAAAGCAGTGTTTCAGTGCTATAAAAAGGTCTGTAGGCACTTTGGTAAGATGGTAAAAGGTTGTTAGTTTCGAGGTGGTTTACAAAACTTATTGAAGATGCCTTTTCCACAAGTTTGGACAGGAATGATAGATTGCTGACAGGTCTATAATTTTTCTTTTCATGGTCCAGATTCGATTTTTTGATCAGAGGTTTGACTATAGCAGATTTCCATTCTGAGGCAAAACCACCGGTCTCAAACGACATGTTAATGATTTTGGTAATTAGCGGAGCAATAACCTTCGAATACCTTTTGACTAAAAATGATGGTATTGGGTCAAGGTCGCAAGTTGATGGTTTCGCATTGTGAATAAGTTTCTCAACATCGACTAAATTTACCTCCTTAAATGAAGTGAAAGCAGGGACAGACACAGCAGAAGGGTGGTAAAGTGGCTGATCATTCAAGTCTGAACGAATTTTGTCAACTTTATTAAAAAAGAACTCGGCAAATTCCTTTGCAAGCTCGGCGTCAGATACGTGATCAGGCAATGGATTGGACTTCTGTTTTCCTGTTAGATTTGAGACAATATCAAATAACTGTTTATTATTATTTCCACATGATTTGATTTTATCTGAAATGTGTGAAAATTTTGATACATCAAGATGTTTCCTGTATTTGTTTCTAATAACAGTGAATTGATTCCATAGGTGCAATGTTTTGTGGTTTATCCAGCGACGTTCAGCTTGGCGTGTCTCTTGTTTGAGTTTTAGTGCACACTTATCAAACCATGGAACCTTTTGTCGCACTGTTATAACTTTGCTCTGAATAGGTGCGTGTTTGTCTAGAATTTCTCGAAGCTTGGAATCGTAGTTCTGTACCAGATCCTCAAAGGTTTCTAGTTCAATAACCTTTTGTACCGTTTCGTTGAGATCCGATTCAAACGTCTCGTCATTTATTATGGATTTAAGTTTACGAAATTTTATTTCTTTTCTTTCTAACACCGGACGGCCCGTTGAAAGATTGGCTTTGACAAATGCATGTCGGAAATAAAGTATTCTACATCCACATTTGAAAAAATGATGTCTGCATTATCACTAACAAGGATAAGGTCCAGAGTATTACCCGAGACATGTGTTGGTTTCTCTACGAGCTGACTTAATGAGAGTGAATCTAATAAATTAATGAAAGATTTGGCGTCTTTGCTCTGCTCGTTATTTACGTGCAAATTGAAGTCTCCAACAAAGGCACAATGTTTATGTTGAGGCAGTGATTTACATGCATATTCAGAAAATTCTCCAAAAAAGGTTCCGGTCTGGACAGGATGATTCTCAGAGTAAGGAGGTCGATAAACAGCAATAATGGTAAACGTTACGGTTTTGAGAGAAATCGCGAATTCAGCAAATTCGAAAGAATCGTAATTACCCGAGTTAATAATAACAACATTAAATTCTGTTTTAGCGAAAATGCCTAATCCACCTCCAGAACGATGATTTCTTTCAACGTTCAAGAAGTCATATCCAGGTAATCTAAGATTTGATAGTTCAAAATCGTCAGAGTCTTTTAACCAGGATTCAGTCACTACACAGAAGTCAAAATTCTCACTGGTGACATAGTGAAGAAATGAGTTGATTTTATTTCGAATAGATCTCGTGTTAATCAGACCAAATTTACAGTTCTGATTATTGTCATACGTTATTGTATGCTAAAGGGCGTAAAAACTGATGATGGACCCGATTGTTAAAAGTCATTCGAGATTTCCATTTTTTTGTTCTAAGTTTTTTAGCCGGGGCGCCTCTATTTCCACGGGCCCGTTTCTTAATACACAGTGTGTTAATAAAATTGTACGTTGCATTTGATAACGAATGGTCAGTATTAACTCTCAGTGAGTGTAGTTCATCTAGTGAGTAAGTGATTAATTTTTTTCTCGGCTGGACACATACGGGTATGTTAACTGCAATAATTATAGCTGACATAGAAAACATTCAGTTCAAAATTTGTACCAATAAATACTACCTAACAAAGACATTTTCAAAGTTCATACTTAGCACACTCGATCCCCATAACGTTGTAAAACATTTAATCACAAAATAAATAACGTTCTAAGAACGATACACATATAAACTTTAAATTAATAGTAGAGCGATACACCAGGCTGCCACACTCAAAGCGCCATCTTGTTTTCACACCCATATTTAACATGATATTGAGCAATTTATTATTAAAACTTACATACGCGGTGGTGAATTCCTGTTCAGTATATGGCATATAAACTGTGTCCATCATATTTAACAATTTATTATTAAGTTTCACTGATCAGTGGGTGGAAGGAGGTCAGCGAGATGTCTGGAACCATTTCGCGACAACTGGTCCCCGCGCAAGGAACAACGTCGAGGGGTGGCATTCCAAAATAAATAAACTTGTCAACAACCACCACAACATCTATCACTTCATCCGCCTCATCAAGCTTTTCGTGATGTGACACTGAGGCAGCTTGCTGCTGGTGCCTCAGTGAAACCCAGAAGGAGGAAGTATCTGCAGCTGGAATAAAGGCTGGTGACTGAGAAGCGGTGCCTCCATGAAGGGCACTACACCGTCATCCAGTACGGGGATGCGGTCTCCCACTTAGTGGGCTTGTAACATTCTATTCTAGAATGATTGAAAATGTATATTTTATAGGAAAATGTTTGTAAGTGTGTGCTGGTTAGCACGTGCGTGCTGTATCATAAAGCCTGTAATTGAGTCAACTTGCATGGTTTCGAATCCCCGGATGTACGTGGCAAGGAGTGGGGTCGCCTGTACAACCTCGTGGGTTTTCTCCGGGTACTCCGGTTTCTTCCCTACTGCTTAAGCGAATTATTGAAATAGAATTAAAACCATATGTTAGTCCCGAAATTGCCTAGTTTGTGTCGAGTGGCCGTTAAACCTTATTTCCGATCTCTTCACAACAGAACGTTTCAAATCTAATGAGTGCTCCTCTATATCCGTTTCCCAATTTCTTGAGCACTGTGCGACCCGACCCAGTGGACTTGGAAACAATGGTCATAGCGCTAGAGGGTATTATGGATCGTGTTTTTGTGGAATAATCCAAGCAACGTCAGTTGAGCCAAGTTTACCAGCAGTACTTTGAGTCAATCTCTCACACGCCAAATGTTCAATCAATCACCTGGATTCCTCCACCGAAACGATAAACACGTTACCCAATTACATAGGGTATATTTTGATCAACCCCCACACGCCATGGGGGCAGGGGCGAGAGTACACAAAGCAGCAAGCATATTTACATTGTCACGATTTTTGCAATTGTTTTTAATTACTAACATTTCAAACCATATACAAAATGAGGGGTTTCTGAACCAAATGCCAAATCAATAGCAAACAGACATTTAATGAACAAAAATAATTCAAACTCTAACCAAATTTTGTAATAAAATGACAAATTAACCACCCCCACCCACACGCCCATATCATCTATAGCTATTTAAATTGACCCCCCCCCCCCAACTAGCACTGAGACATTTGGACTATTAATAAACAAAGTTAATTCGAATACTAATACAATATTGTGTTTTATAATAACAAAATTCACCGACTCTTCCAAATCACAAAATTAAAAAAGGCTATTTAAATTTCAAATATACTTCCACATTCCTTGAGGTCGAGGCATGCACCAAAATAACTAATATTGCTGTCTTTACGGCAAATGTGCAAAGTTCAAAGATGATCCAACCAGAATTGCAGCTGGCAGACAATAAACACAAAAATTAAGCGTGGCTTTGCTCCTGGGGGTTGGATATTGGGTGGAGTTTGGTGTATCGTCGATAGTAATTACAAATCACTAATAAATAAATCTCCTACTCGTAATACATTATTTCTTGACACCAAGTCACCCGTTGCAAAGTCCTATGTATTAGTCCGGTGTTCCTTGTCCACAATGGTCTACTGAAAGTTTGTTACCAGAGGCAGAGTCAAAAACATAAATAGTAGCCATGTTGAAATATGAAATAAGTAACCGTAGTTCCCTTTTAATAAAAACAAGGTAGTTATTTTTTAATTGACTGATCTAATTCATGCCATGCATATTCAATTTATCACATAAGGGATATCTACTAAATTCATTAAAGGTATTCACAGATTCTATTAATCTAGATCTAATTTTTAATGGATTTCAGACTTTTCGAACACCTCCAAAATTTTGATTTTTGAAGCAGTCCATAATGATATTAAAAGTACCAAGAGGGTTTGATTCGCTTTTACATATGGTTGTATAATAACAAATAATTGCGTCAACTATATTTCGTATATATCATTTCCACATGAAACTGTATATATGTTCGGTTGTACAATTTATTATATTCAATTTTATTTTTATGTATATGTTTATATCTATCGTTTATCATTTTCTGCATACCAGGGAAAGAACTTATATAGGCCTTGCCTGTTGTTCAATCCTTTTCAAATTAGTAAAATATAACTTAAACTATATATCTATTGTAGAATCGGTGATAATGATAATTTCCTGACTCGACTGATAGGGAGCCGTAGCAGGTACCTTATATCAAACATAGTAATACTCAATTACAAGAAAATACAAAAGTTTGAAATTTGAATTGGCTTTACCAGAGCAATATGGACGGACGTAATTTAATGGCGATGTGGTGGGATAGACTACGGGGAGATATATATCATACGAATACATGAAAAACTAAGTGGGGCAAAGTCTCATTTTCATTAAGCTAGTCCTTGCGTTGAACTTTCTTCAAAAATTTGTTGTCGAAGGAAATGCTTTGTCTTCTGAAAAAAACAAAACAAATGCAACGGTTAGACATATTTTATATTTACCTGGACCCTATTTCTCGATTATCCAATCAAATTACTAAAATTTGGATTGTGTCAAAGTAGCTAAGTCTGTAACTCAATATAATCCAAATTCTTTGACATCGAAAACACGAATTATTTGTCAAATTAAATCAGCATTGATGTTGTGATCTTACCGGTAAAAGATGGGCTTCTGATGTCCAATATTTAAGACAAAATAAAAATTTTACCATAGGGACACAAATCGTGTACCATAATGCGTTTCAGCGCCATTTGTAACAAGGGATTCGAAGAAAGGGACTAGACATATTTCATAAGCCATGTCAAACGGCGACGCTATATCTTTATTTGGAGAGCATTTGCAATAAATTATTTCGGTGTAAACTGGAGTAACCAGAAACTAGAAATAGCCATTCGATTGATTTTTATGGCGTATTTCGTCGAACACAATTCATTAGAAATTACAGTAAAAAAATAAACTTATAGTAGTTAGGGCGCCTGGTCAGCCACGCACGTGCGCGCATGCGCGTGCGTGCATGGGCGTGCACGTGACCTTGCACTGGATGACCCCTGGCACGTGCGTGACCTAAATGACCCCCTGCACGTGCGTGACCTTGCACGTGTGTGACCCCCTGCTCGTGCGTGACCTTGCACGTACGAAGAGAGGGGCGCGCGCGGGAAAAAAGAGAGAGAGAGAGAGAGAGAGAGAGAGAGAGAGAAGACAAAGAAGAAGAAGAGGGAAGGGGAAACAACTCTTTTCCATTGATTAAGTTGGCCCTGAAAAGGGCCGTTGTCCTCACTCGAATGCGAGCACTAGAATGTGAGGGTACGACGCACATTATGTCGGTTGCGTCTAATGGCCTCCACTAATTCGGGAGGAGGTCTTTTCCTGGGAGGTGTTTTTAATACCTCGTCAGGTAAGACAAAGATATCGTCAGGGGTAATCACGGCAAGAGTGTGACCCCTGAGATACATGAGAGTATCCGTGCTGCGGTTTTCTTCGATGCGTACGACCGGAGCAGCCATTCTCATACTGATAGAGAGACGAGTGTTGTGTCGTTTTAAAACCGTAAGGGCGAATCCATTTGAGTGGTATGACGTCACGGACGAGTCCATTCATGGAGTGACGTCACAGTACTGAGCATAACGTTATGCATCGTAGGTTGAACGTTGTGGGCTAAATATAGACGTGATGCAACGTTATGCGTACGTTGGAGGCTAAATATAGACGCGATGTAACGTTATACAGCGCATGTGTGTACGTTTGTTGCTAAAAATAGACGTATGGAAAATCCAGTATTACACAACCGCATGTAACCTGACGTTAAGTATTGCACAATCTATGTGTAATGACATGGATATGACGTCACGGACGAGTCCATTTGAAGGATATGACGTCACGGACGAGTCCATTCATGGGTGACGGGAATAAAAGGCCGAGAAGCGACAGCTTCGAACATTGATATGCGATCAGCGAGCGAAGCAAGATGAGTTTTACATTACGACCCGTGGATAGACGATACAGCCGATTGTTTAGAACCGAATCACTGTGTGTGGAGATAGACTTTTTGGAAGATTGGTCCCACGTTCCAGCCAACGATGTACCACAACAATTACACGACACTTTTGAGGCCATCATCGAGGAAATACGCCGAACCTTGGACGCCAGAGAAAGTGATTATGTTAGAATCGCCATTAGTCACCCAGGACTCAAAACACCGATCTGGTTACCTTTCCGTGAACATCGTTTGTTAAAAGCCGAAGACGTGTTACAGAAAGTGGCTGCCGTATTACAGAGTAACGAAGAATTTCGTCTAGATCAACGCATGTCCATGAGTATTTGCCACGTGTCCCCTCCCGATGGTAGAGGTAGTGGAACAAACACGAAGAAGAGACACAGTGCTAATTTCGAAGATTATTTGAAGAAAAAGAAATGTCTGGTCACCATCAAGAATGCCGACGACTTATGTTTTCAGCGAGCCATTGTCGTCGCCCGTCATTATGCCAACAAACAGGACACGCCTGAATGGGAAAGAGAACGGAAGAGATTAATCAACAATACAGGACCCCACTCGTGGCAGACGAAGAAAACGGAAGCCCTTATCGATGCCGTCGGTGGAGCCAGGCAAGCCTGTACGGGGATGGAAACCTGGGAATGAATTGTACGCCAAGTATTTAGGAGAGCAAGGATACCAACTCAATGTTTTCTCTCGGGCCATCTTTGGAAAGGCGATCTATCGGGGAACAAAACACGTCACAGGCACACCAAAACATCTCAACCTGTATTTACACGACAGACATTACGACGTCATTACCTCCATGCCCGCTTTTGTGGAAAGGTCGTATTTTTGTGAGACCTGTCAGGTGGGATACGATCATGCAGAGAAACACGCGTGTCACGTCATGTGTCATGGATGCAAGACAGTGGGTCCACCCTGTCCACCCGATCCCAACACAAAGACGTGTTACCGTTGTCATCGCGTGTTTGTCAGCCGCCAATGTTTCGACAATCATCTCGCCACCCGTTCCAGAGCCAAGTGCAGTATATGTCATCGATGGAAGAAATGTGAGAAATGTCAAAAAGAGTGGGACGTCATCAAGGCCAAACGAAATTTGGAAGAACATCGATGCGGTGAATACCAGTGTTCCATCTGCCGAGAGTGGCACACGGCCGAGAAACAGTTTTGTTACATTCAACCACTGAAATCACCCATCAACATGAACAAAGACCGAAAGACCCAAATCGACAAACTACAGCAGACAACATTAACCCGCTTCGTCTTCTTTGACTTTGAATGCCAGCAAGATACCGGTGAACACATTCCCAACCTATGTGTCCTGCAAACCTGCTGTCACTTTTGTATCGACAACCAAGATCCCTGCGAGCACTGTGACACGTATTGGAATCACCAACGGGAAATTGTGTTTAAAGGCCCAGACACGCTGGACGATGTGGGAAAATGGTTTCTACAACTCGCTGCTCACGGTACGGTGGTAGATGGTCGGAAACATGACAGTCACGAATCGAGTCCCGTGATTGCCGTGGCTCACAACTTTAAAGGTTACGACGGCCTACTGATTTTACAGACGCTGCACAAACATTCCGTGGCGCAACCCGAAGTGATTATGAATGGTGGTAAAGCGATGACGATCACTGTCGGTACGGTAAAATTCATCGATTCCCTCAACTTTTTACCGATGGCTTTACGGGACATGCCCAAGACCTTTGGCCTGCAAGAACTCAAGAAAGGTTACTTCCCTCACCACTTTAACAGACCGGAGAACGAAGAATACGTGGGCGCCTATCCTCCCGACACCGATTACGATCCGGATGGCATGAGTGTATCGGAACGAGAAAAATTTCACGAGTGGTATGAACAACACAGTCACGACGTCTTTGATTTTCGCCAGGAAATTCTCGCCTACTGTAAAAGTGACGTCGATGTCCTCCGC
Organism: Patella ulyssiponensis; assembly: GCA_963678685.1. Taxonomy (NCBI): domain Eukaryota; kingdom Metazoa; phylum Mollusca; class Gastropoda; family Patellidae; genus Patella; species Patella ulyssiponensis. The sequence goes on along the minus strand of OY783227.1, from coordinate 27,439,099 downwards.
CGATGCTGTGGTGTGTTTCGCGAGATATTTCTCATGGACACGGGAATCGATCCCTTCGAAAAAAGTTTGACCCTGGCCTTTGCCTGCAGTCGCGTGTTACGCACACACTACCTACAGAAAGACACCCTCGTCATCATTCCTCGAGCCCTGATGCAAGAGCCAAAACCTGGTAAGGACTGGCACCGCTTCCAGCCTCGACAACAGTCCAACAAAGCCCTTCGATGGTTGGAATGGGAACAACATCGCCAGACCATGGCTGCATTCCGAAACCAGACGCCACTACCCAACATTCGACACGCCCGCAACGGTAATGAATGCCGAGTTGGCCCTTATAGTTTAGATGGTATGGACAAGACCACGGGTACGGTGTTCGAGTTTCACGGGTGTGCCTTTCACGGTCGTCCCAAATGTTATCCGGGTCCCGTCCAAGACCTTCAGCATAAACATCCCTACGATCCATCTCGCAGTATGAGGGACTTGTACCAGAAGACCCAAGAACGTCACCGTCGACTCCAGGAACAGTACGGTATGAAGACCATCCGCGTCATGTGGGAGTGTGAGATGGAGGAAGAACGACGCCACGATCCCGAGATGAACGAATTTTTACAAGGCTTGGAAGATCAGCAATGGCCCGCTCCCGAACCTCTGATGCCCCGCAACGCTTTCTTCGGCGGAAGAACCAATGCCATCCAACTGTTGGTGAACGAGTCGGTGGAAGACATGCGCTACATCGACGTGGTGTCCTTGTACCCTTACATCTGCAAGTACGGTACCTTTCCCATCAAGGAACCCACGATCGTCACACAGCCCGATCAAGACCAGTGGCAACAGTACGAAGGATTGATCCAGTGTTCCGTCTTGCCGCCCCGTGGCCTGTTCCACCCGGTTCTCCCGTTTCGACGCAAACAGAAATTGGTGTTTGCCCTATGTCGAAGCTGCGTCGACGAACACATGCAACAAGGGGAGATTGCCGAATACCAACCGTGTGATCACACCGACGAACAGCGAGCCTGGGTGGGTACGTTTGTCACCCTGGAACTGAAGAAAGCGGTGACCCTAGGATACAAAGTACTGAAAGTCTACGAAGTCTGGCACTGGAAAGAATTCAGCACTTACGATCCCGAGGCCAAAACGGGCGGTCTGTTTACGGGGTACATTAACCACTACCTCAAGAAGAAGATGGAAAGCAGCGGTTATCCCGACACCTGTCACACCGAAGAAGACAAGGCCCGCTTCGTCAACGACGTGTACGACACGGAAGGTATTCGTCTGGATCCTGCGTCGATAAAACCCAACAAAGGGATGCGGGCGTTTAGCAAGTTACAACTCAACACAGCATGGGGTAAATTCGGACAGAGAGACAACTTTCCCAAAACAGAATACATCACGGAGCCCAGCGTCTATTTTGAAAAAATGTTGGACGTGACCCAGACCGTACGAGATGTGCAGTTAGTCAACGATAACATGGTCTTGATGGAAACGCTGAAAAAAGAAGAACACGTGGCACCCTGTCCCATCACCAATGTGGTTATCGCTGCCTTTGTCACGGCCCAGGCTCGTTTAAAACTCTATTCCGTCTTGGAAAAGTTGGGAGAGCGTGTATGCTATTTTGACACCGATAGCGTCATCTACCAATACCACCCCACGTCATGGAATCCCCCGGAAGGTTCGAGTTTGGGCCAGTGGAAGAACGAGTTGCCCGAAGATGTCACCATTCGAGAATTTGTTAGCGGAGGACCAAAGAATTACGCGTACCGCCAGAGCGATGGTAAAACTGTATGTAAAGTCCGGGGATTCACCTTGAATTATCGTGCCTCCCAGCAGCTGAATTACGCCATCATGAAAGAGAATGTACGGCACGTCCATCAAAACGAGCCTCTGGCCATAGCCAATCCGTTCAAGATTACCAGATCACGTGACCGCCGTCTTTGGACACACCCCGAGAACAAACGGTATAAAATCGTGTATGACAAGCGGTTTGTTCAATTCAATGACGATGGCCAACCGAGCAACACTTACCCCTATGGATACTGACTTTCGGGTCTCAGGACGATGGCGAACAAACAAAGAAGATGACGAACCGGCAGAAAATACGGAGATGATCGAGAAACTTAGACGACGATGGCTCAACTTTCGAGTGTTGAAATGTTTCCTACCCATTATAGAAGAAAGGCAACACGAAGAGTGTATCGGCTGCAAGTACGAACGTCCCACTCGTGTCTGGGACTAGGCGTTTCTTCCATAACGGGTCAACCCTCACACCCCGTGGACGATTACAATCACTACCTCTGGGTGGACGAGCCGAAACTGCAAGACATCGATAGCGTGCTAGGCAGTATGATGGACGATCCACGGGATCAAGTCAAGACGTGGGAGGACGAACAACGATGGCGAGAAGACGTCGAGAAAGCCTTGAAAAAGTTCTGGACGGTGGTACCGGGCTTTAAGACCGCGTTGATCAAACGCAAAGACGAGTTCGTCGAACAGAAAGAAGACCCCATACGCCAGTGGATGGACGACTTGCCGAAGAAAAAGAAACGATGGTCTCTGGATCAAATGGATATCAATGTCATGTCCGGTAAACTGGGAGAAGGCTGGGAATGTATTGGCAGACAACTGGGGATCAGAGAAGCGCGAATCAGTCAAGCCAAGGTGAGTCATCCTAACAGTGCGCGCATGCAAATCTTCACCGTGTTCAACCATTGGCGACAAAAACACGGTAATCGAGCCGACCTGATGACGTTTTTGGAAGCCTGTCACGTGAGTGAAGCCTTGGTCGATTGGGACGAAGTGAAAAAGTACGTGGAAAGCCTGGAAATCATAGACTAAACAACGAACCAATCAAAACGAAGGAAAAGAAAGAACCAATCAAAAGCGAGTGACGTCACGACCAGGACTATAAGAAGCGAAGTGTCAGACTGAAATTTCATTCTGCTCTCGATGGCTAGTCAAGCTTGTTTCTCCTGTAACAATGTCGGACACTGGTATAGAGGCTGTCCTGCTCGTTCCAAACAACAACAGCAACGAAAACCAAGACAAGACAGACCAGCCTATGGTTCCTATGGAAATTGTTACCTCTGTGGAGAACCAGGACACTGGGCACCCCAGTGTGGAACACGAACCGAAGCCCAAAAAGCGAAGAGTGATGAAGAAAGAAAAGAAACTGTCAAAAGAAAGTGTTACGGAATCAAGAGACCCACCGACGAAAATCACAAGTGCCTCAACTGTGGACAGCTCGGACACGGCCTGCTCGAGTGCCAAGAAGAAATCCAAACAGAAGACAACTTTGAAGCCGTTGCCGGTCGCATGTTCGAGAACAACATCGACATGCCCAGAGACAACACCCGCAGTCAGCGATACTGGTACTGGTGTGTAGAAGCGTTCGAGCTCTACAGACGATACAAAGAGAAAAAGAAAACAGCCGACGAAGCTTTCCATCCCATCTCCTATTCTCCCAACTACCAGTGAAAATGGTGAAACCCCGGCTGTCCTCTTGTTGGCAGAGAAGGAAGCAGAAAGTTTTTCCCGAGCACTCATCCAATATGCGGGTCCGAGATATGACCGAAGTCTTGTCGTATCCCCCTTGTTTCGATATGAGTGAATGGATACCCGTCGTCGTCACGTTTGCTGAAGTGGAAGACTGGCACCCACACGACACGATGCAGAAGCTTTTGGGACATGTATATTGGATTCCTCGCGTCCTGAGAAATGTACCCTGGGTGAGACAAGAGATCCTGAAGAGAGAACGCGATAACTAACAGTTTTTTCTTTTCCTTTGTATGATATGTTTTTTTGAATTGTTGTATTGAATGTTCTTTTTGTATTTTTTGTAAAATAAATTGTGTTCTAATTTCATTCCATGTCTGTTGTTCTGGCGCGAAGGTATAAAAGGCGGGGGGAAAAGGGAATGGGAGGAAACAGTGCAAGATGGATGTGACGTTCAAACATCCCTTTACCATGTTAGTCAGTGGTCCAACGGGTGTTGGAAAGACGGTCTTTGTGCAGAAATTTCTTCAAGCGTCCCTGTTCGACGTCCCTCCCCAACGTATCGTGTGGGCTTATGGCGAATGGCAAGAGAGTTACGATCGCTTTCCCTACACTTATGTCAAAGGCTTGACGGATATTTACGACGTGATGGGTCAAGTCAAAGGTCCACAAGTCTTAGTCGTGGATGATTTGATGGGAGAAGACACGGAGATATTGCAAAAGTGGTTCACGAAAAAGAGTCATCACCACGACACGAGTGTCATTTACATTGTGCAAAACTTGTTTGACAAGCAACAGCGTACCATCAGTCTGAATGCCCATTACCTGGTCTTGTTCAAAAATCCCCGAGACGCCTCGCAAATTGGTGTGTTGGCCCGTCAGATGTACCCTTCCCGCTCCAAGTATGTGCAAGAAGCTTATGAAGATGCGACGAGTACCCCTCGCAGTTACTTACTCGTTGATTTGAAGCCCGACACTCCCGAAACATTGCGACTGAGATCCAACATTTTACCCCAAGAGGAACCACCCATCGTCTACGTCCAAAAAGTATAAAAGGGGGGCCTGTACCTCGAAATGACTCTTGTTTGTCACGATGGCTCGCACGAAGAATACACAGAGGAAACACCCACCTCCCACCCTCCCCAGGGCGACGTTCCCGACCCTGGCACCGGACCTTCGTGATCCCACGGTACGAAGTCAGACTCGCCCGAGAATGAGGGCCCCCAGAACACAATGGTTACCCCCGTCGCTGACACCACCCACGAGTCCCATGTCTCCCTTACCGGCCACACCACCACGCCGTACCTTACCGGTTACACCTCCACGCCTCACCTTACCGGTCACACCTCCACGTCCACGTCATCACCCTCCCCTTCTCGGTCTTCCTCTCCGATCTTTCGCAGACCACGAAGAGAAAAGAAGAATTCTATGAAAGGACTCAAGTCCTTCATTCGCAAATTACAACATCTGACTCCCGATATGGCTTATGGACAGTTGGTCAAGAATACGGGCCGGGCACGTATTGGATTGTTGCAGTGGTTCAAGTTGGCGGCCAACCATTTGCTGAAGGGTAACATTCAACCACTACATGCCCAGCACAAGAAATGGGTGGAACGAAATCGACAAGTGTTGACCCAACTGACGGAGAGAAACATGCCGACGACCGAAAAACTCTCCCTGATCATGAAACCCGGGGGACGTGGGTTTTTTGGGGGTGTGCTGATTCGTATCTTGCTGCGATGGAAGGAAAGACTGCAAGAGGAAAGAAACAAGAAACGAAATCAATTCGTTCGACGGGCCGCTCAGCGCGGAAGGGGTCTGAGTACCGAAGAATTGAACCAGCATCGAGCGTTGCTTCGCAAACTGAGTAATCCACGAACATCCCCCGACGTCAAACGACGACTTGTCAATCAACAGGGTGGTGCCATCGGGGCATTGCTGGCCATGGCCCTCCCGGCTTTGGCCCCCTTGGTATCTAATCTATTGGGTGGACAAAAGGGTGGTAAACATCCCTTCCTTAGAAGGCGCGATAGAGCGAACGCTATGGCTGCCGAGCTATCTAAACTATTTGGTGGATAACCCCGTGGACAGAAAGGTATAAAAAGGGAACCGGAGAACGGCCCCGAGCTCAGTCATGGAGACACTGCGGTATCTATTGAACACTGCACCGAAAGACCGTCCTCTTTTACTTGAGACCCAACCCATCGTCGACGGTGTGTGTGAGTGTATTGAAAACCTGATTCGCGGCAACGTTCCTGTGACCGACAAAGAAGTCAAGCGCTTGAAAAAGGACGCCCCCTTGTTACGACGTTTGGGCACGTCTAAAACACCTTGGAAGACCCGTCGGCGACTTCTGAAGCAACAGAAAGGGGGATTCTACACCCGATTGTTTAGGTCCTTTCCCAAAGATGAAATTCGCCAAGAAAATGAAACTGGTACCCTTCGACGGACCCATCGACGTCAAACCCGTCGAAGTCATGCAAGTCGAACCCGTGTACGATCGAGATCCACTGCAGCAGGCCGTCGAGAATGTCCACCAAGACATGCAACACGTGTTAAACGATCCCACCCTGACCGACGAAAATAAAATGCAGCGTTACGGACAGTTGTTACATCGTTATCAAACGATGCAAAAGAAAAGAAAACAGGTCATTCCCTTGTTGGACGAAAACATACCCGAGCCAAAAGAAGAAATTTCGGAGGCACCCATCCTGGAGTCGGTCCCCCGACCCTATCAACATCGAGCTCGCCTTTTGTTGAAACACATGAAAGAAAAGACACCTTGGTCGTGGAACGAGAACTTGGAATTGGTTCGGAATGGCTTACGCGTACCCAACACCAATGCCATTGATATTGTGAACGATTTGGTTCGTCAGCGAAAGAATACCCAGGCTCCCGTGGGATGGTTTGGCGTGATGCAAAGTTTGAAGGCCACGAACGTACCGCGCGAAGCCATTGGTAATCAAGAACGATGGAACGTGTTGTCCACACCACCTACACGGACTCCGCCGCGACGCCCGAGAAAGAAGAAAATCGCCAGCACGGATACCCCTAGTACATCTACCAGAAGATGGCTCTCCTTGCAAAAACTATAAATAGCCTCTTCATAGGGACACCTGCTGAAACATGGAACGAAAGCTGAAGAAAGTGTATTACGACCCGAATCACCCGGCCGCTTTCGGTGGAGTCCTGGGCCTTCACAAAGCTACCGGTGTGTCCTTGGACAAAGTCAAGGCATGGTTGAAACAACAAAGGGCGTACACCTTGCACAAACCATTGAAAAAGAAATTCTCGCGGTCTCCCACGGTGGTGGCCGGCATAGATCATCAGTGGCAAGCCGACTTGAGCGACATGTCGGCCTTGGCCAAACAGAATGAAGGATACCGGTATTTGCTGTGCGTCATCGACGTGTTTTCCAAGTATGCTTGGGTGTTGCCCCTCAAAAACAAGACTAGGGACAGTTTGGTGGATGCCTTTCGTCAAATCTTTCAAAGTCGACAACCCCTGCGACTTCAAACGGACAAAGGTACCGAATTCCTCAATCGAAAAATGCAAGCGTACCTGAAGAAGAAAAAAAATCATTTTTTCGTGACACACAACGTCGAAACCAAAGCCAGTGTGGTCGAACGATTTCAAAGGACACTGAAAGAGCGCATGTGGCGATACTTTACTCATCGACAAACACAACGGTACATCGACGTGCTAGACGACCTGGTTCGGGCTTACAATGCTAGACGACATCGGACCATCGGCATGGCGCCCAAAGATGTTCGCCCCGAACACGAATGGATGTTGACAACACCGCCCCCACGTTCCCCGAAAAAGAAAAAATCAATGAACATTGGTACGACCGTACGTTTGGCTTTACCGAAACATGGTACCTTCGACAAAGGTTACTGGCCCAACTGGACTCTGGAAACGTTCAACGTCGCACCCAACGTCGGTCCCGGTTACAAACTGTTGGACGAAAGAGGTGAACCCATACAGGGCACCTTCTATCCCGAAGAATTGCAAGCGGTCCAAGTCAACGACGATGAGATCTTTCCCATCGAAAGAGTACTCGAAAGAAAAAAAGACAAAGTATTGGTGAAATGGTTGGGCTATCCGGCGAGTTTTAATTCGTGGATCGACAGGACCAGTCTCCAAAACGTATAAATAGGAGCGAGAGACGCCAACATCAGTCAACATGCAAGACGAAACCACGTCTACGTCCGCGAGTGCCCACAATTGGTCGCTCTTGGGAAAACGTGTGCCACAAGCGGAAATTGTCTTTCTCTGTCAAGTGATTTTAGTGTACGTCGTGGCGGGAGTTTCTTTGTCCCAACTGGCTTTCAAACCCGACGGATCGCAGACCACGTTGTGGACGGCCTTGCTCTCCAGTAGCTTGGGTTACCTGTTACCTTCTCCAACTTTGAAAACCAAACATAATGAACAACGACCGGCCCTTTTACCTCACGCTCCCTAGTGACAGTTCCATGTCGTGGTATCCCGACAACAAAGTCTCCACGTATCATACACATCTGGAACCGCCACTTCTCGTCGATCATCGGGAATGGGAAGTGGGTCTGTCCATGATCACGTTACCTGACCAATGGCAAAACATCGATCAACGAGACAACACGCTCGGCTTACGCATTCATCCTTGGTCGCCGCCCTCGAGCGACGAACCCGGAGTAAAGATATGCCGGGACCGCCGCAGGATCGACCCGTCGAATTGTTTCAAAGGTGTAAAGGGTGGTGAGATCAAGGGATCGGTCGAAATGGAAACGCACATCAAGAGTGACGACTACGAGTCGCTGAGACATATCCTGGATGTCCTGAACACAAGACTGGATGATTTGTGGAACCTGACTCCCATCTACAATCATTTGGCCCATAAACCCGTCCGCTTGGATCCCAATAACAAAGAAATGACCGACCACGAGAAGAAAGAGCAGAACGAGTACGAAACTCGAGAGGTGATGCGCCAAGGGGCCGTACAAAGAGGTTCCTTCGTGTCTTTCAAGAGAGACAACACCAACGATAGAGTGTATCTGAAGATCAATAACGTGCAGGCGCTTTTCTGGTTTGACGTGTTGCCGAAAATCGAACTTCGTCTGTGTGGACCCATCGTGTCCATGTTGGGATGGCCTGGAAACGAACTCTTGGTTGCCCTGCAGTCAATCGATATGACCGGCGAAGATGGCCAAAGTCTACGGTATTTCTACGCCCACCACACCCCAAATCTTCAAATCCAGTACGATCTGTTTTACATCTACACGGACATTATCGAACCCCAGATCGTGGGCGACGTGAAGGCTACTTTGCTAGACGTGATTCCCAGTCGACGATTGTATCACCGTCCCGCCAGGATTCAATACTTACCTCTGAAGTACAGTCGACTAAACTCCATTGGTCTCTATATAAGGAACGGAATGGGGAAAGCCGTGCCATTTCTCGACGGTAAGGTGGTGGTCCAACTTCATTTTCGCCGCCGATGATGATTCGAGTGTACAAAGGTGGAGTGCTCAGACAGCGAGGGGCTGGCAATGGTCTGGTGGTGTACAAGGGGGGAATTCTGAGACAACAGGGTGCCGGTCGATGGTCGGGGTTATTGAATGCCGTCAAATCGGTCGGGAAGACCTTGTGGTCGGCGGGTAAAGCGGCCGTGAAAAAGAATGTGGCCCAAGTGTTACCCAAAGTGGGGCAAAGCGTGCTCGACGCCGTCAGTGGTCGTGAAAAATGGAACTGGAAGAAAGTCGCCCAGGACACGCTTCGCCCCGCGTTGTCAAACACGATGTCCGACACACTCAAGAACGTGGTCGCCCACCTGGAACCTATAAAAGACCCCTCACGAACCCCGTCCACTTCACATCGTCCGAAGAGGAAGAAGAAGACACAGGTCACCTCTCACAAACGACGTAAACTAGATATCTTCGACCATGGCTACGCAGGTAATGCGCAATGATTCCTGTCCCTGCGCGCGAGATGAATTGCAGGATTTGTTCAGTGTACCCGACACGCAGACGGCCATAAACAAGGTGACTAAAATCAGAAAGTATCCACTGACGCCCGACTTGAACCACGACGGACCCATCGAATTTTATATTTCCAATGCCACCACCGATTGCATCGATCTGGCCAACATGACGCTACACTTGGCCCTAAAGGTGACCAAGAACAACGGGGATGACCTGGATGCGGATAGTCAAGTCGCACCCATTAACAACCTGTTTCATTCGTTGTTTAAAGACGTCAAATTACGCCTGGGAAAGGATGCCGAAACCTTGGTCACCACCTCTCTGCCCACCTATCCCTACCGGGCTTACTTGGAGAATTTGTTGAGTTTCGGTAAGGGAGCCAAGAACGATCACCTGTCGAAACAAGTCTTGTGGGAAAAAGACACCGCCAGTCAGTTCAATTCCACGAAATCCGTCGCCACCGCCGGGGATGGTGGACGACAGGCTCCGAATAACAAAGGATTGGAACAACGTCAGAAAACCATCGCTGAAAGTCGCACCTTTGAATTGCAGTCGCGTCTACACTTGGACATGTGTTTACAAGATCGGTATCTGCTGGACGGTGTGGACCTGCGATTGAAATTGGAAAAGCAATCCCCGAAATTTTTTCTGATGTACGGCGAAGGCAACGATGCAGAAGATTACAAAGTCGAGTTCACCAAAGCCTACCTGGATATCCCGTTCGTCACTCTGGCTCCCAGTACCTACACACGGGTAGCCGCGCAACTTCAATCGTCCAACGCCAAGTATCCCCTGAAGCGCGTGGTGGTGCGCGACATGGTCATTCCCGACAATCGCACCAGTCACGTCCTAGATAATCTGTTTGTCAACGAAAGCCTGACCAATAGATTAATCGTGGGTATGGTACGTAACACGGCCTACGATGGAAGAAAAAACAGAAATCCCTTCGAATTCCAACACAATCAATTGGAAAACATCAAATTGACCAAGAACGGGGAAATTGTGGACGAATACGACGTCAACTTTCCCCAGCGACAAGCCATCGCACCTTACCTGGATTTGATGAAACGGGTGGCCGTCTTAAACACCCGAGAAGACCTGGACCTCCCTTTCCACGACTATATCAATGGGTACACTTTGTATTGTTTCGATTTGACCAATGACCACGGAGCCGACGGTAACTACTTTCATCCCAAAGCGGCGGGTAACCTGTCTTTGGAACTCAAATTCGGTGCGGCCCCGGCCAATCACCTCAGTCTTGTTCTGTTTGCAGAATACGACAATGTCTTGGAAATCGACGCCAACCGACAAGTCATCACAGATTGGTGAGGCTCTCTCCAACCGACAACTGACACGGGCTTTAGAAAAACATCTCCCCGCTAACGTATTCGGGGGCGTGTGGGCTCGTAATCATTTGGATATACTGCGCCCGACCTCGTACCCCAAAGCCTATGTCATCAACACGGACGACGAAGACCAACCCGGTAGACACTGGACCGTGTTTGTGTGCGAAGGACCAGATCACATTACCTTCTTCGATTCCTACGGGTGTCCCCCTGATGTCTACGGAGAAGCCTTTCGACGTTTCGTCCAAGATCTACAACTCCACTACCAACCCCGATGGATTCAGGGACTCGAGAGTGTCGTCTGCGGCCATTATTGTTTGTATTATTTGTGTCATCGTTTTCACGTTCCCTCCCCGCTCGCCCTTTCGGTGTTCGGGCACGTGTATCGTGTGAACGATATACTCGTCGAACAATGGGCTAGGGATCATTTTCCCGACTTGCAAAAAGACCAGAAGAAGGGACAACGATGTCGATGCTTTTTTGCTCTGTAAATATGTTTTTTTGTGTTCAATGCCTTTGTGTTCAAGTTCAATTTTGTGTTCAAGTTCATTTGTAAATATGTTCAATAAAATGTCGACAACATATTACGTGTCTGTTTTTTTTGTGACGTCATGTGACGTCCTGCTATTCTGATTGGTTGGAAAATGGTATCGCCCCAACACCTTAGACTCATCCCGTCTCGGGCCATAAATAGGAGTGTCAAAGCCAAAAGAAGTCACAAACACCATGGATCGTAAAGATTTCAGGTTTTGTACGACTTGTGGGGGGTATCACCCCATGTTTAGGGGGAACCGGCCCGATGCCGATTACTTGATTTGTTTTTGGTGCGGGACAGAGATTGGGAACACCTGTCATAGACGGTCAAAGCATTTGGTCAAATGCACAAAGAAGCCCAATCGGTGGGAGCAGCCGAAGTGCTCCTGTTAACCCTCTCATTGAGAGGACCAACGGCCCTTTTCAGGGCCAACTTAATCAATGTAAAAGAGTTGTTTCCCCTTCTTCCCCCTCCCTGCTTCTCCTCTTCCCCCTTCTTCTTCTTCTTCTTCGTCTTCTCTCTCTCTCTCTCTCTCTCTCTCTCTCTCTCTCTCTCTCTCTCTCTTTTTCCAGCGCGCGCCCCTCTCTTCGTACGTGCAAGGTCACGCACGTGCAGGGGGTCACACACGTGCAAGGTCACGCACGTGCAAGGTCACGCACGTGCAAGGTCACGCACGTGCAGGGGGTCATTTAGGTCACGAACGTGCCAGGGGTCATCCAGTGCAAGGTCACGTGCACGCCCATGCACGTACATGCACGCACGCGCATGCGCGCACGTGCGTGGCTGACCAGGCGCCCTAACTACTCTTATTGAATGTAAATCAGTTTATATAGGTTCACACTACATTTTTTTGCGTTGCTATACCCATTTGTGGCAATTTCTAGGTCCCAAATATTAGCGATTTAGCTCCTTTAAGTTAAAATTTCGTTAAACAAGCTACAGGCTTTCAGATGGGTTTTGAACCCTTGTAAAAATATAGCATCAATAAGTTCAATATGCAAATAAAGCTACATTCAGGCTTAATTTCCATATCCGGGCTGTAATTTGGTCATTTTGAGACTACATCATTGTATGACCACGGGTGCAATATAATAAATGAGAAATTTGTCAGGGCAGCCATCTTTCAATATAATTTGTGCTAATGTGCCGAATAATGTCCTCCCCTATTTCCTTCTCGTTTACATAATCGTCTACATAATGCAGTGGTATCGCCATAAACATGGGCTTTTGAATGAGAAAATGGTTTTATGATGCGCAAGGATGATGTACAGACGCTATACCTTCATACTCCTCGCAGTGTTCCGTTTGATTGGAGGTAGTCCCACTACCCACTGCTGTAATGAGTGGATATTGTTGTTTTAAATTTTGATTGGTCAGTAGTCCGACTAACAACCAATGACTGGCTGCTTTACAAAAGCTTTACATTTAAAACGAGTGCCAATATTGGACCAAATGTTGATTAAATAACGTTACGTCATGGCTCACGATTTTATTATGCCCAATTAACCCGTGCATAACAGAATACTGCAGTAAAACCATTATTGTGTGACAAACGAGGCTATCACGTCGAATGGAATGTAAACAATGCTGTTTGGAAACGAACATACTTTCTCCGTTTTTAATTCCTTAAATCACTGTCCAAAGTTTTAGGGAAGACCCATTTTAAACGTAGGACTGTCATGTTGAGTGAACGGGAAGAATAGAAACACTCCCTCAAAAGTTCAAGAATCAGAAGTCAATTCAGCAATGGACACAGAGGGATTTCCCTGGCCATTGCTTCAGGAATATGCTATACGTTAGGACTTCTGTTTGTTCATCATTTAACCCGAAAGCAAACGTAACACAAAATCTGTCCATATTTAACCCACGTTAAGAGTAGCAAGAAATCAAATGAAATGAAATGGGGTTTAACGTCCTACTCTTTTGCACCTAACCTGGGCTAATGGAAGACGGGCATACGCCATACAGTGTGCTATGAGGGAAATTTTGCCCGGGCAGCGGTGCTACAGCCTACTCTTATATCGAATTCCAACTGCCAATGGATCTTTTACGTGCACTCTAATGTGTACACGGGACCTCGGTTTTTCGTCCCATCCGAACGACTAGGCAGCTGTCCTTATCGGGCCCTCCTTCTGCATCACTGACAAGGGAAAATCACGCCGGAAAATCGAGATGAACTTTCTCGGCCAATGCAGGGATCGAACACCCGACCTCCAGGCTAGCGAACCAGCGCCTTATCCACTTAGCCACAGAAATTAATTTAAGTAGTTAAAGTCAGTTAAACCTATTCCAGAGAAACCAATAGTTTTGCCAGATGACAATATGTGTAAAGGGTAAAACCTTACGTCCTTTCCAGTAAGCATCAGCTTGAAAACTACCAACAACTTGACCACTGCCTCCTCTATCATCCATGTAAAATTCTTCACCTAATAATCATAACACAACTGTGAATCAACGGTATCTCCGTTATATAGACAGTAATCATTTCTCTTACTTGCACTTATAAACAACAACAGCTTATAATTAGATATCATTCTAAATGATTGAAATGGAGGAGGTGACATGAAAAGGAGATGGTGACTGATCGACTGATTTGGATACCTTTTGGTCAAATATGCTTATAGATAAGAACCTGTTTTAATGCGTTTAGTCGAATCCCCGACTGTGCGTGACAAGGAGTAGGATTGCCTGTTCAATCTCGTGGGTTTTCTCCGAGTCCTCCGGTTTCCTTCCTCTGCTAAGGACCCCTACGCGCACGCGAATTATTGAAATAAAATTAACCCGTATGTTAGTCCCGAAATGACCTAGTTTGCGTCGTGTGGACGTTAATCTCTCTCTCTCTCTCTCTCTCTCTCTCTCTCTCTCTCTCTCTCTCTCTCTCTCTCTCTTAGCCTTTAAACATGGGGTATTGTGCTTTTGAACATTTCTTTACAAATTACCAGTGTACAGTAGACTGGGTTGTTTTTACAGTCCGATGATCTTAAGCATTATTTTTAAAAATAAGATAAAACAGTTTAAGGAACTAACGGGGCTAAAACTTCTTAAAAACAAAATGGTAATCGCAATACAGCTGGATACAATAAACCGGGTGAGCAGCATGGGAATATGCAAAAGTACTAAAGCTATCAGAAAAGGTCGTTTATAAATTATTTTCTGTACCTTCAGAAAACCCGCTTTCATTATCAGCATCTTTACTTGCTTGATCAGCACGTGTTCCTGTAGTTTGAGATGCATGAGTCGGGTTTCGTGGTGTCTGTTGCGTTGCCTTGCTACTCATGTTATTCGATTGATACGTTTGTGGCTGTATCGAATTACTGCAAGTTGAACAAGGAACAATCTTGTTAATCAGCAGACGAATGAGATCTACAGCGTTATATATTATTGACAATAAGTAATAGCACAGTATAGGGATGGTCGTAATATTTTTTCACTCGGGCTGATGATCTAAACTATATCCAAGGTATCCCTAGAAACCTCCTACATCCGCACTCATGACATTACAGCTCCGATAATCTAATTGTCCAGCTTACGATATTTTGACTGAATGGTCACATGGGTTTTATAATATGATAATTTGGCGAAGAAACATAGAACCAGTTTGGGACAAACGACATGACTTCTCTTGCTGGTACTCTTATATTTGGGGGGTTGGGATGGCCTAGTGGTCTAGAGTGCCGCGCTTCGACCTCTAGCTGGCCGGACACCTCTGGCTTGCGGCTGTGGTTTCGAGCCCTGGTGTGAGCGTATGTGGCATGGAGATAGGGGCGCCTTCTCAACCTCGTGGGTTTCCTCCGGGCACTCCGGTTTCCTCCCACTGCTAAAGACCCCTACGCGCAAGCGAATTATTGAAATAAAATTAAAAACCATATGTTAGTCCCAAAATGACCTAGTTGTGTCGAGTGGACGTTAAACCCCATTTCTCTCTCTCTCTCACTCTTATATTTGACAAAGACGAAAACAAAAGAACTTACCCGCCGTTAGAACAATATTCACAACATCGGATTAAACAACAAGCCGCCAGTACAAATATTATAAAACCCAGTAAAAGTGTTAAAATGAAAGGTAACAAGGTCAAAGGTTCTTCCCACCATTTCTTCTTTTCTGGTGGCTCAGTGGTCGTTGGAGGTGTCGTTGTATCGAGTAATGTGGTGAGTTCAGTAGTTGTTGGTTGTGGAGTCGTGGTTGGTGGTGGGGTTGTGGTCGGGCATGGCTTCCCTATAACCGTAAACTCTTTAATGTCACTAGATCTCTTCGGAGTACCTTTATCTACAGCTTGAATGTTGATGGAGTGAAACTGTTTATTCGTTGGAGATTTCACTAATTTCAGAACACCCTTGGCATCCAAATTCAACACCCCTGATTTGACCGGTACGAATTCTGTCTCACCATTCATACCAAAATCACTATCATGTGCGTTAAATTGTTCACTGAACACCGGCAATGGATCCTCACATGCTGTGTACTCGGCAATGGTGGCGGAGTCATTCACGATGGGAGAATGATCATTAACATCGGTAATGTTGACATCAACTGTTTTATTGTTGGATTGTAACCCAGCTTTATCAAAAACAACTACATGAAATTTTTTAGTTATAAACTTAGCAGTGACCGAGAAGTATTGTAGACTGTATATGCGGCCTGTGTGTTCATCAATTTCAAAAGCAGGATCTTTGGGTGAGAGTAATTTATAACTGTGTGTATCACCAGCATCTGGGTCTTTTAGGATGTAGTCCGGTAGAACGTCAATCTACAAAGTACATTATATTAAAAAATAAATAATGTTATTTGAATGAGATGATATTTATTCCAATAACTCAGTGTTTGTACAATCTTCTCCACCATCGCCCAAAAAATAAAAGGGGGTGGGGGGACTGTTGAAATGAAATATTGTTAGCACCGACATGACCTAGATTATGTCAAGTAGGCGTTAAATTCTCGGATTTTCTCTCATATTTATTACACTCTCATTCTCCGGACCTTTCATCCGTAATCTCACAAATATGTACGTGGTTTAATCCAGATTTCTAACCACTATACGCTTCCAGGTTCCAGTCTTGTGTACTGAATTTTACACAGTTTCTTCGAATACAATCAAACAAACAATAATATACTATTTACCATTCCTTCTTGAACTGTATAATATCCAGCTTTGTTTAAATCTAAAACTGGTTTTTCATTAACGTCCGTCCATCTTACATGTAGCCAAACCGGTTTAGACGGACATAACCCTTTCTGATAAACGATGGTATAATTAACTGGAGGATCCGTTTCAAAATCATAACCAGTTACACCCATTTTGTCTTGATGAAAGTACGGATTGACTGTTACTAAAATAATCAAAAATCAACAACGAAAATCCGTTTAATCAAAAAAAAAATTGAACCTCATTCCTTTTATCTTATTAAGTGTGGGTTCTTTTTGATCTCCCATTTTATCATCCACAAGAAAAGGAAAGATTATCATAGGCTATTGTCAAAATGACCAAGTTGATCTGCGTGTTCGTTTATCTAGTCACTATGTCGAGGGCTATCGATATTTTCCGTATTCGGAACTTTAAACACCAGAAAGGGATTTTTCTTATTTTGGTCGCTACAGCTATCGTTCGGGAGCTATCGGTATTTTCCCTAATAAGGACTTTAAACACCAAGTTCCGTCGGTGTGTTCAGTCCGGTCATAACAAAAGCGAAGGTGAAATTCGACAAAAGTAAAATAGAGCCTTGTTTGTTTGTCTTCTACGCACGTATGCAAGACATAATTTCCCGCGATAAAGAAGCGAGACAGAACTGGCATATAATAAACACAACATTGGAAGGGGTATTATCATCCATAATTTACAATGTTTGAACCACAGTGACCCGTGCTACACACTGAGCATATTCAGTCAGATCACATTTGAACAAAACGATGCCACAACACTGTTGCTGTCACTGCTCTCTACTTCAATCCGTAACACTGACTGGTTTAGTGTTGTCTGTTGAGGTCAAGGATCAACTATCATCATATAGCAAAAATCGGTATATTTAAAATCGGTCGATTTTTAATTAGAATTTACATGCTTCGCGAAATGATTTTCTTTAGTTGTTATAATGGCCATAGTTTTTATCTAGAATGAACTTTATAACTGAATTACTTACTGTTTATACCACAGCCAATTGTATTAATATCAGCAGCATATTTAGCGGGCTCAGAGGTAATGATGCACGTGCCTCCTGCACTGTCTAAATTAGTCCCTTTAAAATACTGATAAAAATTAATATTCTCTGCCCACTGGATTTTACGGTTTAAACTGGTAACTTGGGGTGACACGTTATCTGTAAATACATGTAGCATGTTATGCATAGTGTAGATTATGAAAAACCAGGGCCAAATATATAGAGAGAGTCTGGTCAACTATTGTCTCAGTCTGTATTGTCATTTGGTTGATGTTATGTAATTACATATTCTTAAACAGTTCTTCTGGTCTACTAAATGTAACCACGGTGGCTCGCTACCTGGAGGTCCCGTGTTCAACCCCTACGTTGGCTAAAAAATTTCCTCGGGATTTCCCGGCTTTGTTGCCTCTTGTCAGTGGTGAAGAACAGAGTTCCTGTCAATGGACAGCGTATAATCTATGAGATTGCAGGAAAACCCTAGATCCCGTATACACATTGGAATGTATTCGAAATAACAATAGGCCATAGCGGCGCTGTTCGGGCGAAATTTCCCTTATAACACACTGCATAGCGTATGCCCGTCCTCTTTAGTCCAGTAGGGACAGAACAGTAGGACGTTAAACCCCATTTCATTTGATATTTGGTCTACTAAAACAATTTGGCGAACTATCAACGCGTTTATTTTACACATACTCATTATTTGCCCTGGGTGACAAAATCTTTGCCCGTTGACTACACTCGCGTTATGTGGGGTCTATAGTAAACGGTTTCAAGTGAGATTTGTGCATTAGTAAGTAATACAGTGTCGATTCACTTCCTTCTTGTAGAATAGGTGTAAATTAATATTTACTTACTTAGAATCACAGTTGTTGTAACTGGTCCAACTGGGGGATTAAAATTATCAGAAACAGTAACCTTTAAAACCACTTCATCTACACAAACTTCTGTTAAATTTGTGGTTGGCATCAATCTGGCTTTTTTCCCGCTTGGTTCTACAAACCGGTCCAAATTATATGTAGTACTTACATTAAAGGGTGGTTTTGTTCGTACAAAAGAGGCAGATACTTTGATTTAGATATGTCCCTAAACATCATTTAAATTTCTTAGGATATCCAGCTCAAGTAACATTTATTTCACGTTTTTGCAAAACGGTTGTTTTAATTTAAAAATAATTGTGCTTCATTTTATTAGGGTAGGGGTTTGGGGAATAATTACAATTTCGAGTAAACCCCTTTTCAACAAATGAAGAATGCAGTTCATAAAAATAAAAAAATGAAATTTTGTGCCCCTAGTACTATCCTTTGTACACGCCCTCTGAAAATGTGCCTCCATAATTTAACCTTAGTGCAGATTTGTTTTCATTTTGAGCTTGAATAACATCACATAGTGGCTTATCATATCATTGTAAATATGGTCTCAGAATTAATCTCCGAAAATCCAGTAAGCCGGAAATGCAATATGGCAGCTAAGATCGACCATTTTCTGACAATAATATGTTTGTGTCTTTTTATAGGTTTGTGAGGGTGTTGATTAAGAATATATGGTCAGAACTGGTCCAATGTGGCGGTAATACCATATGGGTACATCTGAACAACGGTAATGACAGGTATAAACTCTGTCTACAACGACTATTTGTTCACGAACTTATCCAAAATAATGATATTAAAATATTTTACACTAATAATGTAATAAACATCTCTTACCTTGCACTATTTCAAATTTGTCTTGAAAAGGGTTGGGTAACAAAGAAAAGGTCAAATTCAGATCATTTACGTCAGGATCAACCACTTCAAACGTTATCAGTGCTTGTATTGGAGCCGGACTATTGACAGACACTGTATCTAAATAGAGAGACAAAATAAGGTTTTATGTCCACTCGACACAAACGAGGCCATTTAGGTACTAAATTGTGGTTCGGTTTTACTTCAGTAACTCGCTTGGGACAAGGATTCTTTAGCAGTGGAGGGAAACCGGAGTACCAGGAGAAAATTCACGTAGAAGTGAATGATCAAAACTTGATTCAATGACAGACCTTCTGATTCTACACGCACACGTTAACCACTCGGTAACCTACCCCCCCCCCCTCTCCCAAAGGAATGATAGAACCAACAGACTGGAATTGGGTTAAAAAAAAATTGATGCCATACGACGTTTTCTAAGATCGCTTTTTTATTGCGATATGCAAAATGTAAGGGTTAAAGGACATTTTGTCATTCGCCAGAGGAACTTTCCATTCTTGAAACACCCCGAGTTTTTCTCTCTGATAGAACTTATGTTTGCCGCTAAAGGAAAATAACTAATGACGCATTAATTCTGTTAACCTTTATTGTAATCATAATGATCATTACCGTTATTTACCTTATATAAGTTATATGTATTTGTACATGCGCAGTGTTCAGAGCGGGAAAAGGCGCGTCCCCTTCTGGGTTTGGGAATAAAACATGGCATCAGCCTCTCTATATTATTAGTCAGTTTAGTAATCAGTGATTTGGGTGTCAAATAAATTCTATAAGATGTTCGCTGGTGAGTTGAAAACAAATATTTTCAGTCTCAAATACTCAAATTTGAACGCTGTTACGAACGAAGGTGATTAGTATAACCTTAGAATACTCATAAAATCGAATGTTTGTCTTTTATGCTGGTATTTTGTCCCTTTAATTATAGAACATTATTTTACCTGATAACGGTTGTTTAAAATATGGCGGTGTATTGGGTGTTACTTTGACTATAACATTGGTTGTATCCGAGCTAGAGCCATCTTTACACGTGACGGGTATACGATATTCTTTAACTAAATCATAATCCAGTGAAGCTGGCCCAACGTAATACATGCAATAATCTGTTGCTGTAATACAAGATAACTTTTTAATTAAACAACCTGATCACGTATATCAACAAATAATTATTCACGTCTGGTAAAATTTGGGGTTCTGTTACATATTGACACAAGTCAAGGCAATCTGATTAAAATGCAGATCTATATTTCAATTCGTTTTTTATACTTCCGATGGCCTACACTACATAGGGATCTGGCCCTATGACGTCAGACATTAGATTAACCAATCCACATTTATGTTACTAGTGGATTACCCACATTTTCTTGCCAGACACGCCCAAAGCTCGCCTTAACAGACCCTTTCATTGACTAATCGCTCAAACCATTTAGAACAAGTAAATGATAAAATCTCTTCCAGATCCTAGTGTAGTAAAGACAAGTTAAACGAAATTTTGAACTGCAAAAACGAAACGAAATAAGATCTGTGTTTTAGTCAGATTAAATGTCAAGGGTACCTCATCGTGCCATCTTGACACATGAAAGCGGAACTGATTTTTAATATCCTCCTGTCTGCTATCAACATCCATGTTGATAGGTGGCGCCCATTAGTCAATAGAGACTTTTGGCAAGCGTAAATTCCTAGTGCGTATTGCGTATGCGTATGGATTTTGTGTGTGACGTCATCAATGTGTGTGTATTTCTCATACGTGACATGGCACACGGATACGGCAACCGGAATGGAACAGCTTCACACGAAGAAGGTCCGTATAACATCGTCGTCTTTTTAGACGCTGAAATGTTGTATCATAGCGTTTTTATGAATCTATGTGCATCTTAGAACACGGAGATGTATATTTGATATGAATTTAATCATAATATAGACTGGAATTTAATCATTATTTTTGATGGTTTTTTTCATACTTTTCCTGTCTGTCTGCACGCTGGTTGATCTACGCACTAGCTTTAGGTAGATATGGGACCTTGCAAATCTGTAAATGATGTGATTCTATGGTAAAGGGGTGTAAATGATAAATAAGTAAAACCAAAAATTGCTGTTGAGTCACAGTCAAAAATTGCGACATTAATTTTTTTAATAGCTCAGCGACTGTCGAGTGACTTTACGCACTCCGAGAAATTGTAGGCAAGGCACTTGACTAGTACTGATGGTGATCTTGGTAGATAACTGCCATCATGCTGTACAGATCTAAGCTCAACTCAGTGACGCATACGTACACGACGCATGAATCTGCCAAAACTCTAAAACTACTCTGAAGCAACGTGTCACGTATACGATACGTGTGATACGGATAGGGAAAATGCCACTTGCCAAAAGTCTCTATTATCATACTATAAACTTATGGCTGGCCTCTACAATAATCTGTACTAAACGCATGATGTAATATAGCCAACTGAATAATCTCTACGAAGATCGTTTGTCTAGAAAGGCATTATAAGCAAGAATCAAGAGTACAGGCGGAGTGACTAGAAGTTAAGATGGGACCGGCAGTTCTCCAGTTATGACCGGACAGCAGCCATGTTAGTTGGCATCTATGAATGTCAAGCCAAGCTAGAAGCATGGCTCCCTCAGCACTGATAACGGAGTCTTAAGTTTTGTACACGATATCTTTTTAAACGAATAACAGTACCATATGAAGTTAAACCGGTGTTGTCATCCAGAACCTGATATAAAGGCCCAATATTGTAACATTTCTACACTTATATCGAATTCGAACTACCAGAACCAGAAGTTCCTTACGTGCAAGCCAATGTGAACACGGGGCTTCGGTTTTTCATGTTTATCTCCTTAGTCGATTTTCATAATAAACACCGGAATACGGAAAAACCGATTGACATTTATATATGCTGTTTAATGATTACCATTTGTTGCTGGCCATACTCCAAAACAGCTACTACAGTGACTGGCACTAACCGTTGCCATGGTCACCTGCTCGGCACATGTAAAACATATTTCTGTATTGTCACCCACTTTAGTACTTTCAATCAGTGTCCAGAGTATGTCCTTGCCTGGTGTAATCGCCTGGAAAAAGACACAGTATGATGAAGAGGTTAGTTATCTCCCTTGGCTTAAAATCTAAAAGCAGTTTGATAGCTAATTCATTAACCTGGATTCAAGGAAGTTACCTTCACAATATAGGGCATCGGTATTTTGTCTATACTTCCAGGTACGCGCATTGATTAATTCCTTTGTTATCTGTGAAAATCGTCAGTTCTTGGGTTTGCATGTGATAAGGAGTAGGCATATTCCTGAAGCAATGGCCCGGGAAATCCCTCTCTGGCCATTGCTGGAATAGCGTCTGTTTCTTGAACTTATGCGGGATTGTGTCTATTCTTTCCGTTCAATAAAAGCTATCACTTAAGCACAGCAACATGACAGTCCTCCGTTTAATCTGGGTCTTCCCTAAAACTTTGGACAGTGATTTAAGGTATTAAAAATGGTGAAAGTATGTTCGTTTCGAAACAGTATTGTTTACATTTCATTCGACTTGATAGCCTCGTTTGTCACGCAAGTAGTTTTACTGCAGTATTCTGCTATGCACGGGTTAATTAGGCATAATAAAATCGTGAGCCATGACGTAACGTTATGTAAACATATTTGGTCCAATATTGGCACTCGTTTTAAATGTAAAGCTTTTGTAGGACAGCTAGTAGACGGACTACTGACCAATCAAAATTTAAAACAACAATATCCACTCATAATAGCAGTGTGTAGTAGGATTACCTCTAATCAAACGAAACGCTGCGCGGAGTATGAGGAGTAGGTAGCTAACCTAACCTTGTGGATGTGCATTGGGTACTTCCTCCCCATTTCAAAGACAGACTCTACCAAATAATATGCCACCATTTCTCTCTCTCTCTCACTCACTGAATATATAAAAAAAAATACCTTGGCAGTTTGTGACACCTCAATATTCCAATAAACAAAACACACACAAAATATTAATTTCATCTTGGATTCTGGAAAACAGTGGATAATTTGCTATCGGTCCCAAATAAGCGACAATCCGTTTATGTATTTAAAAACATATTAACTCTTAACAACATCAATTCTGGATCTAGTTATTTTCTTGATTTGGTTTTCTCGTTCAACTTTCGTTTTCCTATAAGCACAGAGGTACAAACATTATCCAACGGGTGAGCTTATTAGTGTCTTGTTTGTTTCTAAAATGAAATCAATTTTGTTTAATAAGATCCAGAAGTCACAATGTTCCCATGAAATCGAGGAAACGTTTTAATTCTTGCTCAGAATTGGTATCCACCCACCTATTGAGTTTAAACACGATTCGTTAAATACAGGTATATCATAAGTAACAAATGCATACACCTTTCATATCCCATATAAAAGGACACACACTGCTCATAATACACAAGGTTGTAAAACTACGTACCAATTGTTTGTTTCTAACAATATAAATATAAAGTGTAAGGATACAAAGGGTGCATGTGTTCTTTGACAAAATGACGTAAACATTGTCCATTGTATACATGACAAAATGACGACTTTAATGTATTTTATTATATTTTAACAATTAGTATTGAATTATTTATATCGATTGAATATTATTAAAGGAGCAAAGTCTCTATTATTTTCTATAATATTCAGAATTAACAACAAGAATAAGAATACCACATTGATCAATGTCAATCAATATTGGCGTGTTGTTATCTTGCCATGAAACTATAGGATCGTAATGTCCAATATTCAAGACACTATTAACATTTTAAAATCAGTACACGTGTCGTGTGTCCTATGGTTGCGGGTGTCATCTTGTAATGAACAAATAAAAACATATCCTACCACGTAATGTAGAACTAATTAGTGAAGACTGATTCATAAACGACAAATTAATAATTAAAAACTTGTAGATGCCCTAAAGCAACCGTAAACGAACGCCGTTCAATTTGATCGTACACCAGTGATTAGAAATTACAATATGTTTTTCAAAAATTGAATGTACATCACTTTACATATGTTCATGGTAGATTAATATGTGCTTTTAGAATTATTTTTGTCTATTTCCCGGTTCCAAAAAATAAAGCCATGCATGCGCCCTTTAAATGTTCTAGATATAAGAGTGTTACACAGCCAGACTTGGTAATACAGTGAACTATTTATTTGTTAGTAAGACGTTTTTGACGACTTACAATTTGTAACTCAACCACCTAGTGCACTTGAAAGACAATAACTGGACGACTGCTGAATGTCGACAGCAGACAGCAACTACTAAAACTGGCAATATATCTATTACACCAACAGATATTGAAAAAATATTGGTGTTCATTTTGACTATAATCGGACATGTGTTATTTTCGGCTATGTGTAAAAGTATTTATTTTCTGATTTATAATGCTGCAAAAATTAGATCTTTCATTGATAGTGACATTGATAGTCCCGTGTACATATTGGAATGCAAAGGATCGTCTGGCGGTTGTAGTTCGGTGTAATATTAGGCTGTGGTGCTGCTGCGCGGGTAAAATTTACTCTGCATGATGTATACCCGTCGTCATTAACTCATTCCATTCATTTAATTCAAACGTGTCAATATGTTATTATCCGTAGTAGATTTGATTATATAGCTGTATGGATAATTGTATATTGCTGGTATCATAAAGTAGTTCATGGCCACTTTTTCTTCATATTCCTGAAGCAATGGCCCGAGAAATCTCTCTCTAGCCATTGCTGGAATAGCGTCTGTTTCTTGAACTTTTGCGGGAGTGTGTCTATTCTCCCCGTTCAATGAAAGCTATCACTTAAGTACAGCAACATGACAGTCCTTCGTTTAATCTGAGTCTTCCCTAAAACTTTGGACAGTGATTTAAGGTTTTAAAAGGGGTGAAAGTATGTTCGTTTCCAAACAGTATTGTTTACATTTCATTCGAAAGATAGCCTCGTTTGTCACACAATTAGATTAGTTTTACTGCAGTATTCTCCTATGCACGGGTTAATTAGGCATAATAAAAGCTTGAGCCATGACGTAACGTTATGTAAACATATTTGGTCCAATACTGGCACTCGTTTTAAATGTAAAGCATTTGTATGGTAGGTAGTGATTGGTTGGTAGTCGGACTACTGACCAATCAAAATTTAACACAACAATATCCACTCGTAATAGCAGTGTGTAGTGAGATTACCTGTAATCAAACGAAACGCTGCGCGGAGTATGCTTTTTCTTATCCTCATTTAGTTTCAGTCGATCTCGTAACTAACTGTGCGCAGTAGGGAACTTTAGGCACTATCAAGGTCAAACGGCACAATAGAAATACTGACGAAATGGGGGGTCGTTAAGCCTCATGCCTTTGATCTACAGTATGACTTGTCTCCGAAATATAAGACCGTCCTAGATTCTCTTAGGGCCCAAAAACCGATGACCATTGTATTGTATTGGTTGGCATCTAAACAGAATACTAGACTGTAGGTCATTTGTTTTGGTGTTGCAAAATCAACTGTATGGCCTCTATGCTCGGTGTTTGTGGGTTATTGTGGACAGTCGTTTGGAAAGGTATGATTCTTTCCCCTTTGGTGATGAACTGAAAACTGTTCTGGGGTGGTTTAAGAAACAATCGTTGCAAGGAGGGAAATGCTCGGTGATCCAGCGTATCCTCTGAACCAAAAGTTAACTGGACCACGGGACGCCCCTTCTTTGGACATATCTGAGATTCTTTTATTATTAACTGCTCGCCCCTTTTTTTATAAACAACAGACATGATGCAATATCTAGGCATAGTTTTATTTTTTGCATAATTATATTGATTCAGATTCTCGAGGCTAAAAATACACCTGAAGTAAATTTGCATACGTGCAAAAGGATGTTTACATCTGGGTCTGACTTACACATTAGGTGTGAATTTATGTGTATGTAGATATACTTGTCATGTGAGTAAATATACTTACCATGCATGTAAAACGGGGCCAAACAAACACCAGGACCCGAATTCACAAAGCATTCGCGGACTTCGGTTAAGAATTTACTCAACTTTCAATCACTGTTTATGAGAAATATCTTTGATCCAGAAACACGTCACTTTGCACATACCTTCTTATTTATGTATTTGATACATTAAAACAACAATGTTTTTCAAAGTTCTATATTTTAGTTAAAAGAGAGAACCCTTTTGAGTAGATTTTAACATAAGTCTGAAAATGCTTTTTCAACTCGGGGTCTGGTGCGAATTTTGCGACCATGTCAACGGGGTTTAAGTTTCCAAAGTCAGTAACATAACTACTTAACTTCAGTGGTATAGCTAATACATCACATTCGAATGAGCGTTACGTACAAATATATATTTTTTTTAAAATACTGTTTCATTTTCAAATGAAACATCATATATACAAATATCACTATAATCATAAAATAAGCTGATTATATTTATATAGTGTGTGCCATCAAACTGATTTCTAATACTAGTCGGGTAAAGATAAGCCATATGGAGTGGATACCTAGAACATATTGCAGCAGAATTTTTCTCGACGAAATCTGGTAGAGGGGTCTCTTATGGTCTCCCAAACAAAAATCGCCAAAAATTTAAAGATAGGTTTTCGAGTCCAATATGGCCGCGATTGACACCTTAAAACTCCAATATCTCGGCAATGGTTGAGTTTTGCCAAAAATTTGCATAAATCCAATATGGCCGCCATTGAAATTTAAAACTCCGGTGTCTCGGGAATGGCTGAGTTTGGAGGATGTAAATGTATTACGAGTAGATAGGAAAGTACTACCAAAGAACTAGAAAACAATGCTAGGTGACTTCCTTGTGACGTCATACTTATTAATATAGATATATAAAACATTTACATCAATTTGGAACAAGAAAATGGCGCATTTTACGATATAAAATTATTCTTGTATCCTGTTACTCTAAAAATAGTCCATCTTTAAATACTTTACACTCATTGTTTTTTTTTTGTTGTTTTTTTTGACAATACCCATTTTTTTACAGTGTTATCAGGGGTATTTCTATTATCTATGTGATTATTATGATCAATACCAGGTGTTAATATGATCATAAAAGTAAAAAGGCAGATTAGAGAATTATTAGTTGCAAGTCATCTAAGTAAAATGCATCGGTTTGTGTTTCTTCTCGTGTTGATTTTGTGTATTGGTGAGTTTATTGAGAATATTACGTGTGACATCTTAGAATAATGTTACAGTAAAGATGGGGAAATGATCAAGGGATGAGTATATAGTTACAGCCTTTCTTTTTTTACCTGATAATTTACTATTCAACTGACTATCTATTTGCATTCATAGTATCTTCACACATGCCCTGGGGATTACGCTGCTAAGTTGGTATGACGCTGGCTCTATAGTCTGGAGGTCGGGTGTTCGATCCCTGCATTGGCAGAGACAGTTCATCCTGATTTTCTGGCATGGTTCCCCCTTGTCAGTGATGCAAGATGGAGGGTCTGACAAGGACATTTGTCTAGTCGTTCGGATGGTCCCGTGTACACATTGGCGCGCATGTAAAAGATCCCTTTTGAATTCGATGTAAGAGTTTGTCGTAGCGCCGCTGCCCGGGCAAACTTTCCCTCATAGCACACTATTACACAATGACATATATGTCATAGAAGCGCCCTGCCATATTAAAATACGTGTAAGTGATTGTAACATAAACCTGTTGCTATCAACACCCGGCTGGAGATCGTGGTAGCATTCCTTATGTCATTGTGTAACTTTTAACTTGTTGTTGGCATGTCTTATCTAACTTCCTTTGATAAACTATATTGAATGTTAAACCTGATATGATGCAGGATACATTAGACAGGTGTCTAATGAGCTCCTTTGTCTTGAATACGTTTATAAACTCAGAACATACGACGAATGGTCAGTTAGGTCCAGTCAGGGCTGACAGTGAGGTCCAGTCAGGGCTAGGAGTTAGGTCCGACCAGGACTGAGCAAAGGCCATGGGCGCCTTGGCACGAGACGAGACGAGTCGAGAGCTTCTGGAGTTAGCACACTCGTGTTAAGCCAAGCTAAGCATGATTCCCTTCATATAAGTTTGTTCTACGGTCGTTTACATTACGATGTTTGTACCTATTGTAAGAAGCAGAATAAAAGTATTATTAGAGGTTATATACCAGTGTCGTTATCATCAAAGAAGTTGATTTAAAGAACGCAATACTGTCGCATAACACTGTATGGTATATAGTGTATGTCCGTCTTCATTAGTCCAGGTTAGGAACAGAACAGTAGGACGTTAAACCCCATTTCATTTTATTTCACACCATATCCACGGAACTGATAAAGCTGAAATAAATTATTCTGTAGTTCATCGACAATATCATGGAACATCGGTAATTTTTATTATTATTATCTTCTTTTTTTTAAACAGTAGTAAAATTCGTTATGTCACATGATGTATTAATAGTAAGTCCCGGAGGACCGCACTACACGCAAAACAAAAATCTACAAAATAAACCTACGGACAAGACAGAAAATAGACATTGCAAAATCAAGTGAATGGAAATGAGAACCTTCGGAATTTACCATGGAGATTGAAACGCAATGTGATTAAAACACAGATCCTATTTCGTTTCGTTTTTATAGTTCAAAATTTCGTTTTACTTGTCTTTACTATAAGTGTAGGCCATCGAAAGTATATCCGAACGATAGGGTTCATCCTCTCGTGGTTTGCAATCATCACACAACATTATTGATCAAAAACATATTTTATATTCTAGCTTTGTGTATCGCCAATGAATTAGAAACTAAATCAGAGATGTGTAAGAAAAGATGTGAATCAAAGGAATCCCCTAATGGCGTTAACTCAATTTGTTATATTGTTTATTGCATGTAAGCTTTAACTTTTATCTATTTTTGTATAATGTGGATGTGACAACGAATTAATTGATTATGGAAACATGTAAAAGTGTTTTGGACCGTGGTTGTTTACGATGTAAAAAAATGTTAATACTTGTTTTAATATTTAACATGACTTTAAAGGCGAAAGAAAAGGTTTTAACAATCAATCAGTTACAATTGTCAGTTCGGCAACTTGTCTGCATGATTCATAAAATTATTTTGTTTTTGTTTTGCAGGCACCAGTGGTGAAGAAATGAATCACTACAATTAACGAAAATGTTAAAATATAAAATCATACTGATTTACATCATGTCTCTATTAACTATATATATAATAGATACAGCTCGAATACAAATATTGTACATAATAGGGTGGGGTGGGTGGGCTGGATGGTTGAATGGTGCTGTATCATATATTAAGCCTGTCATTGAGTCAACTTGCGAGGTTTTGGATCTCCGGTTGTACGTGACAAGGAGTAGGGTCGTCTGTCCAATCTCGTGGCTTTTTCTCCTGGTCCTCCGGTGTTCTTCCACTGCAAAAGACCCCTAAGCGCAAGCGAATTATTGAAATAGAATTAAACCATATGTTAGTCCCGAATTGACTTAGTTTGTGTCGAGTTGACGTTAAACCCCATCTCTCTCTCTCCCTCTCTCTCTCTCTCTCTCTCTCTCTCGATCTCTCTCTCTCTCTCTGTACATAATAAATCTTACGGGGTAATTAGAGTTAGGGAAGCCATAACACAAAGGGCCAAATAAGGGAGAGAACTGAGAAAGAGCATGTGCGTATTTTAGAATGTTGGGGACCATGAAGGAGGAAATGTACATACTTAATTCGGCAACCGTTTTGGGAATTGATATATACTTACTTATGTGAATTGGTTATGTTAGTTATTCTCCAAATAATCGAGGATGAGCAAAGTGCCAATAAACCTAGTCTACGAATATAAGTCAGGATGCGTTGTCAACATTTGAGAATAATACGGCATTGGCTAGATTATCCGGTCTTTTACATTACCATAAACTACGTCAAAGGGAATCTTACACTTCCTAACACAGGATGGTGACGCACATGAAATTAATTTACGAATGCCATTTCAAAAAATCCATTTGATTGCATACCCGTTAAATATCCAACACTACTATTTTTTTATTTTATAATTTCTTTCCTCATATGCCATATAATAATATAGGGTGGGTTTTTTTTAAAATTAATCCTAATTCGTCGTCACGTTTCATGTTTGTTTATATCAATGCAAGAATTATGGGATTTATTGCGGGAAAGTTGCGCAACTCTTGCTTGACTTGGCCAAAGATACCGAATAATCAACCACATCAAAAAAAAACCAAACTCCCGGTTATGCATGGGCGATGGAATTTACGTCAAATATAGATAACGGTCACAGACCCTCCGTACGCTGAAGACTAGGAGGTTCTGGGTGAGCGAGACTCCAATATACCACGATTCCCCCAATTCAAAATCATCCTTGAGCACATAAAAAAACACAACACAATTTATATGTTTCTAAACATCAGCAAGTTTTCTTTTTTTCTTTTTCGTAGATACATTGAGTTGTGTTCGACGACGCAATAGCATTCCAAACACAATCTTCTCGGCTACAATTTCTTTATTATCACGGACTAAAAAAAAATTACAAGAGTAAACGAAATACTGAGAAAAGGATCGGGAAATGTGTTGGTGAATTAAATATATAAGATAAGTTTTCTTCTAACGAAGGAAATAGGTTTTCTTCAAGACATATTAATAGCAATCGTCTGGGTGCCATCTTCGTGAACAACATGTCGTTGTGTCAGTAATTAGACTTCTAAAAACATTGTGTCGTATGCAAGGCCAACTTTTATGTTTGTCTCATCAAAGACAAGATACTGATGGATCAACTGATGATACAACGTATACCTGGGCAAAACTGTTTCTTAACCATTCACAAATCATCCGTATTTCTCTGTGCCATATTGGATTCCAGAGATGCATAAAACGATACAGACATTGTTATATTGCTGGATCATATCATTGTTTCACAAAACCTTTATCTGAAATAATGTGCGACGTTTTACTAACGACCGCAGTGGTCTCAATCAGAAGTTGATACTGATGATTACCAAATAAAATTGTTGCCTTTTCATCTCTTTATAAGGAGCCACGGTGGCTAAGTGGGTAAGACGCTGGTTCGCTAGCCTGGAGTTCGGGTGTTCGATCTCTGCATTATCCGAGAAAGTTCATCCCGATTTTCCGGAGAGATACCCCCTTGTCTGTGGTGAAGGACGGGGGGCCTAACAAGAACAGATGTCTAGTCGTTCAGATAGTACCAAAAACCAAGGTACCGTGTACACATTTGCGTGCCCGTAAAAGATCCCCTTGAGTAGACCGTAGTGTCGCTGTCCGGCAAAATGTCCCTCATAGCACACTGTATTGTGTATGCCTGTCTGTATTCGCCCAGTTCGGAACAGAACAGTAGGACGTTAAAACTTATTTCATTTCATCCCTTTACACTACGTATATTGAAAGCTATAAACTAAAAACCTTTGTTCATTGGGTAGATGTTTTACACATGATTCAAGTCGATACACATTTTCGTAATAATCTATCTACAGCGCTACCCACTTCGTGCTAAACCACTCTGATGCTACACAAATATACAGAAATTCCTATAATGTTAAATATGTGTGCGAAATTCGGGGTTGGGATATTTTAGCAAATAGTTGATAACTCTACGGGTAATACTGTTTCTTTATATATATAGTCTTCTAACGACGTCAATGCTTCTCACAAATTTATGAAAAAAACATCCATCCAAAATTCTAGCCATTATTGCGGTAACGAACAACAAATTGCGATCTGACCAGTAAGTATAGGACTTATTTTGTACATTTATTTATTGAAGAATTGAAGAAATATTGTAAGTTAGTTGAATATCCAATGTTTTGTTCCACTGAATTATATTTACTTTATCTATATCAATACACCACTCCTTGTTTATTTTTCTTTCAGTAAGTCCTACACAGTGAAAAATAATAAGTCAGATTGCAAGTTTAAGGTGTCTTAACTACTCACCTTCGTCGTAGGTATAAAATATAAGTACATTTCATTCGGATTAGATTTATACTCTTGAATAGAATGCATCAATACGTATATAGACCGTTGGTCGATTGTCTGGATCCAATTAAAAAAAATATCAACCAGACTACTACAAATATGATACTTATCCATAAATCTGAATATACAAAATTTAAACTTTGTTTGATAAAGACGAGAGAAACCACGTCGAAACGTCGCCAGCAAATAAATTTTTTAACTTGTATTCCATGTAGGTTTATTTATTTCTACATGTCATCTGAGGTACATTACGTAATTTTATTTATTTCTGCATTAATGATAACAAACTAAGTTGTGTTAAGAAAGGACTAAATCGGACTTTTTCAGGTCTTGTTTTTGGCTTCAAGTGTTTTAAAAACTATTTACACGTGTTATCTGTGTGATTAATACCAGGTGTTAAAATAGTCATACAAGGTAAAATAGGAGATTAGAGAATTATTAGTGACAAGTCATCTAAGTAAAATGCATCGGTTTGTGTTTCTTCTCGTGTTGATTTTGTGTATTGGTGAGTTTATTGAGTGTCTTATTACTATTAAATATGACATAATTATACATTAAACATGCATTATGCAATGTGACACTACGGCGTGTCGTTAAATAGTTGAATTATGAATAACTTCCACTTTGCGATACGGTCCGTAATACTAAGGTGGATTTCAACAGAGTGTACTTATATGGGCAACTAGGAGGGCCGCTAACCACGTTTCTATCACATGGGATTACCATATTTGGATTATCAGACTATGATATAATTGCCTGATTTTAAACTACCAGTCATATACTTGGTAATCTAGTTACGTTGTGACTGGTACTAACTAACGACTTCAATACATTAACCAGAACATATTTAGGGTAACTTCTACAGTGTATAGGCCCTATTATAGCAAGAGCGAAATCTGCCTGAAATATTATCTTAATTATTAATTAGACATTATTTAACTTACCAAGACAACTCTCGATGCCATCGCTAGTCTGCGATATTTACTGGATTTGAATATATATATTGTTTTAACTTAAAAATGAATAATCGAGAATTTGTTTTCAACCCTTCTCACTTTTAATGGTAATCAAGGCTAGGCCTAAAGCTCAATCGCTCATATCCAGAGTGGAGCAATTTGACTTTCGCAAACTTTCGCTCATAGCACATTGTATGGGTGTGGCATATGCCCGTCTCCATTAGTCCAGTTCGGAGCAGAACAGTAGGACGTTAAACCCCATTTCATTTCGGAAAGGAAAAACGCCTGAAGTCCCGTGTACACAATGCAGTGCGCGTAAAAGCTACCCTGGAAGTTGGAATTCGATTTAAAAGTAGGCGGTAGTGCCGCTACCCGGCAAAATTTATCCAGTCGAAGAAAAAGCGTAGGTCGTTAGACCGCATATTTTATCTCGTCTATTATCTTCTTGCTGTGTGTATGGCAGTGAACTATGAAGATAGATCTAAGACCTGCCAGGAGCAGTGTGCGGCACGTGGACTCCCTTCTGGACCTGTCTCACCTTGCTATATTGTCTGCATGTAAGCTTTAATTTCTGTCTATTTGTGCAGAACACCATCAATACTGGGGTTGTTATCGTCCCGTTAAATTCTGGGATCCTTATATACAAAATGCTTTTTGACAAAAGGGCGGATCCCTGAGAGGAATTTTAGCACGGGGATGGGGATGGGGGTTCCCGGTACCTAAGACAATATATCTTAACTACCTTCTGTTCTGCTTGCTGCATTATTAAACACATAATCGATATCAAAAAAGCTTGCACAAATTAGAGTGGCTTAAGACAAAATGTTTCAATCCATAGTCAATCCAGTAAAAATTCGTGGTATTCAATTAAAAGAAAGCGTTTTGTTTAGGATACTTTATTTGCCAACAAGATTAAAAAATAATTACATGTATTGTTTTCACTTGCCCACCTGTCCAAAAAGTCAGATTGTCCAAGAGTTACGGAGGTCAGCTGATCCTTCCCCTGTCGTGGTCGCTTAAACCTATATGGCTGTACTATGGTTGTCATTATTTGTCTGATAAATACGAAACCCTTGTTGAAAAGTCAACAGAAATAGACATTTAAGTAATTTGTATTCCACACAATTGTGGCATGTGTTATAATTGTTTTAATATTTAACATTACAATTGAAATAGAAGTATGGAGGGCCGAATCGGCAACTTGTATACAAAATTCGTGAAAGTATTTTTTGGGTTCTGTATTTCAGGGGATGGTGAAGAGGAAATTTTCCGTTAGAAACTGAAATATTAATATGCCACTTTATATAAACCAATGACAGGATATGACATTGCTGAATCGTCAGTTAATAAATCATGAATTCCCCTTTATTTCTAGCGTTGTGCTTTCCCGATGACTAAATAAACAGACTATTACAGTTCAGGTTCAGTCTTGGAACTTATATTCTTCGGACCACGAATAGCGAGTGGATCGGGTAGGAATGAGAATTTTTCAATCTGTGAATTCTACGGAATCGCATCATATTTCGAGTTAGTTCTTTGAGGGAACTGCAACTTGTTGAAGCATGGTTATGTTCACCTGCAATGGCTGTTTTGGAAGAGGATTGGGGTCAATGAAGTAAACTGTATGTTGGCGGTATAATATCCTCATCATTAGTAGGTTTAACTCAATATTTGCCATGACACTGGACATAATTATTGGTCTATTTAAATCAGTGCTGGAGTTGTTATCGTGCCGTTAAAATATGGGATTCTTATATCCAATGATGCAGATTTTAAAATCAGTACACGAATCTTGTTTTTCTATGGTTTCCGGCACCATTTGTAATGATAAAAAAAAACATATCCTACGAGGATAATGCGAAAGGTAATTAGTAATAGCTGATTCACAAACGACAATAATAAAAAAATTGTAGAATGGAGTAAACCGAACATATACATTTGGTTTTTATGTCCCCAAATTCAGAGATCATAACGCTTCTTAGCAAATTCGCTCACACCTGCACCTCGCCCTTTAACAAAAACCTCGGAGATCACAAGAAGAAATACTTCCAAAACTGGTGGTACATCATGCTGGTCATTATTAATTCTTAACTAAGTGTAGTGTTTGGAGAGAGAGAGAGAGAGAGAGAGAGAGAGGGGGAGACTAATCGGGCAATCGAAACCACGCCAGTTGACTCAATTACAGTCTGTGTGATACAAATGAAATGAAATTAAATGGAGTTTAACGTCCTATACTGTTCTGCTCTTTTACGTGCACACCTATGATACAACGCGCAAACCAAAATTGAATATAAATCACTTTATAGACATTTAAGTTACATTAATATGTGATTTAGACCTAATTTCGTCTACTTTAAGATTCCAGAGAATAGAGCTGTACACCCTTTAACCATGACTCAGATAGGACTACGGTATATAGGTTATATTCAATAAAAAGATTATAGATTTCTAAGCATTTGTTGCAGGCTGGCTAGGCATTCAGAAATCTTAGCTTTAGAGATTGGGATGGGGTTTTAATATTATGAGTTTTCTTAGTGTTCTTTGTGACACCATAAGAACATGCAAGCCTGGTTTTAAGCTTGGGGAGGTTTAAAATGTGGTGGATTAAGTCCTGATTCTTTTTCTAGAATTAATATCAGGGTGATTATAAATATCCAACTGCCGAGGTTTTTTTTACTTTATCAAAGGGTGTTTTGATATGAAAAAAGACGAGTTGGAGATTTTATTTATCACCCAATCCTTTCTTACATGCACAAATACATAAATATAATTTGCTATAGATTTCACTTTTACTGAATCTGATTACATTACAGCGTATTGATACATCATTTTTTGACAGCAGTTTACCTATTGCAAAGTCTTATTGACCCATAATTCCTTCACGGTCAATTAAATAAAAACGGTTTCTTTTTAACAAAAAATTAGTTACTTTTTATTTAAAATAAGTGGTTTCTTTAAAATTAAAGAAAGTAGTTCCTTTTTTATTGATAAATCAAATTCATGCAAAGCGATATCTCCTAAGCGATGTCTACTGTCAAATGACGTTATTGAGTGATAAATTCTTATATACACATTAATCTAAAAGTTAGATGAAACAACTAAGATTACAAAATAGCGGAGAGCTAAAGAGGGGATTGTCACTATAGCATATCACTTTCTACATGTGAATTTATGACGTAAACAAATACATTATATTACACAACAAAAATGATAGTTACATAATTACACATGATACGTAAGGGTTATCAACTGAGACAGAGGGGTTCAAGTTAGATGAACACCCGAGCTCGTGCAAAGCACGGGCGCGGGTGTTTATCTAACTTGACCCCGAGGTCAAAGTTGATAACTGACCTTCACAATGGATTCTTTGTGTGAGAAGTTCAACGAGTGAATGAAAATGGACGAATACGAGAGAGACGCATTATTATCACAGACCTTTTATCACAGACAATTATTTTACCAATTCGTCTATAACAGGTACCAATATGCTTTATTTTGCACGTCATATATATTGTTGTTTACTCAGCAAATTGGGGAGTGGGTAAATAACTGAATATGAGTATACCGGTTTATTTACGATGCATATAAATCACATTATTCAAATGCCAGGTTTTTGAAAAACAATTTTAAGAAGGTTGGATTGGTATATGCATAAATGTCCGAATGGTTAGCGCTTTCGCGTTGTGTCATAAGGTCTGACGTTCAGTCAACTGGTGTGGTTTCCATTCCTCGGTGGTACGTGACAAGGTGTAGGGCCTCCGGTTTCCTCCGGCTGCTAAAGACCCCTACGTCGAGTGAACGTTAAATCCCATTTCTCCCTCTCCTTATCGACAAAAGAAAAAATATGCAACACCCCTTATTCACTGTAATATTTATTTCGTGCGAATGGGGTATGCTGCATTGGCTGGAATACGTTTTACATTCGCGAATTGTCAGCCACAAACTATCCATGTGCGAATAAAAAAATATCATGTGTGATGATGTAGGATTGGTATTTTACAAGCTGACAATTATCTAAAAAAAATGTTCAAACAGAAATTTAGCCCAATTCGCTAGGTTTTGCGCATTTGCTTCTTATACTGTTGGTTGCGTTTTCTAGCTATTGATATTATTTCACAATCTACTGTGAAAAAATATTTATTTGTCGTTTTAACTACATGTACATGTATTTATCTTTTTTTCAAAATTAACACGGTGTTTCTTGTTATTGCTAATACACAGTGCACGCACGAAAATGCGCGGTTGTCTGGTTTTGACAATCACCGGGTTAGTATGTTGGGGTGTTCATTTGGGGTGTTCCTTTACATGAACACCCACTTTTCCTCAAATGATCACCTGTGCACGTGCTAAAACAACACGATACAGGTTGGTCAGTAACTTGAACACCCGAGTGGGAACAAAGGGTCCAGTGTGTAAATGTAGTTATCCTATTCCAAGCTTCCCTCAATCGTGGTCTTAACTCAAGCCCCATTAATCACAAATCGAACTAGTGTGGTATGAGGGAAATTTTTCCCGGACAGCGGCGCTACGGCCTACTCTTACATCAAATTCCATGCACCAAGGGATCTTTTACGTGCACGCCAATATGTACACTGGACCTCAGTTTGTCGTGTCATCCGAACGACTAGACAGTTGTGCTAGTCAGGCCCTCTGTCCTGCGCCACAGACTGACAAACCACGCCGGAAAATCCCATGCGTATTTTAGTTTTGACTAGGCCGCATTACGGATTTCCACCCAATTCGATTGGTATTCGTATCTTTTCAAATGACGTTATCCCTTTGGGTTTGCGCAGAAGTTCGTCTCGACCAACCTTTTGATTCCGATGGTAGATATGTCTATATAGCAGTTTCTATTGCCGACATTCGAGCCAATTGTATCTGTTTACTTTTATTCAAAGCCCAAATTTGATTTGCCTGAAATACTTTGATGGGGCGTTCTTGTCCTGGCATGTCAAATCTTAAACTTTCTTTTCCATGATCAGTAGGGCTGCATGTGGTATTAGCACTTGAATGTTTTGACAAATGTAAAGTTACTTCTGGTTTAGAACCCATATACAAAGGTCTTTCTTTTTTACGCACAGAACTAGGTACTATGTAAACATCGCTCGATGGAGATAATGTTTTGTGCTTGGAATGATCCGGATTAGACTTTACATATAAAGACGATACCGATACGCTGTTGTTACTTAGATGAAGAGGCGTTAAATAATCATCATTCAATATAGGATTTCGGACACAGTTCTTCGAAGACTTTCTAAGGCATGCATTTATCTGAGGACAATCATTCCCACTGAGATCTGATTCAGAAAATTCTGGAGGGAATTTGTAAGTCACTGAAGTTGTGATATTCATATTAGATTGATGATGGTTCTCTTGACAGTTATTTTGTAAGAATGGTGAAGATTCGTTTTCGTTTTCAGTATCGTGTCGTTGCGTCGAAGTAGACACAGGATTTGATTTGTATTGGATACTTAAATTGGTGACTTTAGGTAAGTCTGCGACAACAGATGAATCACTTCTTGCTCTTGTTTCAGGTGAAGTACACGGTTGTTTTACCCCTGGTGTCACTGCTAAATCAGGGACAGATTCATATATATGAGATTCCATAGAAGAACTGATCGGAAGTGTGATGTACATCAACTCATTGTCTCTTCTCTGTATTGACGTTCGTTCATATCGTTTTAGTTTACGGCCTGAAATACAAACATTGGATTTAAACACCGAGTTCTTCCACCATTTGCTTAAAGACCCTCTTAAGGGCGTTGAGCAGTCTAAAATGCACATTTTCAAACTAGCACTGTAATTTTTGTATATAGGATAATACATTTATTTGGGTGGTAAACTATATATTAATCACCAAAAAAATACCAATTTTATTTATGTTCCAAACTTGGCCCAAAAGCATGATAACAAAGGGTACGGATGACAACAAAAGTGTTATTTACTCAGTTATGGCTGCATCGAATTTCATCAAATTTTGCATGAACAATGCTAATTGCAAATCCAAAAAAGCCACTGGTTCGTCTGGTATCCACGGAAACGCCAAAAAACCGATGAGTTGGCAGTTTTCACAATAATAGTTAGAAACTAGATAATGTAAAGGAAATTTGCGGAAAATGTCAGATAAAAATCAAAGTCTCGGTTATCCATTTAATCATCAAAGCGCGAAAGAAAGTTATGCAGTAATTCGGATCATAATCCAATAAAGATCGCAGACTAGCGATGCCATCGAGAGTTGATTATCGTCTGGATAAGTTAATAAATTAATGGTTTAGATAACATTTTAGGCTCAAAGAAAGACCTACAATAGACAGTTTTAGCTCTTGCATAATGTATGTTTAACGGCTCAAAATAATTATTTCTTGCAATCGATGCAGTCGTAAAGAAAGGGACACAACTCTTCTATTACTATACGACATAAGTAGGTATATAAAATGATATTACTTACTATGAATTATCTTCTTGACTAATAACACCACTAATATTATCAGAGCTACTATTATTAATACAAATGATGCTAAACTGACGTGTAACGGTATAACCCAATTTGAATCTTTAGTAATGTTGGTTGAATTTTTGAAACTGGTTGAATTTTTGAAACTGGTTGAATTGTTGAATTTGGTTGAATTATTGAAAGTGGTTGAATTGTAGGTAGTGTTATTTTCCACTATACGATTCCTGAAGTCTTTCGTTATTGGTTCTTTTATGTGTGGTAACCCTGAAATAAGGTTGAAAGTTTGGTTCCCAGATACGTTTCTGTCGGGTGGTTATTGCCTATGGTATGACAATGGTATAAATGGAAAGTAGAGATATCCAATCTTACTAGAAAAATACTGGATTCTCTGAAACACTCATGGAGCTTATACGGGACAAAAATGTAAGAGAATCCCTTAATAGACAGTCCGACGATTAAGAATACCTGCACGCGTGGCGTAGAAGGCTGCACGCGAACTTGGGCGCTTTGTGTACATGTTGATAAACTTTATGAAGAGTTAGACGTACAACACTTTCTGAGATAAAAATCACGGAAAAAGACGCGGGTAGTTGATAATCCTAGAATTTAATTTGGATTCGATATTTGTAGTAAATAGT
Source organism: Patella ulyssiponensis (assembly GCA_963678685.1). Classification (NCBI taxonomy): domain Eukaryota; kingdom Metazoa; phylum Mollusca; class Gastropoda; family Patellidae; genus Patella; species Patella ulyssiponensis. The sequence continues at coordinate 27,398,866 of OY783227.1, read as the reverse complement.
CAGCGATTACAGATAGCATCGTCTTGTGTATTTAATGAATTCTCCCCTGCCTCCCAGCGCCGTTGCTATAGGTACGGAGAGGGGCAATCCCCTGACGCAAACATGGCCTCTTTTGATAGATTTTTATAGCAGGGTGTACTTGGCAATTATAATGTTTTGAGAACGATTTGAAGCAAAATTATGACAAATTAATTAGTTTAAATATGATTTTAGTTCTAATATAATATCATCAAATCACCCAGTTTGTACCCGGGACTGTAACTAAAAGGGCTTCCATATACATTTCAGTGAATAAAATTAGATAATGTTCCAGGGATGACAGACTCTTGCTAGTTGTACCTTTAAGAATAAAAGACCATATCACTGAATAAAAACGTTGTTTATATGATTCTAGGTCTAAGTAATGTCCAGAAAAGGGAAAGGTTCATTTGAAATTTTTACTTTATTTGGCTATTGAGGAATCGTGTACAAATCGTTAGAACACCAAAAGATCGCCTTGGATGTAGAAATTTGTGGGGTGGCGGAAATACGAGTTTCTTCCTCTCGCATTTTACACGTGTCAGTCTCAAATTGACAGTTAAACGCCATTCCAATCCAGCGCCATAACAACATGACAAATACTTTAGGAAATCAATAAATTCTACCTTGCACAGAGGCTTTCTCTCTTTCACTTAACTTTGGTTTATTCCGACACGTTATTCCAGATAGGTTAAACTCCGTGGGGTTTACTTCAAGAATTGTTAAAGTGCCATTCATTCTTTTACATGTGAAGTTGCCGTCTACCCAGTTCACTGGCCCCGAATCTTTAACTTCACACACACGATCATCGTTTCTATAGAAGTAAACAGTCCTCACAGTTCTCGTTATCTTAGAATAACAACAAAAACACACATTTTTGCCATCAACCGAATCGGCTGTAGAAACGATTAGCTCTATCTCGCTGTTTCCTGAAAATAAATTACATCACTAGAACTGCGATGCATTGGTGGTGGGTTTCACCGGAGTCACGTTACCATTGAGTTGACGTCACTTCCCGTACCTATTGAAATCCTAAAACTGATTTCCACATGAGCAGTGCTCTCGTGAAATAAAATGTACACAGAATTAGCCAGTAAACCCCTGCCATATCAGTGCTACTCAATGTGAAACCCTAATAATAATTATAATGTCCATTTCTTGAGATCCAAATCAATCCATAGGTATCTACACTAAATGACCGCAAAACCCAACAATTATCTAGCCATCGAAAACTATAACCTATATCTCGTTCCGAAAAGTCGCGGTTTGTCTTTTTATTACCACGATGCTTCGCACCAAATTGAAAATAAAAATAAATCAAAAAACGTAGCCTCTATCGCGTTCACAGTTGTTGGCGAACCGACGAACGGTGCGACTACATAATACGCCCACACGGAAATGTGGGCGTTTAAAAAAATAGAACATGATTTCTTACCTGCATGTTGTTTTCTGGTACACTAGAATTAAAACCAAATGACATGCATTAATTTTAACATTAAAAATTGTATTAATATTATAATGGTGTGCATAGGCGTACGAGTCGATTAACTTTCGGGCAATCTGACTTTTTGGGCAAACGTGTAAAGCGAAAACAAAAATTATCAGTTCAACTAGTTGGCAAAATAAAATGCCCGAAATCTAATGAAACCCACGTTTTATTAAATAGCACGAATTTGTACTGAATTTATTATGGATTAAAGCATCTTGTCTGGAGCCACTCTTGAAATTACAGTAGAATCTGTATGAGCAGCCACTCCTATTCAGCGACATCTCCTCGTAAGCGGTCACAATAAATAGTAGTATTATTGTAAATGCAACTGCAAGTCTGATGGTTGGAATTCAAGTCGGTATAGAGTGAGATTGGAAACTTTGAAGTTGCTTGATTCACAGGCTAGAATAGCAGAAAAACGAATTTGCGGCGGTTACATTTTCAAAATATTCTCGGGGAGCGCCAATCCCCCATACCCCGCGTCGATTTATTGGTTGCTTTGGATTTGGGATTCAGATAAGTCCCCTAAGGCGGTAGGTTATATTGGACCGCATTGAAGTTGCTGTATTCATGGGCTGGAACAATCTGTTTCGCAGAGGATTACAAAAGTCTCTATAAAAGATGGCTGTCTTCAACAAGTGACGTCAAATCTCGGAGCGTCCATCATTGGCTCAATGGCGCGTGGATTGATTACATAAGATGTTACTAGTTCGGACAGAATTGTGCTCATTTTGATACCCATTTACAGTAAAATGGAAATACTTTTTCCTGCAAATACGTCAAACCCCTTTATTTATTTCTAATACGTAAAAAAAATGTTTTAGAATATAATACCCATTTACACTAAATAGGAAATAATTTTTACCTACAAATACTTCACAGGTCTTAATTTATTTTCTAATACGTAAAAAAAATGTTTTAGAATTTAATTTATCGGAGGGAAAAAGTTGACATTGGGGACTCATTAAGTAGCATCGATGTCATCCATATCAGTGGTTGTAGCGGCCTAGCGTCACTAGCGAATATTCACGTCTGATCAGTGTGGGGCTGGAAACGCTTTTGCAGCAGTTAAATTTTCAAACATTCGTCGCGCTCGTACGTCAATGCATCACGGGACAATTTAAAATTTATCTGATATTACTAGATACATGTATATCTTGGTAAGAGGACATCGGTGAAACGTGAACACCCTCCATAAAGGGCTTCTGATTATTAAAGATTAAAAAGTCACGTCCTTGTCGGGCCCTCTGTTCTGTATCACTGACAAAGGGGAACTACTCCGGCAAATCTGGGTGAATTTTCTCGGCCAATGTAGGAAGTGAACACACGACCTCTGGGCTAGCGAGCCAGCGTCTCAACCACTTGGCCACCTCGACCCCTCTAAAATATCACTGCAAATTACCCCGACTCCATCGACACATCGTTAGTGGCAAAAATATTTTTTCAGGGAATACATAATAACAGGAAAATATTATAGTTTTATTCTTAAAAATAGGATAATATTACAGCGAAGGCTTTTGTCGTTTTACTGTGAGTAATATGTTTACTACGAAACTACAGTTTATTTTCTTTTAAAAAAAATTGAATAACGTCATTATGTACCAAGGCAAGGAGAAAAAATCATGCCTCTACTTCAATTTCTTTTTCTTTCATATGTTTATTTAAATCAGAATTTTAAAATTCAAGTCGGATTGCACCCTTTATTATTTTTTTGGGTCAAAACAGACTATAAAAAGAGTATGTGAATATTTCACTAACAAGTAACAGATAATAGATAAAAGATAGCCACGTGAAATGTTTAAATACGCAAAACTTATCTGAAAGGCGCACTTGGATATCGACCAAATTTGATCATGGACGTACGGGATCGATGACTGTTAGGGGGGGGGGACTAAAAATGTCCCTTTTCCTTCTCTTCCAGTCCAGTCCACTTCACAGTGGTCTAATATTGCCAAATGTAGGTGGTTAACTCAATCTAGGGAATCGCTAAGACACCAGATACTGGAATATAGCTAATATTTTTTGAAATTTTCAATTACTCTGGAACATCCCACATTCATATCTATATTTGAAACTTTGGCTGGTCATCGTTTGCTTTTAAATAGTTCGCGTTCATCCTAGTCCAGCTCTGAACGTTAGTCTCATTACACTCGCCTGTACGTCCAGGGATCTTGTGATTGAATCCTTGTCGAAAAGATAGGCTGGCACTGCCAGGCAGGATACGCCCACATTTTCGAGAGATGGATAGAGAACAAGCAATACCGAAAGTGATTTTTCCTACATCATTAAGTTAGAATTTGATATGTGCAAATATCGAAATGAATTAAAATCTTTGGGTTATAAAGGTTCATTTCAGTAGGCTTCAAATTCGACTAGCGATCATGTTGCTAAGTGGGTAAGGCTCGGTAGCCTTCAGGTTAGGTGTTTGATCCCTTGCATTGGGTGACAAAGTTCATCTAGATTTTCTGGCGTGGTTTCCCCTTGTTAGTGATGAAGGATGGATGGCCTGACAAGAACAGCTGTCAATTCTGGTCCGATTTTCACGAAATTCGACCTCAACCTTCATTACGATGTAACGGTGATATAATCAAACGTTTTTTTTAAATGGGATAATAATTCTGACCCCAGAGGGACCAAAAGCTAAAAAAAGGGTCATTTTTCGTACAATCAGGGGCCATAATTCAGGAAGTTACAATCCGATATGCACAAATATCGAAAGGAACCAAGATCTTTGGGTTATAAACATGCATGTCAAGTTTCATCAAAATCGGTTCAAAATTGTGACCTCTATAGGGTCCACAACCTTAATATAACGTATTTTCACACTAATCGCGTACAAACGGCGGCCATTTTGTCTGTCAATTTTGGTCCGATCTTCACGAAATTTTACCTCAATCTTCATTACCATGTAACGGTGATATAATCAAACGGTGATATATAAACAGCGGCCATTTTGTATGTTAATTTTGGTCCGATTTTCACAAAATTTGAACTCAACCTTCATTACCATGTAACGGTGATATAATCAAACGGTTTTTTAAATCGGATAATAATTGTGACCTCCAGTGGGACCACAAGATAAAAAGGGTGATTTTTCGTACAATCAGGGGACATAATTCAGGAAGTTACGATCCGATGGGTGCAAATATCAAAAGGAACCAAGATCTTTGGGTTATAAACATACATGTCAAGTTTCATCAAAATCGGTTCAAAATTGTGACCTCTATAGGGTCCACAACCTTGGTATAACATATTTTCACACTATTCGCGTACAAACAGCGGCCATTTTGTTTGTCAATTTTGGTCCGATTTTCACGAAATTTGAACTCAACCTTCATTACCATGTAACGGCGATATAATAGAACGGTTTTTTAAATCGGATAGTAATTTTGACCTCCAGGAGCGATTTATAAGCTAAAAACATGATATTTCGTACAATCAGGGGCCATAATCCATGAAGTTCCGATCCGATACATGCCAATATCGAAAGGAACCGAGATCTTATGGGGATAAACCTATATTTCAAGTTTCGTCAAAATCAGATAAGAATTGTGACCTGTAGAGAGTCCACAAACAAATTGTGGACGGACGGACGTCCGGACGGACGGACGTCCGGACGGACAGGGGCGACGACATAATACGTCCAGATGAAAATGTGGGCGTATAAAAATGGGTCGCCCCAGTTTGAGCTGGACTACTTTTATCCAAACGCGTATGGGCTCAGTGAATTTTAGGGGGACAGAACCTCAAATGCACGGACAAACTCGGTGCCTGTTGTCTGCGACATTCGAAGGAATGCAGCTTACCGTGTAGGTTGGCGGCCGCAAAAGCGTTTTCATGGTGTAACACCCCACTTGGGGGGTGGGGGGTGGGGGGGGAGAGAGAGAACCAGAAATTATCGAAACAAATTGGGTTACAGACAGCGGTAGGACACAAAGGCGATTTCCTGCTATTCCAGGTCATGATTTCGGGTAGGTCAACTTAATTTTGCCAACTAGATGATATAATAACTTTTGTTTTCATTTTACCCAACTGCCCGAAAATTTAGATTGCCCGTGAGTTGAGGGGGCGGTGGTACCATTAAACATACATTATGCAAGAGCTAAATCGGCCAATTGCACGTCTTTCTTTTGGCCTGAAATGTTATCCAAATTATTAATTCGACATTAACTTATCCAGACCATAATCAACTCTCCACTCTCGCAGGCATCGCTAGTCTGTGATATGTAGTGGATTAGAGTCGTATCTGCTACTTTACGTTTATTAATAATTAAATCGTACTGACTTTGGTAATGATGATCGCTAAAACCTCGGTTCAAAATGGATCAATTTGGCTGAAATTCCCTTTACATTATCCAGTTTTTACCTCTATTATAGCTTTACCTAATCTCCATAATCTATCTTTAGTTATATGATACAACATACATGTGTATAATTTCTACTTACAATACATGCTGATGTCGTCTGGCAGGATACCATGAACAACAGGATAGAAACCAGGAATCGAACCAACATAGTGAATTTGAACATAGTAAAAACATCGATATACACAACACCAAGATGTTTTAGCTAAACAACAATAGGGCCGTTTGTAACGCCTGCTGAACATGAAATGAATGGGTCAAAATGGGGATGTGAAACGAGGAAGTAGTTGGGTACGAAACCTAAAATACGTGACCAATTTGCGGGGAAGTTGTTGTGAAGGTGGTTTCTATATGAAAAAAACCTGCTGAAGCGATTACGCTTGGGTGCCTCTCTCTAAAAAGCTGGCGGAAGCCGCTAGAGGGCCAAATTCAAAATGGTGGTCAGATGTGGCGGGAAAATATAAAATTATGTAATATAGGCTTCTGATGTGTCTATTCGTATGTTTTAAGGGTCTCTGAATCGAAATATTGTAATCAAAAATCCATCCAGCCACTAGTTTTGCCAATATGGCCGAAAAATCCAAGATGGCCACCATTTTTGGCCTGGTAAATAGTTTCCGAGTCGATGTCTTCAATTTTGATGAATTTGTGTCGATAGATGGCAACCAGCAATAATACTCACCGATATTTATCATCTGATATACTCTGTAGTCAACTGATTTTGATTTACATTAATCAACTCTTAATAATGGACCCATTTAATATTTAATCACGCATGATAATCAACATCACCAACTTATCCAGTCAAAGTTTTACTTATCAGAATCACAGTCATCCGATTCAAAAGATAGGTCCAGTTTTGATTGTTCAGATTCAGAAGTTGAAGTTTCATCGGAATCTTCATCACTTGCACTATCCCTGCAGTGAACAAGTAGGTCACTTAAACGTCCTGGTAATGCTGGGTTCACATATCTAATTGAGCCGCACTGTCCATTCCAAACATTACCAACTGAAGAGTGTGTGATCTCAGACTTTCAGTAATTAAGCATTAAATAAGCCTGAAAATAAAATAAACACAAGACACAACTATCGTTATGCGAACAGTTGTTTTATTGATAGCTATTGCATTTATTTTCCTTGCTGGTGCTCATCTCAGAAGACAACATTGTCACGGTCGTATTACATTAGTATATCACTATCGGTCGCCTAAACTCTGCTGCGTGGCTCGCCTAAACTATTTACCTGTAATATATTACGGCGCGCCCAAACTTTCTACCTGCAATGCACGTGCATACAGGTAGTATATATAAGCCGGCCAATCGAGCTTGTTTGGGAGATGAATTATGACAGTGGTACTGAGGACTCGATGCTGCCACCAGGTACTTGGGTGAGTGAAATTATACTTTTAACTTTGTTGTCTTGGGTTTCGCTGCTTAGGAATCGTATGTTGTACTCATCGTTGTATATTTTAGTATGAGTAAATACGTTAGTATGAGTAAATTTATGTACAAATGTTGACTAATTTTACAGGTCCCCTTTGGGTACCTACTGAATGTTCCTGGAATGGTATCGTCTAAGAATAGTCGCCGATAAATGGTATCGTCTAAGAATAGTAGCCGATACATGGTATCGTCGTTGAATAGTAGCCGATACATGGTATCGTCGTTGAATAGTAGCCGATACATGGTATCGTCGTTGAATAGTAGCCGATAAATGGTATCGTCGTAGTATGGTCTTGCCGATGGGTTGACAGTTTCTTCTTAGAATGGTATCGTCTAAGAATAATCGCCGATAAATAGTATCGTCTAAGAATAGTCGCCGATAAATGGTATCGTCGACAGTTTATTCCTGGAATGGTATCGTCGATGACTGGTCGGCGATACATGGTATCGTCGTTGAATGGTCGGCGATACATGGTATCGTCGTTGAATGGTCGGCGATACATGGTATCGTCGTTGAATGGTCAGCGATACATGGTATCGTCGTTGAATGGTAGGCGATACATGGTATCGTCGTTGAATAGTAGCCGATACATGGTATCGTCGGTGAATAGTGCCCGATACATGGTATCGTCGATGAATAGTAGCCGATACATGGTAACGTCGTTGAATAGTAGCCGATAAATGGTATCATCGTTGAATAGTAGCCGATAAATGGTATCGTCGTAGTATGGTCTTGCCGATGGGTGGACAGTTTCTTCTTGGAATGGTATCGTCTAAGAATAGTCGCCGATAAATGGCCTCGTCTAAGAATAGTCGCCGATCAATGGTATCGTCGACTGTTTCGTTCCTGGAATGACTGGTCGCCGATAAATGATATCGTCGAAGTATGGTCTTGCCAATGGGTCAACATTTTGTAACGTCATAATTCTTTTAGTGTGCGCGCACTCGTGAAAGAATTGTTATGTTGTATATATACTATTCAAAAAAAGTAGGGGATATTTGATTTTTAAGTGTTATTAAAGTCACCTAATGAAACTGACGAAGAAACAAATGACAAAATGAAATGAAGTTCACATTCATCGATTTATTCCAAATGATCGTTAGACTAAGCAAGGCACAGACTGACCATTATAAGGGTAAAATGATACCCGAGGTCAAACAGCAAAGTTACCACAGCATCACAACAAAGTCAGTAACGGGTAAATGCTCCTCTGTTTGCCAAACAAGCATTGATCCGACGTGGCATACTCCTAATGAGACGTCTAAGGTCATTTTGGTCCAGATTGTCCCATTCCTTGGACATTGGCAGGACGTTGTTGACGTTGACGTAACCTCTGTCCAAGCATGTCCCAGACATGTTCGATGGGGGAGAGGTCGGGACTCAGTGCTGGCCAACGTAATGTTGTGATGTTCTGTTGTTGGAGGTAACCTGTAACGATCCCGGCCCTGTGACATCTTGCGCTGTCATCCTGGAAGATGAAACGGCGGCCATGACGTCGTGCGAACGGCACAACATGGACTGCCAAGATGTTGTCCCGGTAGTACTGGCCTGTAACACGCCCTGCAACAACCTGTAAAGCCGTTCTTCCAGCAACAGTGATGCCTCCCCACACCATAACAGAACCACCCCCAAATCGATCATGTCTGATGACGTTAACGTCTTGGAAGCGCTCGTTTCGTCGGCGCCACACCCTCCTACGTCTGTCCAAAAAATCAACAGTGAACCTTGACTCATCTGAAAACATCACATTGCTCCAGCATCGATTATCCCAGTGTTGACGATCCCTACACCAACGACGTCTTGCCTGAATGTGATGATCTCTCAAACAAGGGATCACGCGAGGACGTCGGGCGCGAAGGTGACCCCTATGCAGTCGATTCCGAATCGTCTGGCCACTCACTCTCACACCAGTGTCTGTTTGAAGACGAGCGCTGATCTGATTTGCTGTGCTGACACGATTTCTCAAGGCCAAGGTACGGATAAATCGATCCTGGGCTTGAGTTGTCGCCCTTGGTCGACCTGAGCGTGGTCTGTCCTGTACAGATTGTGTATCACGGTATCTTGACCATAGCCTGCTTATGACAGACTGAAAAACATTCATCGTCCGCGCCACAACCGCCTGTGTTGTGCCGATCTGTAGCATGCCAAGGGCACGTAACCTTTCATTTTGGGTAAGCCGACGCATATCAAAATTTGTTTTCTGGTCACTAAAACAATTCAACTATGTTTCCACCCTGGAATTCAATGCCACAATGACTGTAACATTCAAAGTCAGAGTCGTGCAAATCTTGGGTTGGACCCCCATGATGATCCCAAGCATCACCTGCATTCCATGCGGTAGCTATTGGTGCGTTTGGGCGTCACATGTAACTGGAAATGTTTCTTCTGTTAGGTTCTATAGTGACTTTTTTCGAAGTCATTTGCATATTTTAGTATTATGCCCCCAAAATCAAATATCCCCTACTTTTTTTGAATAGTATATTTATTATGTACTATATAAACTGAATTCTTTTTTATCTTAATTTTGTTTATTCCCCAAAACGGTCACGCCTCGCCCATCCTGTGACAAACATGTCTTCAGGCAACGCCCACGGTGCTGGGTCCGGCCAATTTTAGAACTCGCAATGAACTGGGTGAATTTGACACAAGTTTCCGGGCCTTGAAACGACCGGGAGATGCATCTCCATACAATATCGTACTGGTAATTGCGTGCTCCCTCTTGTGCAGCTGCAAATGAATTGACATGTTCATTGTCTGTGTTCTCGGTCACAAGACCACATGTTCTCCGCGCGAGGCCACATGTTCCCTGGGTACAACCTATGGGAACAGGCACATTAAAAAACAAAGGTTCATTGTCCTTGTGGCGTGTCACACGGTCACAAGGGAACACGCCACAAGGGAACAGCCTATGGATACAGGGCCTTACATGGGTCCATTATTAGGCGTTGATTAAATTAAAATCAAAATCAGTTGACTACAGAGTATATCACATGATAAATATCGGTGAGTATTATTGCTGGTTGCCATCTATCGACACAAATTCATCAAAATTGAAGACATCGACTCGGAAACTATTTACCAGGCCAAAAATGGTGGCCATCTTGGATTTTTCGGCCATATTGGCAAAACTAGTGGCTGGATGGATTTTTGATTACAATATTTCGATTCAGAGACCCTTAAAACATACGAATAGACACATCAGAAGACTATATTACATAATTTTATATTTTCCCGCCACATCTGACCACCATTTTGAATTTGAACCTCTGGCGGCTTCCGCCAGCATTTTAGAGAGGGGCACCCAAGCTTAATCGCTTAAGCAGGTTTTTTTCATATAGAAACCACCTTCAAAACAACTTCCCCGCAAATTGGTCACGGATTTTAGGTCTCGTACCCAACATAAAGTACAATTATTTCTTTATGTGATTTTGTTAAAGGGCGAAGAGCAGATGTGGGCGAATTTGCTAGAAGCGTTGTGAATTTGAATGAAGAACACGACCCCGTGGGGACATAAAGCCTAATGTAGATTTCGTGCGTGGCATACTTACTACGTCGACCAATTTTGCATATTCACTACTGGTTGGTTATGATCTATTTTAACTGATCATTTTGATATCTTATACCCTCGACATTATGTTTTGTTGTTCCCTTCACAGTCAATCAGGTGGCGTTCGCCCGTTCTAGCTGCAATTCGCGACAATATAGATGTTGGTTCAATAAAGAAGCTAAACTTTGTTGACTTTGGTCTAAATAAAACGTCAAGTTCGGTAAGAATTTATCATAACAATTGGACACGATCTTTGTGATTAAATATTCATTTTGAAATCACGTGATCATTAGTCCAGTCGGCCATTTTGTCTGTCCGTTTTGGTCTGATTTTCACGAAATTCGAACTCAACATTCATTACATTATAACGGTGATATAATCAAACTGTTTTTTAAATCGGGTAATAATTTTGACTTCCAGAGGGACCACAATCAAATAAAGGCGATTTTTCGTATACAATCAGGGGCCATAATTCAGGAAGTTATGATCCGATATGCGCAAATATCGAAAGGAATCAAGATCTTTAGGTTATAAACATGTATTTCAAGTTTCATCAAAATTGATTTAAATTGTGACCTCTACTGGTTCCACAACCTATATACCATATTTTTACACTTTTCGGGTACAAGTGGCGGCCATTTTGTCCGTCAATTTTGGTCCGATTTTCACAAAATTTGAACTCAACCTTCATTACCATGTAACGGTGATATAATCAAACGGTTTTTTGACCTCCAGAGGGATCACAAGCTAAAAAGGGCGATTTTCGGACAATCAGGGGCCATAATTCAGGAAGTTACGATCCGATGGGTGCAAATATCGAAAGGAACCAAGATCTTTGGGTTATAAACATGCATGTCAAGTTTCATCAAAATCGGTTCAAAATTGTGACCTCTATAGGGTCCACAACCTTAAAGTTCCAATTTCACTTTTTCTAAGAAAGTCAAAATATAATTATTTCTATGTTTTTTGCTCAAAAGGTTGTCAACTCACTATTATACGATCATGGACAAAATTTTGGGGGGGTTAGAAAGGGTGACACTGGTTGATTGAGGAAATAGTTACTCAATTACCTCCCTTGTTTTCCCATTCTTCTCCATGGACGGCCATCTTCAAACGTTTGAATTTGAAGTTAAAAATGATATTTTTGCCAATTTCTCAACTGGCAATAGTGAATTATAGGATTAATAGGATTATTCTTTAACAAGGTAGGACTGTTTATAGGTTCAATCTATTTTGGGGCTTTATTTTAATAAATTTTAAAAATATAACTTAAAAAAATGCTATTGGAACTTTAATATAACATATTTTCACACTATTTGCGTAAAAACGGCGGCCATTTTGTCTGTCAATTTTGGTCCGATTTTCACGAAATTTGAACTCAATCGTCATTACCATGTAACAGGGATATAATCAAACGGTTTTTTTAAATCGGATAATAATTTTGACCTCAAGTGGGACCACAAGCTAAAAAGGGTGATTTTTCGTACAATCAGGGGCCATAATTCAGAAAGTTACGAATCAATGGGCATAAATATCGAAAGGAACCAAGATCTTTGGGTTATAAACATGCATGTCAAGTTTCATCAAAATCGGTTCAAAATTGTGACCTCTATAGGGTCCACAACCTTGATATACATGTAACATATTTTCACACTAATCGCGTACAAACGGTGGCCATTTTGTCTGTCAATTTTGGTCCGATTTTCACGAAATTTGAACTCAATCTTCATTACCATGCAACGGTGATATAATCAAACGGTTTTTTAAATCGGATAATAATTGTGACCTCCAGAGGGACCACAAGCTAAAAGATAGGCTGGCACTGCCAGGCAGGATACGCCCACATTTTCGAGAGATAGATAGAGAACAAGCAATACCGAAAGTGATTTTTCCTACATCATTAAGTCCTGTATTTCATACTGTATTGGGAGCAGCCATTTTGTTGGTCAGTTCCAGTCTGATATTCATGAAATTCGAAGCCGACAATGATTATGGTGTGACGGTACACAACCTAGAAATGTGACTTTTCGTCAAAATCAGATAAGAATTGTGACCTGTAGAGAGTCCACAACCATGATATACCATATTTTTACATTATTCGCGCACAAACGGCGACCATTTCGTCCGGCAATTTCGGTACAATTTTCACGAAATTCGAACTCAACCTTCCTTACGGTGCAACAGTAATATAATCAGAGTTTTTTTTTAAAATCAGATAATTGTTCGAGAGATAGATAGAGAACAAGCAATACCGAAAGTGAGTTTTCCTACAACCAAAGGCCATAACTCATTAAGTTACAATTTGATATGCGCAAATATCGAAAAAAATAAAGATCTTTAGGTTATAAACATGCATTTCAGGTTTCATTAAAATTGTGACCTCTACAGGGTCCACAACTTTGATATACCATATTTTTACACTATTCGTGTACAAACGGCGGCCATTTTGTCTGGCAATTATGGTCCGATTTTCTCAAAATTTGAACTCAACCTTCCGTAGGGTGTAACGGTGATAGTCAAACGTTTTCTTAAATCGGATAATAATTGTGACCTCCAGAGGGACCATAGGCGATTTTTCGGACAATCAGGGGCCATAATTCAGGAAGTTACGATCCGATATGCGCAAATAACGAAAGGAACCAAGATCTTTGGGTTATAATCATGCATTTCAAGTTTCATCAAAATCGAATTAAAATTGTGACCTCTACAGGGTCCACAACCTTGATATACCATTTTTTAACAGTATTCGCGTACAAACGGCGGCCATTTTGTATGGCAATTTTGGTCCGATTTTCCCGAAATTCGAACTCAACCTACCTTAGGGTGTAACGGTGATATAATCGAACGGTTTTGTAAATCGGATAATAATTGTGACCTCCAGAGGGACCATAAGCTAAAAAAGGTGATTTTTCGGACAATCAGGGGCCATAATTCAGGAAATTACGTTCCGATAATCCCAAATATCGAAAGGAACCAAGATCTTTGGGTTATAAACATGCATGTCAAGTTTCATCAAAATCGGTTCAAAATTGTGACCTCTATAGGGTCCACAAGCTAAAAACGTGATTTTTCGTACTATCAGGGGCCATAATCCATGAAGTTTTGATCCGATACATGCCAATATCGAAAGCAGCCGAGATCTTATGGGGATAAACCTATATTTTAAGTTTCGTCAAAATCAGATAAGAATTGTGACCTGTAGAGGGTCCACAAACAAATTGTGGACGGAAGGACGGACGTCCGGACGGACAGGGGCGACGACAATATACGTCCACATGAAAATGTGGGCGTATAAAAAGATGATTTTTCGGACAATCAGGGGCCATAATTCAGGAAATTACGTTCCGATATGCGCAAATATCGAAAGGAACCAAGGTCTTTGGGGTTATAAACATGCATGTCAAGTTTCATCAAAATCGGTTCAAAATTGTGACCTCTATAGGGTCCACAAGCTAAAAACGTGATTTTTCGTACAATCAGGGGCCATAATCCATGATGTTTTGATCCGATACATGTCAATATCGAACGCAGCCGAGATCTTATGGGGATAAACCTTTATTTCAATTTTCGTCAAAATCAGATAAGAATTGTGACCTGTAGAGTCCACAAACAAATTGTGGACGGACGGACGGACGGACAGGGGCGACGACATAATACGTCCACATGAAAATGTGGGCGTATAAAAGGGCGATTTTTCGGACAATTAGGGGCTATAATTCAGGAAGTTATGATCCGATGGGTGCAAATATCGAAAGGAACCAAGATCTTTGGGTTATAAACATGCATGTCAAGTTTCATCAAAATCGGTTCAAAAATGTGACCTCTATAGGGTCCACAACCTTGATATAACATATTTTCACACTATTCGCGTACAAACGGTGGCCATTTTGTCCGTCAATTTTGGTCCGATTTTCACGAAATTTGAACTCAACCTTCATTACCATGTAACGGTGATATAATTAAACGTTTTTTTTATATCGGATAATAATTTTGACCTCCAGAGGGACCACAAGCTAAAAAGGGCGATTTTTCGGACAATCTGGGGCCATAATTCAGGAAGTTACGATCCGATGGGTGCAAATATCGAAAGGAACCAAGATCTTTGGGTTATAAACATACATGTCAAGTTTCATCAAAATCGGTTCAAAATTGTGACCTCTATAGGGTCCACAAGCTAAAAACATGATTTTTCGTACAATCAGGAGCCATAATCATGAAGTTTCGATCCGATACATGCCAATATCGAAAGCAGCCAAGATCTTATGGGGATAAACCTATATTTGAAGTTTCGTCAAAATCGGATAAGAATTGTGACCTGTAGAGAGTCCACAAACAAATTGTGGACGTCCGGACGGACAGGGGCGACGACAATATACGTCCACATACTTTGTGATGTCATCAACATATGACATCATTATTCAAATTTGTTTCCTGTTTCTGTTGAACTGTTCCTTTTGAAAAAGTTAAAATTTATTTGACGAAACTAGTCAGGATAGTGGACATGTATGATGGTTTTAAATGGCAGTTTTATATATTTTAACCACATGAAAATGTGGGCGTATAAAAAGTCCCTGGACTTTGTTGACTTCTCCCTGGGAGTCGAGATTGAATGAACTATAGAAAACCCACCTATTCTCCGTCAAGGTGATATGAATAATACATGTACACATAACAATAATATCCACTCAATCCAATAATACCCACTCAAACGCTCTAACCGAAAGTGACCCCTCTTGTAGGCATAGCCATTATAAATGAAATGAATATACCGAGCCCACCCAGGTCTACACTGTTGAGCGAGGAAAATTAAGTACATACATGTAGACTGGGTCTACCCGGGCCTCTCTCCAAAACAGAAACTGAGGGTCAAAATTGCTAAAAATGGGATTGCTGTAAGGTCAATTCCACAAATGAAATAAAATGGAGTTTAACTTCCTACTGTTCTGCTATGCTATTGAAGATGGGCATACACCATACAGTGTGCTGCAAGTGAAATTTTGCCTGGACAGCAGCACTACAACCTACTTTTATATCAAATAACTAATTACAAATTTGACACTGTATTTTAGTACAAATAATTTTTTTTTTAGCTTTTTGTGTATTTACACTTTAAAGCTGTTATCTTTTACTTATAAATAAAGGGACTTTACCAATGAAAATATATGAGTAATTTGACGCTATATGAGTAATTTGACGCTTTATATGTGTAATGCGTAATTGTCACGAGGTAGGTGTTACCCAACTAAGGTGCTTGCTAAGACCAATAAAATAAATGATGTACATCATTCTTGATTGGCTGGCGTAGCTGCTGTTTAGGCATGCTTCAAAGCCATACAACAAAGGTTGTCATATACATGAATTATTCTTTTGTACATGTAGGTACATTTTTAATATGAGGAATTACAAAACACTGAAAAGGGATCAAGGGTAACAACCTTTTAAGTACATGTAATAATCAGAATTATTAATTAAAATTTTATTGGCTTCTACATGCACCATTACCAATACATGTAGATGATAACACTTGCTATTCCATTTCGAATAATCAGAAATCACTGAAAATCAAAAGGATTCTTCATATAAATTTCATGTCAATTAGATAATAACTTTAGCTTGTTCACAAGATTTTTCCAATGGATCAAGGACTACAACTCAGACAGTATTTATCAGAAATCTTTGACAAGTGCCTTATGTGAAGGCTTGTGAGTGAAGGAGGTGATAACTAAACAAAAACCACATTTCAAGGTGCATGTAAATGTACATGTACATGTAGGGCTAAAACAATTAAATTTTATCAAACATGGTCTAACATAAAATGGCCAAAACTTTCATACTTTGTGGATAGGTTTGCTCAATGATTATAAATCTCTATTACGGATATGTATATACTGGAATGAAATTAAATGATGTGTTTGTATTTACATACTGTACTATCATTAAACCATACATGTACATGTAAATTAAAATAGACAAAATGTTTCTATATATTCATTGTTTTTTCTTCAACCTGAGATGCTGGTTAATATTAGAAATCTCTTAGCAAGTTTAAATAAATTTTCATAGAATTAATAGTAGAATTCCATGCCTGCACCGAAATACCGGAAAAGATGCAATCATACAATGTACATGAAAATGCTTCTCATGTAACTTAAATCAATCATCAATCACAGTGTCAATACAAAGAACTAAACTTTGCAAGTTTCTCTCCATATGTCACTTTCCTTTGATTCACAATTTCACAGCTTATGTATATTAATATCCATGTCTAGAAAAATGGCACCTTTCACTTTCACAGACAATATCTGGCACAATGTCTGTCATTTTGTATCGAACAGTTTTGTCTTTTTTGATACATGTATATTAAATATATCTGGCATAAAGTTCAGAGGGTAGTTTATTAAGTTCATTAGTGCTTAACATTTTGTCTGGTACCACCGTTATTTCCAGTCCCAACTTTATGATGATTCGTGTCAAAGCAAATACCCTCCTCTTAACCACATCTTCAAGTCATTTCTCTTCGCCTGTTCTTTACACACCACTATCAATGATGCGTATATATTTCATTCATTCACAAGAGCATCAAAAAAATATTTTACATATTTTCCATCAATAACACTTGACTATAAGAATTTCACAAATAAATTATTAACATCTTATTAATTATGTCATTTTAATCAAGCCCCTGAACATGTCACTGCCGGAAATTACCACTAGTAACCAGAACGGTACCATGGCCATGTATAGCGAGATAAAGTCATAATATTCTAGTCTCAAACACATTAAAATTTGGAATGCAAGTTTTAGAAATACAGAACATAAATGCCACACTTTTCTTCGCATCGTAATATCGTTTGTGTCGAAACCATTTCTACAATGGATGAACATTTTAACGGTTATGTAAATAATTACGACCACATCGAACAGCCAGAGTGGAATGAATATCAGGAACCAGTTCCACAAAACTTTTTGTTCCAATCTAATTACAAGCAGACTCAAAAAGACCAAAATAGTCAGACAAGTAAATAAAGCTCTATGAACGACGGCCATTTTTATGATTTTATGCATAGAGTGGCCTCCCTTAGTCAGAGACAAAGGTTGTATATAAAACCCGACACCGATTCGAGGTGATTTTTTTTGCATCTCGAGTCAAACCATAGGACTAAATACTGTTTAGTTCTATGGTCAAACTGATCACACGTACAATGAATATTCGCTTGGTCGCTACAATCACTGATAAGCATGACATCGACGAGACTTAATGAGTTCGGCATATTAACTTTTTTACTCCGACAAATTAAATTCTCAAACATTTTTTTGAAGTATAAGAAAAACAAATAAAGACATTTGAAGTATTTGTAGTTCAAAATATTTCCTATTTAGTGTAAATGGGTATAAAATGAGTAAAATGCATCATTTTGCCCGAAGCAGTTACAGATGCTATGTAAACAATGCATGAGCCGTTGAGCCAATGACTGACGCCACGTGAAGTCAAGGCACGTGTTATGGACGGTCATCTGTGACAGAGATAATTCGTAAGTAATTCTCTGTGAAACAGATTGGTCGCGAGTGTGGCACATTGGTAAAATATATGAATGAATGAAATGGTGTTTAAATGCTAATGAAGACGGACATAAGCCATGATGTAAGGGAAATTTTGCATGGAAAACAACCGAATTGCAACTCCCAAGAGTTCTTTATTTAAACCACGAAAAGATGTACATGTACAATTCTAAGGGTATGACATCCCATCCGAACAACTAGACGTTACTCGTTGCGTGACACCTATACCTACAGATAAGATAAGATTGCATTAACTTTGATTTTCTGTGGTATATTGCCTTAATAACTTGTCATCTTCTTCATCAAAGTGGAATTTCGGAGAGGTGATATTGTAGGGGATACATCGACCCCCTTCTTTGTTAATTAACATCTCTCTTTCGGCGACACCTCTTCAGTTCAACAAAACTATCATTTGTGGCCTGTAACAGCCCTGTCAGTTTCTTTGAAAATATAAAATTATCAGAACTTGATTACCCAATTACCAATCTTAACCCCGTTGATTAATTGTTAAGTCAGGTGGAACGTATACGAGTAGAGCATTTGCACATTTGTAATAAGTTCAAAATACATGTATATCTGGTTAAAATCCCTATACTATGACAAAACGATTTTCTTGAACTAGCAGTTTTACAAGAAAGTTCATAATTCTTTTTATTAAATGACGTGACAAAGAGTTTGTTTTTATTATATCTCACATGTTTCGTTTAATTAGACCTACGGATAGTGGATAAATTCCACATTCAGCTAGACATTCTATGGCACGAATAAGCATTTTTCTTTACTGACAAGGATGTTTGGGGGGGGGGGACATGGAGGGGGGTGTATGGAACTTTATGAAATGGCACAATTATAGTAATTACAGTGGAAATAATTACGCAACAGCATTCCGTGGAATGCAATTGTGTTTTATTATTTTGATTAGGTTTCTCTCGACTTGATCGGAGAAGTCTAGTCGAAAAGTTGCTCTGCATAAATGCTTACCAGGCGCGGATCCAGAGGGGGGCGCACCCGGCGCACGCCCCCTCTATTTTTTGGGGTGGCGAACAATTTTTAGCTCCATAATTATATCCTCGCAGCAAAGAAGAACAAAATAGTTAAGGTTGGAAATCGTAATTTACAGTACTGGTATGAAATTAGTCCTTGTGGGCATTTTTTCCACTCAAAAACCACGCCTCCCCTTTCTGAAAATCCTGGATCCGCCCCTGCTTACTTTATAATAGGCTAGCGTTTGAATTTATTCACTATAAACTGATACAATGTTAGTTTTAATACTTGTTTAACCGTTTCCGTGTACCGTATACATCGAACACAATATATGCTGCATTTAAAGGACAATATTGGTGCCAGTCATTATCACATATAATATGATAGAGCTGGTTAAACACATTCCAAATATACTTTTAACAGAGAGATCCATGCTACGATAGCTGAGTAATACATGTTTACAGAATCGGAAGTGACGAACGCTAAAGGAAAACACGAGTCACCGGTCTATTTAACTGACTGAAGCGACGAGTGAAAACAGATACACGGCCGAATATCTGCTCACTAATAATTCCTTCGAAGACCAAAAGTTGTTGTGTGAGACTGTGAGAGGATATCTGACAATTCATAAAAAGAATTGACTGTCACTAGATAAGAAAACACGAAAGAAAAACAGAAAAAGTCCGTGCATTACCATGTTTTTATAAGGTATAGAATGAATATAAACAAGGGAATGTACGGACTATTTCTATTTTTCTCGCGTTTTTTTTTTATCTAATGACATTCAATTAATTTATTGAATTGTCAGATATCCTCTTACAGTCCCATATAACAACTTTTGGTCTTCGAAGGAATTATTAGTGAGCAGATATCCGGCCGTGTATCTGTTATCACTCGTCGCTTTAGTCAGTTATATAAAGCGGTGACTCGTGTTTTCCTTTGTCGTTCGTCACTTCCGATTCGGGAAACATGTATTACTCAACTATCGTAGCATTGATCTCTCTGTTAAAAATATATTTTGAATGTGTTAAACAAGCTCTATCACATATGTGATAATGACTGGCACCAATATTGTCCTTTAAATTGATGCACCAGAAAATGTAGCAATACTATTTCTGTGTTTTAAGCCAATCTCAAATCCGTCCCAATGGAATTTTGAAGCTTGGGCCTTCAAATCATAATATTATCACATTTGTATTATGCAGTGTACGAGATATAAATTTAAGCGGTGAACTAGCTAGCTATAGTAGGCTTACGTATAAGCGTCACATCAGGGATGTCAAGCTGTGGATTTTTGATGGACTAGGCTTACTCAACGAAAACCAAAGACCGTCCCTTTAAATAGTATCTATAGTCCGATCCATACAGTAGATGAATCTAATCGGAAGTGGTGAAACGGACTTCACCTCGCTGACCCGAAAATAAAAGTGAATCCATCAACCAAACTATTTTAATTGTCAACGTAATAATGTTTCGTGAGTGATGTGTTGTATGCGGTGACATTATTTATCATGTTATAACCTTCAAGAATAATATTTCGACAAGTTGGAAACGTATTTTGAAGTCTAAAATGTCAGAAGAAAACGAAATAGGGACGGAAAGACAACACCTTAGTCGATACGTAAAAAGTCAAACGAAATATGGTACAACTGTGTCAACTTCAAAATGTGGGGGAAATGTACCGTTAGCTGAAAAGGCGACTCGTCATGTGAAACATGTAGTTTGCACAGGAGATACTTTAATGGGTATTGCTTTGAAATACCATGTTACAGTTGAGCAAATTAAGAGACAAAATAAATTATGGACAAACGATAGTTTATTTTTACGGGAGCATATATTAATTCCCTTATTACCGTCGAACGAAACTTTAGTGCCTCAGGAGTTAATCGTTAAGGTGGCAGATCGATACACAAGTTCCACGGAAGAAGATGAAGATCAGAAAACAGAAGTGAAAGTGTCGAAATCAGAGAACGGAATGGACTTTCTCAATAAATATGATACCAATATCGCACAGTTAAAATCAAATATAAAGAAATTTGAAAAGAAAACAGACAGTAATTCGGGGAATTCATTATTTGCTAATTCTCCACCTTCAAGAAGACATAATCTTGGTTCTTTGTATCAACTTCCACTGGATAACGACACAGAATGCTGAGTTGTAAAGGATGAGAATTTGTGAAGAATCAAATAACGTTTTATAACCTGTGATGTGTTTTTTGTTTTAGTTTAGTTCAATTGCTTCATGTAAAGGCCGTTGAAATAATTTAGAAGAAAACAGCTTAACTTATTTGTTGTTATAAAATTTGAAGTTAATTGTGATGAAACCCCAAAACACCTGGAATTCTGGAATGTTGTAGCATTTAATTTTTAGCCTTCATCCTCCCATCGTTGTGTATAAAATCCCACATTAAAATATTTAACATATTTTTATCATTATGTATATAGCATAAATCGGTAGTCAGAATAAATTCCAAATGTTAAATGATTATTGGATATCTGACACATTAAGGCTCTAAAGTGGTGGACACACTAGGAGAATGATTAAGCCGAATTGTTGGGATGAATCAATGCGCGCCAAAATTTGCCTAGTGTGTTCACTGTCAATCAGTCAAATGATTTGCCCGAATCAAACTTGTTTTATGTACCTGGTGTGTCTGCTTTGCCGAAGCATTAGCCCGATTGTAGAATGCATTAGCCAATCATTGACATGGGGAAACCATGCTGGAAAATCTGAATGGACATTCTCGGGATCGAACTCCAGGCTAGCAAGCCCCTGACATATTCGCTGCCATGGATAATCATGTGATGAGAAAGGTGATACAATTAGCCATTAAGTCCACCATTTAAGCTTTTCTTGTAAATCCTTCATATCTGATTTGTCCAACAAAACATACATGTACTTGCTCTGTAATAATTATTTATCAGTGGAATATACTCCATGTTTTCTGAAGTATCTTTGAAACAATGTAAAAGACAAAAGTTTGGTGGAAATTAACTAGCTGATCTGAACATCAAATTTTATTTTCCCAACTTTGAAAATATGATAGAAAGTAAAGGATCACTCTCACAAGATTTTATTTGAAGGTACTTGAAGACTACTAGTCGATAAAGTGTTCAGTTTGTATACTACTACTGCATCTAATCATAATATGTAGTCATCGATTTGTACTGTATCCCAAAGCGAGTGTCTCGTTGTTCTTCTCCTTTTGAAAATTCAGCAAGATTTCAATTCAATTTTTATTGGGTACATGGTACCATAACAATCTGATTAAAACAAAAATCCTATTTGTTTCATTTTTTATAGTTTAAAATTTTGTTTTACTTGTTTACTACACTAGGATCTGGATGAGTTGTTATATAACAGGCATTCTAGTTAATAATAGTAATTAGCAAATGTAACGCCCGTAAGGGTCTGTTACCGTTCTTGGCGTGCTCTTCTTAGAACTAAGGGTAAACCTCTAGAAACATCATGGCTGATTAATTAATCTGTCTGACGTCATATAGGGTCAAATGCCACGTGACCTCTCAGTGCAACTGCTCAGATCTTCATGTAGTGTGGGACATCAAAAGTGTAAAAAACGAAACGAAATATAGATGTGTATTTTAATCAGATTGGGTATCATAAATTACAATGGAGGTTAACATGGTATGAATTAAGTACATGAATTAAATTCATTTGCCTGTTTAACACTAATTTTGTGTTAATTATCGCAAATCACAAATTGTTAAATCTGCTTCTAGCTTAGTAAAACTGCCTTCAAAGAGATCTTGTTGATGTTGTGATACAAATCACACATGTAATTTCAGTAGGTCTTCCGTCATGTTTAGGTTTAAAAACCCTACCAAATGTCTTGATATATATATTGCATAATTTTCATATCGTCATACATGTATCAGTAGTCATTTGTAAATTAGTTATGTAATGATAACTATTTGTGTGATATTAACTTTACATTTTAGTAGCAATATTTATGGAGAGTAATTCATATATGATATATGTTTTTTTTAAAGAGTAGACATCCATTTTAATCTATTAGAACTACTCTCATGAAATAACCCACAATTAAAGTTCTTTGTGGAACTTGTATGGGGACTATTATTGTATATAATATATAAATATTAATCATCTATAGAATGATTAAAGTCATCATGAATAAAAAAAAAGTATCTTTAAAACTGGGTTTCTGTAGATACAAAATGGAAACAGAATTTAGATCAAATTGACTTTGGTCATAATTAATGTAAATTGGAGATCAAAGGTACATAAAGCTGTTAATCTATTTTTTGTTTAAAAGAAACGAATTACAAAACAAAAAAAAAGCAGGAGGAAATAAGAAGCCTTCAGGTGGTTTTAGTTATACATGTAAATAAAACTGCTTCATAATTAGATGCTATCTTAATATTGTCACGCCTTAAAGATACATGTCATTAATAATTTCTTTTTCCGATGTTTAATTTCAAAGCCTGTGAATGGTTTAGACCCTTTAATTTTCCCCAAACCACCTAACCATTCAATGAAGAAATAACAACCTCTCCCCGAGTCAACCTGGTAGGCAATAAGTCATTTTACAGATACCCTGACGTTTTTGCCCAGTGCTTTTAGGGTTAAATTAGTTCTTTTTTCTAGATTGGGCATCTATGCTTTCCATATACATGTATACCAAATTTGCTTGTCTTATTGGAAATAACCACTTTCATGAGAATGTATCGTAAATATTTCAGTTTGAGGATAGGATAAGAGTAGAAACATGATGCTAACTGATGCTTTATAAATGAAACTGCTGTGTAATAAGATACTGTATTAACATCAATTATAAGCTTATATACAATGATACACCTAATGACCCATGAGTGTGAAAGGTGTGATATGATAATTATCTATATTACAATATCAGGTGATTAGTATATCAGTAGCTAATACATGTACAGTCTCTAATATATACTGAATCACCAATAGTACTTCCTTATTATATATATTGTAGTCTACTGTATTAATTACTACATAGCTATTAGATTCAGTTTAAAGTGATCATTATGAAGTTATTTCAATAAAACATAAAACTATTTAATGTGCAATGTTTAATCCTTCAAAACACCAAATAATAATAGAAATACAATACTATGTTATACCTGTTTTAGCGCTGGGGGTGGGGGGTGGATGGCCAAATGGTTAGCATGTGCGTGCTGTATCATAAAACCTGTCATTGAGTCAACTGGCAAGGTTTCGAATGCAAGGTTGTATGTGACAAGGAGTAGGGTCGCCTGTCCAAAATCGTGGGTTTTTTCCGGGTCCTCCTGTTTCCTCCCACTGCTAAAGAGCCCTATGCTCTAGCGAATTATTGAAATAAAATTAAACCATATGTTAGTCCCAAAATGGCCTAGTTTGTGTTGAGTGTAGGTTAAAGCCCATTTCTTTCTCTCTCTGCTTTAAGGCTTAAAATTTTTGTACATATAAAAGGGGACACATGTATTACAATAAGATCGATAAAAAAAATGTCTGTAAAATTACGTTTTTATTGTACTTACATGGCCTACATGTACATTGTATAGCTTACTTTACATGTATATATTACAAGGAAATTAATTACAGAAGATAATTGTCATTTGAGGTTTTTTTTATATTTCATGCTAACTACTATACAATAGGCTATGGTAAAAGTTGAGTGTGAAAGTAATATCTGTCCAATTATGGTTCAGTTCTATTCAGTATTTTCTAACATTCAATATCCTCTGCAGTTGATATAAACAAGCCAGTGCCACCTATATGTATACCCTACCATGAATACAAAAAACGCGAGATATGAATTTATTTTATAAAGTTTTTGCGCATTATGAAAAATGACCGAAATTGAATAGTTTGGAGAGGAAGCCCTGGTATAAGATTTGGGTAACATTTATTGATGGGTATGTTTTTTTTTAAAATCTGATTGAATTCATCAAAGCCAGGAGATTATATTTTGATGTTGTTTTGTTAATTAAATAAACAGAACAGTAGACCGTAAACCCCATTTCTTTTATTAATGGAAGTTTGATATGTTTTTCCAGTGGTCGTTAAGCATTTAGGATAATGTTGAGTGGAAATATATCTTTAAACAATTGATAATAGAAATATTTTAAAACTGGTCTTCAAAGTTCTTTTTTTTCAAAATGATAAGTAATACATGTGTTAAGTGCAGACTCATCCTAGAAAATTTGTTTTATCAAATAAAAATGTCTTATTGTAACTAATACTGATTTATATCCTTATGTTATAAAAATATGTCAACTTATATATACCTATTAACATGTACTAAGTTGACCTATATACACTACATTATTCATATACAGTAGTGGTGTGATTAGATTATCAATCTGACTAAAATACGGATCTATTGTCATTTCGGTTTTTATACTTTTGATGGCCTACACTACATGAAGATCTGGCCGGTTCTAGCAATAGGTCACGACAGAGGTCCTAAAGTGGCTTTTGACCCTAAGACGTCAAACAATTGACCAATCCTTGCAAAACACACCTAAAGCTCGCCGTAACAGACTCTTTCATTGGCTAATCTCTCACACCGTTTAGCACACGTCAATGATAACAACTCTTCCTGATCCTAGTGTAGTAAAGTAAAGACATAAAAAATGAAATTTTGAACTATAAAAACGAAACGAAATAGGATCTGTATTTTAATCAGATGGTGTTTATTAATATAATAATTAGATAAATGTAGGATGTTTTGGCTCCATCATATCCCTTAAACTAACTAGTACCATAGAACTTCTCTTGCTGAAACATACATTCAACATATGTGGCAGTGAGTCAACAAACCCAACATCAGAAGAGTCCCAATTTTTACTGCAATGTATCTGAAATTTGAGCGCTCGGACATCAATCGTTTGTTTATTATACCATATTTTGTAGACATGTATACATTTCAGTTTAAAAGCTTTGACGTTTTCATAAGAAATAACTGATACCAGTCTTTTAATTCCTGGTTCTAGAATATTACATATACATGTATATAGGCTGATCACCATTACAATCAGATCAAATTTTAATATTAAGAATGGTGATGTACTTTTATGTTCTGTATAATAATCTCTGATTGAACAATTTTAAATCCCCTGATCCTGTTAAATATATTGTGAATGTTTTATCTCCAAAAGAAATATCAGTTGCAAAATGTCTCTTTTCTATTCAGTATTTACAAAGATATGTTAAATTGAAATTTTGCAACATTCAGCATGTACTACATGTACAGATAATACAGATGTAATTAATTTGAATTTAAACAAGGATTACGACATGATTAATGCCAATGATTATAAGTGACCCAATCATAATTATTATAGTCAGTAAAATAAATGGCATAGTCTCAATTATCTATTTATTGATTTAATCATGAAGGGAAGTTATGCAATTAATCGTGTCATAATCCAGTAAAGATTGTTGGCTAGTGATGACATCGAGAGTTGATTATGGTATGGATAAGTTAATAAATGTCTAATAAATAAGCAGATTTAGCTCTTGCATAATGTATGTTTAATATTATAATATATTGCAACTTATGCTTAGTTACATATTAATGAATATGATATGGGACTAGGATAGTTATATTATGTAATTGTTGTTTTTGACAGATAATCTATGTATGTAGATCAACATGAGTGTAATAGTATATAATAGAAGTATTATCCTAAGCCTAGGCCACACCAATTTGATTTGCAGTCCTTCAGGATCATATTATTAGTAAATAGGCCAGTTGAGCTATGTTGTTTGTTTTGGTAGTTTGCTGTCTTTTTAACTTCAAAACTAAAGTTTAAATATGGGCTTTTGTTTTTGAATTTTTATTTTATCCCAAAAAGTTGGAATTTGTTTTGGATAAGTGTCCCTGAAGAATTTAAATTGAAATGGCCTAACAAGAATGTTATATAGTATTATGTATAATGTATATAATATGTATATTGTGGTATTATGTATAATAATGGAGTAGGTCATGCATTATGTATACTGCACAATGAATATACACTTACACGGTTCAACAGAGGATATATAATTACCTTTGCTTTAGTTTTCGGAAAACCCTTTAAATAAAGGTTATCTCTCTTGCCAAATGAATAAATGTAATTAATTTTGGGTAATATCTTATGTTCAGTATATCTATAACAAAAGCACGAACCCACTACTAGCAAAACTATTACTCATCAAAACTTGTGCAATCACTAATTATCTTCCTAGTAAGCCTAAATATGTAACAGATTTATATTAGATAATGTAACCCTGTTTATTTTAGATATGTAAACAGATTCATATTATACATATGTATAAACAGATTTATATTGAATATGTAAACAGGTTTATATTGAATATGTAAACCGGTTGATATTGAATGTGTGAACACTTTTATATTAAATACAGTATGTTAAAAAATTTATTTAAAAATGTAAACTGGTCTATATTTAAGTAGCTAAGTCTCTCAATCCAAAGTTTTAATTTACATGTTGAAAACATGAATTATTTGTCAATTCAAATCAACATTGATGTTTTTTATGTTACCTTTAAAAGATAGGCTTCTGATATCCAATATTTAAGACAAAATAAACATTTTACCATTGGTACGCGAAACGGGTACAAAAGTGCGTTTCAGCATCATTTGTAATAAGTGACCAGAAAGAACAAGGTTAGATATATTCCACAACTCATGGTTAAACGGTAACGCCAATACTTATCTGGAGAGCATGCACAATAGACAGGAATAACCAGACACTTGAAATTTCTATTTCGGTTGAGACTCATGCCGTATTTCGCTGGACATAACTGATTTGAAAAAATAGTCAAAACAGAAATAATTGAATATAAATCAGTTCATATACAATCAGATTACATTTGGGACAATTTCTAGGTCCCAAATATTAGCGATTTAGCTCCTTTAAATATGTAACTAGGTATATATTAGAAAGTAGAGAGTAAATGATTATTTATAATATTATTATATGTATTTACCGGTTGATGATGTATGATTTATATATCATGAATATATTTTTTGATCCCCGTTAAAAGTGTTTATTTGTTTACTTTTGACAACTGTCCAACCAGTAACCCAACCTCGCACTTCCCCATCTATTTTATTTGTGCAATTAATTTTGTCTTGTGAATAAAATACCCTCATATTCACAACTACTGTTGAAGAGTGAAGAAAACTAGATCCAATTATTGGTTTTAAGAATTTTTATGGATATGGCGTGTTCCAAAGAAGATTTAAGCTGACAATTTGAAAACAAAAATGGGAAGAAATAACTTTTACTTTGTCTAAAAGTTTCAAATCAAAATATTGAGCAGTCTCATAACTGTGTTCATCCAAATATTTTAATATTTAAATTCAATTAGTTTTTAGTTATTCGATGTCAATTAAGACTAATTCAATTAGATCTGAGTTTTTGTCTGCGTTGAAATATTTGCTCGTTTTTACTTATTTTATTCAGTGAAATCAAGCAATATTCAATAGTTTCTAGAATTCTTAAAATGCACCAAAAATTGATAATTGAGAATAAAATGAATAGCATTTAAAATAATTAAATATAATAACATCTTGGAAACAATCGCTGGATGTGCTTACCCTAATAGATTTTTGTAACTTAATTAAGGAAAAATTGCCAACCCCACATAGAAACTGATAGTTTATAATTCTTGAATATATGTACAGAACTAGGATAAAGGTTTCTAAGAATTTTACACAGAATTAAACAGTTTTATTCATAACATTATGTCTTATACAAGTATCAAGTATTATTAACAAAAATAAAGTTTGAAACTAATGAGAGTCATTACACATTAACCCAAAAAACAGGTTCACACAACCATTAGGTCTCATTTTTTTTCCTTACTTATATCCTTATGTAAAAGGAAACATGCAATATAAAATAGATGTGAATCAGGTTTGGGTTTTATACATTATAAAATTAATAGACATATATGGTACACTTATTTTTTCCTGACAAATCTGCATATGAATTTGATAGTCTAAATGTTAAAGTTAAAATAAGATGCACTATACAGATCTAATTAAATTAGATAATTTTTTCAAATTTATTAAGTTAGATAAAGGGTTGACAATACTGTAGTTCAAAAATATGTAACATTAATAGAATATGCTGAAAATTTCAGTCAAATTGATCCAGTCCGAGCCGAGATATTAGCTGTTGAGGTTTAGGCTAGCCTCAATCATAATTACTAATGTTGCATCCTTACTGCCCTTCAGAGCGCGTCAAGAATGTCATAAGTGTGGTAAAACGGGGCTGTGGTCTCCATGGTCACCAAAGATCGTTAAGTCACAGCGTTTGTTTTGAGCATGTCCAAAACAAATGCCAAGGTTCTGCAATCTGACTTAAAAAGCTGTGAGAAATCAACATTTTTCAAGTTTGTAAATTTTTGGGACATTTTCTCACATTGTGTGTAAGGACACCACATAGTGAGACTGGGACCTAACCAAATTAAATAAGTCTAGTTATTTTAAAACTATAATGATGACTAGAAAATTATATATACTATATGGATCCTGTTCTGATCACCAGTTGTTTGTTTAACTGTGAAGGAGCAATATTGTAATATTTATTTATGATGTTTGCTTAAAGAAACAGGATCTATTAGGTGCATTTTAAAGCTATGTGTCAATGTACATAGATCTAAAACTATATGTTAGTGAGTATCGGCAACAGAGACTGATAAATCGGTATTCAAAAGTAATTTGTCAGTTTATAAACACAGGTCCTTTTAAAGACATTCTGCCAAGCACGACATACAGTTACACATAGTAAAAAATTTGGGGGGGGGGTCTTCACAGATTTTGGAATAGAATTTTGCCTGGATAGTGGCAAACCATAGGTAAAAAGAAAGGCAGATAGACGTTTAGTTCTGGGAGGATCCACTACAAATTGTTAGTGGGTGGAAATAGCCCTCACTCATTGTCTCTGGACGCGGCATAATACTGTGGGGTTTGGGGTTGCAGTGTACTGGAAGCTTCTGGGTGCCCGCAGATGCATTTAACTAATTTGATACTGCTATTATTAGTAGATACTATGTGCGTGTGTGATATGTCTTGTCAGTATGTTTGTCTTCTGGGTTTCAATTTGGTTATGTATGGTGCACTGTATCTAACATGATGTGATAGGTATTGTGTATCATGCAGTATATGCTTACAATTTCCAAAGTACCTGATACCATCTTTCCACTCTTTCTTTTATTTAATTAAGTACTGTTCTGTTTTTTATTAATCAGGTTAGTTATGTTTACAAAATCTTTTTCTTTTTTGTGCTTCTGATCATGATTTCATTTTTTATGATCATGTAATTTTAAATGGATTTTGTTATATGTATTTGTGCTAATAATGGCCAAAATGTTAAGCATTTAAACAAAGGAATGAATAAATTTAATTGTTAATTCCAAAATATCGAAAAATTATACATTTAATTAGTAAATAATGAATAACGTACAATTTTGAATAAATTATTGATTGGTTTAAGTGTGTTCGTGTTTGTTATTAGTTATGTGTAAAGGGGAACACTGGACTCAACTAAACCTGCTTGAACAGACTGTGAAGCGAAGCTGGGGCACGGAATTATTTGGGATTTACATTACAGGAATTACAGAAGTCATATCTGATGTGTTATTTCAGTTAGTGGTGGGACATGTTCTATATGATTAAAATTTTGCTTCCAAGGACCAAGAGGGAGGGATTTTGTGTGCATACTGTTTTCATAAGTGTGAACAAACCAGAAGACCTGGTTGTACAGGCGTCCCTTTACTGTGTCATGTACAAGTGGGGAATTGAAGCAGCACCACTTGACTCAATGACAGACCTTGTGATCATTGCACTACCCCTAAACCATACGTGACCCGCTCCCACGAAACCAGACACTAGTTTAATATTCACAACTTCATTTTGTACTACGGGCACAAAAGCATAAACTGTATGAGTTCTTGTTGCTATGAATGTGCCAAACTCAACTCCAGATAAAACAACAAATTTAAAAAGAATTGCATTCTTGGAAAGCTTAGGCTGTGTACTATTCAAATATGCTCCCAGCTCTATTTTTATAAAAATGGCCAAGGGCCTGGGCTTGTGGGAGCAGCTCACATATAATTTGCTACATCCCGATCTTGGCTCTATCTATATCTGGGAGTCTGGGAGTAGGCTCTGACTTACCAACCAGTAGGTCCTGGGTTCGATCCTAAGTTTGCTTGAGAAAATTTCTCAGGATTTTTAATTATGGTTTTAACAGGTCAGTGATTCAAGATGGTATGTCTCAGAAAGAAAAGTGTCTACCAGTATTCCTGTGCATGCAAAGCAACTCATGACTGTTGGAATTCAACACGAGAGTAGACCATAGCACCACTGTATAGAGATCGCTACAAAGCATTATGCCTGTCTTCATTAACCTAGTTGATGCAGGAAAAAAGTTAAAACAGCAATTTCATATTTTTTAGTTATATTTTTAAAATATATTAAAATAAAGCCTTAAAATAGATGGTATCTATAAACAGGCCTACTTTGTTAAAGAATAATCCTTTTAGTCCTATAATTCACTGTTGCCAGTTGAGAAATTGGCAAAAATATAATTTTCAAATTCAAAATCAAACAATTGAAGACAGCTATTGCATGAGGCGGATGGGAAAACAAGGGGGGTAATTGTGTTATTATTTCCGATGTGAAAGATGTTTTAAGTGCGGAAAAAATGTCTATGATAGTATAATAGTGAGTTGACAACCTATTGAGCAAAAGACATAGAGATAAATATGTTTTGACTCTCTTAGAAAATATGAAATTATCACTTTAAATCCCATTTAATTTCTAACTATTTTAAATGTAATCAGATACCTGTTCTCACTACCAAAGTAAATACACACATCAAATTAATTAAATCATCACTTATTTTCAACCCCACTGTAGCTGCCCACTCTCAAATAAAAAACACAACTCCTTTACTGTAGAAACAATTTTTTTTTTATGAATATTTATACATACAAGTATGTAAAATAAATATCAGCACTAGAATTTTCAAAAAAAATCTATTTCATTGATTATATATAAATATCATACAGAATATACACACGCTTATCTGTCAAGTATGAAGTGAATGTTGACTTGTTAACCCTTCCGATTAATGTCAAGATAAGTATTTAAATCTGAAGTGTTATAGAGATTAGCTCTATGCAAATAAAATTTTATTTTGAAAGATTATGCAGTCATTGGTTTGTTTACTAATTCTAGTTTCATTAATGAAATACACACTGAATTATATCTCAACACTACACTAGCTTAACAGAATGAAAACAGATTTTCATACCACAAAATAAATTAAAGGGAATAAACCATTTTATTTTTTAACCTGATCACAAAGTGTTGATGAGATTTCAAAAATTGCTTGTCTATTAGAAATAAACCCACATTAGTCGTCTTGGAGGTCATTCACTGTGTACATTCATACAATTTTATTTCAAAATTGACAATTTGTAATGAAGATGTAAACAAAAATCAAAACAAATAAAATAGCTGGAAATACAACTGGAGAGATAACTCAATATATACTCTGGACTGTTTCCTCCTTCTATCTCAAATTCATGAATATTCACCAAAATATAAATTGAAACATTTTTCTTCGATTCTAAGCCAGCAAGTCAACAAAAATTAAAAGTAGAAAGAATTGTTATAAAGAGAAACTGCCATAAACAAAGTCCATCATGAAATAAAAAGTGATTAATTACCAGTATTGGTCTTTCTCTGATTACTGCTTTAATAATGGAATAGATAATATTAATTTTGGAGTCTAGGAACATAATTTCAATCCACTAAATGTTATTTGCCATTAGACAAGTCTCAAAGTTCAATTTGTCAGTCTTAGGGTTAAGAATAATCAGAGGTAGACTGGTAGACATGCTGGCTATTCCATCATAGCAGCACCCTCATCTCCTGTTGCATCTTCACTAATATGTAGATCATCTAACATTTCCTGTAGGCTGATCTGTGGTACTCCCTCATCATCAGTATCATCTGTATCAACGGCCAACTTATTACGATCTGTAAATATAGAGAGAGATTGGGTATAAAGTCCACTCAACAAAACAAAATCATTTCTAGGCTAACATATCTTCTGCAGATAAATTTCACATGTTTAAAGGGGCAGTTTAAAATTCAACAGGTCACTCACTGTAACTAACACTTGAACTGTAAATTTGATGTCAAGATGTGATGACATAGCCTATTGAACTTGTCTGAATTTTGGAAATGATTGTGTACAAGCCAGGGGACAGTGAGCACTACCTGTATTTTCGGACCACGGGCCGGCATATAAAGTGAAAACAAATATTATTACTTTATCTAGTTGGCAAAAATAAAGTGCCCAATTTCTAATATAATAAAATACACAATGTACTTTTCTTTAATTTACATGCCAGGAATTTGTACTGAGTTGACCATGTAATAACACATTTTGTACATTTTTCAGATGAGGATGCAACAGTTTGGATGATTGGAATTCAGGTTGTGATAGAATGGGATATGGGTTGCAAAGCGATTGGGCAACTTTGAATTTGCGTAGCTCATCAGGGGGGTCGGGTGAATGGTCCCTACACGGTAAGCTCTGTAACATGAAATCTTTTCCGCCATTTATGGTTCGCCATTTCTGGGGGTTGCCACCTCTGATCTACAATCATGAGATCAGACTTTCAACCTCTGAGTTTATACATTCAATATACTACTCAGATGCAAAATAAATGTATCACTATTCTGCTCATTTAAACATGAGATCAATCTCTCAATCTCTGGGCCACTGGGGTTATATATTAAACATACCCCCCAAATACCAATTAAATATATCCCTATTCAGATCTCACTGATACTTACCAACATATATATTAACATTCTGTCTATAATCTTGATCTTCTTCTAAATCTTCTAAGAAAGCCGTATAATCTCTGTAATATACATTAGATATTGTCAATTATCACTGCATATATTTCAAACTTTCCCATCCAGGGGTGAACAGCTAAAAAACTATTCTATTGATAGTTCCATATGCCATGCCATATGGTGGGAAGATTGATAGTTCCATATGCCATGCCATATGGTGGGAAGATTGATAGTTCCATGTGCCATGCCATATGGTGGGAAGAAAGAAATCAGTTTTAAATACCCACTCCCACTTAAATAAGTCAGACAACTAAACATATGCCCCCACCCCCAGCAGTTAACTCGCCCTAGCCATTCAAAGAGGTCTTTGCAAATAACGGCTCATTGGACCATCACAAGTACCACCACATGACAATGATGGTTTTATATAAAATTTTCTATCTATTAGGGAGTACACGTACAGGAATTGACTACTTTTTTTAAAAAACGGTTTTAAGTAGTTGTAATACTTGTATATACCTTTCTTCACTAGCTGTTTCAATTCCCTCAGCCATTCTTTTTAATTTCCATTTTCTCTTCTTGTTTCGAGCTGACCTATCATAAACTTTCTTTACTATGACCTGTAAACATGATGTGATATATAATTTATAATAACCTGTAAACATGATTATTTTCATGATTAGATCTACATGTACTATAACCTATAATTTACTATAACCTATAATCATAATTAGATATATAATTTCCTATAACCTATAATCATGATTAGATATATAATTTACTATAAACTGTAATCATGATTAAATATATAACTTACTATCATCTATAATTTAGACATATAATTACTATAATCATGATTAGATATATGATTAATATAACATATTATCATGATTAGAGATATAGATTAGACAACACAACCTGAGGGAGGAGGTTTCTCCCTTTATACCAATAAAGCTGAACGAGAAATGGCCATTTGCTGTTTTCATAGGCTGAGGAAGGGTTGCCGAACGATCCAATGTGTGCACTTTACATCACAACTGGAGTGGTTTCAATCCGTAGATGTAAATGACAAGAAATGGGGTTACCTGTGCAACTCGAGAGCTTTCTCCAGGTCCTATGAGCAAGCAAATTCTTGAAGTGGCTTGAGAAGTTACCCATCAGTCAATTTTAAATGTCATAAAATTAGAAATATAAAGTGGGACGATAAAAATGAAATATAAAATAACTTACCACATCAGGTACTCTGTCTTGTCTAATTTTATCAAATTGTTGATTGTTTATGTTGGCGTTATTAAAATCAAACCTACAATAATAAATCATACATTATCATTAATATTTTACTGCAGCTTCTTCAAACTCTACCATTAATAGAGACCTTACACAGCCAGTACAAGGTTCAGATTTAGTTCGAACAGTAACCTGGAAATTGCCTCAAACTAAAATTGCCTTTTAAGTCTATTAAGTGAAAACACAATGCCAGCTAAAGTGAGGATGTCCAGTGATGACACAGAGGAGAAATCTTGATCCTGAAAAAAACCTTCAGTATCTCCATGAGAGAAACAAAGAAAGTAGTTTTACACTGTAATCAATGGTAATCCACTGTGAACAGACAGGACTAAAGATGAAAGAGATATGTATTTAATCACAAAATCTTTCACAAAATCTATTATATTAAGCTAATGTTACGACAAGATCCTTCAGAAGATTCGAGGAGCATAACTGCTAATAATTACAACAAAATATTTCACAAAATAATATCACAAAACTCTTACCCTAGAACCGTATCACCTTCATTTAATAAATGTCCGAGATGTGTTCGGGTATAATATTGTTGATCATTAGAAGAAATATCTGACATTCTGGCCACCCAAACATCAGCCAATACATGCTGTAAATAAAACATTCAAATGTGAAAAAGGTCGACAAAAAAACAGAAATTACAACATTACACTGATTATGGTAAGGACAATGGAATATAGTAAAAACAAATATTTCTGACTGAAACTAGGTCATTTTGGGACAAACATATTGGTTCAATTCTATTTCAATTATTCACCTTTATGTAGGGGGTCTTTAGCAGTGGGAGGAAACCAGAGGACACAGAGAAAACCCATTGAGATTGGACACAAGACCCTAGTCCTTGCCACGTACAACCGGGAATCGAGACACGCTAGTTGACTTAATGACAGATCTTATGATACAGCGCGTGCTGTACGTGCTATCCCTTCGGCAATCTACCCCCCCCTCCCTATTTCTGAATTTCTAACAAGGCATATATCAACTGTTTCCATCAATTTGGAATGTTCCTTTGTGACAATTATGCACTCACAGAGTCAAGGCACAATCATTGAATACAAGATCTGCTAGTTGATATAATGTAATGTAAATGGTAGGCAATAATCTTAGTTAAGTGACTAAAATAATCTAACCTTTTTAGAAATGGGTTCTACATGGGGTTTATCTTTATCTGCAACTATTTCAATCTGCATGATCATGAATTCTGCTAGAGATTTAGGTGTTGTTAAACTCAGAAACTGATCATGCCAGTAGTTGGTACCAGAAATTTCTGCAACTACAAAATAAAAATTTGATTTAGTTCATAAGGTCTGCTATATTTGTACATGTACACCAAGGTGTACACAGGTGGACCCCTGTATTTGTTCTATCCGAAAGACCAAACACAGCTTCCTTATCAACCATCACAGGTGAAACCACTTACAAGAAGAGGTTCTTCGGCCAACACTTTGATTTGAGCCCATTACAACAGGTTAACGAAAATGAAATGAAATGGGGTTTAACGTCCTACTCTTCTTCACCTGCAACAGGTTAACCAGATACATATTTTGGCTTGGCTTTCAGCATGCGACTCGTAGCTACACATCCACCTATTATAACGCCTTACTGTTCTGCTCAGAACTTGGCTAGTGAAGACGGGCATACCCCATACAGTGTGCTATGATGAGGGAAATTTTGCCCGGACGGTGGCACTACAGCCTACTCTTATATCGAATTCCAACTGTCAAAGGGATCTTTCACATGCACACCAAAATTTACACAGGACCTCAGTTTGTCGTCCAATCCAAAGGGCAACCACGTTGGAAAATCTGGATGAACTTTCTCAGCCGACGCAGGGATCGAGAGATAGAGAGAAATGGGGTTTAACGTCCACTCAACACAACCAGGTCATTTCGGGACTAACATACGGTTTTAATTTTATTTCAATAATTCGCTTGCGCGTAGGGGTCTTTAGCCGTGGGAGGAAACCGGAGAGCCCGGAGGAAACCCACGAGGTTGAGAAGGCGCCCCTATCTCCATGCCACATACGCTCACACTAGGACTCGAAACCACAGCCGCAAGCCAGAGGTGACCGGCCAGATAGAGGTCGAAGCGCGGCACTCTAGACCACTAGGCCATCCCAACCCCCCGCAGTGATCGAACACCTGACCTCCAGGCTAGCATCCAGCATTTTACCCAGCGTGATCTACCGTAAAGTAATATAAATATATAAAACTTACTCTGTAATGTAAAAGGATCTATAAGATGTATTAACTGTGATACACTATAACAGATACACAGTGGGTTAATATTTCCTTTACTTGTTGCTAATTTCTTTGGTAAACATACAACATCATCCTGTTAATACAAACAATTAAATATTGAATCTGGCAGGATTTTAACACAACTCAAAGACAATTTATAGTAGCATGCCATTTCTATTTGGATAAAATAAACTGAAAATTTGAGTTTTTCAAGATATGGAAAGTTGTGATAAAGTAAACCAACAAAAGGTCATCCAAGTAATTAGAATAGACCATGTGATCCACAATTGAATGAAATGGTGTTTAATGGCACATCACCACCTACCAGGCTATATTGCCTCAAACCATCACAAAAAATCAGCATATAATTTGTTGTCAACTATTTGCAATCAATTGAGAATTTCCTCCCCAACCGTTTGAGGAGGTCTTCAACCTGAATTTCTCATTAAAACAGTTATACATACCTTACAAACAGGAATAATTTCAACCGAGAAAGTAAATTTATACTGATATTTATTACTATGTATATCATGTGATATTAATTGTTTAGTCATCTGATACCTATGGAATAAATAACTAAAAACATAAATAATCATCATCTTGAGCTAAACACAGTTTATTTCTACTGAAGTTGTAAACAAGAAAGAAATTTAGTAGTAATTCCACCAAAGTGTTACAAAAGTTTATACCATAGTGTTACATATATTTTTTCCCTTGTAGTATACTACAACTTTAGAACCAAATGTTACATGCATCTGAACCCCCAAAACTGTAGAAGTTGAAAAAATTATAACCAAGTTAAAGACTGAAATTAAGCTCATATTATCATTCGCCAACTCTGTAAAATGCAAGACATATAATTTATTACATACCTGGAGGGAACATGTGATGTGAGAAAATCTGTCATTTTTCTGGCATCATCACGATTAACATAATAAAAGTTTAAACCGCCATCAGTATTTTTAATGTTGTTAGTTTTAGTATGAGCTCGATGTTTTAATATCAACTGTTCTAGGAAATAAAACGTCTTCTTATGATCAGTCTGACAAACAAAAGAGAAAAATATCAATGCAGGAAAATGTATTTCTTATTTCCAAGTTATAAACATAATCCCATTCCAGTTACTTATTTTCTTAGTTCAATTCAATGAGAGTCTTTACGGATTCCCCCAATTAAATTATCGACATTAGGATTAGATACGGCATGGAATAACATTTTAATAAGTTTAACCCTTTCATTACATGCAGCCCAGTCACGATTCATTACTTCCGGTGACTGGGCTGGATCTAGGCCTAGATTAACCTAGAATATCAACAACCTAAGTCAACAGCAAACCGAAATTGCCAAACGCGAGTGATCATTACGTGGGGTCCAATGACACTACTTAAAATAGCATTATGCAAGAGCAAAATCTGCTTATTACAGGTCTTTCTTTAGGCCTGAAATGTTATCTAAATAATCAATTAGACATTAATTAACATATCCAGACCATAATAAACTCTTGATGTCAAGGCTAGCCTTCGATGTTGGCGGATTAAAATCCTATATGCTGCTTAATGGCCGTTGATAATTAAATCAATCAAGTGGATATTCGAGACTATGCTGTTTATATTAATGATTTGAGTAATGATGACCGAGGCTATGTGAATATTTCAAACGCTTTTTTCTCGGCTAATAGTGGATCAATTTGACTGAAATTTTCAGCAAATTACCTTTACACTATCTAGTTTTTAACTATTATAGTGAGAACGGCCATCTCTTTATCTTATCTCCCATAATGTAACTTTAACCATACAGCTACCACAAAGATTACAAGCAAAGACTAGAAATGAAAAATTATCTACGAGTGTGTTAAAATCCGCACAAGAGGTATAGGAAATACTGGGTAATAATTTGGAATATATCAAAGTTATTCTTAGTTTGAATAAAAAAAGGAAATTATTTTTTAGACGCCGAATCTGATTACTAACCTTTTGTCTCACTTGAACTAAAGCTCTCCAGAAATCTTTAGCTTCTACCCGATGACAATCTTCACAGAACTGACTATTAATAGTAAATTCTACTACAAATACTTGTTGTAATATAGCACCATTTACTACCTAAATAAATAATTCCATTCACAATTCTTAAAGTCATAGCTAAATAAAAAATATTGTCAGAACATTATCTGGCTGCAAGAACAATTAGTCAGATATTTCTTTTTGGCACACAATACCAGTTGGAAAACATTACCATTATTAGTTTTGATTAAATCAATATAATATGTTTATTATTCATTGTTAGTTTTGTCATTTTATTCAATGCCTTAATTTGTCCCCCCTCCCCCATTTGCACCATTGTTTGTGTACTGTCACCAAGCCTGGAAATAAGGCACCTGTCACTGACAGTGTCCTGCACAGATTCAGGGGTTGTTGGGCACAAAAACTCTGGGGCCTGTCATTTTGTGAGGCACTGATTTCTTTTTTTAATGATATTATTAATACGTGTCCGGTAAGGCTGGGAATCGATATGAAATTTCAATATCGATTATCGGCAAGAAATTTTCAGCGATTATCGATAATAATCGATTATCACTTTTCCGGAAAAATTCCGAACTTTACCGACCTGTTATTGTGTTAGTCGACACAGGCTACCACTATTTTGTTGTATTTGTTCTTCAACAGTCATGTTCAATAATAGTATTGTATAATAAAAATATTCGAAAACATATTCAGTCTTTGTTACTGTTATTTAAACACATCATATTTATTAATATTCTGATACAATCTGTCAATACTCAATCGTAATAAAAAAAACAAACGAAAGTAAATTGAAGTTATTTATCTTCATTACTAGAGATTCCATGAAGGTAGATAACTGTATTAGGTCAATATTACGGTCGTCGGTTCCATAAAAACCAAAACAATTCCATACCTCGCTTTTTGCCTGTCCCGAGAAGTCAAAGACGTGTATGGACTGTATCTGACATGATTTAGTAATTAAAGCCGAGTTGATCATTAATAATACAATTAGTTTTATTGTGTAGTTTCTCTACAAATCAATCAAGAGCAAAAAAGGGAGATAATCCTAATTTTATTATATCACGTGCGATTTTCATTGTTCACAAAGTGCGTGACCTATTTTAGTTTCAACTAGTAGAAACAACAAAAACAACGAAAATATTAAAATAATGTACTTAATCTTAAAGTTTAGTTTTTTTTACAATAATATATATTTAAAATGTGCCAGTTTGTAAGCAGAGGGGAAAAATAGTTGTTGTCTTGATGTCGTGTAGCCCTATTCATTCATTCGTCTGCTAATGACAGACTACGGCAAGTTTATTCGTGTGAAAGTGACCGTAACTTGCCGTCAGAAGGTAAATATACCGATAATCGATATTTGAATTTCATTATCGATTATCGTATCGCTAAATAACTTCTACCGATTATCGATTATATCGATATTTTTGCACAGCCTTAGTGTCCGGCATTAAGTTGAAAATGTCAGGTACTATTTCATTAGTGTCTAACATTTTGTCAGGTACACCTATGCCTGACTGTCACCCATCTTATTTCTGTTTAAGATAACAGTGATTTCTACCGACAAGTTATATAGATACAAATATATTGTTTGGTTAATAATTAGTAAATTGATCTACAGTATAAAATATTATAGAATAAGCAATTTGTCTATTATTTATCTCTTACTGTCCAAAATTAAGTCATTCTGATTGAGAATATAGTCTTGTCAACACCAGAGATTATTACCTATGGATTATTTTAACATCATTACAAATCTCTTTAAAAATTTGTTTTTAGAAATTATGTAAATACCTCTTTTTGAACACTGAGCTTCACTTTAATTCTTTGAGAATGGGGTTCTGTCCAAATAAAACCAGCATCCACTAAATTTACCTGAAAAATATAATTCACACAACTTTAAGACCGTTACAAACTTCATTTTCATAGCACCTGTGAAAGTCTTTAAAAGCTTTAAATGAAATGCATAATTGTACATATTATTATATATTTAAATAAGTTATCCTACAAGCTATGACAGTCAATCAGTTTGTCACTCGTCCGTCAGATAGAATATCCTGGGTTCAAATCACAAGAAGAACCTTCAAAATATTCCAAGCCTGATCTTCAGACCAGGCAAAATCAACAACTGAAATGAATATTACCTTGTTAATCTCAAACTGACCAGGATATTGTATGGCCAAGACTTCAAACTGAAACCCTAACATCCTAACAGGCTTTACATTAGCCATCAATGAGTAATTATTACCTTTGTGAGACCCTTAAGTTTCTTCAAACATAAACTAAGAAGTTCTCTAGATTCAAGATGAGCTGTAATCCATGTTGATGGTGGTTGTAAATATCTGAAAAATTGAGAATTTCATTAAATGAACTTCATTTCAACAATTCTATATATATAACATCATGTTTAAGGTAAAATAATCCAACTTTCGCAATATCCTAAAAATTTGCAATTGTAATTTGGTTGTAATGTCATAATCGTGGTAATCTAATACAACTTTTCTAGCGTAAGACCTCATAAATTAAAAAAAAACAAAAACTCTGCACTTAATACAGAAAGATAATGGGAGTCCTTGCTAGAGATAAAGGGACATTATTATACAGAGGAGCGGGACCCATGTGACCTCATTGTATACCACACAGCATTGTTTTCCTGTACATTCAATGCGAACTGATGTGTTGATAAACATTAGTTTTTGTCGCTAATATGGAATTTAATCGTTATATATGTCGAAACACGGTCCTTTTACCATCGATAAGGTCACTTGGAACCACCTTTTTACTGCCGACGCCTGGTGGGAATTCCTTCGGCAAGGACACCCATTAATGCACAAAACACCTATTTACTGAGATACTCAATGTTATCTCCCTGAAGCTAATGATACATTTACTTTATTAAATGTCTGTTATCTTCTCACATATTACTTTACCTGTCACAACCTCTACAAAAATAGAGAACACTTTGTTTGGGTATTCCTTCTGTAATGTCAACTTGTGTTGTTAAACAAGCAACACACATATTAGAGGGGTTGGGTTCAATCTGAGCACTACATAAACAACACAAACTGAAATATAGAAAATAAATCATAGTCACACTCACATATCACATGTATACTATAGGATTGTTACATTTAGACAGATAGTGCTCTGGTTTAAAGACTGTTAATGAGCTCACT
This sequence comes from Patella ulyssiponensis, assembly GCA_963678685.1. NCBI lineage: Eukaryota > Metazoa > Mollusca > Gastropoda > Patellidae > Patella > Patella ulyssiponensis. The sequence goes on along the minus strand of OY783227.1, from coordinate 27,355,840 downwards.
TTTAATGATCACCCTTTGAAATTGGACTCCAAGATAACATCATCAATTACAGGGGTAGTAGACGTGGCAGGATATAGTTCGTGTGAAATTTACACAGTTTATTATACGGTAAATAAGGCCTGTCAACCATGTAAGTGTGCGAGTTCAAACACTCTTAGCTTTAATAATATGCAACAAGAATAGGATCACCTATAAACCCTGTTTGTGGACTCCTTTCTGAAGGTATTTGATACATACTTATATGTCCACAGTTCGGAAAATTATACATTTTACATTGATAATTACATTCTTAACCTTTGTGGTGCCATTTCAAATACTCTGAAATGTTTATTAACTGTTTACTATCATTTCTAACTTGACTAGTACAGAGTAAATACTGAAAGTTCAATATCTGAATATCTGCAGAAAAACACTCTGTTTCATAGGACCCGGGGAATGGGGAGAAAAAGGTCAGTCATTTGGGTCAAAAATTATGAGATAAGTCAGGCAACTCAAACTAAGTAAGAGTTAGGAAGTTGTAGAATCATGTCTGGTCTGTGGTTGTTTGTGGCATTTCTAGACCTCCTCGATGCACCAAACGTACAACCATTCACAACAAATGAAATGAAATGAAATGGGGTTTAACGTCCTACTCTTATGCACCTAACCTGGGCTAATGGAAGACGGGCATACGCCATACAGTGTGCTATGAGGGAAATTTTGCCCAGGCAGCGGCACTACAGCCTACTCTTATATCGAATTCCAACTGCCAAGGGATCTTTTACGTGCACTCCAATGTGTACACGGGACCTCGGTTTTTCATCCCATCCGAACGACTAGACAGCTATCCTTGTCAGGCCCTCCATTCTGCATCACTGACAAGGAGAAACCACGATGGAAAATCGAGATGAACTTTCTCGGCCAATGCAGGGATCGAACACCCAACCTCCAGGCTAGCGCCTTACTAGTTCAGCTCTTAACGTCAATCTCATTACACTCGCCCTGAACGTTCAGAAACTGTCCCATTCAATCAATGTCGAAAGAAAATTTTCGCCCCAGTCAATTTTACTGGGCAACTTTTCACTGCTAAACGATGGGGTGTCAATCCGTGTGGACGCATGTACAACGTAAACGAACATCTTAGTGAGAAAATAAGACCTTGCTTATTTCGCTAGAGTCAGTATGAGCAAAACAACACGCTGTTAAAAATACGTCCCCTCCTATCAAGTTACAATTTCGCAGCCATGACACTCTTACTGTAGGTTAACGTCCACTTCAGGAATGTCAGTCATACAAGACGAAACGAAATGTACAGGCTTTACATTGTACAGGCTTTCACTCGGATTGACACCCCGTCGTTAAGCAGTGAAAAGTTGTCCTGTAAAAGTGACTGTTCTCCAACTTTTTTCGACATTGATTCAATCGGACAGACCCTGGACTAGCGCCTTACCCACTTTCGCCACGTGATCCCCCATTCACAACAAAATCTAATAATATTCCGACATGCTAATGCCTAATGTGTAGACATTTATTCAGTATTGATAACATACATTAGATCTCGACCTAGATCTAAATCAGATGGTAAGAAAATAAAAGATACTCATTGATCATCGCAGTCATCATTATTTTATGTTATGGATTCATTTACCATGATAATCATTATTTCATGAACAAATTTACAAAAATTTTTAAGAAAGTTTGTCTTTCTGAGCCCTCTGGAAATCCAGGAATGGAACTTACATAGTGTTTGTTGATGTCAAGGCATCCTCTGATAGAGCCTGCATTTTCGAACTGTCAATCACTCCTTTATTATAAATTATGATCAAAAACAACAATATTTATGAAAGTATTTCATAACAGGCTCGCCATGTGTGCCGAGATCAAACTGGCCCTCAGTTCCGCTAGCCTTCACTTGGAGATAACACCCTTCACTAACTGCGAATCATGCCAGCCCTCACTCCCAAATTCGCTGGATGATCAAGACTTCAGTAAAATCACGTGCTTGATATGGGCTAATCCCAGCCTTCGATAAATAAAATGAATTGAAAGTAGTCTATTTTTAGTAACCCATTTCTTGGTTAAAAATAAAAATGCTTTTATCTTTTCTAAAGTTTGTAATCATGAATGTGCCAGAAAATAACAAGTATATTTAGAGAGCCATAGAAACTTACTTTCCGGTGATGTATGGAGCAATAACTGGAATTTCGTATTAAGACACGTATTTTGACATAAAACACTCGCCCCACCCCACCACTCTCTTTAATTCAGCTAGTGAAGGCAACCAAACATGTATCAATTTTAATTTAAAAAGTATATATGTATTCAGCCGAAAATAAAACAAATTCATTTCAATAGAGGATTAACTTTACTTTTAGGTATAGAAACACGAAATTTTGCCTTACCCCCCCCCCCTTTCACTTTACCATTAATCTTTTTTTTTTAAATTAAGTAAATATAAATGTGCCAAATTTTTTTTTTATATATTTGAAAAGAGAAATATATGTGCTTTTCAGTGATATGAAACATGATATCTGGAATTTCGTATTAAAACCCGTATTTTTACTTTGAATATCCCCACCATTTAAAAGAATTTTGTTTCACTCGACTTTGATCATCTATCAAAATAAGTAAATATGAATGTGCCAGAAAATTATTTATATATTTGAAGACACCATTAAACAAGCTTTTCAGTGATATATAACATAATGGCTGGAATTTCGTACTAAGAACCGTATTTTGGCATTGAATACCCCCCCCCCCCCCCTCCTTCATAATAGAGTTTTTTACCACCCAACTTTGATCGCTTATTAAGATAAGTAAATATGAATGTGCCAGAAAATTATTTATATATTTGAAGAGAGCATTAAACAAGCTTTTCAGTGATATATAACATAATGGCTGGAATTTCGTACTAAGAACCGTATTTTGGCATTGAATACCCCCCCCCCCCTCTCCATCATAATAGAGTTTTTTACCACCCAAATTTGATCGCTTATTAAGGTAAGTAAATATGAATGTGCCAGAAAATTATTTATATATTTGAAGAGATCATTAAACAAGCTTTTCAGTGATATATAACATAATGGCTGGAATTTCGTACTAAGAACCGTATATTGGCATTGAATACCCCCCCCCCGCCTCCTTCATAATAGAGTTTTTTACCACCCAAATTTGATCGCTTATTAAGGTAAGTAAATATCAATGTGCCAGAAAATTATTTATATATTTGCAGAGAGCATTCAACAAGCTTTTCAGTGATATATAACATTATGGCTGGAATTCCGTACTAAGAACCGTATTTTGGCATTGCATACCCCTCCACCCTTCATAATAGAGTTTTTCACCACCCAACTTCGACCGCTTCTTTAGGTAAGTAAATATGAATGTGCCAGAAAATTATTTATATATTTGAAGAGAGCATTAAACAAGCTTTTCAGTGATATATAACATAATGGCTGGAATTTCGTACTAAGAACCGTATTTTGGCATTGAATACCCCCCTTCCTTCATAATAGAGTATTTTTTACCCCCCCCCCAACTTTGATCGCTCATTAAGGTAAGTAAATATGAATGTGCCAGAAAATTATTTATATATTTGAAGACACCATTAAACAAGCTTTTCAGTGATATATAACATAATGGCTGGAATTTCGTACTAAGAACCGTATTTTGGCATTGAATACCCCCCCCCCTCCTTCATAATAGAGTTTTTTACCCCCCCCCCCCAACTTTGATCGCTCATTAAGGTAAGTAAATATGAATGTGCCAGAAAATTATTTATATATTTGAAGACACCATTAAACAAGCTTTTCCGTGATATATAACATAATGGCTGGAATTTCGTACTAAGAACCGTATTTTGGCATTGAATACCCCCCCCCCCCCGCCTCCTTCATAATAGAGTTTTTTACCACCCAACTTTGATCGCTTATTAAGTTAAGTAAACATGAATGTGCCAGAAAATTAGTTATATATTTGAAGAGAGCATTAAACAAGCTTTTCAGTGATATATAACATAATGGCTGGAATTTCGTACTAAGAACCGTATTTTGGCATTGAATACCCCACCCCTCCTTCATAATAAAGTTTTTTTTACCCCACCCAACTTTGATCGCTTATTAAGGTAAGTAAATATGAATGTGCCAGAAAATTATTTATATATTTAAAGACAGCATTAAACAAGCTTTTCAGTGATATATAACATAATGGCTGGAATTTCGTACTAAGAATCGTATTTTGGCATTGAATACCCCCCCCCCACCTTCTTCATAATAGAGTTTTTTACCACCCAACTTTGATCGCTTATTAAGGTAAGTAAATATGAATGTGCCAGAAAATTAGTTATATATTTGAAGAGAGCATTAAACAAGCTTTTCAGTGATATATAAGGTAATGGCTGGAATTTCGTACTAAGAACCGTATTTTGGCATTGAATACCCCCACCCCCTCATAATCATAGTAGTAGAGTTTTTTACCACCCAACTTTAATCGCTTATTAAAGTAAGTAAATATGAATGTGCCAGGAAATTATTTATATATTTCAACAGAGCAATAAACAATCTTTTTAATGATATGTAACATAATGGCTGGAATTTCGTACTAAGAACTGTATTTTAACATTGAATACGCCCCCCCCCTTCATAATCATAGTAATATAGTGAAGTACCACCCAACTTTGGTCGGTTATTAAGGTAAGTAAATATGAATGTGCCAGAAAATTATTTATATATTTGAACAGAGCAATAAACAAGCTTTTCAATGATATGTGACATAATGCCTGGAATTTCGTACTAAGAACCGTATTTTGGCATTTAATACCCTCTCCCCCTTCATAATCATAGTAATAAAGTTAAGTACCATCCAAATTTGATCGGTTATTAAGGTAAGTAAATATGAATGTGCCAGAAAATTATTTATATTTTTGAACAGAGCAATAAACAAGCTTTTCAATGATATGTGACATAATGGCTGGAATTTCGTACTAACAACCGTATTTTGGCATTTAATACCCCCGCCCTTCATAATCATAGTAATAAAGTTAAATACCACCCAACTTTGATCGGTTATTAAGGTAAGTAAATATGAATGTGCCAGAAAATTATTTATATATTTCAAAAGAGCAATAAACAAGCTTTTCAATGATATGTAACATAATGTCTGGAATTTCGTACTAAGAACCGTATTTTGGCATTGTATACACCCCCCCCCCTTTATAATCATAGTAATAGAGTTACGTACGATCCAACTTTGATCGCTTATTAAGGTAAGTAAATATGAATGTGCCAGAAAATTATTTATATATTTCAAAAGAGCAATAAACAAGCTTTTCAATGATATGTAACATAATGGCTGGAATTTCGTACTAAGAACCGTATTTTGGCATTGAATACCCCCCCCCCCTTTATAATCATAGTAATAGAGTTACGTACGATCCAACTTTGATCGCTTATTAAGGTAAGTAAATATGAATGTGCCAGAAAATTATTTATATATTTGAAGAGAGCAATAAACAGGCTTTTCAATGATATGTAACATAATGGCCGGAATTTCGCACTAAGAACCGTATTTTGGCATTGAATACCCATACCCCCTCATAATCATAGTAGTAGAGTTATGTACCACCCAAATTTGATCCATTATTAATGTAAGTAAATATGAATGTGCCAGAAAATTATTTATATATTTGAAGAGAGCAACAAACAGGCTTTTCAATGATATGTAACATAATGGCTGGAATTTCGTACTAAGAACCGTATTTTGGCATTGAATACCCACCCCACCCTTCTTCATAATAGAGTTTTTTACCACCCAACTTTGATCGGTTATTAAGGTAAGTAAATATGAATGTGCCAGAAAATTATTTATATATTTCAAGAGAGCAATAAACAAGCTTTTGAATGATATGTGACATAATGGCTGGAATTTCGTACTAAGAACCGTATTTTGGCATTTAATACCCCCCCCCCTTCATAATCATGGTAATAAAGTTAAGTACCACCCAACTTTGATCGCTTATTAAGGTAAGTAAATATGAATGTGCCAGAAAAATATTTATATTTTTAAAGAGAGCAATAAACAAGCTTTTCGATGATATGTAACACAATGGCTGGAATTTCGTACTAAGAACCGTATTTTGTCATTTAATACACCCCCCCTTCATAATCATAGTAATAAAGTTATGAGGGGGTGGGGGTATTCAATGCCAAAATACGGTTCTTAGTACGAAATTCCAGCCATTATGTTATATATCACTGAAAAGCTTGTTGAATGATCTCTTCAAATATATAACTAATTTTCTGGCACATTCATGTTTACTTAACTTAATAATCGATCAAAGTTGGGTGGTAAAAAACTCTATTATGAAGGAGGCGGGGGGGGGGGGGGTATTCAATGCCAAAATACGGTTCTTAGTACGAAATTCCAGCCATTATGTTATATATCACTGAAAAGCTTGTTGAATGATCTCTTCAAATATATAAATAATTTTCTGGCACATTCATATGTACTTACCCTAATCAGCGACAAAGTTGGGTGGTGAAAAACTCTATTATGAAGGGTGGAGGGGTATGCAATGCCAAAATACGGTTCTTAGTACGAAATTCCAGCCATAATGTTATATATCACTGAAAAGCTTGTTTAAAGCTCTCTGCAAATATATAAATAATTTTCTGGCACATTCATATTTACTTACCTTAATAAGCGATCAAAGTTGGGTGGTAAAAAACTCTATTATGAAGGAGGCGGGGGGGGGGGTATTCAATGCCAAAATACGGTTCTTGGTACGAAATTCCAGCCATTATGTTATATATCACTGAAAAGCATGTTTAATGATCTCTTCAAATATATAAATAATTTTCTGGCACATTCATATTTACTTACCTTAAGAAGCGATCAAATTTGGGGTTAGGTAAAAAAAAACTCTATTATGAAGGAGGGGTTGGGGTATTCAATGCCAAATACGGTTCTTAGTACGAAATTCCAGCCATTATGTTATATATCACTGAACAGCTTGTTTAATGGTGTCTTCAAATATATAAATAATTTTCTGGCACATTCATATTTACTTACCTTAATGAGCGATCAAAGTTGGGGGGGGGGGGGGGGGGTAAAAAAAACTCTATTATGAAGGAAGGGGGGTATTCAATGCCAAAATACGGTTCTTAGTACGAAATTCCAGCCATTATGTTATATATCACTGAAAAGCTTGTTTAATGCTCTCTTCAAATATATAAATAATTTTCTGGCACATTCATATTTACTTACCTAAAGAAGCGATCAAAGTTGGGTGGTGAAAAACTCTATTATGAAGGGTGGAGGGGTATGCAATGCCAAAATACGGTTCTTAGTACGAAATTCCAGCCATAATGTTATATTCCAGCCATTATGTCACATATCATTCAAAAGCTTGTTTATTGCTCTGTTCAAATAAATAAATAATTTTCTGGCACAGTCATATTTACTTACCTTAATAAGCGATCAAAGTTGGGTGGTAAAAAACTCTATTATGAAGGAGGGGGGGGGGGTATTCAATGCCAAAATACGGTTCTTAGTACGAAATTCCAGCCATTATGTTATATATCACTGAAAAGCTTGTTTAATGGTGTCTTCAAATATATAAATAATTTTCTGGCACATTCATATTTACTTACCTTAATAAGCGATCAAAGTTGGGTGGTAAAAAACTCTATTATGAAGGAGGCGGGGGGGGGGGTATTCAATGCCAAAATACGGTTCTTAGTACGAAATTCCAGCCATTATGTTATATATCACTGAAAAGCTTGTTTAATGATCTCTTCAAATATATAAATAATTTTCTGGCACATTCATATTTACTTACCTTAATAAGCGATCAAATTTGGGTGGTAAAAAACTCTATTATGAAGGAGAGGGGGGTGTGTATTCAATGCCAAAATACGGTTCTTAGTACGAAATTCCAGCCATTATGATACATATCATTGAAAAGCTTGTTTATTGCTCTCTTCAAATATATAAATAATTTTCTGGCACATTCATATTTACTTACCTTAATAACCGATCAAAGTTGGGTGGTATTTAACTTTATTACTTTGATTATGAAGGGGGGGGGTATTAAATGCCAAAATACGGTTCTTAGTACGAAATTCCAGCCATTATGTCACATATCATTGAAAAGCTTGTTTATTGCTCTCTTCAAATATATAAATAATTTTCTGGCACATTCATATTTACTTACCTTAATAAGCGACCAAAGTTGGGTGGTACTTAACTTTATTACTATGATTATGAAGGGGGGGGGCGTATTAGATGTTAAAATACAGTTCTTAGTACGAAATTCCAGCCATTATGTTACATATCATTGAAAAGCTTGTTTATTGCTCTGTTCAAATATATAAATAATTTTCTGGCACATTCATATTTACTTACCTTAATAACCGACCAAAGTTGGGTGGTACTTCACTATATTACTATGATTATGAAGGGGGGGGGGCGTATTAGATGTTAAAATACAGTTCTTAGTACGAAATTCCAGCCATTATGTTACATATCATTGAAAAGCCTGTTTATTGCTCTCTTCAAATATATAAATAATTTTCTGGCACATTCATATTTACTTACATTAATAATGGATCAAATTTGGGTGGTACATAACTCTACTACTATGATTATGAGGGGGTATGGGTATTCAATGCCAAAATACGGTTCTTAGTGCGAAATTCCGGCCATTATGTTACATATCATTGAAAAGCCTGTTTATTGCTCTCTTCAAATATATAAATAATTTTCTGGCACATTCATATTTACTTACCTTAATAAGCGATCAAAGTTGGATCGTACGTAACTCTATTACTATGATTATAAAGGGGGGGGGGTGTATACAATGCCAAAATACGGTTCTTAGTACGAAATTCCAGACATTATGTTACATATCATTGAAAAGCTTGTTTATTGCTCTTTTGAAATATATAAATAATTTTCGGGCACATTCATATTTACTTACCTTAATAACCGATCAAAGTTGGGTGGTATTTAACTTTATTACTATGATTATGAAGGGGGGGGGGGTATTAAATGCCAAAATACGGTTGTTAGTACGAAATTCCAGCCATTATGTCACATATCATTGAAAAGCTTGTTTATTGATCTGTTCAAATATATAAATAATTTTCTGGCACATTCATATTTACTTACCTTAATAACCGATCAAATTTGGATGGTACTTAACTTTATTACTATGATTATGAAGGGGGGGGTATTAAATGCCAAAATACGGTTCTTAGTACGAAATTCCAGGCATTATGTCACATATCATTGAAAAGCTTGTTTATTGCTCTGTTCAAATATATAAATAATTTTCTGGCACATTCATATTTACTTACCTTAATAACCGACCAAAGTTGGGTGGTACTTCACTATATTACTATGATTATGAAGGGCGGGGGGCGTATTCAATGTTAAAATACAGTTCTTAGTACGAAATTCCAGCCATTATCTTACATATCATTAAAAAGCTTGTTTATTGCTCTGTTGAAATATATAAATAATTTCCTGGCACATTCATATTTACTTACTTTAATAAGCGATCAAAGTTGGGTGGTAAAAAACTCTACTGAGGGGGTGGGGGTATTCAATGCCAAAATACGGTTCTTAGTACGAAATTCCAGCCATTACGTTATATATCACTGAAAAGCTTGTTTAATGCTCTCTTCAAATATATAACTAATTTTCTGGCACATTCATATTTACTTACCTTAATAAGCGATCAAAGTTGGGTGGTAAAAAACTCTATTATGAAGAAGGTGGGGGGGGGTATTCAATGCCAAAATACGGTTCTTAGTACGAAATTCCAGCCATTATGTTATATATCACTGAAAAGCCTGTTTAATGCTGTCTTTGTCTTTAAATATATAAATAATTTTCTGGCACATTCATATTTACTTACCTTAATAAGCGATCAAAGTTGGGGTGGGGTAAAAAAAACTTTATTATGAAGGAGAGGGTGGGGTATTCAATGCCAAAATACGGTTCTTAGTACGAAATTCCAGCCATTATGTTATATATCACTGAAAAGCATATTTAATGCTCTCTTCAAATATATAACTAATTTTCTGGCACATTCATGTTTACTTAACTTAATAAGCGATCAAAGTTGGGTGGTAAAAAACTCTATTATGAAGGAGGCGGGGGGGGGGGGTGTATTCAATGCCAAAATACGGTTCTTAGTACGAAATTCCAGCCATTATGTTATATATCACTGAAAAGCTTGTTTAATGGTGTCTTCAAATATATAAATAATTTTCTGGCACATTCATTTTTACTTACCTTAATGAGCGATCAAAGTTGGGGGAGGGGTAAAAAACTATATTATGAAGGAGGGGGGGTATTCAATGCCAAAATACGGTTCTTAGTACGAAATTCCAGCCATTATGTTATATATCACTAAAAAGCTTGTTTAATGCCCTCTTCAAACATATAAATGATTTTTTGGCACATTCATATTTACTTACCTTAATAAGCGATCAAAGTTGTGTGGTAAAAAACTCTATTATGAAGGAGGGGGGGGGGTATTCAATGCCAAAATACGGTTCTTAGTACGAAATTCCAGCCATCATGTTATATATCACTGAAAAGCTTGTTTAATGATCTCTTCAAATATATAAATAATTTTCTGGCACATTAATATTTACTTACATTAATAAGCGATCAAAGTTGGGTGGTGAAAAGCTCTATTATGAAGGGTGGAGGGGTATGCAATGCCAAAATACGGTTCTTAGTACGAAATTCCAGCCATTATGTTATATATCACTGAAAAGCTTGTTGAATGTTCTCTTCAAATATATAAATAATTTTCTGGCACATTCATATTTACTTACCCTAATCAGCGATCAAAGATGGGTTGTGAAAAACTGTATTATGAAGGGGGGGGGGGTATTCAATGCCAAAATACGGTTCTTAGTACGAAATTCCAGCCATTATGTTATATATCACTGAAATGCTTGTTTAATGGTGTCTTCAAATATATAAATAATGTTCTGGCACATTCATATTTACTTACCTTAATGAGCGATCAAAGTTGGGGGGGGGGGTAAAAAAAACTCTATTATGAAGGAAGGGGGGTATTTAATGCCAAAATACGGTTCTTAGTACGAAATTCCAGCCATTATGTTATATATCACTGAAAAGCTTGTTTAACGGTGTCTTCAAATATATAAATAATTTTCTGGCACATTCATATTTACTTACCTTAATGAGCAATCAAAGTTGGGGGGGGGGGGGGGTAAAAAAACTCTATTATGAAGGAAGGGGGGTATTCAATGCCAAAATACGGTTCTTAGTACGAAATTCCAGCCATTATGTTATATATCACTGAAAAGCTTGTTTAATGCTCTCTTCAAATATATAAATAATTTTCTGGCACATTCATATTTACTTACCTAAAGAAGCGATCGAAGTTGGGTGGTGAAAAACTCTATTATGAAGGGTGGAGGGGTATGCAATGCCAAAATACGGTTCTTAGTACGAAATTTCAGCCATAATGTTATATATCACTGAAAAGCTTGTTAATGCTCTCTGCAAATATATAAATAATTTTCTGGCACATTGATATTTACTTACCTTAATAAGCGATCAAAGTTGGGTGGTAAAAAACTCTATTATGAAGGAGGCGGGGGGGGGGGGGATTCAATGCCAAAATACGGTTCTTAGTACGAAATTCCAGCCATTATGTTATATATCACTGAAAAGCTTGTTTAATGATCTCTTCAAATATATAAATAATTTTCTGGCACATTCATATTTACTTACCTTAATAAGCGATCAAATTTGGGTGGTAAAAAACTCTATTATGAAGGAGAGGGGGGGGGGGGGTATTCAATGCCAAAATACGGTTCTTAGTACGAAATTCCAGCCATTATGTTATATATCACTGAAAAGCTTGTTTAATGCTCTCTTCAAATATATAAATAATTTTCTGGCACATTCATATTTACTTATCTTAATAAGCGATCAAAGTTGGGTGGAAAACTCTATTATGAAGGAGGGGGGGGGGGGTATTCAATGCCAAAATACGGTTCTTAGTACGAAATTCCAGCCATTATGTTATATATCACTGAAAAGCTTGTTTAATGGTGTCTTCAAATATATAAATAATTTTCTGGCACATTCATATTTACTTATTTTGATAGATGATCAAAGTCGAGTGAAACAAAATTCTTTTAAATGGTGGGGATATTCAAAGTAAAAATACGGGTTTTAATACGAAATTCCAGATATCATGTTTCATATCACTGAAAAGCACATATATTTCTCTTTTCAAATATATAAAAAAAAATTTGGCACATTTATATTTACTTAATTTAAAAAAAAAAAGATTAATGGTAAAGTGAAAGGGGGGGGAGGGGGGGGGGGGGGTAAGGCAAAATTTCGTGTTTCTATACCTAAAAGTAAAGTTAATCCTCTGTTGAAATGAATTTGTTTTATTTTCGGCTGAATACATATATACTTTTTAAATTAAAATTGATACATGTTTGGTTGCCTTCACTAGCTGAATTAAAGAGAGTGGTGGGGTGGGGCGAGTGTTTTATGTCAAAATACGTGTCTTAATACGAAATTCCAGTTATTGCTCCATACATCACCGGAAAGTACGTTTCTATGGCTCTCTAAATATACTTGTTATTTTCTGGCACATTCATGATTACAAACTTTAGAAAAGATAAAAGCATTTTTATTTTTAACCAAGAAATGGATTACTAAAAATAGACTACTTTCAATTCATTTTATTTATCGAAGGCTGGGATTAGCCCATATCAAGCACGTGATTTTACTGAAGTCTTGATCATCCAGCGAATTTGGGAGTGAGGGCTGGCTTGATTCGCAGTTAGTGAAGGGTGTTATCTCCAAGTGAAGGCTAGCGGAACTGAGGGCCAGTTTGATCTCGGCGCCATGTGTTAGGAAAGTGTGACGTCGATAAAAGGGAGTTGTTTCCCTTTAATTAATCGTAGCTCGGTTATCAAGCCTTAATATGTTGACATTTTTTATAAGCCTCCCTTCAGTAATAATAATATTTGTGGTGATTGTGCTTACTACGACATCCATATTTATTCCGCCAAAAAAATACTTGCTAAATCATGAAGTAAATCATATCCTATCATGTCTATGGGTTGTGGTCATGTGACATAGTTAGAAGATATGTTAAAGGGACAATAACACTCTTGCTGGCTTGGCAGCTCTAGAAAATAAATAATAGTCTTATTCTAAGTACCAGATGTTGATGTGTCCTACCTGTTGTGTAAATTATCCATTACATCATATTTTACTTGTCCAGAGGGTTCGAAAATATTTTAAAATCCAAGTCACATTTGAAAAGGTTTACGTTAACCTTTTCAAATCATATCGTTGAATTTTTCCAATTTTTTTAAATTAGGTGTGTTACGATGAAATTTGTTTCATCAATTTATTTGAATATTGTAAAATAATACAATTTGTTGACCAGAATAAAGATTGAGACATATTATTCAATTACAACAAGAGTGTTATTAGGGCTTTGATATGGAGGAAAGTATAAAAAGATGTCTCCGTGATGAAGAATTCTAGTCTACGATATCACCTGTGGAAGTGGACGTTAAACTCCCAGTAACCACCACCATGAAGAATTCCGCGTAGGCCCTACCGTTTTATTCCTGAAACAAAACAAAAAAAGTACGAAAGAACACTGTGGATAAGACCATGCATAAGTCTAAGACATCAGTTTGGGGCATTTTATTTTATTATTTTTTTTTAATGGGGTAACTTTAACCACATAACCATAGAAATCTTGACATACACAACTGAAAATAGCTGTAGGCTATTGTAACATATTACCCTTTTCTTCAATGTGTGCCCCCTCCCCCTCGACAAAATCCTGGATCCGGGCCAGGTCCACTGAAATAACGCCATAATGCGCTAATTTTGTGGCAAAATTTAGTTTTTTTCTGGGGGAGGTACTTCTAAGTGGCTCCGACACAAGTGCCTGAAATCACATTTCCGGCCTCCAATTTCTGAAAATATCTTGGGGGAGGAACCACCCAGACCCCCCTTGCGAGCCCCCTCATGTTCCAGGCCCCAGGGCCCCCACCATGGTCAAATGGTTAATTCGGCGTTGCAACTACTATTTTGACAGGGAATATCAACTAACTGAAAATCTACTTTAGTCGAACAATAAATGATTTCTTTTATCTTTTCTTTCTTTTTAATATAAGTATATATTTTTTTTACTTTGGTGGGTTTCCTTTTGTCTAATGGTTTTGTTTTTTGTTGTTGGTGGTAGTTTTTTTGAGTGTTTTTTCGGTGTGTGTGTGTGGGGGGGGGGGCGGCCAGGAATCGATGCATTTGTAGACACATACAGTGTGCTTGAATTATTGTCTTTAACAACTGTGTACCGATATTTTTGTACATTGTTTGTAACGCCAAATGAATGATTATAAAGAATTCTAAATGGGGGTTTAACAAGCATAAAAACAACAGTTCCCTCAACAGGAGACTGCAATGGGTCGTTCTTTCATATGTCCGTTGATATAGGTTTTTCCGTCGAACCAAACGGCTAGGTAACTATGAACCTTTCTCTAAAAATAGGGAGATTCTCTATCGCCAGGCTATTAAAATATAAAGGGGTTTTGCCTTTTAAATGAATTATCAAATTCAACAAAACAGACCATTTTTTTCATACCACCCGAACAACTATACACTGTCCCTTGGCAGGCTCTTTGCCCTGTCCTGCATCACTTACAAGATGGAAACACACACCAGAACATCCGGATAAACTGTCTCCGCCAACACCGGGGATGAACATGGAGCCTCCAGGTTACCGTGCCAACGTTTTACGCACTGAGCCACAATGGCTCGCTAAAAGAGACCGGAGAGAGCGAAATGAGCTTTAAGGTCCACTCGACACAAACTAGGTCATTTTCGGGACTAACATACGGTTTAATTTTATTTCAATAATTCGCTTGCGAGTAGAAGTCTTTAGCAGAAAATCCACGAGGTTGGACAGGCGACCCTACTCCTTGTACAACCGAGGAATCGAAACCATGCCAGTTGACTCAATGACAGACTTTATGATACAGGTCGCACACGCTTACCGTTTAGCCATGTACCCCCCCCCCCCCCACACACACACACAAACAAAAGAGACCAATATTGACACCCCCGAAATTAGTTATCAAACATCATAAATACATCTGTCATTTCGAGTCAACATGGATAGACTTATATATGTTGTAAACGAATTATTTCTGTATTTTTTTTTCTTTTTTAATTTTTAAAATTATTATTATTGTAATGGTTCACAAAAGTATACAATATTTTTAAATGTCAATTTATTTTTGTAAACCATTATTTTATTTATTTATTTATTGAAAATAAGTGTCTATATCTTAAAGAAGATGTTTACAGGTCATGATATTTGACACCAGGCAAGACGCACAATAACTCGTATAGCAGATCAGCTCCAAGACGACACGTTCTACCAGTAGGGTCAAACTGAGGGCAAATTTCTGTAACATCACCACCAACTAAACTTAATCCTTTGCAGCCACGAATAATCTCAAGTCCTTGAATACCGGTAAGTCCACCTTGTTCTATGACGCCAGTACCTGGGGCAACAGAGGGATCAAGACCATCAATGTCAAAGGTCAAATACACGGGTGAATCTCCCATCATTTCCCGAATTTCAGCCATTAAAGGAACCAGAGATTTATGCCAACAGTCTTCAGCGCGCACAACTCTAAATCCTTGCCGCTTACCCCACTTGAAATTATCAGGAGAGTAGCCTCCCCCTCTTAAACCGATTTGAACGACCTTATTAGCAATCAAACAACCATCTTCCAAAGCACGACGAATGGGTGTAGAATGAAGGATCTTATGACCAGTAATAGAGTCTGAAGTATCGGGATGGGCATCAACTTGAATCAAACCAACCGGTCCATATTTATTTTTGAGAGCTTTGAGGATTGGGTAAGTAATAGTATGGTCACCTCCCATGATAAGTGGTTTGCATCCAGTATCTACGATGGTTTTGAACTGGTCCTCGATATTTCTACAAGCTTCCTGAACATCGTACATGCAAAGGTTGACGTCACCAATATCTGCAACTTGTAAGGACTCGAAGGGCTCTGCTCCCGTGCTGCAGTTGACAGCTCTGAGAATCACTGACTCATGTCGAATATGTCGTGGCCCGAAACGGGTTCCCGATCTATACCCAGTACCAATATCCATAGGAACCCCAACGAAACAAGCATCTAGCCCATCTGCTGTTTCTTGATATGGTAGACGCATCATGGTAGCAATACCTCCGGGTCGGGGAAGGGTTTCGGGATGTACAGGTTGATTCAGTTGTCTGTAGTAGATTGTCGTGCTTATTGATCTAAAATATGTCGTCAAGGGCTTACTTCTAGTCAACATTCTACTCGAGGTTCTGTCTTTAAAACAAACGGTGTCTTTCGATCTGATAGTTGACACATCGGTTTTGATCACTCCAGCTGACCTAGCCAGAATTCTTGGTGAGGCGCGGAGATACATAGTGATGAAATCTGAAACGAGAAGAAAAGTGAAATCATTAGATTTTATTCACGGAAGCAAATCGAATTTTTAAAAGGGCACACATTCGTGCAAGCTTTGACATTTGTAATCGTTTTAAAGAAACATAGACTCAATTCACCTGCGCGCCTAAAACAGTGATGAGAGCTATATATTCACAAGCGGGTTTTTTTTCGACACTTGCTTTTCTCGAATCAAAATATCAGGACCTAAAAATGCGACATCAGTTAGGGAAACAAAAACAAACTTCAACTGTTGATATTTATTCGTGTTTTATTCAGTTGCGACTACATATTTTAAGATCCGTATAAAACATGATGTGGAAAGTTTAAAAACTTGTAAGTATTATTCCGACTTGTTATTTTTACTGAATATTTTATTTTATTTGATTAAATAAGGGGACTAGACTGACTGAAATATACTTGGTATTCGCGTCAATCTATGGTATTTCATTTCTATGGTATACATGTATATGTATAGTTATCTAATCACTTCCGGCCAAGCCCGCATGCAAAATGAAATGAAATGTAATAGGTATAATCTTTAAGTATTAGCGATTCAGAAACAAAACAATCACTGGTGGATTTCTAAAAGCAAGACGTTTCGACGCGTATCCTCTTATTGTTATAGGCCTACAGTACAAATTAATATAATGGGCTTTAACGTCGTACACTTCAAGTTACAGTTTGCCCAGGCAGCGGCGCTACAACCTACTCTTATATCGAATACCAACTGCCAGATATTTTTTACTCGCACGCCAATATGAATACCTCGCTGTTTTGTCCCACCCGAACGATTATACGTTGTCCCATCCGAGACCCGAAGTAACCCATTTTATTTACTTAGTAAGATATAGGGAATATCTGCTTGAACTAGTGTTCTGTTATACTTTTAGTATACATAGTAACCAAAAGAATGTTAATATTTTTTCGTTACACATTTCTGTCATTTTGGCACAAATGTCAATACCTAGAAGTCGGCTAGAACTGGATAGTACTAGAAAGAGCAGGTTATGGGCGGTTTACCTACTAAATTGTCAGTTATTTTTTGGTATTCTATTACCGTACATACAGAAGAAATGGGCTAATGTCTTCGACACTGATTCAGTTAGATAAATGTGTCATTAAGAGGCGAATACATGTATTTTGGAAACATTGTACACGTTTTGTGGTTTTATTACTTAAGTCTATACTCAGTGCAGAATACGAACAAAAACACAATAGGCGTGTTTGTTTATTAATTAAAACAAGCTAAACTTTAAAAAATACGAAAATTGTGTCTAGTTTAAAATAACATCCGGAGAAGCCAACGGGGTTGGACAAACTACCTGCGACCTACTTTTATGTCGTCTCATCCAAACGACTAGACACTATTTCTTTTTAAGTTCTCCGTCCTGCGCCAATGACTAGATGAAACAACACCGGAAAATCCCGAAGACATTTTTCAACCAATAACTGTTTTGCTAGAAATTGTCATTCGATTGAAACATGGTGTATTTCACCGAACTAAACTGATTAGAAATTACAGTAAAACAGAATTATTATCTGCGTTGCGACCCATTTGTTTCCATTTCTAGGCCCAAAACATTATCAATTTAGCTCTCATACATTTTCCCTCTTGTCGGACACTGTTATAGGATCAAGAGTTTTGTGGTTTTCCCATGGCAGCGGTGCTGAACGGGGGTCAACCCGTCGGCAGAAACGTCGCTGCCCAGGCAAAAAATGTCACACCTAGCCGATTACCGGATGTAATTGCATCTTCAATAGTTCGGGTTGATACAGAAATTGTAATAATTTGGTGTTTAAAATTTGCATTGCTACAGCTGCAATAATTTTCAAAAAGGTTATTTTCTTAAAGAAAAAGATATGAAAGGACTTACCTGTTACGATTTCAAACCTCAAATAAAATAATTTGTCGGAAATATTTTGATGTGATAGCGATTTATTTTATCTTTCTTATCTTACAATCACTGTATAATTTATGTAAACACAGATTCAAGTCGTGAGGTGATGGTTGGGTTTTTTCCCTAACTGGACAATATAGGTCTCTTAAGCACAGGTTATAATTATAACGAAATGACCAGTTAATACTTCATCTTAAAAGTATACACGGTCACTATTACTATGGTATAAGTGTAATATCTACCAGTTACAATAGTGTATATGGTTTATATACACCAGTTGAGCTGTCGTTAAAAGCGCACATACACTGACATCACAATTTGCTATATATAGTTGTGTTTATTTGGCGTATTTAATTGCAGAAAACTGTGTTATAGTGTATCTTAATCTGATTAAAACACAGATTCTATTTCGTTTTTATAGTTCAAAATTTCTTTTTACTGGTCTTTACTACACTAGGATCTGGAAGGGTTGTTATCGTTGACGTGTTCTGGATGATGTGAGGTGTTAGCCAATGAAACAGTCTGTTACGGCGAGCTTTAGGCGTGTTTTGCACGGAACTGTGGGTAATCCACTAGTAAGAGACATGCTGATTAGTTAATCAAATGTCTGACGTCACAGGGTCAAAAGCCATTCACATGGCCTCTGACGTGACTTATCCCAACAACCGGCCAGATCTTCATGTAGTGTAGGCCTTCGAAAGTATAAAAGGTAGTGGATATTTTGGGTTAATTTGTATAGATATGTTTAATGACTTATCCATGAGTTAATTTTCGAAGAAAATAATTTATGTACTTTTGAGTTTGACACAGTGTAGGCCTAAAGTAATTATCTCGACTGAAAAATTGCAGCCACATTGTGTAATTTTTAAAGTCAATAAACGGAGCCCGTTTCAATATCTCACCCTAAAATAAGATAAAAATTTAGTTTTTGATTTCAAAGGTAGGCCTAACCATGTTTGGATACTTTAGATTTAAACTTTAGTCAAATGACATGTTGGATTATTGCGGTGTTTTTAAGTTAAAAAGTAAACATTATTGTCGATAAGTTATTGTGATTAATTGATTTATTATAAATAATTGTCTACCAGTACCCTTGAGTGAACATAAAAATACATAAAAAATACATTTACTCAAATCTAAAAAATATAAATCGGTCACACGCTGTACTGTGGCGCTATCTGTAACATATACAACTGGGTGTAGTTTTTTTCTTTGATGTCCATAGCAGTTATATCTCATAACAACCTCTCATGACGTCACCATAGGTTGATATATTCGGTTCATATCAACCGCTCCTGATGACGTCATCCCAGGTCGATATATTCGGCTCATATCAACCGCTGACGACGTTGATGAAATAATACAAAAACACAGAAATCAATTTTTATTCTTTTGACAATTACAATTAATATTTATGGTACAGTTGGAAGAATTTACTATCGAAACAGACGGCTTAGTTAACGGCATTTCTTGATCGGTCTCTAATTTGGGTTTTTTTGCCTCGGATTCATAGCTGGTACTTGGCCCACTTTCCTGTAACAAATCACTTACATGACGTTTTTGTTCATCAGTTGTTCTTTTGTACACTCTAACACCTGAAACATGTACACAATAATGGTAGGTTAAATTTCTTTTATCAAAACTATCACGAAAAAATTAATTTACCACCAACACTTCGATAACTACAAAAATTATAGGATAAGCTTACAAAAATATCTGACGAAAACTTTCAACTTACCCTCAATACTTCTATGACCAGTTCTTTCCATTATTAACTGTTCTGGGACATCTTTGGAAAATAATTTAGTGGCAGTTGTTACTCTCAGGCTATGATTAGTCTTGTGACCACTAATTCCTGCTCTTTTACACAAATCTGGCACAACTTTCTGGATGGTGTTATGGCCCATTGGCTGTTTACTAAACCAGAGGCTGTCTGTTGTTTGCTTAAGGGGTGTCAGATAAAATGCATCGTCCCTTCCCACTGAAGGACACACTGCCATATATTTTTTGTAGATCTCAATATGACATTTATTTTTGTCAGAATTGGGATAATGATCCACAGTTTTAGGAGCCACTTTACGATGCTTTAAACCTCCTTGATATGTTTTTGATACATCTTCTTTATATCTAAGAAATGATGTACCATCTATACTAGTTAATAAACATATTTGACTGTTCTTAAAGCGTAACTTGCGATGTTCTTGTCCGCTTCTTAGACTAAAATGTAACCCATTTAAATATATCAACGTGTTCACCAACAATCTTGGATTATGGGACCCTAAAACTCCACATTTCCACATTTGTTCTTCTTCATTATCTGTGATTGGTTCTGCCTGCTTTCGTAAGTTTCCCAATCCCATATTTGAAAGTTTTTTCATTTGTCCGTCTAACACTTGTCTGAATTCCTCAAACTCAGAATTTGATAAAATATCAATGTTTACCTTACGCTCTACTTTTATGTAGGATGCCAGGCCCATAACCATACTTAAAATGCTGTTCGGTGGGTAATATGATCCATCCACTTTTCTAACTTCTAAAACAAAACGAGATAGCCAATAATTAAGTTCCGAGTTACTCATGTCTAATATGTCTTTTAGAATTTTATTTTCATCCACGTTTTGGTTGTTTCTCCAAACACTCCAAGACTTGAAAGTGTTACAGGCCCATGAGTTTCTGCGTAAAGTATTTTTTGGGACAGCCCCCTTCACACACTCGGTTAGATCCTTCTCTGAACAAATTAAAAATCTTTTAGATTGACTGTCAGAAATATCGTTTGCCTTGTACAAATTTTCTTCGGCCTGTTGACTTGCAAGTATAAGATCTTCATCGGAATTTGTATTTGCATTGGATTCGCCTTCCATCTCTTGGCTAAAAAGTAACAACTCTTCATCCGATAAGGTTTGATTGGTATCCATTTTATATAAGATTTCAATTCAAATGAACCTGTTGTGACTACAAAAATGGCGATAAGGTTGCTTGATAGAAACATGCACGGGCATACGCGTGAATGCTTTCGGTAATTTTCGCTGTTTGGCGGAAACTGTCGAGCAATTATCCAATCACTGTTGCCTTTTTTAGAAAAGTCCATTAAATTTAAGGGTGAACGTTGTATATGTTAGATATAAACCTACTCTCCCTCGGATTGATATGATAGAGAACCCTTGGGCTGCGCCCGCGGGTTCTCTATCATATCAACCTCGGGTAGGTTAATATCCTATACGTAAGAATGGGTAATAAAATGGCGCCCATATCGTCAGTTGGCCAGACTCTCTCCTTCTATATATAGGCTACTATTCAAAAAAAAGTATGGGATATTTGATTTTGGGGGCATAATACTAAAATATGCAAATGACTACGAAAAAAGTCACTATAGAACCATATACAACTGGTAGTAGTTTTTTTCTTTGATGTCCATAGCAGTTATATCTTATAACAACCTCTCGTGACGTCATCAGAGGTTGATATATTCGGTTCATATCAACCGCTGATGACGTCCTGAGAGGTTGATATTTCATATCAACCGCTGATGACGTCATTACAGGTCGATATATTCGGCTCATATCAACCGCTCTTGACGTAGATGATCGAAATAATACAAAGAACACAGAAATAAACTTTTATTCTTTTGACAATAAAAAAAAAATTGTTTTGGTACAGTTTATAGCATTCAGGACCTAAATAGACGGCGTACTTATCGGCTTATTTAAATCGGTTATCCACACTCCAGTCCATGTCTAAGATATCTTTCAGAATTTTCTTTCTGCCCAAATCATTTCTCCACACATCCCAAGACGTGAAAGTATTTGTCACCCAAGAGTTCCTTTGTAAAGTATTTTTGGCTACGGCTACAATCCACTCAAAACAGTCGGTCAAACCTTTCTCTGAACATACCGAAAAGTAACCTTCAGTCACGGTTAATTGTCAGAATTATCGGAAAAGATTGCCTTTTGATCCAAATTTTCTTCAGGCTTTGTATAGATCCTCATCATAGTTGCATTCACATCTATTCTATCGTCAATATGATGACTAAAAAGGATTGATTATTCGTCTGACTTCGTTTTACTATCCATTTTGTTTTAGCTTTCTTCAGTTCAATTACTACAAAATGGCGCCGTATAAACAAACACGTCACGTGCTGTCGAGCAATTAACCAATCACTGTTGCCTTTTTTTAGAAGAGTCCATTAAATTTAAGGGTGAACGTTGTATATGTCAGATATAAACCTACTCTCCCTCGGATTGATATGATAGAGAACACTTGGGCTGCGCCCGCGTGTTCTCTATCATATCAACCTCGGGTAGGTTAATATCCTATACTTATGGAAGCCTATTGCGGCCATTTCAGAATCTCGTCCCCTCGCCGCGAGAAGTCGAGGGCGAGAACACGAGAACACGAGAAGTCGAGGGCGAGAACACGAGAAGACGAGAAGTCGAGGGAGCGAGAAGTCGAGGGCGAGGGAGCGAGAGAGCGAGAAGACGAGGAAACAGGGCGAGAATACGAGGATCTCGCCCCGAGAACACGAGATTACTTTCACCTCGACTTCTCGTGTTCTCGTCCCTCGACTTCTCGCTCCCTCGTGTTCTCGCCTTTGAAAAACCTCGTGTTCTCGCTCCCTCGCCCTCGACTTCTCGCTCCCTCGACTTCTCGCCCTCGACTTCTAGCCCTCGACTTCTCGTGTTCTCGTGTTCTCGCCTTTGAAAAACCTCGACTTCACGCTCCCTCGCTCCCTCGCCTTTGAGTCAATCTCGTCTTCTCGTGTTCTCGCTCCCTCGCTTCGTCACAAGCTCGTCTTCTCGTGTTCTCGCTCCCTCGCCTCGGAAGTGCAGTTATTACGCATGTCCACTGACTACCGTATTTGCATTTGTATTTTGACATGGATTATAATAAACGAAAATGTTTGAAGTTCTAGAAAATGTAATAGTCCTAAACAAGCTTAATCTCTTCTTGCACAGATAGTATTGTATTCTGTAATTGATTTTAAGTCTTCAGTCAAATCTTTCTTTGCTCTCTAAAAATATTCATCGGGTGTTTTCACTTGATGCGTGGTTTTGTCAGTGCTGCAGGATGTAGAGCCTGACAAGGGACAATGTATAGTTGTTCGAATGGGATTTTAAAAAACGATGTCCTGTGTCTGGAATCGCAAGGAAGTTGGTTCTACGGGGGCTCACTGGGTAGGACGTTTGCTCTGTAACTTCTTCAAAGTTCCTCGTGATTTTTGGCGATGTTCACTGTTGTCAGTGGTGTAGGACGGAGAACTTAGCAATAGACAAAGTATAATAGTTCGGATGGCATAAAAATAACCAAAGTCCTGTAGAACGGAGAGCTTAGCAAGAGACAAAGTATAATCATTCGGAATGAATAAAAATAACCGAGGCCTCGTGTCCGGAATCTAATTGAAGTGGGAACTACGGTGGGTCAGTGAGTGGGACGTTTGCTCTCTTACTTCAGTGGTGTAGGAGGAAAGAATTGACAGGGGACCACGTATAGTCGTTCGGGTGGCATAGAAAAACAATGTCCCGTGTTCGGAATCAAAATGAAGTGGGAGCTACGGTGGCTCAGTGAGTAGGACGTAAATGTTTGGAGCCACGGCAGCTAAGTGGGTAAGACGCTGGCTCACTAAACTGAAGGTCACGTGTTCGATCCTTGCATTGGACAAGAAAGTTTATCGGGTTTTCCGATGTGGTTTCCCCATGTCATTGCATTGGTGCAGGACGGAGGGTTTGGCAAGGACAGTTGTCTATTTGTTCGGATGGGATGAAAATCCTTATCTGTAAATTGACGTACACGTAAACGATCCCTTGGCAGCCTGGATGCGATATAAGAGGAGACCTAAGTGCCGCTTTCCGAGCACAATTTCCCTTATAGCACAGTCGGAGCAGAACAGTAGGACGTCAAACCATATTTCATTTCATTTCATCAAAGTTCATCGGAAATATTCTAGCGGGTTTTTTCCATATCAGTGGAGAAGGAAGGGTTGGGTTAAAAGAGCGAGGTCATGTGTCCAGATTCGAAATAAGTTGGAGCTGCGGTGGCTCAATGCGTAGTCTAGCCTTTCTTGCGAGGTACCCTCTTATCAGTGTAGGACGGAAGGCCTGAGGACAGCATGTCGTTCGGATGACATGGAACAGCGAGGTCTCGTATAGGCTACACATTGGCGTGCGTGTGTGTGTGTGTGTGGGGGGGGGGCTCGGTTTCGATACCCGCTTCTTTCTATGATGCTAATATTATCAAATAAACTACTCGTAGTTTACCCGCCTATACACGGGCCCAAATTCGCCCGGGGTCCAAGTTCGCCCATGGCCCAAATTTGCTAGGGGCCCATATTCGCCCAGTGCTCAAATTCCCACGGGACCTAAATTCGCCCGAGGTTTTATTCGTTCGTGGCCCAAATTTGCCTGTAGGACAGATTCGATGGCCTAAAATACATGTACGTGGTCGTTCTTTTCAATTTGATACGAGATATGTGGGGGTTAATCGCGGCGACGAAGCGTAATTCGCCTTGGGCCCGAATTCACTGACCTAAAACATTCCTGTTGTGATGCTGGTTAATTTAATAACACATAATAATGTGTAGGTGGAGTATACAAACACACCCATACACACTTAGATTTTATTTATAATATATATATATTAAAGTAGATAAAGTAGGCTACAAGTACTTCTTTGTTTACGGTAGACAATGTATAAAAAAATAGACATATATATGCCGTGGTGAGAAATTTCTAGCTAGCCTGCTTCTGTTTTCCGTCCTAGCAAGTTTCGGGTAAAAAAAGGTACATCATCTAATTCTTCTAGTATTACTTCATTGTCACGCGACTTTTCTGTTATCCATTCTTTGACGTTTGACAGAAGCCGTAAAATAAATACAGGCTTACTTAATGTGCGATGGTATTTGAATTCCGCGGTGATTTGGTTTTAACAAATCACGTGACATAGCTCGCCAATCAGACACACATAATGGAAGGTCGAGTAGAGTCAAAGGTTACCGTTCTGTGTTGATAGTAAATATGGCGGAAGGATAGCGAAAACTGAATACTTGTGAATATTTTGTTAAAAACACTAAGCTAAAACCGTTCAATGCGACAAGCTGGGAACAATTTTAGGTATTGGCTAACCATTGGATCGAATTAGATGGAAATGGCAGGTTTGTGCCGGAGACAAATGCTGATTTGTAAGACAAAGAACTCCAGGAATGTGCAGACAAAGTTCTCAATCATTGGGGTATACTAATGTGGTAGAGAGTGATTTTATTTATTTTATGGGTATTTTAAATGAATCACAATACTAATTTAATCTTAGATAATATGTTACACATCACTGCTTCTTTAAACTATCCTGTCCTATACACTCTTCTTAAAGGGGTTTCCAGTGAGTTCCAGTTCACTCAGCTCACTGGTAGTTTATTTTCATATTTTTAGTTTTAGATTTTGATAATTTATGTTTTGTGTCATAATGGCAACAGGTGGAGGACGCGATAATCCTGATAACTCCTTGTCAGAACAGGAAAAACAGAACTTAATAGAAGCATTTTCAGATATGGGTGTTAAACCGAAAACAGATTCGCCAGAACACCTGATCGACTGGATGTTCGGTTATCTGAAGTCACAGGGTAGGATTAAGGAAGAGATACATGTACCTGAAGAAAGAGTTGAACAACAAGAGCATTTGGCAACCAGTTCATCACCATCAACCGCAGACAGGTTTAAGTTTGTTCCCCAGTTGCCAAGAGTATCAACGTTTTCAGGGGATCCAACGACGAAGGGTGATACATCATTTGATCTTTGGAGATTTGAAGTGATGAGCTTAATGAAAGACAGACAACATTCATCAGAATCCATCAAGTTAGCTGTCATGAAATCTTTAAAGGGGGAAGCTGCTAGAGTGTCAATGCGACTCGGACACAGCGTTTCAACAAGAACTCTGTTAGACAAGCTACAAAGCAGATTTGGTGAAGTCGAGCAAGGCCAGTGTCTTCTTTCACAGTTTTATTCTGCTACCCAAGCACCTGATGAGTCAGTTTCGAAGTGGGCTTGCAGAATCGAAGATTTATTAGATAGAGCGAAAGAAGAAGGTGAGGTCGACATCGAGACATTCGATACCAAGCTCAAGTCGAAGTTCTGGAGTGGTCTGCACCAAGATTTAAAAGATAGATCAGCACACAAGTTCGATAGAATAACAGATTTCGAAGATCTACTGAGAGAAGTGCGTAGAATAGAAAGGGATACTGTCGTAGCCTCGTCGCCTACTCCTGTGAAGCCTCCAACAAAGTCGCACATGAAGATGGTGCAGCAACCAGCCGAGGACGATTTGAGAGCACTAGTGGCAAGTTTAACTGCGTCAGTGCAATCGTTACAGGAAGAGATGAAAGAGATGAAAAAGGAAAAGGAAAGATCACCAACATCGTCATTTTTACCATCTCAGATTTCAACACCAAAAACGCCATCACGTCATAATCCATCACCTAATCCTACACAACGCCAACCTGTACCTGACAATTTCCGATGTTACAGATGTGGACAACGGGGTCACATTGCTTTGGGCTGCCGAATGATTTTGCCTGGGGATTTAAACTAGGAAATGTCTCTGTCGAGGGACAGCCAGATGACATTTGTAATTCCAGTCCCAAGAAAGTAATTGGACACAGCAACACGACAGTTATGGAGATAAATGATAGAGTGTGTTCTTCATTATTAGATACAGGGTCTACTATCTCAACAGTGTGTCTGTCATTTTATGAGAAGTACCTGAAGTCAGAAGATTGCGTTATGACTCCATTGGACCAGTTGCTTCTAATTGAAAGTGCTGGTGGCCATAGTTTACCCTACTTAGGATGTATTTCTGTTACAGTCAAGATTCCCAGTTTAAAGTCAAAAGCCATTGATTGTTTGTTTCTTGTGGTTCCAGATACGTCGTTCCATGCTACAACACCAGCTCTAGTAGGAACTAATGTGCTGAAACCCATGTTGAATCAACTTTTAGCAGTTCATGGCCACAATTACCTTAACCAGTCAGTGTTGCCAGAAATTTGGAGTTTTACTTTTAGATGTATGCAAGTGCAGGAGAAACAACTAGTTGGAAAGGTTGGAATTGTTAGGTGTTCCGAAGAATTACCAATAAGACTTGGTTGTAATAGATCAGTGTGTCTTGTAGGGAAGATCAAGGATTTGAACTTAACCCATCGACAGCGTTTGATTTTCCAGAATTCACCCGATTCCCGGATATCGACTTCGATTGAGGTGACGCCTACCGTTTTGGAGGTATATCCAGGGGAAGAGGAGAAAGAAGTTATCGTTCGGCTGTCAAATCTATCCTTGTCACCAGTGAGAATTTACCCACACAGTATCCTTTGTGAACTTCAAGTAGTAGATCTAGTTCGGAAGACGTCAGTGAATAGTGTTTTGCCATCATGTGACACAGACACCACAACTTCCGGTACGTTCCTTGATCAGATGGACTTTGCTTCTTCAGCGTTGACTTCTGACCAACTCCATTCCTTCAAGAACTACCTACTTGAATGGTCGTCTATCTTTTCACAGAGTGATAACGATATAGGAAGCATAAGCCTGGTGAAACATGAGATCAACCTAACTGATAATGTTCCTTTCAAACAACCACATCGAAGTATACCACCTGGGATGTACGAAGAAGTGAAAGACCACCTTCAAGATTTGATGGAAGCAGGAATTATCAGGAAGAGTCATAGCCCTTACGCATCACCAATAGTGTTGGCAAGAAAGAAAGATTCATCATTACGCATGTGTGTTGACTACAGAATGCTGAATAAGAAGACCATACGTGATGCCTATGCCTTACCCCGCATTGAAGAGATGCTAGACAACTTAGCCGGTTCGAAATACTTTAGTGTTGTTGATATGAAGAGTGGTTACCATCAGGTCGGCATTGAGGAAGCAGATATTCCTAAAACAGCTTTTACTGTCGGACCTCTAGGATTCTACGAGTACCAGAGACTTCCGTTTGGACTCACGAACGCACCAGCCACATATCAAAGATTGATGCAGGATTGCCTTGGAGACCTTGATTGGAAGATCTGTGCTATTTTCATCGATGATCTTATTATCTTCAGTAAGACGTATGAGGAGCACCTTGACAGGTTATCTAAAGTGTTTGAGAAGCTGAAAGAACATGGCATCAAGTTATCACCGAAGAAATGCGAGTTCTTTAGGGAGAAAGTTAAATATCTCGGCCATATTGTGTCTGAAGATGGTGTTTGTACAGACCCAAAGAAGACTGATAAAGTTGAATCTTGGCCAGCTCCTACCAACGTTGATGAACTTCGTAGATTCCTTGGATTTGTGGGATATTACCGGAGATTTATTAAAGACTTTTCGAAGATTGCCAAGCCACTCAACGATCTGTTAGTTGGAGGTCCAACTAAAAAGAAGAGGGGGAGAAGAGTACAGGAGAAAGAAAGGAAAGAATGGATGTGGGAGAAAGAACAACAAGCAGCATTTGAGAAGTTAAGAACATCATTAGTTGAGCCACCAGTTCTTGCGTATGCTGATTTTTCGAAGCCATTTATTCTACATACAGATGCCAGTGGTTTAGGACTGGGTGCAGTACTATACCAGGAACATAATGGCTTAGAGAAGGTGATTGCCTATGCCAGCCGAAGTCTGAACCGGTCTGAACGCAACTACCCAGCACACAAACTTGAATTTTTGGCATTGAAGTGGTCTGTAACAGAGAAATTCCACCAATATCTATTTAACAACTACTTTACAGTCTACACTGATAACAACCCTCTCACATACATCCTTACAACAGCGAAGTTGGATGCCACAGGACATCGGTGGTTAGCTGCCCTCACCAACTATAACTTCTCCATACGATATCGAGCTGGAAAGAAGAACATGGATGCTGACGCTCTGAGCCGGAATGTGAAAGACGATTTCGTAGAGGTCAACCAGGATGTGGTAGAAGCCATAAAGAACATCGACCTAGAGGATGGGTACATTCAGACTGTGAGCATGTCTCATCAGGTGGTACCAAATATTCCGAACATCACCACACCGTTAGCAAGTGTCACAGAGTGGCAGAAGAACCAACGTCAAGATCCCTTACTGTTTCAGTTGTGTCAACATATAGAGCATGGAAGACCAGCTAATCATACTCCTACATCTCCAGAAGAAGCCGCACTTTACCGTGATTTTGAACACTTCGTTCTCGAGTCTGGTATTTTATACAAGCGTGCCACTATAGCAGGAGAGGAAATATTTCAGCTGGTTTTACCCAACACCTATAGAAAGTTAGCAATGGAAGGGGTACATGACGAACTAGGACACCAAGGCAGGGATCGTACCATCAGTTTGGCAAGAGAACGGTTTTATTGGCCCAAGATGACAGCGATGATAGAGACTTACATTCAGAACTGTCCACGCTGCATCAGAAGAAAGAGTTTACCATCTACATGCCCCTTGATAAACATTACCTCCAGTCAGCCGCTTGAACTAGTCTGCATGGATTATATGTGCGTAGAAGAGTCGAAGGGAGGCTACGACAGTATCCTTGTCATCACCGACCATTTTACGAAGTATACCCAGGCAGTCCCAGTTAGAAACACCACCGCCAAGACCACAGCTAAAGCGTTCTTTGATTATTTCATTGTGCACTATGGGATTCCTCAACGAATACACAGTGACCAAGGTCAACAGTTTGAGGGAAAAGTGATCAAAGAATTGTGCCAGCTGACTGGGATGGAGAAATCTCGAACAACACCATATCATCCACAAGGGAATGGCCAATGTGAGCGTTTCAATCGGACGCTGCTCAACATGTTAGGTACCCTACATCCTGAGCAGAAGTCTGATTGGAAGTCTTACGTTGCGCCGCTGGTTCATGCCTACAATTGTACCAGACACTCTTCAACAGGGTATTCCCCGTATGAGCTAATGTTTGGTAGGAAGCCATCATTAGCTATTGATGTTATGCTCGGACTCGTACGGGATAAAGAGGCCACTAAGAGCTATCATTCATACGTTGAATCCCTGAAGGAGAGACTGGAACATGCGTATTTAACTGCATCAGCCCTTGTGGATGATATGCACCAGAACCAACGAGATAAGTACAACTTGAGAGCCAGAACTAACACCCTAGAGCCTGGCGATACAGTTTTGGTGCGGAGATTAGCTTTCAAGGAAGGAAGACACAAGTTAGCAGATAAATGGGAGGATAAACCATATAAGATCGTCAGACAACCCAACGAAGGAATTCCAGTGTATGAGTTGTTGGAAGTAGGAGGAAAGAGAAAAAGGACATTACATCGTAACCATTTACTACCGATTAGCAGTCTTCCTGAAATAGAATCCATCAGTAACACTAACAGACCAACACCTAAACCACGGACAGTCCAACTACCACCGAAGGTGACAGAGGTTAGAGAACCGGAAGATACAGAAAGTGAAGAGGATGAGCCTGTTTATCTAATGGAGAGCGCAGATTTCCTGCACCCAGCTAGCCCAGCAGAGACACAGGATAGAGTAGATGTAATTGAACCTGAGCTTGATAGTATACATCAAGATGGTGCAGAAAGGCCTCAAGCATCAGCCTCAGATTCGGAAACATCAGATGAACCACTTTTGTCGGAAAGCCCCGCTCCAAGAAGATCAGGGAGAGAGAGGAAACCACCAACCCGGTATATGGATTACGTCATGTCGCAGCAGCAGGAAGTAATTTCTACTCCGCAGTTTCGAGCTGAGTTGGCGAAATCATTACTACCATCAGATTTTATGAGCCTGTCACCGGATCGATTACAGATTGTCCTGAGTTCGTTACCAGTTTTATGTAAGAGTCTTTTCCCGGATGTGTTTTATTAGTAGTTTTTGTTTTAAATGTTAGGGACAACATTTTCCCTAAGGGAGGGAGTATGTGGTAGAGAGTGATTTTATTTATTTTATGGGTATTTTAAATGAATCACAATACTAATTTAATCTTAGATAATATGTTACACATCACTGCTTCTTTAAACTATCCTGTCCTATACACTCTTCTTAAAGGGGTTTCCAGTGAGTTCCAGTTCACTCAGCTCACTGGTAGTTTATTTCAACTTTGACCTGAGGTTTTCTTAGTTTTGTATCATCATCACTATGGTCACTTCTTAGGAATGATTTCATGAAGGTCAGAGGATATTTTCATCCTCTGTAATTCATGGTTAGTTTGTATTTAATTTAATAGTTTTGTGGTTGTATAGTATATAGTTTATTACGGTAATTATCAAGAGCAGTGGTTTTAATAAGTTGCAAGGATAGAATTTAAAGGTATGTGTTAATATTTGTTTTAATAGTTTTTATATTTCATTGTGTAATTGGTCTTTGTTAAAGTGGCGGCCATGTTAGTTTTATTGGTAAAGTTTTCAAATAAGTTAAAGTTAGTCTAGTTTTCATTAATTATATCCTGCAAATACATCTTATATATACATATAGTCAATAATAATAACGCTATTTAAAGCATTTCGCTTTAAATCTACATTTATTACTTTCACACGACTTATATTATTTTATTACAGACTTCATAAGGTACTTCACCTTTGTTAAAGTCTGGTTAGCCAGGAAAACCCCTTTTCAGGGTAAGATATGTTATGATTTTATTAATTAGCTTTATACTAATTAGGAACCTACGAGTTTCTGCATATGTCATGCGGGTTAACAGGAGGTAGTTTTACCTTTATACATGTAGATCAATATTATAGATTAAGTATAAGTAAATAGTATGGTAATTAGAAGTGTTTTATTATTAATATGTAATATATTATTTTAATGAATATGAACGCATTGATTTTTATATGTTTGATTGTATTATTTATATTATAAATGTATACTTTCAGGGTTTTTCTTTACGGGAATAAACAGTTGTTAAACCGAACCTTTGTGTGGTTATTTTCTACAATAATTTGACCCCCTACAACACTAATAATACAGAGTTCTCACATTTCAACTTAAAAAAAAACCCAACTGTGTATGAAACATTATCACGGTTCCAAACTTGTTGACGAAAGTTTGAAAGTGATGTTAGAAGCAAGCAGCTAAAATTTTACCAACAAAAAAAGAATAATTGGTCTGGTTAATTTGTTAAGGGGATCATTTAACAAGTTGATTGATAAAGATAGATATTCTTATATTCCTAAATGCATGACAGCTATTGACAACGCGCAGTCACCGAGGAGTAAGGACTACTCGAATCAAGACCACTCAGACCAATAAGGACTAATATGGTGAAGACTGTCACCATTGAGGTGAAACACCATGCACAGTACTTTAAGAAATATACCCAAGATGTTATGGAGAAAAAGAGAACCAAAATAGATGAGTTGGTACAAGAGCACATGTTAGGCCCTATTTATGAAAAAAATATGTGTGAATTAATTCCACACCAGATTGACTTTGCATGTGTCCCCTGGATGAAAATGTTGCTTTGTCCCTTGCACCACCAATCAAAACGGGGGCCTATTCTGGCGCATTCCCCCCGGGTTGCCTTACTGTAGCTGCAAAATTTTTTCCCCCTTTTGTTAAACACTACTGTTTAAAATGACAGGGTTAGGGTAACTAGAGATCAAGCACCAAATAAAATTTTCACTGTGGATACAAATCAGGCTGCATTACAGATAGATGTACTTGTTACAAGTGAAAACTTTCTTGTATGGATTTGTGTAAATTGTTCGACAGTGACATTGATTTTAATACTGATGATGATATCTATGAAATTATGTGATTTTTTATGAGTAGGCTTAAACCTGTATTCATGTACATGTATTTTTTAAGCAGTTTTTAAATACATTTAATACATATTTTAAAAAATGTTTTAATTAAATGTACTGTATATGACAATAAATTTTCATGTTATATTTTGTCACTATGCTGATTATTATTGTATGGTTTTGTTTTATTTTTATTCTATTTCATTTCCGAGGTGGTTTATCTTGTCAGTGGTGCAGGCCGTGGGGAGGGGGTGACTGACGAGGTACAAGGACAGCTGTCTAGTCGTTCTGATGTGATGAGAGTAGGCCGTAGCGCCGCTGCCCTGGTAAAATTTCCATGATAGCACACTGTATAGCATATGCCCATCTTCATTAGTCAAGCTTAGGAACACAGCAGGAGGACGTTAAACAGCATTTTATTTTTTTATTCTGTTTCATTTCCGACGTGGTTTCTCCTTGTCAGTGGTGCAAAAGGAGGGTCTAACAAGGTACAAGGACAGCTGTCTAGTTGTTCGGATATCACGTAAAACCGAGATCCCTTGTATTCATTGGTGTGCATGTAAAAAGGTACGATGACAGCCATCTAGTTGTTTGGATGTGACGAAAAACCGAGGTCCCTTGTATACATTGGTGTGCACGTAAAAAGACCCCTTGGCAGTTGGAATTCGATAGCAGACTGTATAGCATATGCCCATCTTCATTAGTCTAGCTTAGGAACAGAGCAGTAGGACGTTAAACCCCATTTTATTTTTTTATTCTGTTTCATTTCTGACGTGGTTTCTCCTTGTCAGTGGTGCAAAAGGAGGGTCTAACAAGGTACAAGGACAGCAGTCTAGTCGTTCGGAGAGAGAGAGAGAAATGGGGTTTAACGTCCACTCGACACAAACTAGGTCATTTCGGGACTAACATGGTTCAATTTTATTTCAATGATTCGCTTGCGCCTAGGGGTCTTTAGCAGTGGGAGGAAACCGGAGGAAACCCACGAGGTTGAGAAGGCGCCCCTATCTCCATGCCACATACGCTTACACCAGGGATCGAAACCACAGCCGCAAGCCAGAGGTGACCAGCCAGCTAGAGGCCGAAGCGCGGCACTCTAGACCACTAGGCCATCCCAACCCCCCTAGTCGTTCGGATGTTACGTAAAACTGAGGTCCCTTGTATTCATTGGTGTGCCTGTAAAAAGGTACAAGGACAGCCGTCTTGTTGATTGGATGTACCGAAAAACCGAGGTCCCTTGTATACATTGGTGTGCACGTAAAAAGACCCCTTGGCAGTTGGAATTCGATAGCACACTGTATAGCATATGCCCATCTTCATTAGTGTAGCTTAGGAACAGAGCAGTAGGACGTTAAACCCCATTTTATTTTTTCATTCTGTTTCATTTCCGACGTGGTTTCTCCTTGTCAGTGGTGCAAAAGGAGGGTCTAACAAGGTACAAGGACAGCTGTCTAGTCGTTTGGATGTGACGAAAAACTGCGGTCTCTTGTATACATTGGTGTGCATGTAAAAAGGTACAATTACAGCTGTCTAGTCGTCCGGATGTGATGAAAAACCGAGGTCCTTTGTTTACATTGGTGTGCACATAAAAAGATCCCTTGGCAGTTGGAATTCGAAAGAAGAGTAGGGAATAGTGCAATACCCGGCCAAATTTCCCTCATAGCACACTGTATGGTGTATGCCTGTTTTCATTAGCCCAGTACATGTATAGGAACAAAACAGTAGGACGTTAAACTTCATTTCATTTCTAATTCATTTTACTGGAATCATTAAGATAACTATTTGTTTTTCTCTTATATCTATTTTTATTTACTGGTATATATCTTGTATAGTGTAAATGGGCACAAGACCTGATCTGTGTGTATTCTGTGAATATAACAATCTGAACAGCAGATTAGAAACCGTTCTCCAGAACAATGATATTATTATAATTATTATATACATTTTTCATCAATACTTGTGGTGTGTTAGATCCCTGCATTGGCCAAGAAAGTTCATCTCAATTTACCGGTGTGGTTTCCCCTTGTCAATGATGCAGAACTGAGGGGCCTGACAAGGACAGCTGTCTAGTCGTTAAGATGGTATGGGAAACCGTGGTCCAGTGTACACATTGGCGTGCACGTAAAAGATCCCTTGGCAGTTGGAATTCAATATAAGTGTAGGCTGTAGCGGTGCTGCCCGGGCAAAATTTCCTCATAGCACACTGTATAGCATATGCTTGTCTTCCATTAACCCAGGTTAGGTGCAGAAGAGTAGGACGTTAAAACCCATTTCATTTCATTTACTAGTAGTGGGGGGGTTGGGATGGCCTAGTGGTTTAGAGTGCCACGCTTCAACCTCTAGCTGGCCGGTCACCTCTGGCTTGCGGCTGTGGTTTCGATCCCTGTGTGAGCGTATGTGGCATGGAGATAGGTTGCCTTCTCAACCTTGTGGGTTTTCCTCCGGGCACTCCAGTTTCCTCCCACTGCTAAAGACCCATACGCGCAAGCGAATTATTGAAATAAAATTAAACCATATGTTAGTCCGGAAATGACCAAATTTGTGTCGAGTGGACGTTAAACCTCATTTCTCTTACTAGTAGTGTATGGTATTGTTGTGTATGAGGAAATTTATATTATTGCGTTTGTTTATTTTTGCCAAAATCGTTTTCATGTGTATTAAGTATGTATTTCTCTTGGATATTGTTTTACTGAAATAGTTTTTTATAAAAAATACTTGTTTCCAGTAAATAACAGATTCTTTCAATCATTGGTGCTATTTCTCTACTGTTGACCATATTTATTCCACAGACCTGGGATTAGTCGTTTTCATCGTGTCACTGCAACATTTAATATGTGGTATTATACAGTAATCCCGGCATATTTTCCACAGGTACATTGGGACAGGAACGCCCTTATTAGACTATGGCACACCTGATCTATACATCAGATGGTATTTTTTTTTAAATATGAATTACATGTTTGATAGTAAATATTTTATTATTTAGCATCAAATATGGATAAAATAAGATCAAAAATTTAAAATATGTTCAGAAAATAACAGAAACTCAAAAACTTTGAAAAATCACATAGACTCTATTAGTATTATTATATTATAGGTCTGGTGTGCCTTAGTCTAATAAGGGCGTTCCTGTCCCCATGTACCTGTGATATTTTCAGAAAAATTCTCTCTGACAAATGGAAACAAACCAACGTGTTCCGTCTCGTAAAAGGTATTCCATGGTCTAATTATGGCTATTGACCCGTGACCCTATGACGTTGATTTTTGGTTTCTGATATTGTCTTAGAATTTGATTTTTTCACCCCAGTATGCTTACACTTGACAAATGTAGTTCGAGGCGTAATTCTAGTGCTGACGTATTGTGCAATGCATCGGAAAAGAAATGTATGCGACAGTGGGAGAAACCGGAAAAACCCCACACGACGAATCGAAACCGAACGACTACACGTTATCCCTTGCCAGGCCCTCCGTCCTCCATCCTACACAACTGACATGGGAGGACATCTCCAGAAATTTAGCCCGATGCGCTTCGATGAAGCGAGAGAGCAAACGTCCTACACACTGAGCCATTGTAGCCACCACTTCATTACGATTTCGGACAAAGAACCTCGTATTTTATATATAATACCGTTCAAACGACTATACGTTGTCCCTTGCCAGGTCTTCAATCCTATACCACTGAGAAGCAGGAACCCGACCGAAAAATCCTGAAAAACTTTGATAAAGTAAAAGAGCAAACGTCGATCCTACTCACTGAGCCATCGTAGCTCCATTTGTATTCCGGCCACGGGATCTCGGTTATTTGTATTCCATCCGAACAACTATTCTTTGTCCCTTCTCAGGCCCCCGTCCTACACCACTTACACCACTTGGTATTCGATCCCTGCATTGGAAGAGAAAGTTCATCCAGATTTTATTTCGGGCGTGATTTCTCCTTGTCAGTGATGCAAAACGTAGGGCCTGTCAAGGACACCTATTGGCGTGCACATAAAAGATCACTTGGAAGTTTAAATTCGATATAAGAGTAGGCCTTAGCGCCACTGCCCGGGCAAAATTTCCTTGATAGCACACTGTATTATTGTATCGTATGCCCGTCGTCATTAGCCCAATTTAGGAACAGAACAGTAGGACGTTAGACCCCATTTTATTTCATTTCATTTCATTTAGATTCCGGACACGTCCCCTCGGTTATTTTTATTTCATCCGAACGATTATACGTTGTCTCTTGCTAGGCTCTCTGTTCTACACCAGTGACAAGGGTGGACATAGGCAGAAAAATCGCGATGAACTTCGATTAAGTTAGAGAGAAAACCTCCTACGCAGTGAGCCACCGTAGAACCAACTTCATTTCGATTCCGGACCTGGTTTTTAAAAATCCCATTCGAACAACTATACATTTTCCCTTGTCAGGCTCTCCATCCTGCAGCACTGACAAAACCACGCATCAAGTGAAAACTCCCGATGAATATTTTTAGAGAGCAAAGAAAGATTTGACTGAAGACTTAAAATCAATTACAGAATACAATACTATCTGTGCAAGAAGAGATTAAACTTGTTTAGGACTATTACATTTTCTAGAACTTCAAACATTTTCGTTTATTATAATCCATGTCAAAATACAAATGCCGATACGGTAGTCAGTGGACATGCGTAATAACTGCACTTCCGAGGCGAGGGAGCGAGAACACGAGAAGACGAGATTGTGACGAAGCGAGGGAGCGAGAACACGAGAAGACGAGATTGACTCAAAGGCGAGGGAGCGAGGGAGCGAGAAGTCGAGGTTTTTCAAAGGCGAGAACACGAGAACACGAGAAGTCGAGGGCGAGAAGTCGAGGGCGAGAAGTCGAGGGAGCGAGAAGTCGAGGGCGAGGGAGCGAGAACACGAGGTTTTTCAAAGGCGAGAACACGAGGGAGCGAGAAGTCGAGGGACGAGAACACGAGAAGTCGAGGTGAAAGTAATCTCGTGTTCTCGGGGCGAGATCCTCGTATTCTCGCCCTGTTTCCTCGTCTTCTCGCTCTCTCGCTCCCTCGCCCTCGACTTCTCGCTCCCTCGACTTCTCGTGTTCTCGTGTTCTCGCCCTCGACTTCTCGTGTTCTCGTGTTCTCGCCCTCGATTTCTCGCGGCGAGACGACGAGATTCTGAAATGGCCGCAATAGGCTTCCATATATACTAACAGAAGAAACATTTCCAGTTACAGGTGACGCCCAAGCGCACCAATAGCTACCGCATGGAATGCAGGTGATGCTTGGGGTCATCATGGGGGTCCAACCCAAGATTTGCACGACTCTGACTTTGAATGTTACAGTCATTGTGGCATTGAATTCCAGGGTGGAAACATCAGTTTAATTGTTTTAGTGACCAGAAAACAAATTTTGATATGCGTCGGCTTACCCAAAATGAAAGGTTACGTGCCCTTGGCATGCTACAGATCGGCACAACACAGGCGGTTGTGGCGCGGACGATGAATGTTTCTCAGTCTGTCATAAGCAGGCTATGGTCCAGATACCGTGATACACAATCTGTACAGGACAGACCACGCTCAGGTCGACCAAGGGCGACAACTCAAGCCCAGGATGGATTTATCCGTACCTTGGCCTTGAGAAATCGTGTCATCACAGCAAATCAGATCAGCGCTCGTCTTCAAACAGACACTGGTGTGAGAGTGAGTGGCCAGACGATTCGGAATCGACTGCATAGGGGTCACCTTCGCGCCCGACGTCCTCGCGTGATCCCTTGTTTGAGAGATCATCGAATTCAGGCAAGACGTCGTAGGTGTAGGGATCGTCAACACTGGGATAATCGACGCTGGAGCAATGTGATGTTTTCAGATGAGTCAAGGTTCACTGTTGATTTTTTGGACAGACGTAGGAGGGCGTGGCGTCGTCGAAACGAGCGCTTCCAAGACGTTAACGTCATCAGACATGATTGATTTCGGGGTGGTTCTGTTATGGTGTGGGGAGGCATCACTGCTGCTGGAAGAACGGCTTTACATGTTGTTGCAGGGCGTGTTACAGGCCAGTACTACCGGGACAACATCTTGTCAGTCCATGTTGTGCCGTTCGCACGACGTCATGGCCGCCGTTTCATCTTCCAGGATGACAACGCCAGATGTCACAGGGCCAGGATCGTTACAGGTTACCTCCAACAACAGAACATCACCACATTACCTTGGCCAGCACTGAGTCCCGACCTCTCCCCCATCGAGCATGTCTGGGACATGCTTGGACAGAGGTTACGTCAACGTCAACAACGTCCTGCCAATGTCCAAGAACTTGCTGCTGTGTTGCAACAGGAATGGGACAATCTGGACCAAAATGACCTTAGACGTCTCATTAGGAGTATGCCACGTCGGATCAATGCTTGTTTGGCAAACAGAGGAGGATTTACCCGTTACTGACTTTGTTGTGATGCTGTGGTAACTTTGCTGTTTGACCCCGGGTATCATTTTACCCTTATAATGGTCAGTCTGTGCCTTACTTAGTCTAACGATCATTTCGAATAAATCGATGAATGTGAACTTCATTTCATTTTGTCAAATGTTTCTTCGTCAGTTTCATTAGGTGACTTTAATAACACTTAAAAATCAAATATCCCCTACTTTTTTTGAATAGTATATATATGACTCTGCTCTGGGTGATGCTAATCCAAGGTACCGCCCAGCGCTTAGACTTTCATTTAAATGACTTTATAATTGGCAAAGTTGTGACTGTTTGAAGATGTAGCGTAGATCGTTTTTTTCATCGTTGCAACGTTGCTTGATAACCAAGACAAATTCTCGATTATCCATTTCATTTTATCGTGAAATTCTTAAATCTCGGCTATCCGTTTATCTACACAGGTGATTATGGGTTTGTCATTTGAATAAATGTCAAATTAATAGTTTGGACACCAGTTCCAATATCTTTACCGGCTAGAAGGGGGTAATAACAACGAAATAAATCGGCTTATATGGGGGTGAATGGCCATAGGCGTAGGAGCTCAAAGTAATTCTGGGGGGCATAAGAGAAAATTGCCCGAAATCAATATAATATAATTAATATAGTATATATATCGAACTCAATATGATCAATATATAGTATATTATATTGATTATATATAATCAATATAATATAATATAAATCAATATAATTCTAAAAAATTAAACAATATTTTGATATTCAGAGATCATCGTCTCACCAAATTGATCGTACAAATCAGGACTCAGGAACAAAAGTAAAACATTTTAGAAATATGAGAGGCACGTCCATACGACAGAATGTTCACAATTTCGTACAGTTTCTCAAGTAGTCCAATAGTCTTTTTTAGAAAAAGTGAGAGGCACGGCCATGACGTCCAGCAAAAATGACGTCCGAAAACGGGTGAATCAACCCTGGCAACTGGCTGTTTCCTAGCAGTTTTCCATTTGGCTCGTTTCCTCTGCCGTTTTCCGGCCCGATGCTCGTTTTTCGGGCAATACCGTTTTTTCGGGCATACCTATTATAAGAGAGCTTCGGGCATATTTTCGGGCATGCAGTGGACAAGAAAAAGACGAGAAAATACTTTTCGGGCAGTGTGGATCTCATAGAAATAAGTTAGTTATATTTTTTCTCTAAACATTAATAGAAAAAAAAGGTCGTCGAATTTTTCATTGCCCGAAAATAAATTTTTTTTTTTTGGGGGGGGGGGGGCAAATGCCCCCCTGCCCCCCGGCTCCTACGCCTATGTGAATGGCAACGCGATTTTTACCATTCAGTAAATTTATGACCTTCATTATAATATGGAACCACTTTCCAGAATATGCGTATCTTAAGGTTTGATCCGTATGTATAGACTCGGTTATCAATAATATCTTGGCTGTTCCTGGGTTAAAAGCTTCCGTGTGCGTGGTGGACCTATGTTTCGCTAGAGTTAAGGTCAGGGTCTTGTTAACTGGCTCTGATCATAAAAGCCTCGAGTTGGCCATTATGTCGCCATAATGGAGGTCATGAAATTACCGAACGGTAGAAAGGTGTTGTCGTTTACCTCCTTATAGGTCGATTTATATTATCACACCCTTCTAGGCGGTAATAATACTGGATCGGGTGATTATATAATGTAGGAGGCCAAACGAACGACCTGTAATAAGCAAAATTAGCTGTCACATAACATGTCTTCAAAAACATAAAATCCTCCTTTATAGTTCCAATAAATACATTCAAAGACGGCTCATGATTTGTTTTTATAAAGAAATATCAATATTTCTACTTTAATTAGAGTGATAATACATGATGTGTACAGTGATAGATGATGTAGTGGCATGACACAAACCAACCATAGCATCATAATTATGTTCTGTCTGCGTATTTCTGTGTACTGGGGCCTGTTTCACGGAATTTTAACTAAGATAAAATCCAAATTTTAGTTATTTGGTTGGATAATATTAGATTGATTTTAATGCTTAGCAAATCAAAATTGAAGTATCTACTAAAATTTGGATTTTATCTTTAGTTAAAATTTGGTGAAACGGGCCCCTGGACCTCAGATGTTTGGTTATGTTATTTATTTCTTGTTTAGGGATTTGAGCAGTTGTACCCAATCATCCAACACAATTTTACATTTTTATTACAAACAGACTAAATATGTGTTTTGTTTATAGTTGACCTGTTTATAACCATATACATATATATGTAAGTCAAATCGGTGGAAGGTTCTAAACTTTAACGGGGGGTTACGTGGTTTCAAATCCACGTTTGTACGTGGCAATGATTAGGGTCGCATGTCCAACCTAGTGGGTTTTCTCCGGGTAATCCGGTTTCCTCCCACTGCTAAAGACCCTTACGCGCAAGCGAATTATTGAAATAAAATTAAACTATATGTTAGTCCCGAAATGACCTAGTTTGTGTTGAGTGGACGTTAAACTCCATTTCTCTCTCTCTAAACTTTAACGGGGGACGCGGTGGCTCAGTACATTACTCTCGCCGCCTTCGAATCTGATTATCTGGGATACTTAGGAGATAAACACTACCTGTTTCGCATTTAGAGGGGTGTTATTGTCCAATTAGACATGTCCTGGGATCATGAGGACCCAGACGCTTAGCGTCGCGTTTTCTTATATAAAATCTCAGGACATGTCTGTTGGATAATAACACCCCTCTAAATGGGAAACAGAAATTGTTAATCGACATTGTAACATGTTTTTTTAGGATTTTAAAAGACATTACTAAAACAGAGGGTGTTATTGTCCAATAGACAGTGTCTAACTGACAAATCAAAACGCAGGTTTTACCCTTAAAGCATGTTACAATGAGGTTTACCCGTGTAATATCTTCGTTGTGTTTTCGTCGTGATCGTAATAGATAAAACTACAGGTTAAATGGTTTTTACACTTTATTGCTAAGCTGAATATACTTCGAAGGTTCTTCGTCCTCAATAGATATTCGCTGCTTCAAATATCTTGGCGGGCTTCGACCAGTCTCACACAACACCCTCTTTTATAACACACCAATTGCTGCACGTTCAATATTTACCAAAATATCACTGTCTTTTTTACATATAAACATTTCGTCCACTTTTATTAGTACGCGCGATGACTTAACTAGCCAAATCAAAAAATGGTCTTAAAGACCAAAGTCTTGCGATGTACACATTTGCATGTACGTCAAAGAGCCCTTGACAGTTTGGAATCGAAGAAGCGAATAGCTGGCTAACAAGAAACGTGTTGGACAGAAAAACCTAGGTCCGACGATGCTCATATTATTGGCGTGAACGTAAAACATAACCGGGAGCCACGGCGGCTGAGTGAGTAAAACGTTGGCTCGCCAATCAGGAGGTCCCGTGTTCGATCCGGATTTTCCGGACTGTTCCCCCCCCCCCCGTCAATGGGGCAGGACAATGGCCTGGCAAGGGATAATGTACAGTCGTTCTGATGAGACGAAAAACAGAGGTTCCGTGCTCGTAAAAAAACACCTTGGCAGTTGGCTTTTGGGGCAAAATTGCGATCGTAGCACATAGTATGGTGGATGCCCATCTGCTTTAACCCAGTTATAGCAGACATTAAACCCAATTTCATTTAATTTCATATCTTTGCGCATCCTCATGGCCATGAAAATAATCACCCCAAAATCAATGACGTATTGTGTTGACAAGAATCCATTGTTGTTATACAAACGTCGCAAATAATATATATACCACATAATAAAACTCTTTAAAAATTGGTCATGACCGCAAAAATTCGAGTAAACATTAGAATTTCTTACACATGTAGGCCTATATCATTTTCTCGTTAACTATAAAAACATGTTGTTTTCTTGTAGTTGTCACATGTTATTTTACTTATTATATCTATACACACAGAAAGTATTTATATCTACTGTTAGTACTTTATCTACTACAGTGGCGGCACCAGTGAGATAGCGCACGGTACACTCCATTTA
Organism: Patella ulyssiponensis; assembly: GCA_963678685.1. Classification (NCBI taxonomy): domain Eukaryota; kingdom Metazoa; phylum Mollusca; class Gastropoda; family Patellidae; genus Patella; species Patella ulyssiponensis. The sequence goes on along the minus strand of OY783227.1, from coordinate 27,312,311 downwards.
CCACCCACACCCATCCGACGGATTTTTCGTTTGACGATAGGTATATCCAAGCTCCATGGGCCAATCTGTCACTTTCTGATCTATTCTGAGATATGTTGCTGTTAATTCTATCCTTATTATACATACCCTACATTACATCCTTACACCCCTTCACACCCTGGTGACGAGCCTGCACTAGTAAGTACAAGAGAAGAATCACAAGGTCTGTCATTGAGTCAAGTGGCGCAGTTTCGATTCCCAACTTGCAGGTAACAAGGAGTACGATCGCCTTCCAACCTCGTGGGCTTTCTCCAGCCCCCCCCCCACACACACCTTTCTCTGCGCCCAAGGGAAGTATTCAAATAAAATTGAACCATATGTTAGTCTCGAAATGACCCAGTTTGTATCGAGTGGAGGTTCCCCCCCCCCTCCGCTCTCTCTCTCTCTGGTTCGAAGTATTGGTATTACGCCAGGTTCCTCCAGATTCTCGACTGTTCAACACCAGGACCCAAGTACATAACTCTCATCGCAATAGAATCTGACTACAAAATAATAATAAAACAATTAATGCTTACTAGATAACAACCAGGTGCAAAGTTCTATGAGCAACTGATCGATTCTTAATCTTGCCGAGAGTTCCGATCACGGTGTTGGTCGAGATAGTTCCTTGGGATTTTCCGGTGTGGTTTCCACTTGTCAGTGGTGCAGGACAGAGTGTCTGACAAGGGACAAGGTATCGTCGTTTTGATGGGACGAAAAAACGAGGCCCGCTTATACATTAGCGTGTACATAAAAGAACCCATGACAGTTGGAATTCGATATATGAGCAGGCCGTTGCGCCGCTGCCCGGGCAAAATTCCCTCTTACAAAACCTGGGGATGTCATATTAAAAGATCTGATAGTATTCATATTGTCATTTACGAGACCTAACGTCAACTGGAAAGGGTAGACAAGCGACGCATTTCGACACACAAAATAAACAAATTATGTCGTGCTTTTTAAGCAATCCTGCCTTGGTCGAGAAAATTCATCCAGATTTTCTGTCGTGGTTCCCTCTTGTTCCTTGTCAGTGATACAGGATGGATAGAGTGACAGGAGCAGCTGTCTAGTCGTTCGGGTAAGACAAAAAACCAAGGTCCCTTGTACAGATTGGCGTGTACGTAAAAAATCCCTTGACAGTTGGGATTCGATATAAGCGTAGCCCGTAGTGCCACTGTCCGGGCAAAGTTTCGCTCATAGTACACTGTATGGTGTACGCCCGTGTTCATTAGCCCAGTTCGGAGCAGAACAGTAGGACATTAAAACCCATTTCATTTTTGCTTTTTAAGCTTGTACATGTCATTTTGAAAGACACAGTAGTATTGGTACCACCATTAACGCATTCTTTACTAGTCTAGAATGTTCCTAAGAGTATATATATAATTCTCTTGAAAAGAGAACACGTTATCAGATTTATTCAAATCGAAACTTTTATTTGTCATTCAAACGTCAGAATTTTTTCACTTTAAAGCCGCCATTAAACAAGTCCCACTCATTGATGGCTGTAAATGTATTTCCTCGTTTGATTTTTTGTTATCCCAACCAATCAAATCACTTGTTTTATTCTCACAAATGAAATCTTCCACTGTGCTTCCACCACTCGAATCGTCCGTAGTCGTAGACTATTTATAATGTCAACCAATCATATCACTTGTTTATTGCCAAAAAGAATATATTTGCTTATACAGCCTCCAATCAAATCGTTTGTTGTAAAAAATAAACATTTGTGTGAATTATAAACAGTCCAATTCCCTTCAATGAGAATCTATATATCACATATTAGTTGTTCTATGCATACGACTACGTATGTTGGAACTGACGGGCTCTGCGGTTTCCCGCCGATTTTTACACTTGAAGGGTCGTAATACAACCTCCTCCCAGTTATCGGGAAGTAGAATTAGAAGCAAGCCGAGGGTGATTAAAACAAGTGCTGCTATTTTCATTCCAGAAAATTCCTTGTGGCGCCATATTGTGTCGGCAACTGTAGAAATAAAAGAGATTAAATAATAATTGCGATATTGAAACCCGCGTCTCAAATAAAACAATACAAACGATGCAAGGATACGAAGGGGACAGTCTAAGGTAGATATAAGAGTTGAACAAGAAAGTACAAATATACAGTTGGAGGGGCGGGAGTAAAGTGGTCTATGGCGTGCACTTTAGATCATTGGGTCTGTCATTGAGTCAAGTGACGTGGTTTCAATTCCCCGCTTTCCCGCGACAAGGAGTAGGGTCGCCTATCCCTCATGGGTTTCCTGAGGGTCCCCTGGTTCCCCCACTTGGGCAGCACTTTCCTGCTTCCCCAAAATATCTATGCTCGCATAGCAGTGACAAATGTGATTCGGTGTCACACAATTGCAATTCGGAACTTCAAAGATCACAACCCAGTATTCCCCAGTTAACATTATGTTAACGGAGCTAAATCGCTATTATTTGGCATCTACAAAAGAGCACAAGCTGGTCGCATTAATGTATATGAATTTACATTCAATCGTTTCTGTTTTTACTGTGATTTCTTATCGGTTATCGTCGGCGAAATACGCGAAGAGTTCAAATTGAATGGCAGTCTTTGGTGTCTGGTTATTCCAGTCGAGTCACTAAATGTGCATCGAGTCACTACATGTTTACAATGTCGAGGACAGAGGATGATAATAATTGAGTTAAAGACTTGGCTACTCCAACCCCCTCTTATAGGACTTATCATTGCATTTGACGGTTTGTTGAGAACTTACCAGCAGAGAATGGAATACCAAAAGCTAAACCCAATCCCGTAAACACTGGATAGGTAATTTTCACCACAAAATTCACCAGTATTTGATGTACTGAAATAAATAATAATCGTCCTTGACATTGATAAAGATCTGTATGAATGAATTGAAATAAACAATAGTGATCATTGAATGAATGAATGAATGAATGAATGATATACTCTTTCACAAGTAATCAAATATACATACACCACGGACTACTCTTACATCGAATTACAACTGTCAAGGTTTGTTTTACGTGCACGCCAATGTGTACAAGGCACCTCGGCTTTTCGTCCCACCCGAACGACTATATGCTGCCCCGTGCCAGGCCCTCCGTCCTACACCACTGACAAGGGAGAACCACGCCCGAAAATCCCGACGAGAACTTTCTCGACCAACACCCGGATCGAACACTGGACCCTCTGGTTAGCGAGTCAATTGTCTTTAACACTGCAATGAAATGAAAGGGGGTTAACGTCGTACTGTTCTGTTCCGACTGGGTCAAAGAAGACTGGCAGACGTCATACAGTGTACTGTCAGTGAGGGAAATTTTGCCCGGACATCGGGGCTACGGCCTACTCTTATATTGAATTCCCACTGCCAAGGAATCTTTTACGTTCACGCCAATGTGTATATGGGACCTAAGTTTTATGTACCATCCGATCGACTAGATAGCTGTCCTTCTCAAGCGCGGTATCTATGTATATACATGTATATGTAGCGTCTAAAGTGATGCGAGTCTTTGTCAAATTGCCAACGAAAATGGCGATTCTGTTATAGCACCAAACCACCATGCATATGAAATAATCTCGGTACAGTTATAACGAAATGCAGACTATGTTTCTCACCTATAAAAATTAGAATAGATGGACTGATCCACTGCCAGGGGAGAGAACTCCATATTATCACCTCCACTTTAGTAAAATATAAAAGTAAAATTATTGGCCATAAACACGCCGTGTGTAGAAAACCTGAAATTACATTTAAAGAAATTATTTAAAATAAATAACTTTTTCTACGAATTCAAATCTGAACCGATAACGTTTCATAATGTCGGTGATGATATAACTTTCAAATTTTGTCCCCCCCCCCACTTTGGAAATCCTCCATGGCAACGGCTAAAACCACACCATAAATTCGTTGTTATCACCGGACGATTTCTAGCACTGTGATAGTTACTTGTTATATAATCATCCATAGTACGATTATTGACCTCTTTGATAAATTATTTTTGTACCTTTGATAAATTATCTAATACCTTTTTGGTTCTATATGGAAATTTGTTTATGAATTTTCAATTAACTAGCACCAATGGCGACCTTTTAAATAAAAAAAACTATATACCTATCGGCAGCGCAGATGACACAGAATAAAAAACTAAAACCCAAGGCAATGAATATATTATAAGTCAAGGTGGCTTTGGGGTAAACAAAGATTTAGGACTGTTTCTTTTATTCAAACTTTTATGATGGTGACGCATTTGTTTAATGGCACTTGTTAATTGATTTAAGTTATGGGCGTGTGGAGAAAATGATCAGGGAGGGCGGGAGGGGGCGCTGTTCCTGCGTGCATGACCGACGACCCCAAGTAGCTTAATAACGTCTTGGTGGAGTCTAGATAGGGATATTTGGAAAAATTTGAAATCAATTTCCTCGCATCTATATATAGGGCCATTTCTGAAGGAGAGTTACTCTTTTAAATATTATATAGACCGCCCCCCCCCGTCCCCGTTGCGTCATTCCAGTATAGGTTCTTCGTGAATGGGGGTGGGGTTGGGTGGGTGTAAGCATACTTGTAGTTGTTAATGTGTGTTGTATGGCTTGTCAGCGAAGTGATGTTTACGACAATTAATTAGGCAATATTTACGTATATTGTTATTGCAAGTCGTTGCCATGGAAAATAGCTTATATTCATTGACTTGAATTGACATGTCACGCCAGTAAGTGATTCATTTCAAAGGATTCGATTTCTGCGACCGCGGTCCAGACTGTGACAAAACAGATCAAAATTAGTGCTGTAGTGTGGGCTAATTAGGATTTCCATAGATTGGAGCCTAGGCTAGGCTAGTAAATGTCTGACTGGCTGATTGAAACGTCAACACAGTGATCGAGCAGTCATGCGGCTTTCATCCGTACAATGGCAGAAAATGTCTCCATTTACAATAATCGAACTCAATTGCATGCGACAGTATACATAACCTCATATAAACAACGGTTCACTTTGACACTAACGGGGCAGCATTCAAATTTTAAAACCACGAATCTTTCTATCCCTGTCCCTATCCCTCATTTTGCATGTCGGTTATTGTTGACATTTTGGTAGAAAACGTTCTACCCAACGAAAATATCTTGAAAAAGAACTGTATTCATTCAAACCATTCACTTGATTTGATGTTTGTGGTTGGTTTCTTGCAATGTCTGTATAGTCTGTCTTGTCCATAGGTTTGTCTTATTGGTTTTATTTGTGTGCAGTGCCGCGTTATCTTGCACGTCCCATTATAGTAACATTTGAAATCCATTTTGCCATTTATACTAAAATGCTGTCGTTTCAGACGTTGCGAGAGTGACAGTGGGAGTTCAAGCAATAAAATACAACTAAAATTTGTGAACTTTATGCATAGGCCTACCTGAGAAAATTATCCCCAAACTAGGTTACGGGTTAGTGAAAGGCGATCTTTTAAGCTCTAAGGTGTTGCAAACGGAAAGCCATGGTCTAATCATGGTTCGCAAATAGAATTCAGTTGTTAATTCCCCAAAGTTGGATTTACAAAATATCGATGTTAATTGAGTTAATAAAATCTTATAATTTTCTTAAATTGTAAACTGCTGTTCCTCCAAGAGAATTCCATATTAAGTTAATGCATTGAATGACTTACCTATTAAAGATAAAAATAACGAAGCTTGACCTACTGTTGAACACCCAATAAATTTCTTCATTAAAAGCTGGAAAAGAAAAAAAAACAGAAACAATTAATAGGTTTTTTATTTTGATTAAGACCAAATTTTCAACTAATGTTGGACTGGGTAAAATGGAGGCATTTCTATGGCTATTGCTATATAGTGTAGAAAGTTCGCGACAATGCACAGATACGTATCACTAAGATCATATTTATTCCATTCAGCTAATCGTAATACGCGAGGAAATCTCTTGTATTATCCAGAAGTGTGACCACAACCAGTGTCAATTGGATTTAATCTCGTCATTCAGTCATTGGTGAATTCAACTTGTGCACGTTGACCAGCGCCACTTATGACTCGTATTAATCCCTCACCCATATCTTCTTCTCTGTGAAAGCGTACCAGTGCGTCGTGTTGCGTTGACTTAAACGGACCGTTTGCCTGACGTTAGTCCGACAGGCGGGAGTCAAAGGTTAGAATACTTTTGTGAACCATATTGGTTTAGGATTTCACCTCTTAGTTAACCATATCTCTCAAAGATTCAGCTGAATTGTAATTTCTATCTGTCCCTTTCATTTACTTGGGAGCCGCGGTAGCTTAGTGAATAAAACGTTGCCTTGCTAACCTGGAGGTCTCATGATCTTAAAGGATAATATTGGTTTCGTTCATTATTGCATCAATATTGTACTATAATGTTGGCCGGGAAAGTTTATCGTGATTTTCCCGAGTTGCCGTTGTCTCCCCCCTCCCCTTGACAGTGGTTCAGGGCCGAGGACATGGCAAGCTACCACGTATGACAGTTTGGATGGGAAGAAACTCCGAGGCCCCGTTTACACAGTTGGCGTGCATTTGTAATTCGAAATCAAAGTACACCGTAGCACCACTGCCCTCAGCATTGTTCATTTTCAATAGCCTCGCCGATGCAAAAAAAAGCAGAGCATTACACCCCATTTGAGTTAATTCCTGTCCCATTTACTTACTCTATAAACTGCAGCGCCAGCAGACGAGGCCACTGCCACAACTACACCCCACATGGCCTCGCTTCCAAAACCATCCACATATGCGAATAATACTATACCAGTAATACTGAATACAAGCGCTAAAATCTGAAATAAAAATCCATAGGGTTTATATGAGTTTAATGAGCTTGGGGAAAACCCCTTGATATAGTGAATCTGTCCTTATTTTAACTAAATGGGGGCAAATGGCATACAGCCAGCGAATAACCACAATGATACGCAGCCATTTTACAACATGGTCGCTCTGGCCCGTGGAGGATACAGGCAATATGCTGGCTAATGTCATGAAGTAAAAATGAGAAGATAGTTTTGCGCATCTTTTTACGTCCAAGCAGGGAATCGAAAGGATAACACTTGACTCAATGACAGGCCTTGTGATTTCACACACACGCGTTAAACCACTACACCCCTGCATCTGAACACCAGGAATGTGTTGATAGAAAAGAAGATAGGCTGGCACTGCCAGGCAGGATACGCCCACATTTTCGAGAGATGGATAGAGAACAAGCAACACCGAAAGTGATTTTTCCTACATCATTAAGTTAGAATTTGATATGTGCAAATATCGAAATGAATTAAGATCTTTGGGTTATAAAGGTGCATTTCAGTAGGCATCAAATTCGACTGGGAATCATGTTGCTAAGTGGGTAAGATGCTGGCTCGGTAGCCTTGAGGTTGGGTGTTTGATCCCTGCTTTGATCCCTGCATTGGGTGACAAAGTTCATTTAGATTTTCTGGTGTGGTTTCCCCTTGTTAGTGATGAAGGATGGATGGCCTGACAAGAACAGCTGTCAATTTTGGTTCGATTTTCACGAAATTCGACCTCAACCTTCATTACGATGTAACGGTGATATAATCAAACGTTTTTTTAAATGGGATAATAATTTTGACCGCAGAGGGACCACAAGCTAAAAAAAAAAGGTCATTTTTCGGACAATCAGGGGCCATAATTCAGGAAGTTACGATCCAATGGGCGCAAATATCGAAAGGAACCAAGATCTTTGGGTTATAAACATGCATGTCAAGTTTCATCAAAATCGGTTCAAAATTGTGACCTCTATAGGGTCCACAACCTTGATATAACATATTTTCACACTAATCGCGTTCAAACATCGGCCATTTTGTCTGTCAATTTTGGTCCGATTTTCACAAAATTTGAACTCAATCTTCATTACCATGTAACGGTGATATAATCAAACGTTTTTTAAAATCAGATAATAATTTTGACCTCCAGTGGGACCACAAGCTAAAAAGGGTGATTTTTCGTACAATCAGGGGCCATAATTCAGGAAGTTACGAACCAATGGGCGCAAATATCGAAAGGAACCAAGATCTTCGGGTTATAAACATGCATGTCAAGTTTCATCAAAATCGGTTCAAAATTGTGACCTCTATAGGGTCCAGAAACCTTGATATAACATATTTTCACACTGATCGCGTACAAACAGGGGCCATTTTGTCTGTCCATTTGGATCCGATTTACACAAAATTTGAACTCAACCTTCATTACCATGTAACGGTGATATTATCAAATGTTTTTTTAAATTGGATAATAATTTGTGACCTCCAGAGGGACCTCAAGCTAAAAAGGGCAATTTTTCGGACAATCAGGGGCCATAATTCAGGAAGTTACAATCCGATGGCCGCAAATATCGAAAGGAACCAAGATCTTGGGGTTATAAACATGCATGTCAAGTTTCATCACAATCGGTTCAAAATTGTGACCTCTATAGGGTCCACAACCTTGAAATAACATATTTTCACACTATTCGCGTACAAACGGCGGCCATTTTGTATGTCAATTTTGGTCCGATTTACACGAAATTTGAACTCAACCTTCATTACCATGTAACGGTGATATACTCGAACGGTTTTTTAAATCGGATAATAATTTTGACCTCCGGACGGACCACAAGCTAAAAAGGGCGATTTTTCGGACAATCAGGGGCCATAATTCAGGAAGTTATGATCCGATGGGCGCAAATATCGAAAGGAACCAAGATCTTGGGGTTATAAACATGCATGTCAAGTTTCATCACAATCGGTTCAAAATTGTGACCTCTATAGGGTCCACAACCTTGAAATAACATATTTTCACACTATTCGCGTACAAACGGCGGCCATTTTGTATGTCAATTTTGGTCCGATTTTCACGAAATTTGAACTCAACCTTCATTACCATGTAACGGTGATATACTCGAACGGTTTTTTAAATCGGATAATAATTTTGACCTCCAGACGGACCACAAGCTAAAAAGGGCGATTTTTCGGACAATCAGGGGCCATAATTCAGGAAGTTACGATCCGATGGGCGCAAATATCGAAAGGAACCAAGATCTTGGGGTTATATACATGCATGTCAAGTTTCATCAAAATCGGTTCAAAATTGTGACCTCTATAGGGTCCACAAGCTAAAAACATGATATTTCGTACAATCAGGGGCCATAATCCATGAAGTTTCCATCCGATACATGCCAATATCGAAAGCAGCCGAGATCTTATGGGGATAAACCTATATTTCAAGTTTCGTCAAAATCGGATAAGAATTGTGACCTGTAGAGAGTCCACAAACAAATTGTGGACGGACAGACGGACGGACGGACGGACGGACGGACGGACGGACGGACGGACGGACGGACAGGGGCGACGACATAATACGTCCACATGAAAATGTGGGCGTATAAAAATTGCAATACTTACTCTTATTGCTACAAATTTTTCAAATAATACAATCCATGATAACATGTAAACAAAGCTGTGATTGGTTGCTTGTAGAGCTGTTATGTCGGCTGCACCCAATAGACTGCTGGCTTTTATATAGGTAAATGTCGCTAACGTCCACACAAAACAGAACATAAATGTTTTGCCCATAAATTTCACCTTTTTAATATTGTCATTGTCGGCGTATATCAAAATGCTTTCCCTGAAAATATAAAATGTAAAAACGTAAAGCAAACTTTCTAACAATCTGATTAATTAACAGATCCTATTTCGTTTCGTTTTTATAGTTCAAAATTTCGTTTTACTTGTTTTTATTAAACCATCATCTGGAAGAGTTGTTATCATTGACGTGTTCTGGATGATGTGAGGGATTAGCCAGTGAAACGGTCTGTTATGGTGAGCTTTAGGCAGGTGGTGCACGGCATTGTGGGTAATCTACTAGAAAGAACCATGCTGATTGATTAATCAAATATCTGGCGTCAGAGGGTCAAAAGTCCTTCGAATGACTTCTGACGCCGCCTATCGCTACAACAGGTCAGATCATGTAGTGTAGGCCATCGAAAGTATAAAAAAAACGAAACGAAATATATGTATTTAAATCAGTTTGGAAGGGTCAGGATATAATCTTCAAAGATGCAATATGTAAGATTTAGACAGAGAAGTCGCCGTTCTTGCTATAATAGTTCAACAATAGATAATGGAACTGTTTGCGGAGATGTAGCGTAGATCGTTTATTATCGCATCAAAAGTATTTGATAACCGCGACTGAGTCTCGGTTATCGATTTTATCGTTAAACTTAAATCTCGGCCATCGGATGGTACATAGAGTTGATAATAATAATTTATGTAGGACTTGATGCCAGAACAAAGACCTACATAAGACAAATTTAGCTCTAAAATAATGCATCGTTAAAGAAAATTATTTATCCTTATAAAATGAAAATTACCTGAAAACCAATCTTGGATTTTGACCACCCTTTATATGAGTGATAATAAAATACACTGGATAGAAAGGTATCAGCCATATCGTACACAAGTAGGTTAAGAAAAATGGCGCCCGGAACTCATCTACGTAGGCATTCTGGGTAATCTGTGTGAAAGCCGACCAAGCAATAGCAATCGCAATTGCAAGTAATACGCCTAATACAGATTTTTTATGGACGTCTGTACACTCACAAGATGGTAGAATGATTTTACTGGTAACTGGTCGGCGTATACTCAGGTCCCCATCTGAAACTAAATAACAAGTCATTAATTACTATGTAACGATCGGATCCAAATGTCGGTTAAGAGACTTGCGGATGATGTTTAAATACCAATGGATGGTTGCTCAGATGAGATAATGGAATAGAATTTGACATCTCGTCGACAAACTCATTTTCAGAATCAGTTTCTATCTATGGTAATGTGTTAACGCAAGGGAAATATTTCCGGACAGTGGCGTAACCGCCTACTCGCCAAGAGTATATTAATTAGTTATGAGTCCACCTGAAGTGGCTCGTTTGATAGTATGTAAAACAATATAAAAGATCCAAATTATTTTTGTTTTCTTTCTTTGATGTCAGTTTGGGGACACATTAGATTGGTCGATTCTGTATTTTCGACGAATCTCAGGCCTGTTTTCTTAGATAATCGGGATTAAATCACGTGACCATCAGACAATCCACTGGTTCGTTAACAAGCAAAGCAAAACTAAATGAGTTTATGGATGATATAGATTGTCTATTTCAATACTGTAATACTTGGTAATTCAATAGGTTTATCTCGTGGATGTGTACATGGAACTGCAAATGTATGTGTTGGTCACACGTTTCGGAATTAAATGTAGGGCTGTTTACCAGCCCCCCTCCCTTCCCCTGGGGGAAGATGTCTTGGTATTAAGCGAAAAGATGTGCATCCATCTGTTAATGTTTGACAACTCTGATCTCACACTTGTTTCCTCTTTTCCTGTTCAAGATTTAATTAGGCCTCCATATTTATGATAAATGGACACAGATTTAAAAAGACAATGTCGTCTTGTATATGCAATGAATTCTATTCCGGCTTCCCACCTGTTGCGGGGTACCGTGTTAGCCAATTTACATCACACAAACATGACTTCTTTTAATATATTTTTATAGTAGGTTGTTTCTCCTCGCGAATACAATGTTTTGAGAAGGATTTGAAGCAAAACATTGATAGATTAATTAGTTTGAATATGTTTTTAGTCCAAACATATCATTAAATAACCCAGTTTGTACGCGCGAAGGTATCGTTAACAAGGGATAGCCATGATGTGTTCGTATGCAGAGTCACATTTTATATTATAATGTGGATCATTCTGTCATAATGCCGCTTTAACAACCAATTGATTATCTCGTAACAAATTAAAACTAGATTATTCAAACTAAGCCATGAATAGTTCGATATAAAACGAGAATAGCTGATTCTATGGTGGCTGATTGGTATCATGTCGTGATGTCGTGGTGTCGCCCTTCATAAAGCTAAAAACCCGACAACCCGACATCACGACATTTTAACCCAACACTACGACAACCCGACGTAATGTAGCGTAAAAATTTCGTATTGTCGGGTTTAAAATGTCGTGATGTCGGGTTGTCATGATGTCGGGTTAAAATGTGATGTTGGGCGACATCACGAAATGATACCAATCAGCCTTCATAAAGCTAAAAACCCGATATGAGCGCAAATTGGCGTCTCATGGGTATTAATTCCAGCCTACTCGGGCGGGTAGTCTTCCCTTGTGGGATAATATGTTTAGCCCAGTTCATCGTGTCGCTACATTATAAATGTCGTTCAAGCCCTTTTTGGCACGCGATTTGTATGCCAAGTTTAAAATTTTCATTGTGTCCTAGTGCACGCAGGGCCCAGTTAAGGCATGGGCCTGAGGGTCCAGGTCCAGGGCCCCGCGGTTTAGGGTGCCCCGCGGTTCATGGCAAAAAGAGAAACAATTCAAATTCCAGATGAAAGTTTCACGGTAAGAGATGTAGCCGCGCGAGGGCTGAGACTGGGCTATCCCTCAACCTTCTCTGGGAAGTTCCAACTCGATGATAATCGGTCTAGGCTTCTAGCGGCGACTTCACTTTATAACAGTTCCCCGCCGTTATATGTCATTTCCGCGCATTGTATGCCATTCGTAACTGGCATGTAATTTTTCTTGTATTACAGATCGCGTAATTGAGTGTTACGTATACATGCCATTAAACCTGTATGAAATAAAAAATCTTTCTCGCGTTAGGGGCCCCGCGATTCTAGTCAGGCCCAGGGCCCCGCTCCGGTTAAGCTGGGCTTTGAGTGCACGGCAAGATAACAACATCAATGTTGATTTAAATTGACTAATAAGTGGTGTTTGCAATGTCGAAGACTACGTGTGATACTGAGTTAAAGACTTCAGCCAGAATGTATGATAAAATTAGCTAGTAGACTAGCGCACTACTTACACTTAAAACTGATGCATCGATACACCAGCGTTTGGTTTGGTGCAGATTTATCACTGAGAGGACTACTTACAGACACTAGAACCGAATCATTTAAGTGGTTCTTTCACGTGTATCTAAAGATCGAGAATACCACCGCGAGAAAACTGTTTAAGATAAATGCAATCTTTACGGTTAAATTGTAATTGAATCTGGTTATGTGACGCCATCTTATTATTTAAAATCTATTTTAGAATATAAAGCAAATTACTTTTTTTCTTTTTTTCAATATAGATTGTATCTGTGGGAGTTGGGTAATTCAAAATCGAAAGTCTACTTCAGTCTCTAAACTATTAATCTGGCGATCTTATGAACAAATGTGTAGTTATTTGGAACCAGAGAGAGAGAGAAGGGGGGAGGGGGCAGACAGGGTGTTTGAGAGTCTGATATAGAAACGCCTCTTCAATACTTAAATATATTCATTTTTGTATGTTTCGCTCCAACCATGGTCGCATTAGCAATCGACAAAACCCGAGAGAAAACAACAATATTACAAAGGCGCCGTAACGACCCCTCAGGAGACAATTCAGACTCTTACTCGGTGAATCCAGGAACCGAGCTCCTAAACTGGGCAGTTTACATTTGAAAAAGAAAAGACATCTCGACAAAGTGTTTTGAGCAGCAATTGTATTCTTTTACGAGAACTGGTCTTGGATGTTACTAAAGCGTGCCTCGTGCACGATATCCGTCGCTATTTGAAGATTTTGTGTTGCTACATAATAAAAGTCAATATACGATTCCATTAGCGAGCTATTACGTTACAGCTATTATTTATGTCTACTTGTTATTCTAGACACGTGTTGACATCTGAACGAGGAAAAACAAATATTGAAATTTCATCAATCAACATGTCTTGATAATCCGTACTGAGATAAAATCTAGACATGGATGTTAAGTCACTGTGAAATACAGCACTATCATTAGTGGGGTTGTTTTTTTTTATATCATCGTAAAGCCTACTTGATTTGCCGCCAACTGCTTTAATTTAACGTCCTCCTGTTCAGCTCCAAACTGGGCTTATGAAGACGAGCATACGCCATACAGTGTGCTATGGGTGAAAGTTTGCTCGGACAGCAGAACTAATGGTGGATAATGTTCCCAGGCAGCCGTCAGCAGCGCTACCGCCTACTCTTATTTCGAATTCCAACTGCCAATTTGTACTCTCCAACAAATGTCATTGAACGGTTTTATAAAAATGGCATAGTTTTTGTGAAGCTTTATTGACCCGCCTTGTAAAAATCAACCCAGTCGTACACAAATGAAAAAAACTGAAGGAAAACTGGTTTCCAGAGGACAATCTGCATAACGTAATCATCCCGACTAAATTAGGATCATGAATATTTCGATGTCATTACCACTAGAAATACATTCATCACCAAACATAAAGAGGTTAATGCTAAAATTCCTTTTGGTTTAAAGATTCGTCAACTTTGATAACAACGGTTTCTTTATTATTTAATCTGTCTGAATAAAAATACTACATGGAACTATACATGAAATCAATCTCAGAATATTCGGGTCCTCTAATAATTCTGCCCTCGGCCGGAAGTTGTCTAATTGTTAATGGACGATAATATAAGCATTGTAGAAAACAAGGAAAGTTTGATTTAACGTCGTTCTCTTCTGCTCCTATACTGGGCTAATGAAGACGGGCATACACCATACAGTGTGCAATGAGGAAAATTTTGTCCGGGTTGCGGCACTATGGCCTACTCTTATATTGAATTTCAGCTACCAGGGGATCTTTTACGAGCACGCAATGTAACGATATCTCAGTTTTTCGTCCCATCCAAAAGACTATTCATCTGTCCTTGCCGGGCCCTCCGCCCTCACCATTGACAAGGGGAAACCACGTCTGAAAAATCAAAATGATCTTTCCTGGCCAATGCAGGGAACCTGCTACCTTAAACCTGTTGACAAAATTGCCCTTTTTAAACTTACGCATAAATTTAACAAAAATTATTCATTTTCCAAAAATCGTTTAAACTTTAATAAATTGAAAAGATCGTATTTACAGAAAAAAATACGCCTCATTAAGATGGCAATGCCATTACCGCTCATAACACATACATTGCAAACACAATAGCCTAATATACAAGACAAAGCTCCATTGGTTGCTTTTTCTGGTCATCTGCCAATTAAAAAGGTGAATACATGCTCTGGCATTTTTCTCAATACCAAGTTCATCAATTCGTGTCCAATCAAAGGTTCTCGCCCAATTGGTCTATTCCGGTTTAAAGTCTTATAGATTTAAGAAATTATACGGCATAATTTCCCCTTTTGAGTACTTATAAAAGGGTATCACATATCAATTTGTCAACATGCTTTTAAGCAAGGCAGAACAACAACACAGGGGACTGGATAATCATTAAGGATATCCATTAATTAATTAGTGAATAATATCGATTTTTGTTGTCGTCATATCTATTATTGACAAACCGAGTGTCCCGTGCTCGACGAAGTGTAAGCGGAAACACCACTGTCTGGGCAACATTTCCCTCACAGCAAACTGCATCGGGTTGGTACAAAAAGTAAGACTACGCTAAACCCCCAACAAAAACTGCATTCTCTGCACACAGAGATCAGCCTCTGATACTAAAAGCATATTGAAAAGACCAGGCATAAATTTCTCATTTGACCTAAACTTAAATCATCAGATTGAAAAACAAATCCGGATTCAAAGACTTCCGAGTTCCTAACCAGAAATAATTTCAAGCGTTGATTAGTCTACAGAGGAAATTATGTTCCAATAAAATCAATATCGATAGGATACTCGATATTTCAAATCACTAACCGACATTCCAAATCCAAAATGATTGACAGCTAACGGTCTGTGATCCATGTAATCGGAAGTTGTCGAGTCAATTACGAATCTCTAATCCGGTCATTACTCAAGGATGAAACTGAAGGAAATCCGGGCGAAAATAATATGTGATTGGAACTTACAAAACTTCAACAAAAATTGCAAACTCCTAAAATTATTGAGATGTGGTATCAGATGTTCCAGAAAAGCATATCATGTCTCGTGCACTTACATTGGAGCACAATTAAGATGACGGTTTAACTAAAATTATGTTTATTTAACATTTACACATTTACAGGGTTAAGGAAGGCGGGCGTGTGCTATATTTAGTGAGTTATGGAACAAATTTTGTCTGAACTAGAATACCGTTCTCAACTAAAACCTGTTCCAGAAGAATCTCGTGATCTACCATCAATCCTCACTCATCGCGAAATTCCTTACTTGGCTGAAAGAATGTGGCTGTATATTATGCATTATTTGTGTTTTGTTGAATTGGGGCCTTTTTATTACATTTTCGTGTGGCCACCCACCCACCCTCCGCTTATGTTTCAAAAATCCTATTTCTACAGCTATTTTAACGAAATATTTCCCAGACCTAACATCTGTAGGGATAAATTAAGATCTAACATCTTAATTCCGCAATGTGATCAGTTGATCTTACCTGAAATTTTGTTCAGCGAAGAATAAATACTTTGACTTGGGCAAGAATGATTTAAATATCACACTGGATACAAGTAAAGTTCAAAGAGAAAAGAAAATTAATCACGAAGCAGATCTACATAATTATTATGTTGGTCAACTGAAGTTAAAATGTCTTCCAGTTTGACGTGGTACCCCGTTTGGTTAGGTACATTTTATTTTTCTAACACCAGAAAAGCTACATTAGACTTAAAGTGGCGAAATCGCTATTACTTGGCACCTAGAAATTGACATAAATGGGTCGCAAGCGCATATAATAATGTAATATGAATTTATATAAACTGATTTACATTCATCGATCGTTTCTGTTTTACTGTAATTTTTAATCATTTATGTTCGACGAAATACGCAAATATTCCTTGTTGGCGTCTGGTTATTCTCCTACATGAGATATGTTTAGCCGCTTCATCGAGCCGCTTCATACAAATGGCGCTCGAAAGCATTCTGGCACGCGATTCGTGTGCCAATGTGTCTTAAATATTGGATATCAGAAGCCCAACTTTTCACGTAGGGTAACAAGATCTAAGTTGATTTAAATTGACCAATAAGTCGCGTTTGCAATGTCGAAGACTGTGGATGGTATTGATTTACAGACATGCCTCCATTAAAGGAAAAATGACAGGCATATTTAGTACGCAATATAATTGGTATTCTTAATAAGTAAAAGCTACCCTATCACATACACGACACACATCAATATCCATAGAACAATTCAATTGCTTCCGCAAGATGACTAGATCACTGTGATTTTAGTAAAAACTAAAATTTGCTTTTTAAAAATTACCTTTAAAGTATTGATTTGCTTGTGGGTATCTCTTTATATTTGAAATTGTAGATCAAGGATAACATATAATTATTTTTGTTCAACTGTCGACATTCTAAGGACAAAGTAAAACTTAACCTAATATGTTAAAATTAATCCCATCTCTGATACACCACGACCACTACACCAATTCTAGCCAAATCCATTCTTTATAGACCTGAAGCAATGGAGTTTTATTCCTTCAAAGGGAGGACGAGAAACAGTATTGCAGATTTCAAGAATTCACACCAATTGTACACACCGACCCTTTTTTTGTACATTTACTCTTTAAAGGCATGTGTGGCTAGAGAGGAAAATTAAACATCCAGCGTTTGGAAAACTCTTGTCATTATTAGTAATGTGTTACAGAATCTTGAGAATTTGACCTTCCATTATAGAACCATAATATGATAGACAGCCAATCAAAAACTAGATAACATGTCATTATCAAGCCATATTTCTCAATAATAACCCATCATAGACCCCTGCAACCAATCTCTCAAGGGACAAAATACAATAATACAAAAATTGAAGCGATTTTATAAGCCGTCTCCCATATCGTACTATAACTACTTGTACTCTAACCCTTGTTTACGCATTTCATAATGATTATTTTAATATTATTACCTGAAACCTTGCTAACGCATTACATAATGATAATTGAACCGTTGTTTTCATATCACTAATAGAAATCTTGTTCACTCATTACATAATGATTACCTTACTATTACTAATTGAACCCTTGCCCACACATTACATAATGATTACCTTACTATTACTAATTGAACCCTTGCCCACATACGTACATTACTATTACTTATTGAACCCTTGCTCACACATATCATAAAAATAAGGGCGATTGTAAAGTACTGGACACTTTATGGTTTCAAGTCAAATTGGTAGCTATGTGGGGTAATTGTCCATAATATTGGATGTTAAATTAGTAATAAACAACAAACAAATGCGAAGTGGTATCAGGTGCTCTAGAAACAGTAAGCATACCCTGTCTTGTATACAACACACGTGACTCGTGACAGCTTTAGTTTGGATTTAAAGGGGCTAAAGCGCTAATATTTTGGACTTAAACATACACATGGTAATGTAATATGAATGTAGATAAACTGGTTTCCGTTTTTACTCTAATTTCTAATCAGTTATACGCCAGAAATCTCAATCTCTAGCGTCTGGTTATTCCAGTCTATTGTGCAAGCTCTCCAGATAAGACGTCGCCGTTTGATATGACTTGTGGAATATGTCTAGCCTGGTTCTATGAGCCGCTTGTTACGATTGGCACAGAAACGCATTATGGTACACGATTCGTGTACTAATGGTAAAATGTTTGTTTTGTCTAAAATATTTGATATCAGACGCCCATATTTCCCCGGCAAGATCACATCATAAATCGACAAAATAATTCATGTTTTCTATGTCGAAGACTTTGGATGACATTTAAGTAGTCAATTTTAATTGATTGCGTTTCAGTACTTTCTTTATATTTGCTTTATATTCTAGATCTGGGGCGGCCATTGGAGGTTTAACTGTTCAATACTGATCACAAGTTTCTTAAAGATGTTATAAGACTTAATTGTAGTCTAACTATAAACAACAACAAAAAATAACTAAGAATACGGGGGTATTTTGGAATTTCAATTAAACTGCACTCATCCATCTATAATTGGATATAGAGAGATTGGCGCTTGATAAAACAACGTAGCACAAAAATATAGGTGCTAAATAAGACAGCGTGACAGGGAAAATTGTATGGAACATAATTACTTCGTTACAATAACATTAGTGGTACGTCTACAATCACTGGCAATGTTGAGGAAGACTCCATCGATGCTATTATCTTGTAAATAAAGCCTTAATACACTATTCCATACGCTTTTAGACGACCAATTAGTTAGATTCAATTATAAGTGGAAAAATATCCCTAATGTATATAAGGTATACGTATATAGTCATCACTTTGATATTTCCGTCCAGTAGACACCCCGTTTTAGACCAACTTAAAATCTTCGTAATAGTCTACAATTTAATTAAGGACTGTCTTATTCAACGTGAAAAGGTCAAGTTTCTTTCGGAGATTTCCAGATAAGAAAATTAAAAGTTTGAGTAAATGTGTTTACATAAAATCCATTACTACACTTCTTCTCAAAATTGGCCATGACAAAATATGTCGTGAACCTTGAGGCTGTCAGAGAAGAGAGTGAGATTGAGTAAAGACGGCATTTCGCACGGATCAAAGAGGTTTCTCGGAGCAACAAACATAAGACTAATGTTAGAAATACTATCAAGATGACAGAATTGATAATGGAATATGACGGGGTTTAATGCCGCGTCAGCATAATCGGTTATTCTGAGACTTGTAGGTGACAAGAAGGTGACAAGAGTAGGGTCGCCTGCCCAACCTCGTGGGTTTTGTACGGATCCAACGGTTTCCTCCCAGTGCTAGACCCTTGAATTAGAACTGCACCATATATTAGTCCTGAAATGACATAGTTTGTTGAGAGAATAACATTTATTTCCCCGTGTAACAAAGTTATAGCCGAAGCGTGTACACATATGGATAACAATGTGTCTTCACACTCTGTCCACGTTACCTCGACGAATATAATGGTTTTCCACAGACATGTCGTCACCCAAGAGTTATTTTGTTCTAAGTCCATTTTTTCAAGTTTAGAGAAAAATGCGATTGAAAAGGTGATGTTTTGATGCCGAGAAATTTACATGCGTATTTATGTCAAATTTTGCTTAATGACAGACAATACTAACAAAACGATTGTTTATGATGTAATTTTAATCTATCATCTTTTTTTAACAAAGGGGGCCACATTCAATTTTTCGTAAAATGGAGATAGAACAAAAAATTTTTGAAATTTTAACAAAAATTTAGTTCAGATGAGAAAAATTGTTCTATGTCCAAGGGAAATTTTTCATTTAACACTGGAATAGAATCTATGTGCTTTTATTACACATACCAGTATAAATAAAGAACTTTCATGGACCTGACAATGTTCAAACAAATGTTATCCTATAAGATAGTCTTTCTGGGCATGGTAACACGCCCATATTAGCAGATTTGGTCTAATTAACAAAGCCAAACAGTATGAAAATAAGTTATCTTGTCTCATAAAACCTTGAGTCACTTGATTCAATGCCAGACCTTATGATGTAAAGCACACCCTCAAGTTTGAAAGGGAATTTGTCTAAACTCTGATGTCAATGACTTTCTGTGTAATACAAGCACTTAACCCTTATTACTGAAGTTGTCAAAACAACTCACTCCTGTCTTTTCGTTTCCAAGGTAATAAAGTTAATTTGTCCTAATAATGTTGAAATACCTTGAACAGGTTATACAAGATGAAGTAACGCCAACAGCAAAGTCTTTATTATTGATAAAATATTTACATCTAGAAATATTCATAATCTAGAGAGAGAAAAACGTGTTTAATGTCCACTCAACAAACTGCGGCATCATTATCACATACATGTGATAGAATTGGTAAAACACATTCCAAATATAATTTTAACACAAAGATCATTTCTACAATAGATGGGTAAAAAAGGTTTCATGGAACGGGAGTGACGAACGCAAAAGGAAAACCCGAGTTATCCATCTATATAACTGACTGAAGTGTGGCGTTATAACAGATACACGGCCTAATTTCTGCTCACTAATAATTTCTTCGAAGACCAAAAGTTGTTGTATGGGACTGCAAGAAGATATCTGATGATTCATTAAAGTAATTGAGTGTCATTAGATACATGTAAGACAACACAAGAAAAATAGATTCCCTTTTTTTATTCCTTCTATACCTTACAAAAGCATGGTAATGCACTGACTTTTTGTGTTTTTCTTTCGTGTTCTTTTGTCTAGTGGCAGTCAATTCTTTTTATAAATTGTCAGATATTCTCTCACAGTCTCACACAACCACTTTTGATCTTCGAAGAAATTATAAGTGAGCAGAAATTCGCCCATTTATCTGTCACAACTCGTCATTTCAGTCAGTTATATAGAGGGATAACTTGTGTATTTCTTTGGCGTTCGTCACTTCAAATTGTTGAAACCTTTATTACTCATCTATCGTAGCAAAGGTCTCTGTGTTAAAATTATATTTGGAAAGTGTTTAACAAGTTCTATCACATATGTGATAATAACTGACACCGATATTGTCATTTAACTTCAAAGGTAGGGTCAGCTACCTCATCATCCATATCCGAATTTGTATCAGATGAACTATTGGATTATACCATTACTTGTGGTGTAAGCTGAATTCCAATAGGAATAGTTAAAAAGTATTTCCTATTTAGTGTAATTGGGTACTATAATGAGTAAAAGGCATCATTTTGCCCGCAGCAGTTACGTCTTATGTAAACAATGCACGAGCCTTTGAGCCAATGATTGTCACCACGTGATGTTACTGCAAGCGTTGAAGACAGTCATCTGTGACAGAGATAATTCCTAAGTAATTTTCTGTGAAACAGATTGGAATCACAAATAAGAGGAGAATTAAAAACCCATGTCTACGCGCCAAATTCAAAATAAGATGAAATTAGATTTAGATTGTTCTATCTCCAAGGCCACACTAATCAGAGTGTTTTTGGTATATTTTAATGTCTTAATTGTTTCTACCTTTACATTTTTATTGACATAATTTTTATTTTTCAAAAGTATTCGCTCTTTCTTGTTCATAACGTCATCTTCATCTTCCTTCAAAACATTATCAATGACCTTAGTTAGACAGCTAAGCCTAGGAGACGCCATTTTGGAAAAGGATCACGTGACCATTATTGGGCAGTTTAATTGGATATTGGACATAGAACATTATAACTGTAAATTTTGCTTTTATTAATGAGATAGAACAATTAAATTTTGTATTTTACTCGTATAGTTCTTTAAAATCTACCCCGGTAATTTGTTTTCTCTAAAATATTGAAGTTATTTTAATTACTGGATATAATAACTCCATTTCTTCTAAAAGTGGAGATAGAACACTTTAATTCTGAGGTGACGATGTGGAGACAAAACAAAACCACTTTCAAAGAGATCCGATGCCATTAATTGGTTTTCAATGTTCACGATTTACTTTACCACCCCGTTTGTTAGTTGACGGGTTTGCATTTATGGCCAGATTGAGGGGGGAGGGGCTGGTAGGGGAAACCTCATGAGTTCCACAAGATATTGGAAATTTTGATTTTAAATAATTTTCAATCTATAATTCCACACATTTTTCAAATTCTCATAAATATTTTAAGTCTGTGGTGGGTTTTTACCACAAGAATTCTACAAAATATGATATGACGTGATATGAAATATTTTCAGTGGCCCGCCATCTCTGTGTGATGCTAAACAATAATATTGAATTAATTCTATTACATAAAACAACAACAAAGACACAATATTGCTTTTGTTCAATATGCTTTCACCCGTTCCCTGTACCAGCGTTTTAGACACGTTTCCGGTGTAAATGAAAATGAAATGGGGTTTAAACATACGTTATGCAAGAGCTAAATCAACATATTGAAAGTCTTTATTTAGGCTTCAGATGTTATAGAAATGATTAATTAGACCTTTATTTAGACAACAAGCACAAAATCAACTCCGTGGGCCCACGGATGGCTTGGATACAGCTCGGATTTAAACAGTCGTCCTTCTATAATTAAATCAGAAATCTCTGACCAAGATAACGTTTACTGCTACTCGGTGACGTACGCTACCGGAAACTGGTGATGAAAGGCCTATAAGCGAGAGTACTATTGCTATTGAGCACGTTACTGGATAATCAGGAATATGTGGGTGGAGTTATCGTCTGTCAATCAAACGTGTCGACGCAATTTGTACCCATTTCTTGTCCAAACTTCTAACACTGATAACTCCGTTTTTATCATCTGTTTTTGAATTATTATAGCAAGAATGGCCAACTCTTTATTAAACTCTTAACTAATGTATCTTTAACATCCCCCTTGCATTGCCTCGTTAACCGAGGTCAGGGTGGCTTAGTGGACCAAACCTTGGCTCGCGAGTCTGGAGGTAGGGTGTTTGATCCCTACATTGGCCGAGAAGGTTCATTCAGATTTTCCAGCGTGCCCCTCCCTTTGTCATTGATGCAGGAAGGAGGGTCTGAAAAACCATGGTCCCGTGTACACATTGGCGTGGACATAAAAGATCCCTTGACAGTTGGGACTCGATATATATGAGTAGGGCGGGCAAAACTTACATCATAGCACCATGTATGGCGTATTCCCGCCTTCATTAGCCAAGTTCTCTGAGCAGAACATTAGGACTTTAAACCTCATTTCATTTCGCCTTTGTAACCAAAACAACAAATAAACAACATTTTTTCCAAACAAGCTATTTTGGGGTAAGTCGGTAAAACTCACTACATAGATTTAGAAATTCATTTTTTTTTATTATAACTGATTATATAAGGCTGACAGATCAGTAATGAGAATCTGTTGGTATTTGACATGATGTGTTGTGACATATAACCCACATAATATCTTTATTTAGTTTGAAGTTCCACTCGTTTCAAGCAATTAAAACCCAAGGACGTTTCTTTTTACCCTTATATTCAACTCTGTATTACAAGGAGGACAGGTTTATTGAACTGGTTAATCTAATGAGCATAAAAACTAACCTTAGCAACAAGTTCGGCTGAAATAAAATGGAGTTTAAATTCCCCCGTTTCTACAACAACCAGGCTAATGAAAACGTCTATACGCCTTACAGGGAATGTTACTAGGACAGCAAAAAACCTTGGGTTTCCGTTTTAATTTTTTCTATTCTGATCAATTTTTGTGACTATGATTCTCTACATTAATAAGATCTATCATATTATCATCAGACCGATGTCTGTTTCGTTATTCACGAGACTTTAACTAGTTTATAAATAGATCAGTGGACCGTGTTGACGTAATTGGAGCAGCTGCGATTTCATTGGTTGTTTAAAGTACACAAGTAGTAGAACCAGACACAACTATAAATCTTATCACGTGTTAAGTAAAAGTAAGTCCGATAAATATATAGTAAAGTACGGAATATATGTCGTATTTTAATCAAATTGTGTATAAAATATTCGTATTACGTGTACGGTATGTAAAGTCTTGGTGCAGGTTGAGATTCGGGATCTATATACCATTTCTTTCCTGTCCAGGTTCAGAGCATTAATAATAATAATAATAATACATTCTTATATAGCGCATTCTAAAACATAATATACAAAATATAAAATTTTAAAAAAGATCGTTACAGATAATAAAACTACATAAAAGGAAACAGTTTAACATTTGAATTGGCGTCGGAAAAGACGAGTTTTGATTAGTTTTTTGACAGTTTCAATGTTCACCACGACTCTAATTTCGCATGGCAGTCCATTCCATAAGATAGGGGCATATCGTGAGAAGATTCGGTCTCCGTAAAATTTATTGTTCGCTCGACCTTTTGGGTAGGCAAGTGATGGTGCTTGGGTAAAACGGGTGGCTTTTTGAGGAGGTCTGGCGTCGACGAGTTTGCAAAAACATGACGGTGCCATATCGTTCACAATCTTAAATATAGTAAGTAACACAGCTGTGAGCCCTGTTCACTTACCATACGACCGCCGGGTCTATTCAACTGCATGTTAAATCTGTTGCAGATGTCTTATTTCTTTGCTTAAATTAAATTAAACTCGGCTTCTAATGGCATGGAAATCGATATCCCATCCATCTTTTTTCAAAGATGTAAATGTCGAAACGAACCCTTGGACTGAAAGGTTAGCAATGGTGAACTCTCCAGCGTGATTTACACTCACATAATGAATTCATCTTTTTAATGTCTTTCCCATTCCTGGACTTTCAGCTTAAACCTCTTTATGTCATGACTAAAGACATTTGTAGAATACTTCAATAGTTCTCTGTCTTAGAACCAGAAAACGAATTAACGCTTGATTCATACAAAAGGTCAGATTCGCTTTCAATTTTCCTAAATCACTCCCAATGTGATATTTTTGGAGTCGGTGACATTTCCAGGTAAAATAAGAAACTAAAGTACATTAGATCATATATAAGTAGATAATTTAGACTAGTGGCGGACTGACCAGGTTGTCAGCTTGCCCAATGGCAAGTGGACTCCTGCGGAAGTGGGCCCCCTTAGACATTAGACAATATAATATGTAAAATATGAATTATCAGAAAATATATAATTAATAGAACAAATTTTTTCGCTGCCCCCGTAGACATTAGACAATATATTTATAATATAAATTATCAAAAAACACATAAATATTAGAAACAATATTTTCGTTGTCTGTGGCGAACTTGTTATTATACATGTTGCTATCATTTGAAAAGGATTTACTAGATGAATTGGGTGCAGAAACAATTATTGATAGATTCGCACAAACATCTAGTGAACTCAAACGAATGCTTTAATAGTGGCCTCGAGGTCGGGTGTTCGATCACAGCTTTGGCTTAGAAAGTTCAGCAGAATTTCCAGCGTAGTTCTGCCTGGTCAGTGATGTCTGAATGAGATTGGGGAACAGGCTTAGCCTATTTGGATTTAAATGGTGTTTCGTTGCATCTGTTCAGTTCGGAGGCGTTGACGATTCTCCGGTTGGCAGAGCTTCCGTCAACTGATCTTTATCCATCAAGGCACAGTTTACATGAACTGCCAGCGAACCCGTCTATTATATAAGATAAATGACAAGCAGTGGTTATTCACGGTTTAACTATGGAATAATTGTCGAATTTGCAATTAGACAACATAAACTGTAAGACGATAAGAGATCTGCTTGTAAGTCGTAAAACCGTGATTACAGTAACTACTACAGTGAACTCGTCATTATCGATATATATGTAGGGCCATGGAGTAATGTAATTGGGTAATATAATCATCCGAATATCAATATTTGTCTATCAAGAAGTTCAATACAAGCAATATGAGTGATGGACAGATATCTAGCCTTTGTGTAATAAATACAACAGCCACAGTGGCTCAGCGAGTAAGACATTGGCCCGTGTACACATTGGAGGGCAGTTGAAAGTTGATATAAGAGTCGGCCGCCCGCAGCTTTTTGGAAAAAATTTCGTTCATAACACACTATAATGGCGTATCATAGGTATACAGGCTCGACAAATATTATTGGTATTGGAGGGGAGTGGGCAGAAGTTGAAATGCCAGAAGACATTTCGGGTTACAGACGGTGGTTATTCGGATATATTGAGCAGAAGGTGATAGGTGTGGGGTATTTAGAGTTGCTTTCGTTTTGTTTATTAATTTGGTTTTCGTGTATATATACTACCGTTGTATATCTCAATACACTATTATAAACGTTTGTTAGCCATGAGAATTCTTTAATTGAAAAATTGTACCAGGTGCTCTGACTGGCATAATCCCTGGTCATAAAATTTAACTTTGTATCCATGTCCCGCAAATAAAACAACATTTATTTTTCGCTAAAATCACGGAGGTCATGCTGCTTTAAACTACATACTCATTTCCATAATTGATCCGTGTTCCCGCTTTGCCTTGGAGAGCAGACGATGTGTAAATTATGGTAAAAACTTTCGTCTATAATTCGTTTTCCTAATAATAGCATCTCAAACATGTCTTACTTTGTAATATGTTATTAGTTTCTATTTACTCACTTACGTAAATATCACATTTACTCCCGCCTGCTGTAAAATATTCGAGTGATCCGTGCTATTGTACTTGGATCAGTCTGACATTTTGTTGTGTCTATGAAACTTCTTGTCAATATATTTTGGGTCTAGCATATTGAAATCTTTATTTCTGCGGTTATGCTTGAATATTTCGTAATGGCGTTAAACGTCTGGTCAAACCAATCCGTTGGTCAGAATGCGACCAAAATGACTTGGTGATTGGTGATTGAACATGTAGCTATGTTCACCTATTTTCTTAGATGCGGAACTATATTCGTTCCGTGTATTTGGTTGATCCTGCCATTAAATGTCAAGAAATGTTTAAGAAATGTGTATTTTGGTCCTGTAGCCATGGTATAATGGTATTTTTGAGCTTAATTATGTAGTCAATGAAATTTCTGGATAATCAAAGACTTTCAAACGATTTGGGGGGATTTCCTATAGTCGACCAATCAGCATACACAGCTTCCTGTGAGTAAATGGTACGTAATATTGAAAGGCAGTTTTAAACAAACATTATGTAGCTAAATCTGCCTAATGCAGGTCTTACTTTAGGTCTAAAATGTTATCTAAATTATAAACATTAATTAACTTATCCAGACCATAATCTACTCTCGATGCCATCGTTAGCTTGCGATATTTACTGGATTTGAATACATTTTGTGATGGGGTTTTAATGTCAAAATGGATAACCGAGACTATGCTATTTATCGTACCGACTTTAGTAATAATGATCGAGGCTAAACCTTAAATTCAATAGCTAATGTTCAGATCGGAGAAATATGACTAAGATTTCCAGCATAATTTAATCTCTTTACGTTATTTATTTCTTAACCATTATAACGGGAACTGCTCTTTTTTTTATCTTAATTCCCATAATGGTCCTTTAAGTATCAAATTTCCCGTTAACTTCAAGAAGTCCTTTGACTACGGACCCTGCTTTTGATCCTTGATTTGAAACACAGTTGAAACACAGTTGCAAGACATAGGATGGAAATACCATTGTTGTATTGTTAGATGGTGGAGAACCCGAGGACCCACAGAAAACCCACAATGTTGAATAGGCGACCATAATCCTTGATACGTACAACCCGGGAATCGAATCCACGCCAGTTGACATGCCTTATGATACTGCGCTCACGTGCTAACCATTCGATTAACCCTCCCCCCTAATATGAGGATTTATATTACTTATCAAGAAACAATATTCTGGGTTGAGTTACCCGCCACACAGTTATCGAAGACCGTGTCTTAGAACTCGGCCTTTTTCTTATAGAATAACAAGGCATTAATTTTATATAATTACAATTTCCATAAATCAATAGGCCTATTTACATCTATATATGTTTGTTGTCATAGTAACGTGTACAAGCAACAACGACAGATGATTAATTGATAATTATAACAGAAATCATGTTTTACTATAATAGTATATGTCCACATTATAATATACTGATAATTAATAAGTTTAGAAATCGTAATAAGCTGAAATTCAGTAATGTGCGTTATTATACATACCGCTTTGTTCCTAATAATGGGGAATGCTGAATAGTCCACGGGTTCACTAGTCTACGGGTTCACTAGTCTACGGGTTCATTACGGATATCTATTATTGGTTGGGGTTGGGTGAGGGTTAGGTTTTTTGATAGTGAACCCGCGGACAAGTGAACCCCTCTCCTAATAATATGCATCATTCCAATTTACAAAAAAGACGTGGTAATTATCAACATTTAATACGGTTCATAGCAGGCGCGGATCCAGAGGGGGGGGGGGTCCAGGGGGTCCGCCCCCCCCCCCCCCCCGCTCAGGCTTGAAAAATTTTTATGCGATTTTATTGGCGATTTTTAGACCTGTTATTTTGGAATTTACCTTCCGGATATACGTCAGAATGCACCAAATTGAATCTAATTTACCAAATTTTTCTGGGGGAGGCAACGCCGGACATTAACCATGGGGCACCATGGGGCACAGGCCCCAGGGCCCACCACATTAGGGGGCCCCCCACAAAAATCTCAGTTGCGCGCCTCGAGCATGGTCGGACCGAGGACTCCAACGGTCGGTGACCTAGTGACGGGGCCCCTCCGATGATTCGACGGGCCTCCATCGGAAGTCCCTGGGGTCCCCTCAATCCATGGTGTGTTGAGATCGACATCCGAGAATTCGGTGTAATCCGGTGATGGGTGTAACACATGTTTTTTTTATTGTCGTGAGATCTTCTATCGTCTAACTTCGAATTATCGTATAATTCTAACAAATTACACGTCCCCATCATTTCGAGTAGCGCGAATTTTGCCTCAGTTTGACATACAATTGTATATAAGCTGTAGTTGTTGTTGTTGATATTTGTTGTGGGTATAAGCTGAATTTGATTAGATGCACACCATGATCACACGAAATATTCATATTTCTTGATTAAATCTCATATTACCATTTTGTTTGTCAAACATCGAGTCCGGCTTGGTCGTAACGTTACGGCCTCCATTCATCAAATCATCGTGGGGGATATAATACGATTCCGAATCAAGTAACCCCGTTATTTATCACTGAGCGACTTCAAAATTAGGTTTGATGTCGCTCTGCCCACTTACAGTCCCCTCCTCTAGAAATGTCATCATTTCATAGCACTCGTATGGATTGGTCCACTGAAATAACGCCAGAATGCGCTAATTTGGTGGCAGAATTTTATTTTTTTCAGGGGGAAGTACTTCTAAATGACTCCAACACAAGTGCCTGAAATGCCAGGAAATCACGTTTCTGGCCTCCAATTTCTGAAAATTTCTTGGTGGGGGGGGGGGGGGGCGGGAGAGAGAGAGAGAAAACCCCCACACCCCCCTGCGGGGCTTCGCGCATTCGGCACTCGCGGCCAGTGATCAGGGGCCCCCCACATGTTCCAGGCCCCAGGGCCCCCACCATGGTTAATCCGGCGTTGGGGGGAGGCCCCCCAAACCTCCCGTTACTTGGTTGAGCGCAATTATCAAACCCACACCACCCCCCCCTGCAAAAAATCCTGGATCCGCGCCTGCATAGTCAAGTTTGTTCAGTATTATAGTAATTTATAGACAGTTCTTTGTCTCGAATTGCTTGTGTAACAATTTCGTATCTAAAAATCAAAGATGGAGCAGCTGATAATTAATAGGCAGGTGTGATACGGTCCATAGTCAAGTTTGTCCGGTATAATAGATAACGACTTTGTCTCCATTTACTTGTATCATTGGAAGATATCGACTATATAATATAGCTAATTGTTTCAATAAATCAAAGATGGAAGTAATAATAATAAGACAGAGGTGATAAGGTTCATTATAAGGGTTGTCCGGTATTATAGTTAGCCATAGGCGTACTGGCTCGATGACAATTAGTGGGGCAGAACCCTCAGTGCGCGAAAAAATTCGAGTTACTGACAACGCCACCGGTCTTCTGCGAGAGCGGAAGAGTGGAGCTTATCTTGTAGGGACCCCCCCCCCCCCCCGCGAAAATATTTTGGAAAGTTTTTGACGCGGGCAAACCCGAAAAATGTCGCTCAAAATGTTTTAATTCTCAGTCAATAGTATCAATTCGTGGTAAAAAATTAGTGGTTTATTAGATTTTGGACATTTTATTGTTTTTCCAACTTTACCCGTCTGCCCGAAAAATCAGATTGCCCGAAAATTTGGGGGCAACCGCCTCCGCCCCCCTGGCCCATACGCCTATGTAGATAACTCTTTGTCTTTGTCAATATTTACTGGTAAGTATTATAATATGTATACATCAGTTGACAAGGAGACAATTTAATAAGTTTATAAATGGCGCAAATTCATTCTTTTTGACTCAGGTCTGAGACAAGTACACGTCATTAATCAATAAGAGGTTTGTTTGTGTGTATATGGGGGGGGGGGGGGCTAGGGGTAGAGTCACTAACTTACCCTTGTGAGATATCACAGCGGGAACTATAAACTGCACACATAGAAGGAACTACATATACGAAGCTGATGAAGAAGGGCATACGCCCTGCAATAGCCTATGAGGGAAATTTTGTCCGGACAGTGGCACTACGGCCTACTCTTATACTGAATACCAATTTCAAGGTTCTTTTACGTGCCCACCAATTTGAACACGGGACCTCGGTTATCGGTACCAGCTGTAGACAGCTGTAAGCGGCGGGACGATTTACCCAATACTACCCAATACTACCCAATTCTACCCAATACTACCCAATACCACCCCAGTACTACCTCAAAATCACCACATACTACCAAATACTACAACATAATACTGCAAAATGTGCATATCAATTGAATTTTTTCAAAAATAATTAGTTATACCGTGGGAATTGTACTTCAAATGCGATTACAGATGTCTGGCTGTCCCTTTTGCCTCCCTATATCACCTAAAACAAGCAAAAACTAACCAAATACTATCAAATACTTATCACATACTACCCACTATCATTAAATCACATACTACCCACTATCATTAAATAACAACCTTATGTTGTCAAATAACAAAACAGTAGTTTAATTACGGCGACGAATATTCGATAATTCGCAGAGAATGGAAATGAATGTGCAGTTATCTCCCTTTACAACCGATAACTGGATTTTAGATTGATTTGCGGATTAATCATCTTATTTTGCGGTGCGGTTGGTTTCCAAATCGACGAAATTAAAATAAGAAAAGCAAGTATTTTTTGTGTATATTTTAATCATTGTGTGTAATTAACTACTGTATTATTATATAAGATGGCCAGCAGTCTATAAATAACTACATGTATTTAAACCCTTCCATGGGTATCGTCAGGAGGTATGTCCATTAACAAATAACAAACAAAAAATTCGCTTGTTTCTGGGGTTTAACGTCCACTTCCACACAGGGTGATATCGTAGACAAAGGCGTTTTATAGCTGAGGCGCTGGAGGCGCCAGCCTCCTCGCGAAAAAAATCAAAGAAATTGAAAGTAAAACGGGAGAAAAATGCTAAAACCGATGAGAAAAATGAAAATGTACCCTAGTCTTATTCACTGAGCCATCGCGGTTTTCCCATAGCAGGCATTAACACGGTGCGTTTAATTCACAAATACACAGTATTGGCGGAAAGTATGTTTTTAAAACAATGAAATGCGAGGGAAATACGCTCCAATGAAATCTAGAATGCATTTTAACATAATACGTAATAGCCCTGAAAACACAAGAATGTGTAAAAAATAAAATATTCTAAAGATATTATGTACGACCTGGTATTTTTTTATTGGCATAGTAAACATTCACCTGTTGACACCTGTTAATTATCTCCCCTTTCTCTCGACATCTGCAGGATATTACACTGGGTTGGATGATATGTTTAAAGTAAACAAGAATTTTAATACTTTCAAGGTGTGAATGATCTACTACATACATAGAAAACATTAATTAAAGAGACATTGCGTCCATTTAAATGAGTTGGTTCTTTAACTTTAACAAGAATTTTAGCACATTCAATTTGTGAATGATCTACATGACATAAAAAATATGAATTAAAGAGACATTCCGTCGATATAAATGAATTGGCTGTTAGAGAGCGTGCGATAGAGACACAGAGAGAGACACACACACACAGAGAGAGGATCGTTATGATGTTACTTTATGAGTGTGTGTTAACGTATACATGGCACAAAGTTTTCTATGTCATTTCGGTACTAACATATGGTTCAATAATTTTTTTGCGCGGAGGGCAAAACGGAAAACGGATTTCGTTTGTAGTCGTTCCACCCATGTACAAATTCCCTAGCACTCTATAGAGCCCTTGGTAGTAGGAATTCTATTAGGAGTGAGCGCACAAAATGAGCATATTAGTCTCAAAATGAGCAAGATATTGCAATAACGAGACTGTAAACCTCATCCATAGCAATATGCACACAGATACTCCCCCCCCCTCATTTACCCAAGGGAAAGAGAGGGGAAATGGGGTTTACCATCCACTCGACACAGATCATATCATTTCGAGACTAACATAGCGTTTAATTTTATTTTAATAATTTACTTGCCTGTAGAGGTCTTTAGCAGTGGGGGGGGGGGGGGCGAAAGACCCGGATAAAATCCATGAAGTTGGACAGGTGACCCTACACCATGTGACGTACAACCTGGGAATCGAAACAACACCAGTTGACTTAATTCCCGCCCACTTATCATACAACGCACGTGCCCCACCCCACACCCTCGCCTTAGCTAACAAAACAAATAAAACATTTGCAGAAGAGTGGATTAAATCTCGATGAAATAACTCTTTAAAATTGTTATGATTTGTAGTACGATTAAAGAAGAGTTGGATAAAGCTGAAGTCGATAAACTGATATTTCAAAGTGAATAGATAATTTCCTTTAATAAATCAAATTTGAGTTTTAGAGGTTGGTACACATAGTTTACAATTTTCACTGTAACTGTCAATTTAAAGATAATGCATCATACCGAGGTATTCTAAACTTTAGTATATTGGCTACTCTGCTGGTAAAGACCTTAGCTTCTAGGAATACGGCTTCTGAAGTGAAAGTCGAAGCTACTGCTCATTGCAGTTATATTTGAAGGACAATATTGGTGTCAGTCGTTATCACCAAGAATTGGTTAAACACGTTCCAAATATAATTTTAACACATATAGCATTGCTATTATAGATACGTAATTAAGGTCTCTACAAAAGAAAGTGACGAACACAAAAGGAAAACACTAGTTATCCTTTTGTATAACTGACTAGAGTGATAACAGACACACGGGCGAATTTCTGCTTCCTAACAATTCCTTCGAAGACCAAAAGTTTTTATGTGAGACAATGACAGGATACCTGACTATTCAAAAAGGTAGCAATGTTGTGTTAAAATTATATTTGGAACGTGTCAATAATGACTGATACCAATATTGTCCTTTAATGTAGTAGCGGGTATCGAGCACAAGGCATTGTGTACTTTGTTCATCTAAAAAACATCTCTCACTGTACGTAACTATTTTTAACTTGTCTAACAGCGATATATAGTGATGGGTATCGTACACAAAGGTTAAGAATGCTTTCTTGGTAGTGCTTCTCGTTTATGACTCTATTTCAACTTTCATAATAGCTGCGGGTATCGTGTATAGCGGTTTCTAACCACTTCTAAAACACTTGGAACCACTTCCCAGTCGTTGTTGTACATTTCTAATTTTATCTTTAACTTTTCATTTATTGTAGATTATTTGGAAACACAACAACAAAAACGAGAAGAGTCGTTACAAAATTTGTACTAAAATTTGTGCCTTTCTCTCTGTTCATGGTTGGCGGCTACACTAGGGCTATCCCGTATCTGAAATTTGGTGTATATGGGTAGCTCGGACCATGGAGTAATACAGGCCTTGGTGGCGTTGGACTAGTACTACCGGTTTCAGAGTTATACTACTTTCAACCCGCACAGCGCCGGATCATCCCTAATAAGCGACGATGTAGCATTGCAGCATTTCGAGATATGTATGATCTCCGGTGCGTTTTAGATCCGAATTTAAATATTGTGTCTTTATGTTATGTAAAACAAATATTGATTATATAGTGTGCTAAAATCCCTAGCGACGAGTTTAGCATCTTTAAATGAAGAGGAATTTTAATACAGGCAAGCTGTGTCTACACGCCCACTAAAGCTTATATTTATACCAAGCCATAGGGTTAACATAAGTATCTATCCACGAGTAGTTAGAGATGTAAGTCATGGAAATCTGACCAGTTTCATTTTTCACTGCAGTCGTCTGAATATCAAAAACAAAAAATCATAAATAATTATCCTGAAATGCTGGGGATTTGGTGATAATTTCAAATCCAACATGTGATTTAGACACGAAACAAAATAACAAAAAATATGAATAATTAAGGCGAATAAGGCTAATGGGACAAGTTCAATAAGATTAGTTGTTTTTTCGTTAGAGTAAAGATGCATCATGTAAAAGCTAAATCTTCCTATTGAGGGTATCATTTAGACATTTATTCACAAAACAAGCCTATAACCAACTCTCTAAAACGTCGGGTGACAGAGATTTATATGGATTAAAACGCCAGCGAAATTGTAAAATTCAACGATAAAATAATATTTGTGACAACGCTACAACTTCCAACGCCCATAATTTCGATCAGAATAAAGTAATTTGAATGAAATTTTAAACATATTCATTTTCATGGTCTTTTTTTGAACTAAAATGGACTTGTCGAATATGTCAGACGAAAATATACGCCCGATATTATTTGTCTTCATCAGTCACTTTCGAAATGACAGACGTGTTGGACTTTTTCCTGTGCCGCTTTGGTAGCAGCACAGACGGATGGTTTGGGTCGATTTTCAAATCGCTCTCTTCATTTCAATACCCCAAAATATATTCATTTTCATGGTCTTTTTTTGAATTAAAATGGACTTGTCGAATATGTCAGACGAAAATATACGCCCGATATTATTTGTCTTCATCAGTCACTTTCGAAATGACAGACGTGTTGGACTTTTTCCTGTGCCGCTTTGGTAGCAGCACAGACGGATGGTTTGGGTCGATTTTCAAATCGCTCTCTTCATTTCAATACCCCAAAATATATTCATTTTCATGGTCTTTTTTTGAACTAAAATGGACTTGTCGAATATGTCAGACGAAAATATACGCCCGATATTATTTGTCTTCATCAGTCACTTTCGAAATGACAGACGTGTTGGACTTTTTCCTGTGCCGCTTTGGTAGCAGCACAGACGGATGGTTTGGGTCGATTTTCAAATCGCTCTCTTCATTTCAATACCCCAAAATATATATTAATCGGAAAAATAATCATTTAACTGTGGAAAGCTGGAAAATATATTTGTTATGATGCCTGTCCAAAGGAATACCAACCAGAGATCACACAAACAGCTATAAAAATTGTTGGGAGATGGGCAGACCTACAACGTTCGGTGAAACCTTTGGCGCAGTGTACGATTAAAGATACATTATATATACTATTCAAAAAAAGTAGGGGATATTTGATTTTTAAGTGTTATTAAAGTTCACATTCATCGATTTATTCCAAATGATCGTTAGACTAAGTAAGGCACAGACTGACCATTATAAGGGTAAAATGATACCCGGGGTCAAACAGCAAAGTTACCACAGCATCACAACAAAGTCAGTAACGGGTAAATCCTCCTCTGTTTGCCAAACAAGCATTGATCCGACGTGGCATACTCCTAATGAGACGTCTCAGGTCATTTTGGTCCAGATTGTCCCATTCCTGTTGCAACGCAGCAGCAAGTTCTTGGACATTGGCAGGACGTTGTTGACGTTGACGTAACCTCTGTCCAAGCATGTCCCAGACATGCTCGATGGGGGAGAGGTCGGGACTCAGTGCTGGCCAAGGTAATGTGGTGATGTTCTGTTGTTGCAGGTAACCTGTAACGATCCTGGCCCTGTGACATCTTGCGTTGTCATCCTGGAAGATGAAACGACGGCCATGACGTCGTGCGGACGGCACAACATGGACTGCCAAGATGTTGTCCCGGTAGTACTGGCCTGTAACACGCCATGCAACAACATGTAAAGCCGTTCTTCCAGCAACAATGATGCCTCCCCACACCATAACAGAACCACCCCCAAATCGATCATGTCTGATGACGTTAACGTCTTGGAAGCGCTCGTTTCGACGACGCCACACCCTCCTACGTCTGTCCAAAAAATCAACAGTGAACCTTGACTCATCTGAAAACATCACATTGCTCCAGTGTCGATTATCCCAGTGTTGACGATCCCTACACCAACGACGTCTTGCCTGAATGTGATGATCTCTCAAACAAGGGATCACGCGAGGACGTCGGGCGCGAAGGTGACCCCTATGCAGTCGATTCCGAATCGTCTGGCCACTCACTCTCACACCAGTGTCTGTTTGAAGACGAGCGCTGATCTGATTTGCTGTGATGACACGATTTCTCATGGCCAAGGTACGGATAAATCGATCCTGGGCTTGAGTTGTCGCCCTTGGTCGACCTGAGCGTGGTCTGTCCTGTACAGATTGTGTATCACGGTATCTGGACCATAGCCTGCTTATGACAGACTGAGAAACATTCATCGTCCGCGCCACAACCGCCTGTGTTGTGCCGATCTGTAGCATGCCAAGGGCACGTAACCTTTCGTTTTGGGTAAGCCGACGCATATCAAAATTTGTTTTCTGGTCACTAAAACAATTAAACTGATGTTTCCATCCTGGAATTCAATGCCACAATGACTGTAACATTCAAAGTCAGAGTCGTGCAAATCTTGGGTTGGACCCCCATGATGATCCCAAGCACCACCTGCATTCCATGCGGTAGCTATTGGTGCGTTTGGGCGTCACATGTAACTGGAAATGTTTCTTCTGTTAGGTTCTATAGTGACTTTTTTCGTAGTCATTTGCATATTTTAGTATTATGCCCCCAAAATCAAATATCCCCTACTTTTTTTGAATAGTATTTTGACAAAGAGCTGCTTGTTCTTGCTACAGTAGTGAAAATTGAATTTGTATCAGTGTTTGAAGATCTGGTGTATATGCTGTTTATTATCGTAGCAACGATATTTGACAGTCCAGCCTTACGTCTTGATTATCCATTTTTCAATAGTTTTAAATTGTGGTCACCCAATGGTCTAGAGAGTGGATTATAGGCTTGTCTAAATAATAGCAATACCTACAATGGGCAGATTTAACTTTTACATAATGCATCTTTAATGTAATCATAAAAACCACTCATTGTCAATCTCGATAGGTCGCCATCCATTCAATAGTTATAAACAGGCTAGGGAGAGTGTCATATTTGGAAACAACTTTCGATTAACGCTCCACAACGAATTATTTTTAGTATCAATGTCGATTTTCTTTGACTATAGTTCACTATGCGCAAGATAAACTTTTAAAGTTCCCAGCCAATTCAAATGGATTCCGTCCTTTGAAGTAAAGAACGAAAATCAAAGGAAATGGGTTTATTCAGACAGATGCTAATTTCTTTAGATCTGCAATCTTGGTTTATTTGGTGGGGCTAAGATTATTAAAAAGTTTAATGTCCCAATCGCCATTTTAATTTCCATAAAGTTGTGGTGGAATGAATAACTATACAATGTACTATTTAACACCGGGTATAAATAAGAAATACCGAACATTGCGGAAGCTGGGCATCCGATATTCTTGCCGCAGCTGCCTCCAACGATTACTCTATCCAACCATGCATGCATCCATGTATTTATTACTGATGGAAAGTACATAATGACTATAATTAATGAATAATTAGATGTGCGCATCTACCAATATCCCGGGTTCCAAATTTTAGGGGTTGGTGGTTAATGGTCGAATGGTTAGCGTGTGCGCGCTGTATCAAAATGTCTATCATTGAGTCAACTGGCTTGGTTTCGATTCGCCGGATGTACGTGACAAGGATTGGGGTCGCCTGTCCAAACTCGTGGGTTTTCTCCGGGTCCTCCCACTGTTAAAGACCCCTACGCACAAGCGAATCATTGAAAAACAAATGCACCATATTTAGGTCCCGAAATGACCTGTTGTGTCGAGTGGGCGTTAATCTCTCTCTCTCTCCAAATTTTATTTACACCTCTTACCCTATTCTCCTGGTACCATTTAGTCCCAAATATACGTTCATTAAGAGGGACCGATCAGGATAATTAAATAGGTTATTTATACTAACAGAAATTTAGTTTGGCTTCGTCTGATCAATCAACTATAGATAAGTTAAACAATAACCTTTAAATCACAGATTGAACAAAAAAATCATTTCCTCAAAACAACAACGATTTTTTCAATCTGCCCTTGCTAAATTCGAGCACAAGGATGACAAGGTTTCTCGTCCCTCGATGTATCTATGGCTGGATAAACAAATGAAACGTTTAACGAATTACGAAAGGAAAATGACAGTCGGGATTATCAGGTCACATAATTAAATCGTACTGGGATACATTATTGTAATTATAGCTGGAAACTAGCTGTTAATACATACTAAAATATGTATGTTTGGCGATGATATAAAGTAAAAACACAGATTTACTTAATGAAAATGGATGTCATTACCGTTAACTTCCTGTCTGATTTAAAACTCAACCGGACCTTTTTGATCGTGTTTATGGATTAGCATTGAGAGAGTTTTACTCTGGGGAATATGTCTGTAACCTTTATCTATAATGATTAATTCTTGTACTGTAGAATCTCGAAATGTCAGTTTTTTAATGACGATATTCATTAAACTTACAGAGCTTTAACAGATTATAAATCAGATAATACATACTCAGATTTTGTGAATATTTTATTGTATATTTGTTAACGGCTCATGGCCATGGCTTCTGTCTGTATTTTATTAACGAAGGATATAGTGGTTACAACATTTGACGATGTTAATGCAATAAGGTTGACAGTGTTATTTCGCAAATTCTGGCAGTTATTATCGGAAGTCTTTGCAAATCAATAGGCTCCTGTCTCTCATAAACTTAAATACTTTGTAGAAATTTAAAGTCAAGCGCACATTAACCTGAGCCTTCAAGGCGTCGACAAAATTTTCGAAGTGATCAAGAGCCATAACTCTGGTACTATTAATCGGAAAATGCTGCAAATCAATAGGCCCCTTTAAACACAATCGGAGTTTAACTTGAGCTTCTAGAGCGTTCAAAGGATTTTCCAACGTGATTAAGGGCAATAACTCAAGCAGTAATTATCGGAAATCGCTGAAAATCAAGAGGCCTCCGTGTCTCATAACCTTGAACACTGTGTATAAATTTAAAGTCAATAGGATATTAACTTTAGCCTCCACAACGCCCACGGTGAACACCGGGCCGACGGCCTTGGCAACGACAATACACGACAACATTTCAATGTGGGTGCAGTATTAAAAAGTACGACAGTACGATGGACCCGGAACTTACCATTTCGTTAGACGAAAATCAAAAACTAATTCGCAAAATCGATTCAGTATTGTTCAAAGAAGAAGCATGCTAATTTTTATGTCAATCGGATTTGTATTAACGGAGCCTTGAGCTTTTTCGAAGAGAACAAGAAGTACGACAAAATGAATAGCGGTTAGCGGACCAGTTTCTGCTCAAAACGGGCATACGCCATACAGTATTCAATAAGGGAAAATTCGACACGGAACATTCTCATCGGCAGAAGTACCTTAAACTATCTTGGCTCTCCAATAATTTTGAACGTACCGACAATATATGTCTATATGCACATTAATTAAATGTTGTACAAATAACCTAAAAAAATAATATTTGGATACCCGAATCCTTTTGGTTTAAAATAACAACATACATCCCATTAAGAAAACATACTATAACCGTGGTGTTTATTTTATACAAAATCACAAAAAATATTAAACAATCCAATGTAATGATTTTATACAATACGATTATTGTATAGTGCTATAGCTACATCACTCCACTATAAAATCAACTCTGACAAATTTTGATTCGTTAATCAATAGAGTTTGTCTTTGATATACGGATATTACCGTTTATATAATAAATCTACAGAATCTCTAAGCTGACTAAAAGAGATTTCTTGAATTTGAATTATTTTAAAGTGACAGAATAAAGATCAAATACATATAATTTAAAATTTTCTGGATACACAATTACTGAGTTTAATATTAAACGACGTTTAGGCGAGGATACTCTCGTAGTTTAGTATAAAACTCAGTAAATTGTGTATCCATAAATAGTACCCTGTGTTAACATGTTCAATTACTAAATGCCAATCAAAGAAAATTTTTAAATCATTCACAATAAAAAGTACTT
The DNA here is from genome assembly GCA_963678685.1 of Patella ulyssiponensis. Classification (NCBI taxonomy): domain Eukaryota; kingdom Metazoa; phylum Mollusca; class Gastropoda; family Patellidae; genus Patella; species Patella ulyssiponensis. The sequence continues at coordinate 27,271,752 of OY783227.1, read as the reverse complement.
CTTTTTTAAAACAGAGCACGGCGTAACTGCTGCATCGTGGAATTTTATTGTATGGCATCATATGAATAATGTGTGCAACCAGTTCATAGTTTAAAAACACAGGTACTTTAAGGGATTAAAATAAAACTTCTTACTACTGCTTGACTATATACTATAGTATAATAAATGTAATTCAGACGACATCTTTGTTATGACTGGTTTACGATATATCGTCTGTTATCATTTCACAATACTCACTAGTTCTAAGACTTTCCATTGTTTTAATTGCCAACGAGACTTTATTTGAGCATTATATATACAACCTCCAATGTAGTTAAATTGGTTATTTTACAGCGTTATTAATTACAAATCAAACTTAAAGTGTGTTCACTTGGCCATTCATATCTTGAACGGACCGGAATTACGCCGAAATGAGGTCAAAAGAAGTCTGTATTACCCAGTCCCTTTATAAACCTATCATTACTCGGTTGATATGTGCCTAGGAACTGGATGATCAAGCCTCGCTCAACAGCGGCCTCGCTTCGTAGGCTCTATCACCGTGATTTGATTTGTAATTAATAACGCTGTAAAATGACCAATTTAACTACATTGGAGGGTGTATAATGCTCAAATAAAGTCTCGTTGGCAATTAAAACGATGGAGAGTCTTAGAACTAGTGAGTATTGTGAGATGATAACAGACGATATATCGTAAACCAGTCATAACAAAGATGTCGTCTGAATTAACTTTATACAGTCAAGCAGTAGTAAGAAGTTTTATTTTAATCCCTTCAAGTGTCTGTGTTCAAAAAGCATGCAATCTGATTAAAACACAGATCCTATTTCGTTCCGTTTTTTTCATAGTTCAAAATTTCGTTTTATTTGTCTTTACTACACTAGGTCCTGGATGAGTTGTTATCATTGACGTGGTCTGAATGATGTTAGGCATTAGCCAAGGAAACGATCTGTTACGGTGAACTTTGGGCGTGTTTTGCACGGAACTGTGGGTAATCCGCTTGTAACTTCAATAATCAAATGTCTGGCGACATAGGGTCAAAAGCTCATATGACCTCTGATGCGAACTCCCTTATAAATTGTCAGATCTTCACGTAGTGTATAGGCCATCGAAAGGATAAAATTAGATTGACAAGTATACTGTACTTCAAAAATCATGACCATATAAAGTTTAAAAGCCAGCCAATTCTTCTTGAAGTTTTGATCTATGGTTGAAAGTGGTTAAAAATAGTCAATACATTAAAACAGTACATATGTTTTTGCACTTTAAATATATGTTAACATCTTGGTTTGTTGGCCTTTATTATAAATCTGTTCAAGCATAACTAAAATTTGTCTATTGTAGATCACACAGTTGAGTTTGCATCTAAAGCTAATTTCTCTAATATCTCTAACCGATGGTAACGTACTCTTTAACTTGCAGTACCCGTCCTCCGCTGTAGAATCAGAGAGATAGAACAAGCACAGATAATATTTTGATAAGGATATGATGTTATTGAACATATTGTGTAAAGTAGCCTATTTTAAGGAGATGGTCCACCCATTTCTATATTATAACAATAACTAGTAAAGGAGAGTTATATATAACTAGAATCAACTATTAAAACATTAAAGTGTTACTGTCGCCACTGACAGAACCAGGAATTATCAGTTGGAATGGAAAAACAAGACTTGACAGTTCACTTCGACGCACAAACTACATGTAAATAACTTTGGAGCAATTACTAAAACAAAATTTTAACGTGGAAACGCCATATTGAAACATCTGGTGTTTTTTATTGCGTCACATATTATACATTCGAGGCGCTTGAACAGGGACACCTAAATAATTCGCTAAAAGTAGATTCGAGAAGTTCGTTAAGACTATTGACCCAATGTTATTAGATCTTTTCTAACAAATAAGTTCCCTCTATCCCTCTAGCATACATAATTAGATCATCTGTTTGACCTCTAAACTTATTTTTGTCTGAAATTATGATATTAGTATTGACAAGGAAATCAAATTATGAACTCATATAGCCCAATAATCCCACAATAAAACAAGTTAATTATTACGGAACGTCAACAACTCATGCTGGCGCTGTTATCTTAGAACTACTTCATTCATGGCAGTGATGTGTAATACATAATAAAAATGTTTTCCAATTTAGTATTTCCACAAACGATTTTCGTAAAGTATAAATATTATTCCCTGGATAAGTATCCAAACTGGTGGCTATGTTTTCATATGTACATTGTATTTTAAAGGAGCCAAATCGCTAACATAGAGATTAACTCAAATGGGTAGCAACTCATTTAATGACAATGTAATATGAGTGTTTATATAAACCGATTTACATTCAATCGTTTCCGTTTTTACTATAATTTCAAATCACTTATGTTCGAATAAATATACCAGAAGTCTCCCATCGAATGGCAATCTCTAACGTCTGGTTTATCTAGTCTGCAACGTTAGTATTTATTGCGCATGCTCTCCAGAAAAGAATACGGCGTCACCATTTGACATGACTCGTGGAATATGCCTAGCCTCGTTTATCGAATCCCTTGCTGCAAATGGCACTGAAACGCATTCCCGTACACGATTCGTGTACCAATTGTAACATGTTTATTTCGTCTTAAAAGACTGGATATCAGAAACACACCTTTTCCCGGTAAGATCACAACATCAATGTTGAATTAAATTTACAAATAATGCACGTTTTCAATGTCGAAGACATTGGATGATACGGAGTTCGAGACTTAGCTACTTAATTAGTCCGATTGGTAATGCAACGTGGACCGTTAAACCGCATTCCCTTCACAGCGACCCAATTGTTTACACTAAACATGTCATGTTGCTTTGAGGAAACGCTACTGCACCCGATCCAGTCTCCAGTCAACACATTTCTTCTGGAAATTTGAAATATCCCATGACAACAATAAACAACGTAGTTAATTTCTAGACTCTTTTAAGAGACAATAATGATTGCGGTGATCGAATCTATAACAAACATAAATATTGGATTTTCATTTACAAATAAATGTGTTTCTTTAAAGTATTGACCGTGTAGTCTTATTACCGTTATAACTATAACTGTATTTACTTGCTCAATATTTGAATAATATAATCCATACATTGAGCAATAAATGCAGTAATTTACGATATTTACAATAAACTGTACTTGGCGCTGTGATACGCAGTATCGAAACCTAATTTGTCCTAATTTTTTTTACAAAATACATGTATAATCATATAACAGGTGATCTAGGTGTATTGATTCAATGAATAAAAAAAATTAGTCGATGTTGTTTAAGATTGGATTTAGACGTTACTTTAGATATTTAATCTTTAGACAAAATAATGAAATGAAATGAAATGGGGTTTAACTTCCTACTGTTCTGCGTACAAAATAAACCATTGATTGTCTTGAATACATGTACACAAAAAATCGGAAGATGATTTATAATTATCGTCTCCCCCAAATTTTCGACTTCAATCAAATATGATATTGTGCCGTCGTAGTCCAATATAATTAATCTTATTCGGAAATCTTAGTATGAATTATTATCATATACGGTTGTAATTCTTTAAACATACATTATGCAAGAGCTAAATCTGCCTATTGCATGTCTTTCTTTAAGCCTGAAATGCTATCAATTAGACATTAATTAACTTATCCAGACCATAACCAACTCTCGGTGTCAACGTTAGCCTTCGATATTTACTGGATTTGGATCCGATTTGCTGCTCAACTTTCATTCATGAAATGGATAATCGAGACTATGTTTTATCGCAACAGCAAATTCCTTTTACACTATCGAGTGTGACTATTATAGTGAGAACTGTGAGCTCTTTATCTAATCTCCTATAATGTATCTTTAACCGGATTAAATAATTATTTGGGGAAATTATACAGGGTTTTTCGTCGTCATCTATGGCTAAATCTATTTGTTAAGGCCACCTCAATTTTCTGAGATGTAAATAAGGTTAGGGCACGTGATTGTTGGTGAGATTGAAAGTTAGGGTTGGGGTAAGCACTGGGGCTAGGTCCAGGGTGAGGGTTAGGGCTGCGATTAGCGCTGGCCGTGTTAACATCTCGTGACCTTTGACCAAACTTGAAGTTGACCTCATCAAATAGACCTCACCCGTCAGCTATGAAACGGAAAACCGACATAACATAGTTTTAGCATTGCGTCCCTTTAAATGCCTTGCAGGTTATTCTACTCTCTAGGCGTTTGTCTCGAATATCAAAGGAATTCGTCGCCATGGCTTTATAAAGTTAGGCAATTTCATATAAACACATGGTACAATTTTATATCAGTAATTCGATTGAGTATTGTGATCTTTAGCAGTGTGGGTAAACCGGAGAAACGGGGATGGCAGACGATCTTGCCCCTTGTAAAGTACAAATGTGAGGTCGTAACCAAACGCATGTGTTAGACTCCCCATGCAAACTTTTTTTTAGGGTGAAAATGATATTGGGTTAATGTCCTACTTCCCTGCACCGACTAGGCTAATGAAGACTTTAATGAATTGTTTGTGGACGCTCTAGAGGCTAAAGTTAATATCCGATTGACTTTAAATTTATACACAGTGTTTAAGGTCATGAGACGAAGAAGCCTACTGATTTTCAGCGATTTCAAATAATTACTTCCAGAGTTATCTCCCTTGATCACTTAAAAAAACCTTGTGACGCTATAGATGCCAAACTTATCATCCGATTGACTTCAGATTGATACACAGAGTTTAAGGTGTTGAAACGAACAAGTATTTTGATTTTCAATGAATTTTGATAACTGAAAAGCTAAATCCATGATGTTAAATGTTTCCTATACTAATTGTTAGCGTGGGGCAAAACTATATAAAAAGCAAACAAATTCTAATGATTTTCAGATAATTACATAATGAGTTGTTACTCTTAATCAGATTTTAGTGTATTACAAATGTTTCATTACCAAAAAAAGTAAAAATATGCGACAACCCTTGTTGACTGCCGGACGATTTAGCTGCTGTGGGCGTATGTTTCGTTGCCTGGCAACCTATCTTCATTAGCCCAGTCGGTACAGAACAGGGACGTTAAATCCCATTTCATTTCATTTAATTCCATGTATTACTGTATTATAACATTTTTAGATATCTGAAAATGTAACCAATGCGAATTAATAATTGAATGGAATAGCAAGTCTATTATAATACATCAGAATATTCTAATAGAAAAAAACGTTATTTGATGTGAGCACTGTGTGATCGTGTTGACCTTCATTCAATGTATTATTTATATTCAGCTTATTGATAAGTAATTATAGGGTATCATCATCAACATATGACGTGTTATGATAGATATATAAATCAATAGATATATCATACCTTTATAATACATACAATAATATTTTATATCATTAAATATATGGTCTTCTTGTCACGCACAAAAGAAACATAACTTTTGATGGAGCAATTAGTCCCCAAGCACTACTCATGTTGTTGTTGTAGATTTTCTTGGGCCTAAGGGCTGAGAGTGAGTGAGACAGGCTTAGTCAATACAAGTACGATCGACATAAAATTCGGCATGCTTGTTGGACAATGAGGGATATTACAAAGAGTTATCTGTCATTGCAGATTGGGGGTGCTGCGTACGTTTCGTTGGCGCTTGGTTAAGCCTTTTTAATAGTATTATACATTTTCATCATTTCGTTATATGATTCACTCATGTACTACTTATAGTTTGCCAATAATAATAATCTGTTCGTGTTCGCAAAACTGGATCTTTTTCAGATCTCCAACCAATAGGCATTTGGTGAATTCGTATGAGTTTGTCCTAATCGTCTATTCTTGGGAAACCAAAATATCGCTTGAATGCATAATTATACCTCATCTAATTTCGATGTGCTATTCAGCCAATATATTATATAAAGGGTTGGTTCTAACACTTTCCCTATACTTCAACTAAAATGGGGACTGAACAAAACGAAAATTGGAAAAGGGGAGTGGGGGTGTCCAGCGGTGAGAGGAAACCAGAGTTCCTGGATCTACTCCTCGACACGTATAAACTGGGAATCGAAATTCTTTCAATTACTGACGAGTATAAAACGTGAAAGTAATGAAAAGAAATGTGAATTCTAAATGGCCTTAAAGCGGAAATTTCATAAAATAATAACACAATTACTTGAATTACCTCCCTTGTTCCCCCCCCCATGCAATGGCGATCTTCAAACGTTTCAACTGGCAATAGTGAATTATAGGATTAATAGGACTATTCTTTAACAAGGTAGGACTGTTTATAGATACAAACTATTTTAGGGCTTTATTTTAATATATTTTAAAAATATAATTAAAAAATATGAAATTGCTGTTTTAAATGAGCATTAGGTACGATTAGATACAGAGTGACAGTTCTCACTTTATAATAGTTAAAAACTAGACAATGACAAGGGGAAATGTTAATCTAGATATCGACGATATAATAACACTGTAGTCTCGATTGTCATTGCTACTGTTTTATGATAATAAGCAAAGTCTCGATTATCCATTAAATATCTATTAAATATCAGGGCTATACGAAGCCATCGGGAGTTGGTTATGGTCTTGGTAAGTTAATAATGTCTTATAATTTATATAACATTTAATTAAGGCCTAAACAAAGACCAGCAATAGGCAGATTTAGCTCTTGCACAAATTAGGACTGGTCGACTTGATGTTCAATTCGAGTTTATTTTGCTCGATTAATTCCTGACCAAATTTGGAGATTGTCCAAAATTGTAAATGGCGATTGGCGACTTCAACAAAATATATGTGGAAATGATAAACAAATTTTGATATTATTATAAATATAGCATCCGGGGTCTGGTTTCCGTTGCACATCACGTCGGTCTACATGGACGCCCAACTTCACTAGACCTGCCTTGTAGTTATAAATATTAATCAATAAAGTTTATTATAAATGCATTCATGTATAGTTTGTATACCACACTCTTAATAATACCAATAATATCAAGAACACAACAATTATACAAAAAATAAAGGACAGTTAAGTCAGAGAGGGGGGGGGGCGCAGTTTCACTCGGTGCCTTGTACGTATTATGATTCTGATGTACAATTTTTGATTTCTTGATAATTCTAATTGGTTGTCAGAGGCACTTCCGACCTGCGTTATCGAAAAAAGCAGCGTGACCTTCGCGTGATCAGTGAAAATGGTTGTTTTACTTTTGCGAAGCAGCGACTATAATTGTATCCCCCCAACCTCTCCCCCCCCCCTCAACATCTAGAATACACTAATCGTATACGAATATCATATCATACATCTGAACATGTCATGAGTAGATATAATACTATAAGTCTGACAGGGGAATGCTCACTAAGTAATCCGCAGGTTCACTAGTACGTGGGTTCATTAGTCCACCACCGATATCTATTAGGGTTAGGGTTGGGTTAGAGTTTATAAATCCACTCATACCTATTATTATTAGGAGAGGGTTGGGTTAGGGTTAGGCTTATTGATCCCAATATTTGTAGCATTTCTTATAGCGGTGGACTAGTGCACCCGCGGACTAGCGAACCACTCTCGTTTGCCCCGGAGGGTTTGGTCACAGTGAACAGATAATAAGAAATAGCGAATCACGTTAAATGTTTCAACTGCGGTCTTCTGTTATGATATCGCGTAAAATCACATCCTTGTTTTGTATAAATTATTTGCGTTTTCGACTTAGGACCAGCTCGTGAGAATCAATCAATGCCAAGCAAATACAGACTGATCCATATTATTACTTGAAGCCATATAAGGCGTTCTTCATATCACGTTTACCGTCATAATCTAATCTTAAAGAGGCTAAATAACTAGCATGGGTAGCAACGCATATAATAATGTATCTTTAAGGTATATAAACTGATTTACATTCAATCGTTTCCGTTTATACTAGAATTTCAAATCAGTTATGTTCGGCGAAATACGCCAGAAGTCACAGTCTCTAGCGTCTGGTTACTCCAGTCTACACCGACAGTATTAATTGCTCATACTCTCCAGATAAAAGTATGGCATCGCCGTTTGACATGACTTGTGAAATATGTTTAGCGTCGTTCTTCGAGACCCTTTTTACAGATGGCACTGAAATGCATTATGGTACACGATTCGTGTTCCAATAGTAAAATTAATATTTATTTTGTCTTAAATATTGGATATCAGAAGCCCATCTTTTACCAGTAGGATCATAAAATCAATGTTGATTTGTTTTAAATATTGGATACCAGAAGCCTTTTTTCCCGGCAGGATCATAAAATCAATGTTGATTTAAATTGACAAATAATACGCGTTTTCAATGTCGTAGACTTTAGATAGATGATATTGAGCTAGAGACTTAACGTCGAGTCGTCCATTCTACTGCACTTGAGTTCACCAGTACATGCAGGATTTCAGAAAAGGGATGGGGGTGCAAAAAAAGAGTTAATAATGAGTGTACCTAATCCATTTTGATTTTCAGTAGGGTGTCAAAATTTGTTTCGGAAATCGGAATTATTTTTTCAACGTTCGTCTCTGGCCATATTTATAGGTTGATACATGGGGATTTAGCCCGGGGAGATTACAACTTCTCCCCTTGCAAATAAAGATTTCCGATAAATTTAAAGTGTAGGTCCTACATTTGACAGTGGTTAGTTACGTCATTGCAACGTAATACCTTCATTGGAGAGAGAGAGAGAGAGAAATGGGGTTTAACGTCCACTCGACTCAACTAGGTCATTTTGGGACTAACATATGGTTTTTAATTTTATTTCAATAATTCGCTTGCGCGTAGGGGTCTTTAGCAGTGGGAGGAAACCGGAGTGCCCGGAGGAAACCCACGAGGTTGAGAAGGCGCCCCTATCTCCATGCCACATACGCTCACACCAGGGCTCGAAACCACAGCCGCAAGCCAGAGGTGACCGGCCAGCTAGAGGTCGAAGCGCGGCACTCTAGACCACTAGGCCATCCCAACCCCCCACCTTCATTGGAAGGAGATTGTAGAAAATAAAGGCAAAATTTTCCCGACTCACCTTCCTTGATCGCTTCATGACAGCTTCGGTCAATTGCACCTACAGAAAATTCCTGTCTAGGCCACCAAGTATTTCACTACAATTGATTAAATTCGGACGGACATGTTTAGTTATTGTTTAGCAGCGTGTTTTAACATTCAATCATTTTGTTATGTCAACGTCTATTGTTTTATAAGTGTTGGTAATTTCCCGGAGAATTTACTTTAATTTGTCTTCTGAAGTAGAAACACTTCTTCCAGTCACGATAAATGTTTGTTCAGACAATTTCTGACGTTTTCCACTGCCTTTCAATCACTTCTTCACCCTCGACTCTCTTCGTCTGCTCGTGACGCGCGAGACAAATTTCTCTAATTGTTATCCAATATTTGGACTTGGATCAAATTTACTTCATTAACGAGTCGGTCTTGAGACCGTGGAAATTAAAAGCTGTTTATAAAACACATTAAGCATAGAATCAACCCCAAGTCAATCTCAAAATTGAAGATTTCGAGAAGAATTTAGTCCGGTCTGTGATTTACAATGACAGTATCCAGTATCAAAACAAAAGTTCACGGTCGTAATATTTAACCATTTCACCAGAGTTTCGTATATTTCAGAGATACGTTTGGCACAAATAAAAGAATAGTTGAAGTGTAAAATGTTCAATGTTTCAGTCCCAATCAGGGCAACAATTTAATGTTAAAAGAAGAAAAGGGCATTTGAACTAGGGAAAGTAGACCATGGCAGATTTATAAATACGTTATTGTCCAGTTAATTTACATCACAAATGACTAAATTCAAATGGCACCACACTGCGACCAAAATATGCAAAACACCAACCCAGGGGCGAATCCATGAATTTTTGCACGACGGGGTTTGACAGGCGCCAAAGACAGTGTATCGTTTGCCTTGGGCAGAAGTACATGATCTCTGTCTTTATTTTGGCGCACATCTGAGGTAACCAGTGATCACATTGACAAAAAACAGACAATAGGCCTACATGTATCTACTACGTTTTAGTTTTACTGATATGCAATATAATCAGTTCTAAACGATTTATGTCTATATCATTATCTCTCGCTTTGAATGCCCACCCCACTCCGCCATCCAATGATAAAGGATCTCATAAAAAAATGTTCTTTCATGTAACCCCTCTCCCCCTCGATCCACCCCTGCAACCTTTTTCAACCCACGCCGTCTTTATTCAAAAAAACCTGGATGCACTTTCTTCAGTACTTATCAGTTATACAAATTCATGGACATTATTCTCAGAATAAAAAGAAAAATAAAAAGATTTTCATTCTTACCTTCTGTCACTGACTGTTCCACGTCAATGGAAGCCATCTTTGTTGTTTCGGTTCTTTTCCAAACCCGAACTTATGTCAACATAAGAAAAAAGAATTTCTCTTCTTCATATCATTAGTAAATTGCCGTTCATATGTTAGAATTTCTTATGAAGAGCATCCCTGCATGGATCAATATATCAATGACTAATGTATATATATAAATAAGTAATCCATTAACAGCATTTGTTCTTGTTACAAATCTCAGCATTCACAAGATCACGACTTGAAATATATTTCAAAATACGTTAATTTATTCTCCGTTCGGTACAATCCATTATTGAATCACAACTCTTCACAAAGTTGATTAAATCCGGACTGTCATCTGAAATGGTATAGACAGTATTGTAATCAAAGACATAACATATGGCTGGTGAAACTAAATTATGGTACATATAAAAGATGGCAATTGCTCCATTAAAATCAAAACTAAATGAAATGAAATTAAATGGGTTTAACTTCTTACTGTTCTGCCCGATTGGGCTAACGAAGACGGGCATACGTCATACAGTGTTCTATGACGGAAATATTGCCCGGACAGCGGCACTACTCTTATATCGAATTCAAACCGACACGAAATCTTTTGCACATATGCCAATGTATGCACGGGGTCTCGGTTTTCGTCCCACCCGAACGACTAAGGGAAACCACGTCGGAAAATCCTGATGAACTTTCCAATCCAGGGATCTAACACCCGACCTCCCTGCATTGGCGGAGAAAGTTTATCGGAATTTTCCGACGTTGTGTCCATCTGTCAGTGGTGCATCAAAACTGACTTAAAGCATCTACATTCTGACCTAAAGGTTAAACAAACATATTGAAAAATGAATATTGTAGAACATCATTCAAATTGCTTTATTCTGAGTGAAGCGTTGATCGTTTATTATCGTAGCAACGGTACTTGACAAACCAGATTAAGTCTCGATTATCCATTTTAATGTTAATTTTTTTAATGTGTTTAAACCCATTCAATTTGAATAATTTAAATGTCAAAAACTAGGCAGATTAAATGTAACATAATGCATCTTTAATAATATCTTTAAGTTTCCCTTTTCCGTTACTTGTAGTTGCAGACATTTATAGGCTTAAGAAGGTTTGTTCAAAAATAGATTTGCCATGATTTTATTTTACAGATGATCAAATTAATGCAGAATCTGAGTGGAATATACACAGGCATTTATATATACGTTTAAAGCTACAATTTCATATTTTTAAGTTATATTCTTAAAATATATTAAAATAAGGCCTTAAAATAGATGATATCTATAAACAGTCCTACCTTGTTAAATAATCCTATTAATCCTATAATTCACTATTGCCAGTTGAGAAATTGGCAAAAATATTATTTTTCAACGTTTGAAGATAGCTATAGCACAGGGAGAATAGAATACAAGGGAGGTAATTGTGTTAATATTTCCGGCGTGAAAGATGTTTAAGTGGGGAAAATGATGCCTATGATCGTATAATAGTGAGTTGATAACCTATTGAGCAAAAAACATAGAAATCATTATGTTTTGACTTTCTTAGAAATCATAAAATTCTCGCCCACTCGATAAATCCCTACCCGAGGCATATCAAGACAGTAAAGTATGTAGGCTTTCGTGACTTCAAATATTTTATTTTAAAAATTTACATTAAAAGTACAGGGGTAAAGGTGAGGTTGGGGTTTCCATACGTCATCTTGTCGGAGCTATACGGTAATATAAACTAGCGATATTAGTGAGCAATATTTTCAAACTGTGCCGTATCATTTGTTCGGTTGTCATGGCATTTCATATCCACTTTGTTTACCACAAGAAGTCATCTTTCCTACATCTAACAATAGTGAAACATTATGATGCGGATATTGTGTCCTTTGAAGTCGATAGTGGACTACTTGCAAAAGATATGGCTACAATAACTAGACAATGTCAGTTTCATATCAACCTATGACAGTTTTAGTTCAACCTGTAAATATTGAGTACATTTGAACCGACCGGGATAATTTGTTTTCTTAGGCTGTCTCAAGTTTTAATTTATAATGCAGGTGAAAATGGCATATGAAACATTTTTCCATGTTATTTATTTCAAATTTTGAGTTTTATGAGAGATTCTGGATCATTTGAAATGCTTTCATGGCTTAAAGGGACATGACGCCAAATCACAATAATGATAGATTTCCCGATTTACAGATACAGTGTACGTAAATATTGATATCGTAACAGTAACATAGCCCAGACATCGTAATAATCGGAATACATTGTGGTGTGTCTGCTTATAAATATCTCGAGAATCTAGTGTCTGACACTGCTCCACTCCATGTTCCACATTCCTACTGAAAACTTTGCCACTTTCGTTCGAATATACCGATAACAAATGAGTCAGAAAATGTGAGCGTTTTGTTCATAAAATCCGTCTCTTTTTTTTAGATTATATAGCACTATGCTTTACATTAAATTGTGAAATGAAATTGGTTCAACGTTCTACTTATCTCATTGAATTAAGATATGTGCATGTGCAGTGTATTATCTACTCGGGGTTTTGTTCCATCGAAACACCTGACGCTGTCCCATTCCCCACACAAGTCTCGCTACTGCAAGGGAAGACAACTCTGTTTGGGAGATTGACACTGTCCTTGCCAGTCACTCTGTTCTGCACCACTGACAAGGGGAAACACCGACATTGAACCGTGGACCTCCAGTTTAGTAAGCAGCGTATTACTCACGGATCCACAGCGGCTCCCTTTAAAATTGTATTTTTCTTTTACTGATTGTGATATTTTTTTTTATCCTTTTACCATGCAATTCAATCTAATTTTCTGTTGGAACCCTATAATATTATTGTAGCTTATATTAGACATCTTACATGTACAACTTGAATATAAATTGTATTTTAGCTTAATACAGTAAAAGAAAAGAAAATAATCCTTATTTAGTTCTAAGATACTTGTTTCGTTTGAGTAAAGATAATGCAGACGAAGACTTTGTTTGGATGTAAAAATAAAACAAACTAAACAAACCGACCTATGGGGAGGGTAGCCGAATGGTATAACGGTGTGCTGTAGATCACAAGACCCGACATTGAATCAATGGACAACTAAAGACAACACACGCGCAAGCGAATTATTGAAAAAAAAAAACAATTTGTAATTAGGCCCGAAATGACCTAGTTTGTGTCGAGTGGGCGTTAAACTTCACCTCTCTCTCTCTCTCTGTTTCTTGCCAATGCTAAAGGCAACTACGGATTTCGATGTGAAGCAACAGCATCTTTAAATTCGGTCCCAGAAATGTTTAAGAGAGCTAAATCGCTTTAATTTTTCTGCACCTAGAAATGGACACAAATGGGTCGCAACGCATATAATAATGTGATATGAATGTATATAAGCTGATTACATTCAATCGTTTCTAATCAGTTGTGTTCGGCAAAATGCGCTAATGGCGTGTGATTATTCCAGTCAACACCGGTAGTATTCTCCTGTGAAATATGTTTAGCCTCATTCATCGAGTTGTTTCATTACAAACGGCGCGCGAAGGCATTCTGAAAGGCGATTCGTGTGCCAATTTTAATTTTTTCATTTTGTCTTAAATAAAATAAAACCAAGTACGAACAATCCAAACCATTAAACAGAATTCGAAGTCCCAAAAAAAAAAAAAAAAAAAAACGTCATAGGCAAAATAGTGTAATCAGCAAATGGACTGCTCCCCGTGTACAAAATACACAACAAACAGTGGTAACAGGTGTCCGGAAGAGTAAGCTTACCCTGCCTGGCGCCACACCCGCCATAGCTGCATCCAAACTATTAGGCAAAATGTCGATAAAATAGCGTGATTGGCCAATGAACTATCGGTATGCAAAATGCACGTGATGAACTGTGTTAACTATGTAGTGGACATATAATCAGTGAGATAGTATTAGTATACGTGTCAATTAAATATATCTAGAATAATAACCGAGAGAGACACGTTATATTTACCAATCAAGTCAACATGACGGCCATAAAACTTTTTAAAGGTTTTTATAAGTTTAGTGCGCACGTATCCTTGTAGTTGAAGCTTAGATGACAAATGCCTCGATCTACTTAAAAAATCAGAATAAAAGGAACAAGCTCTCGCGTACCGAATTAGCTGAGACACAAACACTCCATAAGCTGGTGATATTGGAATGTTACTACTAATAAATGGAAAGTTAACAATCGGAAAGTCAAAGTCATCACGTTTATCGTACAATTTAACACTCAGTTTATGGCAATTGTCAAAATCGAGACGCAGATCCAAGTAGGAAGCGTAATTGTCACTGTCAGTGGTGTTTTTAATTTCCAGCTCATCAGGATATATGAATTCGACATAATCACTAAATTTTGGATTATTAAGTGATAAAACGTCATCGATATATCGATAAGTGAAATTAAAATTTCTGACCAATCGTTTATTTGTTTTAACGAGCGCTTGGATGTAATCGGCTTCGTACGAATAGAGAAATAAATCAGCAAGCAACGGTGCACAGTTGGTGCCCATGGGGATACCTACCACTTGCTGATATATTTCCCCTCCAAATTCAACAAAGATGTTATCAATTAAAAAATCCAACATCTGAATTATCTTGATGGCGGTGAATTTGTTTTTGGAATCACTGTGATTCTTAACGAAATATGTGGATTTGTAATTAACAACTAAATATTGATATCTAGCAGTTCCCGATTTAGATGAAAAGACACTGTGAATGATGTCTTTCAACCTGGCTTTTAATTTACTATGGGGAATTTTAGTATACAAAGTAGAAAAGTCAAACGTTTGAATGGATGAGACTGAAGCAAGCGATCTAGATTGCAAACCATCAAGTAATTCTTTGGAATTTTTTAATATCCACATTTGATTTATACCACTACGAGAGTATATTTTGTCACAGTATTTTTGAATACCCTCTTTAACTGCCGTTAGTATAGATGTCAATACTTTTGAAAGTGGTTTCGTTGAACAACGGGATGAACCTGCTATAAAACGTTGCTTGTAGGGATTTTTATGTAGTTTAGGTATCCAATATAACAAGGGCAAATCTGTATAGGTATCTCCACATGGAGTACCAAATGAAGTAAGTACAGATCTGTGATTGGATATAATTTCATCCTATCAGAAGCCCGTCGTTTCACGGTAAGGTAACGACATCACTGTTGATTTAAATTGACCAATAAGTCGTGTTTGCAATGTCGAAGACTGTGATTGATATGGAGCTATTGACTTGCCTCCATAAAGTGACATTTGTCTTATAGCAGTGTTTAAACTGCACGGAGCATTAAACATAACAGTATTAAGAAAGTGAGAAAAAAACAATTTATAGCCAAGAACTCATCTTGTATTTGCGTGAATTAAAAACGTGAGTAAGATGGTAATTTGCTTCAAGCTAGGAATAAATCACTGAAGATATTTCTCGAGCATAATTGGAAAAAAGCTGAATGAATGGCGTAATATGAACAAAACGTGCTAAACGAGTTATCCAGTTTCACTTATTTTAATTCTTTTCTATTCAAAAGAAAGGCTAAAACATTTTATAAGCTAAAGTAGACTCTTTGGGAATTCTTGTTGACCTTTTCATATTTCCAATTTTGTTTCAAGTGGGTAGACAACTCGAATGTGGGGAAAGGCTCTTATTCAAAAATGTATTATCTTCTTTTACTCCTTTAAGTCTATGATCGGCATTTGAAGAATAGTTAATTTTTTGCCAGTGGGTGCATCATAAGGTCTGCCATTGATTAAAGTGGCATGGTTTCGATATGCCGCTTATATGTGGTAAAGAGTAGGATCGCCTTCAAACCCCCCCTCTCTCTCTCTCTCTCTCTCTCTCTCTCTCTCTCTCTCTCTCTCTCTCTCTCTCTCTCTCTCTCTCTCTCTCTCTCTCTCTCGATAAAATCGTTTGATGGACCGAGTTTTAATCCGATTTATTCTAAGTTGGGGTTTTATCTACCAGTATTTTACTTACTTTTGTTTCCTAGTACATGTATATTCTAGCGGGGTATATTGTCCTATAAATGTATGTGGCGGTCAGTATAATGCCATGTTATCGAAAGCGTATGCCCATCCTGCCTCGTGTACGATAACCATCTAAAGCGTTTTTGTCGTCGAAATAAAATTCTAGTTTAACGTTATTTTGAGACTAATAGTGATGCATGCATTACTATTTCGTGTACAATCCTAGGCAAGGAGAATTTTGTCCACACGTTTCCGTCTTAGAGATTGTTTTAGGTCCATCCTGTAAACCAATCTCAGCGACTGTATCTCAGGTTTTGTTTTATTCATTCGGATGGCTGGACGAGCTTTCTCTTTTAGCCCCGTGGACGTTTTCACTGACAAATTTAATAAATTCAAAATGTTTTTCGCGGTCCAAGAAGGAATTTTCAATATATTCGTATGCTATTCAAAATGATCAATTGGCGCCTACATTATATAGCTAGCTATAATACACAAAAGTATAAAAATAGTCAGGCATTGGATTTTGATCACTATCAATTACATCGAATATTTATCAAAATAAATTATTTGTCTGTAAGTCAGGTCTATATAATATGTGTTTCTGTATTCTAGTGTCGAATTTAGTCCAACAATTTGGTTCACTATTCCACCAACATCATCCCAAACTGGCATGGTGAGTCAAAACTTTAGAGACTTTTTCATTGAGAGAGAGAGAGAGGGGAGAGAGAGAGAGGGGAGAGGGAGAGAGAGAGAGAAATGTGGTTTAACATTTACTCGACACAAACTACATGTAGGTCATTTCGGGACTAACGTATGGTTTAATTTTATTTCAATAATTAGCTTGCGCTAAGGGGTCTTTAGCAGTGGGAGGAAACCGGGGGACTTGGAGAAAAACCACGATCCTCATTAAAACGGCCTAGTGGTCTAGTGTCGCGCTTCGAACTGAGATAATTAAAATGAAAATTAGACAACTTGTCAGCGATATCACCCTCGGTGGAAACGGACGTTAACCCTTGTGCGTATACAAGGGGTCTTTTGGACCCCAACGACCATATCCTTAACGTTTGTGAGAAACTGGTTCATAATTGTCTAGCGAGAATTTTATACATTGTCAGCTACTTGATGTCGAGTATAATGCTGCAAATAGAATGAACGTGAGGCAGTGGCAATATTCATCATTTGATAACAAACCACGAATATTACATTAACGGATACCAGGGGTCTTGTGGACCCCCCTTCCCTTTCATTTCAACAGTTTGGTGGTTACAAGTGTCTAATTTGTCCTGCAATCGGTGCTAGCTTTGTATTAGGAATCTTTCTTACTGATGATATTGTTTTGGTTATTCTAGTAATCTAGATCTGAAAGCGAATCAAGGTACTCTACCAACCCCATCAAAAGACGATTCTACATGGAACATGACAATTAAGATATTTTTAGACTTGTATGGTTTCAGAAAAATCTTATAATTCTTATCATCACTGATAATACCTGAAATATTTTGTTTTAGCCTGGTTGATTATTGTTCAGTCTTGATATGAAGGTGTAGTTTGATCGTATTTGAATAAAATTATTTACCCCAAAACCTATTTATGTCTGGGGTCTTAGATTACCCCTAGTAGCCGACAACGTTTTTCGTGCGACGTGTACGCACAAGGGTTAAACACTAAAACGTCATACCAGAAGATATCACAAAAGTGCGTACCAAGAGAAGACACCAGAAGCACAAAATATATATATGATAGAAATGCTATATTGTGATGTTGTTGATCTATCAATTTTCAAACCAAAGAAAAGAATCCAGGAAATTAAATAGATCAAACTTCAGATTATAAATCTTAAAGAGACATTCTACCCACTCTCTATACGTTTAAAGACAAGTTAATTCCAGAATTATTAGCTTCTTCTTGATGAAATGAAGTGGGGTTTAACGTCCTACCGTTCTGCACCAACTGGGATAGTGAAGACGGACATGTTATTTTATTACAACATATTATGTTGCGCCCTTTCACATCACGTGTTCGGGAGCACCTCACAAAGTGACAATATAATCATAAATTAATAACAAAAATAAAATATAAAAATAAAAAATTATGAACATGTGTTTCAATTTTTTTAAAAAGAATATCGATATGTAAAACATCATAAAGATACATTATGGGAGACCAGATAAAGAGCTGCCAGTTCCCATTATAATAGTTAAAAAGTAGATACTATAGAAGGGAATTTTCCGAAAATTTCAGTCGAATTGCTCCACTTTGAACCGAGAATTGAGCGATTGAATTTTCGGCCTAGCCTCGATCATCAGTACTTAATATAGTCTCGATTATCCACTTCAGGAATATGAAATGAGCCGCAAATCGGAACCTAATCCATTAAAATAAAGAAGGCTAGCAATGACATCGAGAGTTGAGTATGGTCTGGATAAGTTAAATAATGTCTAATCAATAGATTATGTAACATGGCAGTCCCAAAATAGTCTTACAATGGATAGGTTTAGCTCTTGCATAACACATGTTTAAACTAAAAGATATATTATTCCATAAAACAGGGGCTTCAAAACTGAACTGGCGCTGACAATCTAGAGAATAGTTGAAGAGACTTGACTTTAAAAGTAGTTTATCTGATAATACGTAAGGTGTATAAAGTAAACAGGAGCTAAATTATTTAAACCTTTAACGTGGTGTGAGAAGTAAACAGGAGCTAAATTATTTAAACATTTAAAGTAAGTAATATAATCTTAAAATCATTCCAAAAGGTAACTAGTGTAAATTATAGAAAACAGGAGTTCTGTGATCATATCTCTTAGTTAAAGTAACAAGTCTAGCTGCAGTATTCCGCACTGTTTGTAATATGCCTTTATGGAATTCCAACTACCAAGGGTTCCTTCCCAGCCCACTGCATCACATTTGAGTGGTTTTCAAGGAGTTTAGCTAATTTTCTTATTGAGAGTCTATACTATCGACCAGTTTCTTTCCTTTCTGGTGATTTCACGAATGTTTCGACCATAGCGTTATTCTAACAAGAGCCAACATTAGCAGCATTTAGCGCCTATTTAACACGTGTGAGCGAAATATCCGCCCATAGAAAATACGTCGAAAAAGAAATAAAAACAAGAATTCAAAAACTGTAATCAATGCAAAATGGTATCATGTTCTAGAAAGAGTAAGCATATCCTGACGTTTGTACAAAACCCTTCCTCCGCTACTATAATTCTAATATCCTTAAAGGGACAATCTTGATAATATTTTGGAGAATAAAACTGCTTAATTTGGCGTTCAAATCCCTTAAATTCTTCAACAACAGAGTCGAGCAAATAACTCAATATTTGTTATAAGCCCCCAGTTGTCATCTAAAAGTGGAGATCGGTATCCCAAGCTGTATTATGCAGTGTCTTGATATAACCAGACTTCTATTTTATAAAAATAATGTGGAGGTGAAATTTACATTTCGTTATCAAGTACAACTCACGGGTCATTCATTGTATAGACCTCTAATGAACGGGAATCGATTATCAGGTGACCCGGCGAAAAAATTGACCCGAAATCTTAAAAGGGTTACGTGTCCGGATAAGCAGTTATGACGTTCACGTACAAACGACTAAATATTTTGAGCTGAAATTTTGAGAAGGTAAATACTTTTAGTTAAAATCGGAATAGTCCCTTTAACGTGTGGTGGATCTTATACGAAATAAACTGCATCGTTTACATCTTTCGTCTGACTCTTGGCGTACATTTCATTACTCCAGACTTAAATTGGAGAATACGGAAATATATTTCTGCTTTCAGCGCAACTTAACTTTGCTTTGCAATTTCCTATGTTCTCCTGGTAAAATAAAACTTCATTCATTGTCCCGCTTCAGTTATTATTTAGTTTCATATTTTGTAATGTAAAATCCACCTGGTTTTGATCACCATAATTCATCTAACGTAATATATACCCCGTTTGGTGCTGATTTGACATTAAATTCCATTCATTCTTGCTTTTTATTATAAGATTAACGGCTGTTGCTATAACAACATTTCTTAAAGATCGAGATTATCAAAAAGATTTACAACAACACATTTCAAAGATATATTAAATCTGCTTGTTTGTATAGTAGAGTTAAAATTGGTCCAAAAGTATATTAATAAAAACAGTTACTCACTCTTTCATTCACAGAATTCGTTGATGATTTTTGTATATAAAATTCCATCAAATCCCAGCTTATTGCTTAAACTAAATTCCATAAATGCTACATTACAGCATCCCAAACACAACTGTTTACAGACTGAACACAAGACAACTACAGGCAGTGATTTCTCTTAGCTTCTCGATGCAGATAAAGCTACGCTGCTTGGCTCATTTACAGTGTAAAAAATCGACCCGTTTGTACGTGTTCTTGTTCTCCCACATAATTCCAGTCTTCATTCATTAACTACAGGGGAATTACAAATAAGCCTATTTTAATGAATGAATGAATGAATGAATTTTATAAAGCACTGCCCTGATTCACGAAATCTTAACTTAAGATAAAATCCAAATTTTAGTAGATACTTCAGTTTTGATTGGCTTAGCACTAAAATCAATCCAATATTATCCAATCATATAACTAAAATTTGGATTTTACCTTAGTTAAAATTTTGTGAATAAGGCCCCAGCTGCAAATATCCATTTGCTTTTATTTCTGTGGTTAACCAAGTGTCAAATGCGAGGTTCTAGGATTTTGTTTAGACAGTGGTGATTTCGCCTGCTCTTCGATTTTAAACTGTCCAGGGTTCTTTTACGTGCACGCCATTATGATTCAACAAGTTCGAGTATACTTTGGATCTGGAATCGAGTATGACGTCATTTTGGAATTGCGACATTGTAACATCCATCCATACACAGTTGTCAAAGGAACGAGGATGCCAAGTATCTTTTTGATCGAACTTGATTAGGTTTTCTTCCTCCCCAAAAACTACAGCAACAAAAACAAGAACAAGAAGATGAGTTCGGTGTCTAAAACTATTATAACATGGGTTGACGCATCTTACCAAGCCCAATTTCGATTGGGTACTGACCCAGCTTCAGAGCCTATCAGATTCTTCGAACATCGCGAATACCGCGTGTCGTATGTATAGGCTAAGCAGTTGTCTGCCCCTCTGTGCATTAGACTATTTGGGACTTAACGACCCCGATGTAGAATATCCAAACTTGATTTATTTATATTTTGAGAATTTATTGCTTGAAAGAGTTCGATAATGGGTATTTCCCAAGGCTGTCCACCTGTGCCTCACGCCTTTTGGAACATAACAACTCTGCTTCTAGTTGAGGTGACTAATATAAGTCCGATAATTAGCATTTTCTCTTTAAGTGAATCAGAAAGATACACAATTTGAGATGCTGTATGAGTGTCATCTATTGTTTTTGGTACTGAGTGAATTGACTATAGGTGAGCCCACTGTACGAAATAAATTTTGACGACAGCATCTCCCTACAGAACCACCGACAGTTGGAATACGAAATAAGAGAGGCCCCAGGGCAAAATTGCCCTTATACCACACTGCATCGCGTATGCCCATCTTCATTAGATCGGTTCATTCTAAAGAGTAGCAAAGAGAGAGAGAGAGAGAGAGAGAGAGAGAGAAATGGGGTTTAACGTCCACTCGACACAACTAGGTCATTTCGGGACTAACATATGGTTTTTAATTTTATTTCAATAATTCGCTTGCGCGTAGGGGTCTTGAGCAGTGGGAGGAAACCGGAGGGCCCGGAGGAAACCCACGAGGTTGAGAAGGCGCCCCTATCTCCATGCCACATACGCTCACACCAGGGCTCGAAACCACAGCCGCAAGCCAGAGGTGACCAGCCAGCTAGAGGTCGAAGCGCGGCACTCTAGACCACTAGGCCGTCCCAACCCCCCGAGTAGCAAAGAAATTGCCAGTCCAAATTCGTTATGGCACTGGCTATATCTGACTCCTCGATAAATTTCGGTTATTTTGAGGGTATATGAATTTTTAAACTTTATGGCTATTAGAGTATTGTACATGGTGGGACAGTGTACACGGCCGAGCATGCTTGGTTTCGTGTATAGCATACCTCTACGTTGTCATTGGAACTTGGAACTTGGACCTTGCATTGGCACAGGCGGAGATAACAAATGCTGAACCATTACTGTGAATCCAACACAAGTTAATGAGCTGATAATGCTCGTTGTCGTAGACAATGTTTCTGGAATATACTGTTTATGTCGTTTGATGAAAGCAGTCAAAATAAATATTCAATGCGGTTAGGACAACGAAGCTGTTCGTGGATAAATGTTTCGTTGGTTGATGATATAACCATACTTTCTATTCAGACGCATCTATCTGGGTACGACGGTCGAATCTTGAATTGTTCACGCTGTATGTATCAGACAGAATTATGGTCGATATATTGCAATTGAGTTTGTAGAGCCATTGGCGAGTTTTAGTTGCCATCTTAAAGAAGATCTGGATTTATGGACCAATTTCCTTTTAAACGTCGATAAATTCTGATATTTTTTATGAAAAATTGAGTTAATTGTATTTGAATGTACGACCATTAATCTTTCTCTCTCTGAAAATTTCAAACTTCAAACCAATATATTACTTTTAAGGGAATGACATTTTAACATCTCACCAAACAAATTAATTCCGTTTTTCAACATAATTAACAATTGACATTTTATTCGCATAGACTGGCGTATGGTGAAATGAGGGCACTATTATATAGTGCAAAAAATATTGTCAGGTGTGAGAGCTTTTCAGAAAATGATTGACAACTATTTACATCATTCTTATTATTTTGATTTTATATTGATAAACAATTCTATTTATAGGGATTATTTTTTATCATGTTTCTTAGAAATCTAGTGGGATGGGCTGTTCATGCTTCCGAAAACAACCGATCAAGGAGCCATTCGTAGCGAGTGCTGACATGTGCTCTGCGGTGATTGAACAGGCGCATTACTTAAACCAAAAGGAATTTACGTATACCGACAAGTATTAACCGTAAATTATTACAGAAATTTGATTGACGCGATCATGACGCTTTGAAATGAAACAAAAATGAATTCATGATGCGAAATATAGCAATTTATTTGTTTGACTTTTAATATCTGTTTGCGGTATCGAGAAAAGGGAAAAAAAAATCTGTGACTAAATTCGAGTTTAGTAGTGTGTACAAAGATACATGTTTAAACAGGGTTTTATGGTTTAAAAACAATAAGATAAGGTTATGGGGTAATTTCTATAAATCAGGATGTATTTTGGCAGGTTTCATTACACTGAAGACATAGCTATTGAGTCAATCAAATAATGTTAGTATCGTCTTGACAAAAACAGTTAATACAATTATCTATACGTGTATATCTTGACATCCCAAGGTCTGATTTCTACCATATTCCTGAAGCAATGGCCCGAGAAATCTCTCTCTGGCCATTGCTGGATTGACTTCTGATTCTTGAACTTTTGCGAGAGTGTGTCTATTCTCGCCGTTCAATGAAAGCTATCACTTAAGTACAGCAACATGACAGTCCTTCGTTTAATCTGAGTCTTCCCTAAAACTTTGGACAGTGATTTAAGGTATTAAAACGGTGAAAGTTTGTTCGTTTCCAAACAGTATTGTTTACATTTCATTCGACTTGATAGCCTCGTTTGTCACACAATTAGTTTTACTGCAGTATTCTCCTATGCACGAGTTAATTAGGCATAATAAAAGCGTGAGCCATGACGTAACGTTATGTAAACATATTTGGTCCAATACTGGCACTCGTTTTAAATGTAAAGCGTTTGTATGGTAGGTAGTGATTGGTTGGTAGTCGGACTACTGACCAATCAAAATTTAACACAACAATATCCACTCATAATAGCAGTGTGTAGTGAGATTACCTATAATCAAACGAAACGCTGCGCGGAGTATGGATTTCTACATGTCAGGGATGTCTATTTTTAATAAGGGTTGGAGGCTACATTAGCCTAGAAAATCTGCTCTATTTGGCTCTTTGATTTGTGTCCGAACATCATTTCAACGGGTGACGCCATGTTTTAAAAAGAGTTGTATTAGGGTCTGCTATTAATTCAAGTGTGTCGTTGCCATCCCTGCGCCTGACAAGATAGTCTTTTGTCGTGTGCACACATGAATCATTGAAAATTTATAAAGAATAAGCCTACCATAAATTATGATAGTCCCAAAATAACCTACTTTGGGTGGAGTGGATGTTAAACCTCCTATCTCTCTTCATCTTTATATACCAACCATACTGTATTATACTTACAAGTTCAATATTACTATAGAATTTCCTATAAACAAATGTCCTGTGCACCAGGTGCACATTGGTTAATCAATGAAAAATAATTAGCTTTGTTAATAATTACATAGAATAAACTAATTAAAGCATCCCATGTAAGGGCTAAAATGGCTTAGATTATAAGGTTAAAGGTCACAGTCTCCTTGAAATAATTTTTATTTTAAAGGGACAGTTCGACAAGAAAATCTTTGCAGTCTTGTAACTGGTGCCATTCAGTATATATGTATTTACTTTTTCAGATTTACTTATCAACATTACATGTATATACAAAACAAAACATTAGCAACTTCAAGGATGTCTTTTGAGGTGCTTGAACCATGATCCCGAGGACTTTATTTACTAGGTGTTAAACAAACAACAACACAAGTTTTTCTATTTTACTAAAATGCACCCTTTTTAAGATTGGGCCACCATATAGAAAGATCTGGTAGGAATGCAAATGTCCTTAGTCCATTCTCTAATTAAAGGTAATGTTTGATGGAGGAAACCCACAATATCTTTTTAATCTCTTAGTATAAAGAAATATATAGTATAGACGATCGCCTTTAAGATCTAAATACACATTAGACCATCAGGACACAGTCCAACACAACTCCCATTTCAAAAACACCAGTCGAAAATCTCTGTTCTTCACAGGTTTGGTAACGTCATTAAAAAATGTCAATATTGGCACTTTTCAGAATATATGCAATAAGACCATTGTGTGACATCAATTCCATGGCACAAAACACATCTTTAAATAACACTGAACAGTCTTTTGATTATACATCTAAAGTGTTACGCTTTCGCATGCATGGTCATTAATTTGAATCTTGAATCTTAAAGATGGAAACCAAAAACGATTGCTTTGCATTCGAGGCGGCAGCTCATCTATTCTTATAAATATATTCTCATCCAGTCGTTTTGGCATATATCAAGGACTCTTATAGCCTACAAGCCAGGAATAAGTTAATATTACACAAGTATTGAGGGCTAGAATACCACTCATTGTCATACAACTGAAGTGGCACCTTATATAATATATGTATTACAGTACAGTATTTAATATGTTCCTGGCTCAAACTTTCTCATAATAAATAATAAATTTGGCATCAAATATATTTTCACCTGTAGTTTGAATATATTATCCTATTGATGGTTATGTGTTTAGGATCCTGAGCGTCAAGGAAGTATAGCTTTAAGTTCATCAGACTGAGCAAGTTTCAGTTTTATATCAACTGTTGCAACCAGAATGTCGTCTTTTAAATCGTAATATAGACAGATGTTCTGGTCCTGATTTACGTGTTATGATGACATCACACTCGAATTTATCACGTCCCAAAATGTCTTTTATTTCATCTGAAAAAAAATCATAATCGATATATCAATTATAACAATCTAGACGACAAAAACTACAATGGCTACAAAAAGATTTGGGGGATCAGGAAGACTGACACGCTGTTATATAGACTTGTAATTGACAGTCATCTTGGATCATCTGAATTTAGAATATTTCAAAGATAAACAAATTGGATTCTGGATTGTTAAAGAAGCTAGATCTAACTTTTTGGCCATAAAACATATCTATTGATTACGCTATTCATATTTTACTCAACATTTACTGAGCTGTAATTTCTCTAGACAAGTCAATTTCACTGACAGTCAGTCAAGACTTGCAAATATGACTAAATAAATATCCCTAGAAAGTGACGACTTAGGACACAAATACAAAAAAAAAAATAAAATACCATGATTTCACCAACTGTATTAATTCATTTACCTGGTAGATTTTCTTTAACAATCACCAAATAAAATACACCGGTCTTTGATAAAACTTTATCTATATATGGCAGTAACCTATCAGTTACTTCACGACCTTTAACCCCACCTGCCCATGATGCCTCAATACCATGGCTACCAACCTAGAAACAAACAACAATATTTAAAGAATTGTTTTAAATGATCACAAATAATGTCAAATTCAAAACCACAAAAATAAAATTCAGTGAAAAATACCAAATATTTTCAAAACGCAGTACTCTATTTTTATTAAAGATTCTGAGAACTAGATACAGAATACAGTTTGGACCCAGATGTATCAAGTGTCTTTAAAGTTTGGTACAGCTACATAGAAAATTATTTGATGTTTTCAAAATACAGATGTTAATTTCATTTTTTAAAACTTTTGATGGATATAACACCATTATAAAGGCCTGAACAATTTGCAGCGTTTTTCTTTTATCCTATAATTCAGTGCACACCTCACCTAAAGCTTAGTTATTGAACCATTTCATTTGCTAATATCACTTATATCAAAAAGAATGTGGTCCATGGATGCTACATTAGGTTATATAAAAATCATCCCTGCTGTCGTCTAAAATAGTTTCTGTGGTTTATGAACTGACTTTTTGGTTAAATTCAAAGAAATGAAGTTGTATTAACCGAGTTTACCTCACTGGATGATGTTACTACATATGGTGGATTAAACAACAACACATCAACTTGTTGTTCTAGTCTATCACTCAAACAGCTTATCTGAAATGACATGAAAACATACAACTACTTAAAACAGATTGCTTTATAAAGAAGAGAAATTTTTGAGAAAAGTCAACTGTAGTTGTTGTTTAGGCAACCACACCTGCCAAAATATGTAATATTATTATAAATTGCTACACATTTTTGTCAGTGTCTTATTAAATACCATACAAATAAATTCTAAAACAGTTTGGTTTGGTGCTTCAAAAAAATACCTTTTGATTCTCTATAGCTAATGATCATGTAGTGTTTATTCAATCTTTAATATTGAATGGAATGGGGTTTAACATCTGGTCAACCCAATACTCTGGTCATTTGGAGACTAAAATATATTGTGATAAATTGTTTTCTTCTGTTATGGGTGGAAATGTCCTTTATGGTGGACTTCGGGTTTTGTGTTATTCTCACACAAAGGCAGTGAGAAATGGGGCCTAAAGTCCACTCACCACAAAACAGGTCATTTTATTTCAATAGTTCAAGAGAGAGAGATTGAGAAATAGGGTTTAACGTCCACTCAACACAAACCAGGTAATTTGGGGACTAATATATAGTTCAATTTTAGAGGTCTTTAGTAGTGTCAGGAAACCGGGGGACCGGGATAAAACCCACAACATTAAACAGACGGCCCTACTTCTTGTCACACACAAGCTGGGAATCGAAACCACCCCATTTGACTCAACGACAAGTCACATGATTTAACATAGGCTACACATGTTTGACCATTCGGCCACCCATCCCCCCAGACCTAAACAGACAATGATTACTGACTAATTAAAATAGTGTCACCTCATTTTGTGAATAATAGCTCATTCAGTGAAAACTGTATCATGTGATATAACAAAATCAAAACAAAAGATGGTTGCCCTGAACCTTCCTTGTTCTTAATTAAAGGGAGGCAAAACTTATTTCTTACTGGTTCAAAGATAATTTAAACATATCCATGGATGTTGGGTGAGCGAATGTCTTTAAATCATAATATATATCATGGAGTCGAGAGTTGTGGTTTCAATATCACAATAATTAAGGATGCCTGCCTAACCTTGTGAGTATCCCCCGGGTTCCTACAACAGGCAGGTTATTTCTGAGTTTTTATTCTTACAAATGGTATCAACTAGCCACTCTAAAACAGTTACGCAACCACTATAAACTGTTTAGGTCTTCACTTTCAAACAGCTCAATATATTGAGTTACGGTAAACTGGTTATTTATTCACATTTTGGAATTCAATTTGAATGTTTAAAGGTGCATTATGTAAGAGTTAAAGCTTTCCATTGCAGGTATTTTTTCTGGCTTCAAATGTTATATAAATTATTATTCAAATATTAATTTGCCTGACAAGCCCCTACTCCACTGTCTAGGTCATCAGATGGCTGAGATTGTAGATTAGATAGAAAACCAGTTCCATTTAATCATTCAACATTAAAATGGCTAATCAAGACTTTGTTTCAAACATTCATAACTTTGCTCAGAAACTTGACTGACATTTTCAATATATTCGTTTTAAATATCTATTTTTAAACGATTCAGCAAGAACAACCAATTCTTTATCTAAATCTTACATAATGCATCTTTAAGAAAAGTTTTTCCGGAGATCCCGTGAAAACTATGAATTCTCCTTGAATACTTACTAAATCTGTTAATATAGGTTGTATTGAAATGCTATTTTGTTGAGCAGTTTTCTGACATATCTCTACAGCAGATGGATTGATGTCTGTAGCTCTGAAATACACAGTGGTATAGAGATTTTGTGGTTTATTTATATCTAAACTTTAAGAAAATGTGATGATTCCTCCTACTGATCTTCAATTTAGTTAAAACTTTACTTTGTTTAATAAGGCACCTGCCAGTAGATACACAGAACTCAGAAAAACTTGACAGATTGATCTAGTACCGCTTGGCTTTTGTTCAGCCTTTCCAAGTGACTATGTAAACTTTTCAAGCGAAAGGCCAGGTTTGAGAACTCCAGATGTTTTTCCTGACATTCTAGTCAGGAGTCCATTACCCTAAATGCTCAATTCCAACAACCTCTCTCTCTCTCTCCCTACCAAATACAAAGAATATTAGGAGGTTTTAAATTCTTGACACTAATCCTGGGAAACAAGTTGAGAAAATCATTAGGATTCTGGTTCTTGTCCTTCCAGTAATCTCTATCTGAAACCATTAAATGATGCAATTTGGTCCCAAAATAGGTCAGACTTGGCATGTATTTGGACTTTTCGTATAGAGAGCGTAGAATTGAGTAAAATAAACCAGTTAACATAGTTTGAAGAATTCTAAATTTAGGTAATATAGGCCTAGACTGTTCCTCAATCCTCTTCTAAGAATAAAATAGTGTTTATATAAAAAAAATATAAACAAAATTACTTTTGGCCCTTGGATTCCAATAGCAATTTGGATTTTTCATTAAAAAAATGAAAGCGGGTTTATTTTTAAATCGACTCTAGCACCTGGTAACTATTGACTACCACTGTTACCTGAAACAATGAGTAATGTGATCTTTTCACTTTGAGTTTTGTAGATCATTTGAAAAAAAAAGCCCAAACCTGCTGTTCCCTATATCATCACAAACCACTTGAGTCACATAACCATTATATGGTCCTTTAATACTTCACAGCTAATCACATGACTCGG
Organism: Patella ulyssiponensis; assembly: GCA_963678685.1. Taxonomy (NCBI): domain Eukaryota; kingdom Metazoa; phylum Mollusca; class Gastropoda; family Patellidae; genus Patella; species Patella ulyssiponensis. Next base: position 27,242,061 of record OY783227.1, on the reverse strand, counting down.
GTGTTTTGAAGCACTATAGTGAACAGTATTTTAGCAGTTTTAAGGTGCTAATGAGGTTACGTGGTCAACTGAATTTCTCCAACAATACACACAGTTTACAACAGAGCGCCAAACAATATCACATCTTTGAAAACTTACATGAATAGAGCTTTGGTTTGAAGAATCTGAGCTAGAAATGTTAAACATAAACCAGATCCACATCCAACTTCGAGACATATAGATGGCCTGCAAGACAATATACAGAAAGCATTAGGAGAACTCCATCACACACAGACAGAAGACAAACCCACAGACAAGACACGTTACAGGCAATACTTGGACAGTATAAGTATGAAATAGGGTTTAACGTCCCGCTGTTCTGTTCCAACTGGGCTAATGGAAGACGGGCATATGCCATACAGTGTGCTATTAGGGAAATAGCACGCTATAGCTTACTATCATATCGAGTTCCAGCAGTCAAGGGATCTATTACTTGAACTCCAATGTGTACATTCCATCTGAATCGCTATACGTTACCTCTTGCTAGATTCTCTGTCCTGCATCACTGATAAGTGGGACCCCTGCTGGAAAATCTCAATGAACTTTCTCAATCAACACACGGATTGAAAACAGGACCTCTCGGTTAGCAAGCCAATGGACTATTCATTGAGTCAACATCATACTGAACTAATGTCTTACTGAATCACTGTTGCTCCCCTGTGCATTAACCTGCAGAGATCATTAAAGGGGGATTGGTTGATCGCATGGTTAACACATGCATGTTGCATCGTAAGGTCTGTTAATTATCTAGTCAAGTAACATGGTTTCGATTTGATGCTTGTATGTGACAAGGTTTGGGGTTGCCTGTCCAACCTAATGGGTTTTCTGCGGGTCCTCCGGTATCCTCCCACAGCTAAAGACCTCTATGTGCAATAAAAATGAATCATATGTTAGTCCTAAAATTACCTAGTTTGTGTCAAGTGGATGATAAACCCCATTTCCGACTGGCTCATGTCATTACAGATGCTTTTGTTTTGCCAGGAAGATGTCATACTTCATTTATTTGCCACAATTCTTACCTGAGTTGGTTGAGAAAATTAACATCTTTTTCTAGAGCATCTATTAAAAGAAATGAATCTTCTGCTGGTTCGTAAATTTTCAAGTAATCTGTAGAGGTCAGGTGATTAATGTCAGGTGTGGGAAGATGACCCAATTCTGTCATACCTACACTATACATGTATACATGTATAGACCTGTAAAAATAAATAAAATACAAAATCAGATCACATATCTATAAAAATATATATGAGTTTCGAAAGGCTGACATTGTCTAGGAGGACAGAATGATTTAATAAACAGCGTACCAAAAAGATTAATTTTTGTTCTGAAATATATTTTTTTTTGTGGCCAGGGGGGCCACTCTTATTTTGTACATGGTAACGTGTGTAACGGTACATTTAGCATCCTGGTTGAGTAGTGCCAAATGGTTTTTTTGCTATGTCTTGACTGATCATTTGCACTAGGCCTATACATCATGACTAGCCTGTCTAAAAGGATTAATTTTGACACAGCTCTGTTTTTGCAGGGGGGGGGGGGGCGAATGGTTAGCATAAGGACTGTCATTGAGTCAACTGGTGTGGATTTGATGTGACGAGGATTAGGATTGCCTGTCCAACCTCCTGGATTCTCCAAATCCTCGGGTTTCCTCCCACTGCGAACTATTGAAATATATAATGTACGTAAGTCCAGAAATGAACCCATCTCTCTGTGTCTCTTTCTGTTTTCGTGATTGACTTACTCAATGACACTTGATTGCAATTCCGTGAATTCAGAAAGTTCTGGTCTTATAATAGTACCCCACCTTCAGACTTAGTATGGGCATGGTTTTCAAATCTGTCTAAGTCTAAGGGTTTTTTTTAGCACTACTTGATTCAACGATTGAGCAAGTTGAGAAATTAGGCCTCCTCTAGTTTTCCTTTTAAATATTTCATTTATTACCACAATCACTTATTCATCAATCGTAATCAGGACATGCGTTTAGAAAGAAAGCTTTCAGTCATTTTAATTGACTAGCACTGTACAATAAAGTCGTTTTATTGTTTACTAAAATTTTATTTTACACGAGTTGAAATCAAAATGTAAACAAACCTGGGAGTTATCTACCCTTGACGTGCCAAGTCAATTTCCTCTTCCGGTTTATTAATAGAGATAAGAATAATGATATTTTAGGTATTCAGTCGAATAAAAGCATTTAAATGAATGATTTAGTAAGTATTTAATAGTATTTTGTTTTATTTCATGATTTTATCTATAAAATTAAGTACTTGTCATGAAATTATATCTTTTTTAATCATTTGAACAAAGAGAAGCAAAGTTCAATTATCACTGAACGGACTGAAAAAAAAAAGTTATTTGACGCCGACAGCGACACAGTTGTATAAAATCCTTCTGCAAGAGTTTACTGTAAGGCCTGGCAACTTCAGACATAGTGCACCTTCACCATCCTTTTAATGCATAAACCACTTGATCATTTTGTGTTAACTATGAAAAATCTTGTTGACTAAAAAACATGCAGAGTACTAGACAGAGTAGACCTCTGCTGCAAGTGTGCAATGAATTTTAGCAGCTGACTTTTTGTGTTTAAAAGTAATATTTTTTAGTCAGTTATCTGTACATGTAGGTATTAGGATTGAGGAAATTCACATACATTTACAACCAGATCATTTTGAACTGACACACCGAATACATTCCAATAAACGACTTTCACTTTACCTGTAGGAGGAAATTCTAGTTTTGTTCATGGCGAATCGGTCAACACAAAAGCAGTAAATCTCAATCTTGACATTATCTTAGATCCCTTTGATTTAAACAAGTTTTATGCAAATCAAAGTGGTCTAAATTGAGAATTTGAATAACCCATCGATAACAAAATTTCCTAAAATATTTATCTTATTTCATTTCTTCTTCAGGTATGGTTTCTTTGAAGGATTAATAGTTGAATTGGATGCACAGTTTCAAATATGGATAAACCTGAACCATCACCATACCCTGATGACCTAGACAGAGGCGAGGAACAGAATCTATACAAAAAGCGTACTTATGATCCTAATGAATATCCAACAACACGAGAAAACCGTAGCTATGGAAATATTCCATATGAGGCCTCTGACTCTGCATATTATTCTACGACAGGTTATCCACCTTATCAACACTTCCCATCAAGTTATGGAGCCGATCCCCAACAGCGTGCAATGCTTGATCCAAACCCACCGGACATTAACCCACTTATGATAAGACCAACTCTTTCGCCATATAGACAACCATACTATGATTATACTAACCCAGTCTACAATAGCTCTGAACAACCCAGTGAGGAATATGGTCTAGCTGCTCAAGCATACAGACATGGTCGTCCAGAGAACTATTATACAAAAGATAGATATCCAATGGATCATGGAGTCCCTTCTGCTGATAGGAATTATGGTGTAAGGGAGACAATCCTGAATACACCGTCGGGAAGTATGGATTTGCGGAATACCCATTTACCACCAAGCACTTCAGATTTTCACAACCAGTCATCTCCAAAATCCCAAACTGATGGAAATAGTTTTAGAGACATGCAGAGTGGTTATAATCAGTCAACTGATAACCAGGGCTTTGTATATGGCCAGTCGGCAGAAATTCTGCGGGGAGAAAGTCGAACTGAAATGGGAAGGGAGGACAGTCGAATGGAAGTACCAAGAGAAGAAAAACGGACATCAAGATTTATTGATTCTGATGCGTTAGATTTAAGAAAAACAGACAACGTCGGTGAATACGAAAATACAGCTTTGTACGACTCACAGAGACCAAGAATCCATAAAATGACAGCAGAACATTCAGAAGATTTACAAAATGCTCATCCTGAAAAAACACAAAATCCAGACCATAAAAGCATGTCACCTAATTCTCTAAATTCAGAGACAAGAGAGGCCAGAAATTCCATGGCTACTAATCCAGGGGTAGACGAATTTTCAAGTATTCCATCCAAAACTGATTCGTTCATGAAAAGAGACAGCACATATGGTCAGTCTATGAAGCGACAATCAGATGAAAATTTAATAACAGCAGGGACTGTGAAAGGTACAAATGATAGAATGTCAGACAAACCACATAGTAAAACAAATATTGATGATGGGGCAGAAGAAAAAAGAAAACAAAAATTAGATGAAAGCAGATCTAGCTCTGTTAGTAAAGACATTGATCAGCCTACAGGAGCTACGAAACTGCCAGAAACAAAGTCAAATTCATCTGCTGAAACGGTCTTGAAAATGAATGAGACAAATGAACAGGTGCTTAAAAAGACTGGTAAAGAAGAAACTGAAGAATTAGATACCACAGGGAGCAGTAGTTCAAAGGAGGGTAACTCTGATGAAAAACTAGATGATTCTGCAGACGAAACCAAAGACGGCGAAAATAGCGAAGACGAAGGATGCAAGGAAAATGAGGGACATAATTTTATCTGTGGTTACTGTGAAGAAGTTTTTCTTGAGAAAAAATTGTTGATCAGCCATAAATGTCCATCTGTCCCAGATGACCTGGATGAACTTGATGAAAAAGATGACATGGAAATTCAAGATGAAGAAAGCAATGGTTCTAAGAGAAAGGAACATGATTTAAATGGGGGTTCTCCGAATAAAAAATCCAAAAGCACAGATAACTCTGAATCAGAAGATGAAGAGGAATTATCAGAAAAGGAAGATGACAGTTCGGATAACTCTTGTGAGGAGCTTGAAAAAATTGAGGAAGAATCAGTTGAAGCAGAAAAAAAGGAAATTAAAAATGAAATAAATACCACTAGTACAGATGTTCGAAGGTCAGCTCGTAAAAATAAAGCTAAGGCCAAGATGCGGGAATGGATCGAAGAGGAAGATGAAGAAGATCCATACATCTGTGGAGAATGTGGGCAAACTTTTGATAAAGAACATTTACTGCTCAAACACATGAAGCACCACAATAATTCAGATTACGAAGATTACGACGATAGCGAAGGATCTGCAGAAAAAGTGAGGACACGCACTTCATCCCGTATCTCCACTCGACCAAAACGCAAAGCTGCAATGCGTAGAATAAGCTACGAAGAAAATGCAATTGCCAGAGAATCATTGAGACGCTCCAAGCGATCACTCAGTGTCAAGTATGAGTCTAACGACGAGTGGACAGAAGAGAAGAATAGTCGAAAAAGTAAAACACCACCAAAACCACCAACTACTAAAATAAAACCGACAGGATGTCCCGTTTGTGGAGAAGTTTTCAGAGTTCAGGAGGAATTGAAAGAGCACCTATTAGGTCATTGTGAAGAAATGTATCCAGAAAAGAAACCTTTGGCTTGTCAGTACTGCGATAAGTTATACACCGAAGAAAACTTTTTGGAAAAACATGAAGAGGTCCATATTTTAAATGGTGATATCAAAATTGAAAGAATCGCTCCGGTGAAAAAATCAGCTAAAAAGGATAAATACATGTGCTCAATTTGTTCAAAACTTTTCGACTTGAAGAGCCAGTTGAAGATCCACGAAAAAAGTCACAGGGAGAAGAAATATAAATGTCCCCATTGCGAAGAAGAATTCAAAGTTAAATCAGATTATATGGCGCATAAAAAGACTCATAAATTAAAGCATGAATATAAATGTGAATTTTGCGGCAAAGACTACGCGTTCAAAAGTGGACTGACCATTCATTTGAAAAGTCATTTAGAGAGACAGACATTTGATTGTATTACATGTAATCGGTCCTTTTTCAGCGCAGGTCATTTAGCCATTCATCAAAAGGGTCATAAACATGCAGGAACCAAAAAACACCGCTGTCAAGAGTGTGGTTACCAAGTTTACGATGAAGAAAAGTTGTTCCGTCATCTCGAATCCCACATCAATCAAGAACCATATGTTTGTCCATTTTGCGGGAAGTTATTCATGAAGAAATCTACTTTTGTGAAACACAAGAAGAAGCACAGCGGGGAGAACATGTGCGATGTTTGTGGCAAGGCTTTCTCACATCGATCAGGATTAGATCGTCATTACACCATCCACTCGGGCGAAAAACCATACAAATGTGAATTCTGCGACAAATCTTTCTCGCAGCAAAGTAATTTAACAACCCACAGTCGACAACACAGCGGAGAAAAACCATTCATGTGCGATGTGTGTGCTCAATCATTCACCAATAAATGTTCGTTAGTACGTCACATGACTAAACATTCAGAAAATGAGGCGCAGTTAGCAGGTGTTACCATGTTGAACAGAAACTGGGCCTGGGAAATGGATACAAAGCATGAATATTCAGCAAATTTAGATGTGAAACATGACTATGGGCCTTTGCCGCCATTGCCTGGTAAACATGATTTTGGGCCTTTACCACCATTGCCTCCAAAGCATGATTATGGGGGGATGTGATCAGTTTTTATAATGATATTTTTCTGCAGAAATGTTGAACAATACATGTAAGTCTTCACAGTAGTTATTCCACTTCCTGTTCAAATAATTTGTGATGATCAGGTTCATTTGGAAATGATTTGTGATGTCGCTGATCAAATCATCTTGGTGGAAATGATGTGTGACAATCAAGTTCAAATGTTGATCCTGAATTTTCATGAAAAGCACTCAGAAGGTGTCAGTGTGGTAGAAGAAAATATATATTATACCGGAATGTGGCTGGACCATTTTCAAAGTCAGTCACAGGTTAGGGTTGGCAATTATACACGAGAAGAGAGACTTGATTGCTGCTTTGTCTAATTCATGGATTAAGTGTTGTGGTGGTAATTAAAAAGAAAAGAATAAGATAAAAAAATTTAAGAAGGGGGGTTAGGGTAGATTTTTCAACTTTGGATTTTATTTTCTAAAAGGAGATCATTTCTTTAAATTTTATCCATCCACTGGTTGGGTTTTTTTTTTCTTGTATTATCTATCATCCAATAAGTCACATGGACTTAAATTTATGTGAAGATGTGCTTGATTCTTGTTTGATGATATTATTAATGATTCCAAGAGAATCATTCATGATTATTTCTGTCATCCAACTGCTTCATAGTGTGTTTTTCACTAGACAAAAAACATTTCACGCATAAAAAATTGTGTAGTGGGAGTTGGAGGTGATCTTTTGTGAACGTTGGCCAATGTGTATATATAGTAAGTGCTTTAGATTGTATTGACCTTATTACATGTACCGGTATATGTTTTTACACTGTTCACAAGAAGCTGAATTAAAATAAAAATGATAATAATGTACTTGGATATTTTAAAAACACTGTCTTTTTTTTTTTGGCCAAGACTGAGATTTTGGACCAATCCAATGAAAGTACATTTATTCTTAAAATGATTTAGATTTAGTGAATAAAAAAAGGTTTATGGCTTTTTATATACAATTTTAATATATTGTTCAATGTTGAATGTATTGTGTGTTTATAATATTATCAATTAATTAAATTAATGAAAGATGTTTTTATACCTGTTTGTTCTAGCTGTTAAGTTTTTACGAGAAGAAATTTGTGCTGATTGTGTGATTTCTGAAATTGAGATAAATAACTCTTTATGATGTGTATCTAGGAGTAATTGAAGGCAGTAGAAGCTCTGAATCCTTCTCTTTGAGGTGTTGGGTTGGGATTTTTTTCTTCACATCTTTAAATTTTTGTTTGAAAGAGTGTTAATACGGTACACCATTAAAATAACATTTTAGTTGGGCAATCACAGAATTACCCATTACAAAACATGTTAGAATTTGTCTAAAATGACGAGTATTGTCTTTAAAGATGATTTTGATAAATCTATATCAAAGCATTTAATTAAATCCAAATGTTAACTATATATTGTCACCAGTAAGGAAGGTCCTATCTTAATTCAAATTACAGGACAATGGTCTAAAATGAATTTTTAAAATTTTGGTGAGCTTGTTAATTGGGACATATGGAAGAATGGTGTAGAATTTCAGTTTAGGATCATTTTAAGCACTCGGGTTACTATTTAAAATAAACCAAATATGTTATTATTTAATGATAAACATTTTCATAAAATCCTTTAGACGGACATTGTTTAGATATCGAATGGTGTGAAAATGTCCCAAAATGAGAGATAAAAACATGGTGAAGGAGCTTCTACTTCTTTTATTCTACTGCCTTGTATGAGTACATTATTTTTTTTTTGTACAAATGTACATGTAATCTGATTGTTGATTTTTGTGTTTTCATGAGCATTGTCATATAATGACCATTTAAAATATAACTAACATATTTATAAATGTTTATAGGGCCCTGTTAGTATGAATTAATCAGTGTTAATTATTACTAATAATTGAATGTGACCGAGATCATTATTACTAATAATTGAATATGACCGAGATCATTATTACTAAAAATTGAATATAAGTAAATTATTATTAATAATTGAATATAAGTAAATTATTACTAATAATTGAATAACAGTCCATTATTACTAATAATTGAATAACAGTCTATTTTTTATGCAGAATTTAAGATAATTATAATTAAAAGGTTTGTTTTGAAGTGTGTGGACAAACTGGTGGATTTATTTACTTTGTATTCCCTATCTGAAATTCTTAGATGGTTTTTCAAAGAAATGTTGGTCCTGAAATGGCCTAGTTTGTGTCGAGTGGACGTTAAACCCCATTTGAATCTGGTATTTACTCGGTTTTGTTGCCAGATCAATTATGGTTTGGGTAACCAGAGTAATTATTACTAAACGAGAAATAGAATGAATGGCGAATGAGAAAAGCCAGGTCAGAGTATATCCCCTTAGACCCCAAATATTACAGAACCATTTTGTTTGGCATTTACACTTCCAAGTACGAAAGGGATGGCTATCTTGCAATTGTCAGTTAAACTCAATCCCTACTTAGATCTAGCTTTTGTCCCCAGAAGAAACATTCTTGTCAATGATATTTATGCATTTAAACCTTTTTTTACCAATACATATATATACACATACAAGTATGATATGTTGTGAAATCTGGGATTTCCGCTTTAAACAATCATACAATTATGTGAAATCAATTCTGAAATAACTGAAATCTGATTAATTGTTTAAGTTTGATTTAAGTTTTTTTTATAAGTTAAGTTTATAATATTGTGTTTGTTATTAATTATATCATAATCTTGTTTTAATGTTGTTAAACTGCTTTTATACATGCATTTTTGTAGTAGATTTGGGCAATAACGGCTTGTTTATTCATGTACTAGAAGTAGCACTGTCAGATCATTTGTTCATATGGTATTAAAGTACATTTGATAAAGGTTTTTGATGCATTCAGTATAAATCGGCATCTATATATTATCATATATTTTTGTTGTGGATTCAAATAATTGCTTTGCTTTATTGTTCTTATAAGGTATTGACACATCTTGATTTGACTTTGCGAAAAATCACAGCTTTATCAAATATAATATAACACCTGGGTTGTATCCATGAAAACTTGTGTATTGTATTTTCATTGGCTGAGAATTCAATTACGTTTCTTTTTAATTTTGATGTTCTGTGACATTGATTTTTGACATATCTTCTATACTACTGTGGACTTAATGATCAATCAAGTCACTCATATTGGTATGCAGGGCTGTATTTTAAAAACCAAATATATAAGCAATTGGGTTTACAATTGAAGTATGATATTATTAGAATTTTACCAATATGGCTGTAATAGATGTAGAAGTACTCTATGCTAGGTTACACTTAAGTGTAGTCTTAAAAAAATGAAACAAAACTAACTTGTCATAAGAATGCCAAAATACAAATCTCCAGTAATTCTTGAGAGTAACTGGAAAAACTATTAGTATATCAAAATGGACTATGTCCTAAAATAATTCTATTCTGCTACAAAAATCTTAAAACTTTGTTGTTAGCTCTTTGACTCTAGGTCTCATATTATAGCCATCAAGCTAAATAAGAAACTGGGAAGGTTAACACTCCTTAAGGTTTTTTGAAAAAGATCTTAACCATAAACTCTCCATGGAAGTAATTCTTGTATTAAATTATACACTGCATGGGGCTTTATTATAACATGTTATAGGAGGTCCTGTATATATTATACTGAAGGGTTTCGCTAATGCTGTTGTGGCTATATACTGACCAGCACCTATACTGAAATAGCCATAAATGTAAAGCGATTAACCTTAAATTGAGAATCAACTGTAATTCTTCAAAGTATTTATATTCCACACTGTCTATAAATCTAAATAAATACCATTTGAAGATGTTCTTCTCTTTCATTATTGTGCATTTTTCACGTTTTATAATCATTGTACAGTTTTACCACTAGGCCAAACCAGTTTGATTTTTGTTTCTTTTGGATCTTAATAATTAGCTTTTAAGCGTTCAACATTTGGAGAAGAACAGGGAAGTGTTTATTGTTTCTAAATTTTTAAGAATAGGAAGCATATTTTTCGTAATTGATCCTGAAAAACTAAAAATTAAATTGATGTGGCATAAAGTTGTATAAGCATGGTTATTTTCATACCTATAAACTGGATTATGAGTTATATTATGACCCATTGATATTATACACACATTGTAAGGGGACTGTTAGATATTTAGGTATTTCAATAAATTTAACCAGAAAACACAAGTCAATGTAAAGTTTAATTTGTATTTTGTGTAAAACAGTTAAAAATCTGTTTATATAATAAATTTGTAATAATCTTTGATAAAAATCTCTATGGATCACTAAAATTAGTAAAAGCTGGTAAATCTGGCAATGTTGTGAATTGAGAGCTCTGAATTTCATAGTTATTCCCAACAGTAAGGTTGCAATAATTTTAGAAACTAGGGTTGCATATTGATATAGAATATACATGTGTAAACTTATATAAATTCTTGTATTACCAATTTTAATGGGGGTGTATATTGCTGTCGTCTAGGTCTGTGTTCAGGTCAATACAGATTTATTATCCAAAGAAGAGTGTTCATTTGGTTGCCATAAAACAAGAGATTAAAAACTTTTAAAACTTATTTATAAACTACAAACTTGTTGCCCTTTTATTTTTAAGTTTCAAGTTTTCAACAGCATGGTGTTCATTATGTCATGAATTCGAAAATATTTCTTCAATTTTTGTAGTAAGATTTTGATAACTTTGCTGCTGCAATAACAATAACTCTGCTTTTGATTTGGGTAGAATGTTCAAACTTGGTGTAGATGTGATGTAGGTAATTGTATGACCAAGTTTGACGATAAAAAGTTTCTTCCCAGGTTAAGCAGAGTAATAAACAATTTGAATGGAATATGTTAACACTGATTCTGATTTATGCGAGTGTATAGACTAAGTTCAATAATGAACATTTTCTGCTTAGACTAACCAAGCGTTAAGCAGTTTGATTACTAGATTCTTTGTAAAATAAAATAAAACCAGTACGAACAATCCAAACCATAAGACAAAATTTGAAGTCCTAAAAAAATGTTTTAGGCAAAATAGTGTAATCAGCAAATGGACTGTTCACCGACAAACAGTCCAGAAGAGTAAGCTAAATGATAAGTATGAGTGGTATAGTGACAATAGATTTTAGACATGCTGTTGGCTTGATTTTCTAAACTTTAAAATTTGGAGCCAACAATTTGAGAAGAGCAAGCAAATATTCTTTTGTTGTCCATAAAAAAAAATACAGATTCTAAATAAAATTTAAATTAAGGTCCACTTATATTTGTATTTAATGCTTCATTACCCCAGCCAAGTTAACAGTTTATATTGTTTGTTTATAAGTTATCTTATGTTAAGAGCTACTCTATAGTATGTAAACAATTTACTTAATATATAATAGTGTATAAACATCAATTAATAAAAATAATTAAATTATTGATCATAATTCTGTTTTGCTTTTAAGTATCCTACAAATAAAATTGGAATGTAAATAACTCTTTGTTTAAGACAAAAAGTTATGCAAAATTTTTATGGTAATAACTGAACATCGTACATATACAAATTTATTGTCCTCGATGTCAATTCTGTTCGAGCGGACATTAAATACTGTAACTAATAACAAATTTTATTGGTTATAAAATAAGGGTTCTCAACACAAAAAAGCACAGATTTTTAGCGATATATTAACCCACAAGAGAGGTGGTACCAGGTGTTCCAGAAATAGTAAGCATACCTTATTTTTACACAAATTGGTGTCCATAAACGGTTGTTATTAAATAACATTAAACTGAATTATGATCTTATTTATATAAATAAAATGAGTTATTCTATAATTGTTTCATCAAAATTAGCATAATACTAAAACTATATTACTCTATATATATTTAATTTGTTGTTGATTTAAAATGATTTATATATGTATTGAAACTGAAATAAATATATGTATTCATAATATATTGTTTATCTTTAAATACCATAGGAACGTTAAGTAAAAAAAAGACAAATGCCCTTGTTTTCTATTGTGAAGTATTGACCACTCTTAAGCCGTGGTCACATCTTACGGTCAGTCACATGTAAACATTGTTGTGCATAGTTCACCGTAGTGCCACAACAGTCAACTAGGATGAAGTAGCTTGGGTGAAGCATGTTCAAAGTATCCACATATGAACTTGTACAGTGGAGAGGATACAGCAGAAACAATCGTCAAGGATGCCAAAGGCATTATCCACCACCACCACCACGTAGGGGTCTTTAGCAGTTGGGGGGAAACCCGAAAGAACCCATGAGGTTAGTCAGACAGCTCTTCTCCCTTTGTGGAAAAGGGACTGAGTGACAAACCTTGTGGTCTAATATTTGATGCCCAGTCCAGGCATATCTTGAAGCGATTGATTGTCACTTAATGATAAATAATTTATAGCATTTTGATTGTCACAAATGTGGATCTAGACTTCTGCAAGATTCAAAACCCACTGTTTGTTTCCTACAATCCGAATCTTGAAAGATTTATTCAGCTTCTAAAGTTTAAAAAGTTTGAATCACTGCCTCCACAACATATGTAATGGACAACAATCAAGAAAAAAAAATGTGAAATAAATTTCTGGAATTGAAATACCAACAACTATGGTCGTGTTTTTGGACCAGGAACAAAAAGCTATCCACTATTCATTGTGTTCTTGTTCTTTGGATGACATCATGAAGCTCTTCGAAAATTCTAAGGTTTTGTCAATTCAAGTCTGACTGGCATGCTTCTTCTTTGAACAATTTTGCATTGATTTGGTGAATTACATTTTTGAATTTCATCCAACAACATGGTCAGTTCCTGGTTCATTATTAGTAGGATTGTACTTGTTTGTATAAAACCACATTCAACTTAAATGTCAATAATTACCATTGTTTAATTGATTATTTAAATGAGTGTTGAAGTAGGATTTACAGTTATACATACACAACAAAAATCACAAGTATACATGTAACTATTTCTTACAATGATAACATTAACTGCATAAATGTACTACAAACCATGGTTATTAATATAAATAGCATGGGTTTTTTTGTTGTGACTATTTTAAGGGTTATTTAACTATTAAGGAGGCATTAGTGTCTGTTGTAAAAGAAGACTTTTCCTTTGGACCGGATTTGACACATGTATACAACTCTGCATTACCACTGTTGAGTTTTTAACTTTCCATTTGCTAGTCGTACAGATGTTTTGTTTATGAGGAGGGTGTTGGGTTATTTTGAATATTCACAAGTTATTATCTTATATTCATTAAGGATATAAATAATTCCCCCTTTATTGCTATAGATTACATCAATATGTCAAAAGATAGAATTCTGGTGATTTTTAATACATTTTATTTAATAATAACAAGACAACACTAAAGCTGAGGTCCCCGCCTCAATTACAAACTAAATACATGTCACATTTATCTTTTTATAAAACTCTAAGCCATCAAATTGCATATATCACATAAACATCAAACTTAGCTTCACTACTTGCACTTTATTACATGTAGTATCAAAGATATAGTGTCACAAAGTTTCAAATGATCAAACAGCTTATCCTCTATTTAACATGAACAGAAAATGCTTATTAATGACCATGTTTAATAAATTGATACTGATATAATGAAATTATACAACTAGTACTATGTTAAATCTTCTGTAAACATTGTAAATATTGAATTTCTATGGAATGTCAGTCCAAAAATGATACACAACATGTATTTACAAAGATATGATGAATTCTCTGTCGACAATATAAACAGGATATGATCAAACAAGCTATCAGCAGCTACAATTTTCACTACAGCTTCTTTTGTAATCTGATTGAACCCCAGCCTTTAACCATACATTACGCAAGAGCAAAATCTGCCTATTGTAGGTCTTTCTTTAGGCCAGAAATGTTATACAAACTATTAATTAGACATCAATTAACTTATCCAGACCATAATCAACTCTGGACGTCAACCAGTCGTTGTTTTTTGTATTTCAGAGGAGAGTCAAAAAAAGCTCCCCTCAATCAACAAATTGAAAAAAATAGGTTGCCAGGCAACGAAACATACGCCCACACAGCAGCCAAATCGTCCGGGCAGTCAACAAGAGTTGTTGCATTTTAAGTAATCATCAGAAAATAATAATTCAAACTCACCCATAACTACAGTGTAACTGTGATATAATCAAACGTTTTTTTAAATCAGATAATAATTGTGACCTCCAGAGAGACCACAAGCTAAAAAGGGTGATTTTTCGTACAATCAGGGGCCATGATTCAGGAAGTTACGATCCGATATGGGCAAATATGTATTTCAAGTTTCATCAAAATCAGTTCAAAATTGTGACCTCTATAGGGTCCACAACCTTGATATAACATATTTTTACACAATTCGCGTACAGACGGCGGCCATTTTATCCGTCAACTCTGGTCCGATTTTCACGAAATTCAAATTCTCTCTTCATTACCATGAAACCGTGATATAATCAAACGTTTTTTTAAATCGGATAGTAATTTTGACCTCCAGAGGGACCACAAGCTAACAAAAGCGATTTTTCGGACAATCAGGGGACATAATTCAGGAAGTTATGATTCGATGGGCGCAAATATCGAAAAGAACCAAGATCTTTGGGTTATTAACATACATGTCAAGTTTCATCAAAATCGGTTCAAAATTGTGACCTCTATAAGGTCCAAAACCTTGATATAACATATTTTCACACCATTCGCGTACAAACGGCGGCCATTTTGTCCGTCAATTTTGGTCCGATTTTCACGAAATTCGAACTCAACCTTCATACCCATGGGACGGTGATATAATCAAAAGTTTTTTTAAATCGGATAACAATTTTCACCTCCAGAGGGACCACAAGCTAAAAAGGGCGATTTTTCGGACAATCAGGGGCCATAATTCAGGAAGTTACGATCCGATTGGCGCAAATATCGAAAGGAACCAAGATCTTTGGGTTATGAACATGCATTTCAAGTTTCATCCAAATCGGTTCAAAATTGTGACCTCTACACTGTTCACAAGCTAAAAAACGTGATTTTTCGTACAATCAGGGGCCATAACCCATGAAGTTACGGTCCGATACATGCCAATATCGAAAGGAACCGAGATCTTGGGGTGATAAACCTATATTTTAAGTTTCATTGAAATCGGATAAAAATTGTGACCTGTAGTCTGTTCACAAACAATTTTGGACGGACGGACGTCCGGACGGACGAACAGGGGCGACGACAATATACGTCCACATGAAAATGTGGGCGTATAAAAATGGCTCTTCTAAAAGGTTTTCCCAGAGGAATGCTTTAGAAATTAAGGAAAGTGATTTAGAAATTAAGGAGAGTGATCTGATATTAAGGAGAGTGATTGGTAGATAAATGTTAATAAACCCCCAATGACTTTGTAAAGGAGAGTGATTTTCAATTTTAAGGGGAGGGAAAAAAAACTCCCCTCGGTCGACATTCAGGTGAGCTGTAGGCGCTCGAGAGCGATCACTCGCCTTAAAAAACAATGACTGCAAGGCTAGCCTGCGATATTTGTTGGATTGTAGTTCGTTTTGCTGCAAAATTTACCTTCATGATTAACGATTAAATGGATAATCGAGACTACAAGTTTTGTCATACCGACTTTAGTAATGATGATAGAGGCTAAGCGGAACTTTCAATCGCTTAGTTCTTGTTTCATAGTGTATCAATTTGACTGAAATTTTCAGCAAATTGCCTTTACATAAGCTAGTTTTTAACTTTTATAGCGAGAACTGCCAACTTGTTATCTAATATCCCATAATTATCAGCAGCTTTAACAAACATTGAGATGAGAATAACTACAAATATAAGTGCTGGCTAAAATCTTTTGGGCCCATTAAATTTGAATCCAAGTCTTAACAATATCTAAATCTTGTTTTTATTTTCTTAACTAAATGTTGAATAAACAATTATAGTGCAGATTACACTGTAAATCATTAGATCTATTATATTGTCAACTGAATCTTCATACTAAACTTATGCTTTCCGTCTACAATTAGCACAGCTTGAGAACAAACACGAAGCTAGTTGATTGACATTTTAAGTCCTAAATGAACGATTTTAGTCAAAAACACTAAGTATACTTCGCGAATTGTGTTAAGTATTTATTTCACTTCCATTTAATAAAATAGAAAAGGTTTATTTAGTCTTTCTGTGCATGACAGATATGAAAGAGAGTAAAACTGCATAAGAGTCACTACATGCCTCTAAAAGATTAGTATATAAATTGTTGGATATGATGGCTATTTATGTCAGAAATCTATTCTCCAAGTAGAGTAGTTAGTAGTCTGTTTGCAGAATGTTGAAGCTTTAATGAAAAAATATGTATAATTTGTGAAATGATGTGACAACTGTAATTTTGATCATGATTAACGTCCAACATTGACAATTCATACCATATGATTAAGAATAACTATTTTGTTGCTAACATTTAAAATATTTGATGTTTTAAAAGTCTACACATGGTTAAGCCCATGGCCACTTTGATCGATCAACAGAAATCTGTTTAAAAACGATTGTTTGTTTGTAGGCCACTGTTAAAAAATGTTTTGCCATGTGACGTGTGGCATCTATAGCTTGTGAAAAAGAATTGTCACAAAGCTTACATACTGATTTATCCAGTGCCAGATTATATTTTGTATACTTAGACATATGGGTATTAATATCATGTTTGGTGAGGAATATTTTTGAACATGCATGACACTGAAAGTAATAGTTGATCTGTTCCTTTGGGAGTGAAGGGTCGATTTTCCCTTCGTTTTGCGCAATAGAACCAACCATAAAGTGACTAGGAACGAAACACTTATACAAAAAGTGTTTCTCATCAAAATGATCACGAGCTTCCTTCTGCGTTTTGAACAATTTGGAACACTTTTCACATTGATATGCCTTGTCCCCTTTTTTACCAATGGTCAAGTGAATGTGCGATGAAGAATGTTTGCTTAGAACAGGCTTGCAATGTAAAGTAAAATGGCAGCATTGACAGTCATAGCGCATAATGACCCTTTTAATAGGGACATTACCCAATGTCGGAATTTTTGCATTTTCATTCACATTTATTTTCTCAAGTAATGTTTTTTTGAGCATTGTTTGTGGATACTCAGTAATAATGTGCTTTTTAAGTAAATGTCTTTTCAGTGAAGGTGTATTTTTCATTTTCCTCTGACATATTTGACACAAGAACTGTCTGCACTTTACCCTATCTTCTGATGTATGGGTAATCATATGTCTCAATATTAAATGTTTCTTCGGACTCCATTTTTCGCACTTTTCACATTTGTGCTTAATAACAACAGTGGTCCGATGCCTTATTCTTTTTTTTAATTTTGGAGATGACTTCAGAGCACTTTGGTTTGATGAACTGAAAATATTGGTCGAACATATGGATTTGATACTCTTTCCATTTAAATCACCATCAATATTTTGAGAAATCATTTTTCGATCAACTTCAACTACATTTCCCTTCTTATCAATAACTGGTTTCACGTCTTCAGCATAATCCATTTCTATGACAAATTTTTCAGTTTTTGCTGAAGTAGCTTCACACATCTCTTGGTCAGAATTTAAATTAACATGTTTATTCATAACATGAGTTTTTAACGTATGCAAATACGTAAACGAAGACCAGCAAATTTGGCAAACACACTGTTTGTTAGTTGCAATTGTTGTATGATTATCTATTATGTGACTGAAGCAGATTTGTGAATCACTAAATTCTGTACTACAGAATTTGCAAAAAAAATTACATGGAACTATCTTCTCTGTATTTTTAGGTATCATCTGAAAGTTACTGGACAGTTGTTTATGTTGATTTATCCCATTCAAGTCGATAGAAGGTTGATTTTTCCCACATGAGACAAAATTTGTATTTTTCCCTTGTGAACATTTATTTTTCCCATGCAAACCTGATGAATTCCTGTCATCTGTTTTGGATTTGATGGATGGGGGTGAATCGTCCTGTATTCCTGTTTCATTAGTAGTGTACCGGTATGTGATGCTTGACGGCATATTGCCAGAATTGGCCGATTCTCCTTCATTTCTTTGATCTTTATTAATTGCCAATGATTTGTCAGTATATACATATATTTCCGAATAAGAATTTTTCTGTCTACCATTTGAGCCTGTAGACAGGATTTTCTTCCGATTTAACATGGTTTTCTCATCCTCGTCATCACTAATAAGGGGGATAACTCTGTTGCATTTAGCCTGTATTACGTTATCTGACGATTCTTCAGGCTTGACTTTATAAAGATCAACTATTTCAGTAACATAAATATTGGGCCGAATCCCATCCAAAACTGAAGTACTACATTTTGCGATCTTAGCTTTTGGAGAGTCTTCAGGGGTTCCTCCTTTTCTTCCTTTATTGCTTCTTGAAGACTTGCATGAAATGTTGTTTTTACGCTTTCTTACCATTCTGTAAATTTTTCTCTGAAATATATTCAAGATTTTATAAATATCAGAAACTGAAACCAAAATTCAACATAAACGGTAATTATCCAATCACTGATGAACCACTTATAATATGGATAATGACCCAAGGTCACATTTTAGTGCTCGAAATGGTCTTGTTAGGAAATACATTAGAGTGAACAGGTAAATAAAATAGAAATTGACAAATTGCAAAATTTGTATCGAGGCTTGTTATAAATCAATATATTGCACTAAACCATTTTGGCTCATATTGAAAATACCAGAATTGATTCAATAGCATATAGAAGAAGGAAATAAATGAATGAAAACTTGCCATGCTACTCGTTGCAGATGACAAATTATTGTACCTGATATGTTTAGAGTGTTAATGATAACGTGTGTGTATCTTTTATGGTATGTACATGTAGTTTTAAACAGTTTTCTTCACATAAATTCAAGCCTGGGTGGCACAAAGTATATAAATCAGCAGTTGCTAGGCAAGATACACACACATTTTGCAAGCTAAAAAAACTGTGATTTTTCATAAACAAACAGGGGCAATAATCCAGAACGTTATGGTCTGAAATGCGTGAATATCAAATCGAACTAAGATCTTTAGTATGTAAACATATAAATACCGACTCAACCATCATCCGGGTGTAACGGTGATATATTTAACCGGTTTTTAAAATCAGATAAAAATTGTGACCTCTTGAGTATCTACAAGCCACCGGTAAATATGTGTTTTTTTGGTACATACTTTTATACTACTGTGTTTACACTAAAAAAACAGCCAATTTGGGTCCTAAAGGAACTAACAATTCAGATGCTAATCACAACCACACAGATTGCGCCCTAGTAGCACTTGACTCTATGATCCATCATTATGATCATTGACTTGAAATGAATGACAGGACAGCGATATATTATAACACCATTATATTATTATTATATAGTGTAAATCTCTAAAGCATAGTAAAATGCACGGAGCATGGGCAAAGCTCATTTCTGTATCACAGAAGCATAACTAAAACTGTCATCTACTGACTGTTAATTAAAAAAAAATTCACGGCGGAATCTCAACTCACCAATATTCTTGCCCAAGCGAGATTAGGGGTCTCATAGAACTATTTCTATTATGTGTCTAAATAATAGTAATAATATAATTATACGTGTATTTGACAGCAAATGAAAATAATTAGGCCTATCATTTTAGTAATAGTTCCTTTCAACTAAGGTCCTTAACTCCTTTGTTTCAAAATTAATCAGAATCATACTAAACAACAGTCACGTCAGCTTTCAGTGAACCTTTGAGACAATTGAATGCCTGTTCGGCTCTTGCATATCATTTATTCATTATATTATTATTAATTAATTGTTGTAATGATGTGCATGACCACGGTATCCACTTGCCATTCTACTTTTCAAGTTTACGAAGACAAGTTTGCTATCAGAAAATCACAGGGTCAAAACCGTATTTGTAACAAATTATCTCCTGAATTACCTGTTCGACTCAATGACAATGTATCGAATTTATAAATAATAATTTTTAATTTTGGCGACCATTACAGGAAATGAGATCAGTTTTACATAAGGGAGATAACTAATATCCTTCTGTCTGGATGTAGGAGACTGTCCTATTCCAGAAGGAACTTTGTCAACCTTTATATATAAATATTTGCAACATAGCTCAAAGAAGAAGCATGTAACCTTGTTGAGAATAATTGCACATTATAATGGTAAGTATACACAGAATCCAAAACAGGTGTCTGTGGTGTTATAATATGGCAATTCTAATAATTTTCGCCAGACAATGCGATCTGTACGTGAAATCGTTGACCCAAGAACCGACTAGCACGTGACAGTCATGTGATTTATAGACTGAAATGCATAGTAAATAATGGTTCAATAGAGTTTACTAGGCCGAAGGTGATTAACTGGACCTAGGATCATTGTTGATAGATTGTTCAAGCAGGACATCGTCTTTATTTCATTAAAGCAAGTGAACAGTGGTAAGTATAACTGGCAATAAATCATTCTAAAAAAATACAAAATATTACATAACTATAACATTGTTTACCAGCACTTGTCATGTGATTTATAGACTGAAATGCATAGTAAATAATGATTCAATAGAGTTTACTAGGCCAAAGGTGATTAACTGGGCCTAGGGTCATTGTTGATAGATTGTTCAAGCAGGACATTTCATTAAAGCAAATGAACAGTGGTAAGTATAACTGGCAATAAATCATTCTAAAATACAAAATATTACATAACATTGTTTACCAGCACTTGTCAAGATTTGGGGATGCCTAAAAAAAAATGTTTGTAGTATTGTAGTTACCGGTATCAATTTATCAGTGTACATTTCAAATTTTAAGTCTGTATATATATATATATATATATATATATAATTTTATAATATCATACAGTATTATGACTATGGGATTAACTGATTTAATTAGTGTTCCATTGTCAATTCAATTAAGCCTAAAAAGAAACAAAAATTAGCTGTGAACTAACTTAGTCATAAAAATGGGAACAGACTATAACTACATGTACTTACCGGAATATACTGGAATATGCCGGAATACAAAATGAGGGAATAGACCCACCGCCCACCGGTACACTTAAAATGTGTGAAATAATTAATCAACATTATTAGTACCCGGTAGGGCCTATTAAATATTATTTAGTACTGCGGGCTGTAACATTAAGTATTGTTTAATGGTCGATAGCGAGACATTAAGTAATATATTTAAACAACAAGAGGGTCGCATAGTCATTCAGGTGGGACTACATGTACATCGCAGGCCATAGGCCCATCTTCATTAGCCCAGTTGGTAAAGAATAGTAGGATATTAAACCCTATTTTATGGCAAACCGAATCCAAATAATGTAATTGAAGAATAATATATATAATAAGTAGAATTTTGTGTAATTTATTGAAAGTAGCTATCAGTACAGTAGGCCTACAGTTCAGGCCTTCAGTGTCAATCAAACAGTTTTCTGTTAAGATTCTGTCCTTTCATGTAGAGAAGACATTAAATTGTAATTGATCTGTAAAGATAATAATAACCTATCAACAATTTATTGTACTGATATATTCTGGTAAAATGTCTAGTCAAATATCTCATTATTTTAAACCATCTCTAATCGAAATATCAATTTACACATAACACTTTGACCTACGTTCTATAACTAATTAAGATTGATTGAATTTTGTTTTTTTTTAACTTGTGTTCAACAGTATGCAACTTGTGTCTGAGACGTGTAATATATGCGATCTGTTCAGTAGCTTACTATTGAATAAGCCTTTAAACAATCATACCAGCCTTATTTAAACCTAACGTGATAGGAATACTTCACTAGATAGAGGTTAGGTTTAGTGTATTTGAGAATCAATAGCTTAGTTTAATTATCAAAGTCATGATAGATTTTGATGAAAACACTTTTGATTTTATAAAACCATTAATGTGACTATTTTTCTTACAAACTTGTTGAATTCAATTTAGAAAAGGGTATTGAAGATACAGACAGAATAAAGAGATCAGATTATAAAGGTAACACTGGTGTTCAAGTTGTGTTTACAGTCTGATGATAATATATTTGACACAACCCTAACACCACAGACGTAGTTTTCAAATACAGGGGTGACCTAAGATCACTACACCACCTTAACACTGGACTTTTTACTGTACCCCTCGAACACCTTTGTAGGATGATGACCTTTTAATGATGCCTTATGTGAGATTTGAATAAAGAGCTGGATGTTCTTGCTAATAAGTTGCAATCATAGTTCAGAAATAGATTATAGAAAATGAATGTATATTGAAAATTTCATTCAAATTACTTTATTCTGAGCAAAGTCATGACTGTTTGAAGATATAGCTTAGGTTGTTCATTATTGTAGCAATGGATCTTGACAACCAAGACTTACCCTTGATTGTCCATTTCACTGTTAAGTTTTTCAATCTTGTGGATGTTTAAATCTAGTTGATCTTTAAATCCATTTAAATCTCAGTCATCCGAGGGTTTAGAAAGTTGATTGTAGGCAATAAATGTCTGAATGTTAACCTGGTAATAATTCAGTCATGAAATGACCTGGTTTGTGTTGAGTGGACGTTAAACCCCATTTCTCTCTCTCTCTCTCTCTCTCTCTCTCTCTCTCTCTCTAACCTGGTAATAATTTATGGAAAATTTGAATCCAAATGAGAGACCTGCAATAGGCAGTTTATTTAAATTGCATACTGATATATTGAATTTATTGTGTTACATTTTGTTATAGGTAAAGTAGATAGTCAAGTTCAAGAAAAGATTGATGTTTATAAAGGGTGAGTACAAGGTTTCAAGTTGAGGGGTGATGTACATAGGTAATAAAGGTTGAAAGGACTGTTCAACTTTGAGAAGTAAAGGCACACATTTTTGTAGATAAGTGTCAACACATGAACTGCCTGAAACTACAGCTTCCTCTAGCACCAGAAACCTCCAGTTTCATGTGAATGACTATGTAGTAAGGATTGTTTTTGGCAGTTTTGATAATGAACAACAGATTTCAATGCAAAAACACCACTTTTCTCAAATTCTTTCAGGGACTTGTCACTTGGGGTTGTCAGTATTTTTATACGGCCACATTGAAATGTGGTCGTATATTGTCGTCGCCTTCGTCTGCTCGGCCAGTGTCCACAATTGCTTGTGGACACTCGAGAGGCTAAAGTTAATATCTGATTGACTTTAAATTTATACACAGTGTTTAAAGTTATGAGACGAAGAAGGTTATTGTTTTTCAACGATTTCCGATAATAACTACCAGAGTTATGGCCCTTGATCACTTCAAAAAATCTTGTGGACACTCTAGAGGCCAAAGTTAATGTCTGATTGACTTTAAATTTATACACAGTGTTTAAGGTCATGAGACGAAGACGCCTATTGATTTTCAGCAATTTCGGATAATAACTGCCAGAGTTATGGCCCTTGATCACTACAAAAAATCTTGTGGATGCTCTAAAGGCCAAAGTTAATATCTGATTGACTTTAAATTTATACATAGTGTTTAAGCTCATGAGACGAAGAAGCCTATTGATTTTCAGCAATTTCTGATAATTACGGCCAGAGTTATGGCCCTTGATCACTTCAAAAAATTGTGTGGATGCTCTAGAGGCCAAAATTAATATCCGATTGACATTAAATTTATACACAGTGTTTACAGTCATGAGACAAAGACGTCTATTGATTTTCAGCGATTTCTAATAATAACTGCCAGAGTTATGGCCCTTGATCACCTCAAAAAATCCTGTGGATGTTCTAGAGGCCAAAGTTAATATCCGATTGACTTTAAATTTACACACAGTATTTAAGGTCATGAGAGTTATGGCCCTTGATCACTACAAAAAACCTTGTGGATGCTCCAGAGGCCAAAGTTAATATCTGATTGACTTCAGATTGATACACAGAGTTTAAGGTGTGAAAACGAACAAGTATTTTGATTTTCAATGAATTTTGATAACTGGACAGTTAAATCCATGATATTAGATGTTTCGTATACTAATTGTTAGCGTGAGGCAAAACTATATAAAAAGCAAACAAATTCTAATTATTTTCTGATAATTACATAATGAGTTGTTACTCTTAATCAGATTTTAGTGTATTACAAATGTTTCATTACCGAAAAAGTAAAAATATGCGACAACCCTAGTTGACTGCCCGAACGATTATAATTTTCTTTAATTATGCTCTTGTTAGGAGCTGCTGTACGCTCGCTAACCAGTAGGTAGCCATGTATGATCCCTGTGTTTGGCTAGAAACTTCATCCAAATTTTCTGACGTTGATCCACCTTGTCACTGGTTCAGGATGGAAGACCTGTCAAGGGACGACATATAGTTGTCCAAACAGGACAAGAACTGTGGGCCCACAGTAATCAAGTGCCATAGGTCAATGTACTTGTCACTTGAATCACAGTTTTGACCAGGAAGAACCATGGGCTTTTTATGCTGTGTTTCTACTTGTTAAGGGTAGCGACTAAAGGGCTGACAAGAAATGTGTTGTCCTTAGTATGGGACCAAAACCGAGTACATTTACACACTGGCAGAGCTGGATGATATTTGAAATATTCATTATTTCGATTCAATAACAATATAAAAATCCAAAATATATTGCCATTGTTACCAGAGTCAAAGACTAGTGGCTTGGGAAATCCCTCAAGTTACAGACGGAATTGATAAGTAACTTGTTGGTTAACTTGCTAATACACGTTATTGTTATTTCTGTATACACAAATATTGGAATGTTTCTTTTAGAGGATAATGGAGAAATTGCATTGATTTATTATGGTCAAATGATGTAGTGAATTATTGCAGGACTTTTGATAGACATTATTGTCAATGAATTTATATATTGCAATTAAGGAATTGATTAAAATAATTGTTCAGCGTTATACCCTTTATAGTTGGAATTAACTGACGATTAGGGGAAACACCTCTTTCCAACCGGTATATGGTACTCTTCTCTGTGATATTACACAGTGATCATAGACTATAATGACCTATATTAGTCTCAAACTGATTCAAGTGTTGAAAAGATGTGAAACATTTTCCTGTCTAGATATTTAAATATATATATTATTAGGTATTTTTATTGATTGCCAAATCCCTTTGAATTTAGTGGAGATGTCAATTGACAGTACACTCGCCTTCAAAGCACTGATTAACTGTAAACAATTTTTGTGGCTTTACATAGTTAATAAAAAAACAACACATGATCACCCAATCCAATTGACAATCACACCTTGGATTGATTTATGGTAATCACTTCTTAAATTGGTGTCAATAAATACGCTGATTAGGGTAATCAATTTGAATTAGATGGATGTTGAAGATGAAAATTCGATTGAATGCAAAGCACTTTGTCTTGAGTGGTCGATAAAAATGACACTAGTTTGTTGTACATCTCACTAATTCTCTATCACAGGTTCGATCCCCTTCTCAGTGGTGTAGGAGACTGAGGGCCTGCCAAGTACAGCTGTCTAATACTCTAATTGTTTAGATGGTACAAAAAACCTAAAGTCCTGTGTACACACTGCCATGCACATAAAAGATCCCCTGGCAGTTGGAATTCGATATAAGAGTAGACCACAGTGCAACTGCCCGGGCAAAATTTCCCTCATAGCACACTGTATGGTGTATGTCAGTCTTCATTAGCTGAGTCAGAGCAGAACAGTAGAACATTAAACCCCATTTCATTTCATTTCTCTAAACATTGTAAAACTCATGTGATTAAACACAAAACTGCGTCTTATATAACCTAGAGCATGTGAGCCCTAATAACTTAAAGCATGTCAGCTAGACTAATATTTACAGAATGTTATGTGAAGGCCAGGTAAAGTATGACTTAGTAGATTTATGTTTGGAATAATATAATCTATACTATATATGGATTGCCTACCTATCTTAACATATCCAGTTGTGGAGCCACAGTGAATCAGTGAGTAAGATGCTGGCTCATTGACCTAGTGGGGGTCCTATGTGCATCCCGGTGGGGAGGTGTCATTAACTCTAGCTTCATGTGCACCACTGCTCCACAACTACATTCAGTTAAAATACACAGAACTGCATTTAATAATTTGTAATACCGGTACAGGAGATCATTATTTACTTGTTAACCAATGGGCGATTAAAGCCATTTGGTTGCTTTTATTCATTATGATTTGAAAATTTTCCTACCCATCTTTTCAGCAATGATAAATGTTATCTCTACATATCATTGACATTCATTTAGCATTCAAGAATACATATATAAAGAGAATAACAGATAAGACAGAACATCATCCTTGCATGCTTGTATAATGGATCTAAACATAATATATTGTTTATATGTGTTGTGTATATATCACATGTTCTCAACTACAGCTTTCTTGATAAGCTTGATAAATTCCTCATACTTTATTTTAAATAAATTAACTAGATGACATATACGTGAATGATATGGGTCAGTAACTTTTGATTGTTTTGGGGTTTTTCTTCATAACACAGTAAAATGAAATTGACTGTAATGATAACAGTTTTATTACTAGATAATTAAAATTTAGTTTATTATAAACATAGTCTTTAACACCCAGACAGATTGAAGAATATTCAATTTTAAAGTTCCCTATGCATAGTGGGTTTCGGAGCCACAGTGGCTAAGTGAGTAAGACGTTGGCTCACTAACCTAGTGGGGGTCCGATGTTCTATCTCGGTGTTGGCTGACAAAGTTCAAGGTTTTTAATTCAGTAGTTCAGATTTCGACCTGAACATGTGACTTTGCATGTATATAAGGTTCATAACCAACCAATTTAAGTCATTTGACTAAACATATCAAGTTTCAAATAAAGCTATTGACTAAAACAGCCTCGACCTCTCTCTAGACCATTCTCAAATATGTACCCTAGCCATAAACATTGAGATATACTGTGATGTGTTTGTTTTTAGTTACGATTGGGTGTCTTTAAATTCACCAGGCAAACTTAATTTCTTTATTAATACATGTAACATCTTATTTGTCACGTTGCAAAATTCACAAGAATGTTCTGAAAATTCTGTGAAGTCAACAATTTTTTGCTGAACTACCATGAAAACCTTGTAAATGCTTTTTTTTTTTGTCCACATGTTCAGGTTTATTTTTTTTATTTTGCTGAGATAGTCCTAAGGAAGAACCTTATCAAACTGTTGAATGTGATGTATGTGTATGTTTTAGATGTGTTTGAGAAAGCATCGTATCCAAATTCAGTGTTTGTTATTGGTTGTGATTTTTGGTTGTGATTTTGGTTGTGATTTTAGGTTGTGATTTTGGTTGTGATTTATCTTTAATTCTGGGAGTGGTGGTGGATCTGTGGATGGGCGGTTTTAGCTGTGAAATTTTGTCAAATGGACAGAATCAACCTTATAGACCACTGCATACACATCTTCATTAGTTTAGTTGTTGGTGTTGATGCGGAAGGCATGGTGGCCCAGTGAGTAAGACACTCACTCTCTAGCCTGGAGGTTGCAGGTTTGCTCCCCATGTTGGTTTCCCCTTGTAAGTAGTGCAGGACAAAACACAGTATAAACGTTGGCATGTAAAAGATCCCTTGGCAGTTGGAATTCAAAATAATAGTAGGCCGCAGCGCCGCTGTCCAGGCAAAATTTCACTCATTGCACTATGTATGTCATAATATATGCCTGTATGTCTTCATTTGCCGAGTCAGAGCAAAACAGTTGGACATTAAACCACATTTCTTTTTTTGTGTAGACGCATAGATAGGACATTAAACACCTTTCATTTTATCTTTGTCTGTCTCAATCTGTGGCATGTAACTGTCACCACCAGTGTCTACACTAGTAACCTAGTTAGATACAATAATATCATTTTTAAATATTGATAATAAACATGATTATAATTAGTGTGTCCTTGACCTGATTATTAAAGGCAGGAAGTTATAAGTGCCAAAATCGCAAGATTGAATTGTATGGGATAGTTTGATGCTGTTTTGATGTTACATGAACAACGAAAAAGGGCCATTTTGAGACTAAATGCTTTTGTTTCTGTGGTCTGCCATTGTGGACTTCATTATCCTGGCAATTCTAATGAACTTTGGGACTTAACACCAACACCACCTGAAAGTTTGTATTTCTTCAAAAACGTACTCCAGATAGTTATACAAGACTAGTACCTATCTGTAATAACTCATTCAGATGGTTTAAATTCTCCAGTAATGGTTAAACCAGTTTAACTTGCACTCCTGAAAGCAAATGTGGGGCAAATATACCAGTTTAAAAACCCCAGCCTTCTATCTGTCTTCAAAAAGTCTTTTCATAAAAGCTGGCTTATTGTGACTGGCACCAGTTCGCTTACTAGCAAAATGAGGTCATGTTCCCATGCATAATTAACTCCAACACCTAACTAGTTATACTGGTTTGGATTATAGTGCATGTGAATAAAACAATATATCCTGTCTTAAAATCCCTGGCGATTTTGAACTAGTTTAAATATCAGCATCTTAATTGGCCAAAAGATTTTTTTGGGGACTAAATTATATCAGAGACTACTACTTTAAATAGATTACGTCACGAAAGGAGAAGTTTATCTTTTAACACCTCTCACATGACATATCTATTTTAATTTGTATTGTTTAAATTATCTTCATAATCAATTCACACTATTTTGTTAGAGGCATGCTAGCTGTCAGTAAGTTTATATGTATTTCAATCTCAAGTTAAAGGTGATACCCCAAGATATATTTTTCAATGAATAAAACTCGTAAATTCTGTGTGGAAAAACTATTAGCATCCTTTATTCTAGTCCCAAATAATTACTTTGTGCTTCTGTTTTTGAAAGAGTAGTAGAATTTGCTGGATCTTGATAACGGGAAAAGTTGCTGCTCTAAAATAGTAATTTAATCTGAAAATGTTTTGGTTTATCATTTTATACAGGATATGTAGGTTATTTCGTCACATTTCAACATATCCATAGTTAGAAATTGCTATTTGAACATCATTATATGCATGGGGATATTTTTAGCAACATCAGTAACATTTTGTTTTTCTTTAAAATGTTTTAGGTATACTTGACTAGAGCCACATGGAGAAAAGCAGGGAATTATGGATGAAAATGGTGCTGTTAGTCAGTCATTGATCAATGAAAATGGAGGATTGGAAGGAACTTTCTCTAGTAGTGGAGGTAATAATAAACAGAGCGAGGAAGAAGAAACGGATGGATCAGCCTCATCCTCCAGTAATGAGGCTGTTGCTTTCTCATTACGTACATTAACGAAGCAGCAGAAAGGATTACTACTCAGTATCTGTTTAACGGAGTTCCTCATAATGTGTTGTAATTCCTTAATCAGTCCATTACTACCTCCTCAGGTAAATATTAATATTATTATTTTAAGACATAAATTGTGATATGCATTGGCGTGCACTTTGGGTCATAAAGTCTGTTGCTGAGTTGCGGGGTTTCAATACCCCGCTTTTATGTGACAAGTTGAATGGCCTGCTTGACCGCATGGGTTTCTCTGAGTCATTCGGTCTCCTCTCACTGCTAAAGACCCCAACGTGCAAGCGAATTATTGAAATAAAATTACCATATGTTAGTCACGAAATAACCAAAGTTTGTGTTCAGATGATGTTAAATCCCATTTCTCACTTGTAATAGTTTTATATTTTTGATTGTTTTTTTTTAGGCAAACGGAAGAAATGTGAGTGGTCAAATGCAAGGCTGGATAATGGCGTCATTTGCTGGTGGACAGTTTATTATATTTCCTGTTTTTGGTAAATATGTAAGTAATTTAAACAAGATTCATTACTAATGCAATTATTGACCATCATTATGGATGGGTATGAAGTTACAAGACTGAAAACTTTATAAATGATTTGAAGTTTTATCAATAATACAAATCCCCAGTAAATTGGCACTTGTATTTTGATGACGAAATGTTGAACATCTATATAATTTTGATTGTTGTTTGCTTGTTCATCTGTTGGGGAGGGGGTTGGGTTGTTTAATGGGTTAATTCATGCACATGAAACCATAAGATCTTGTCATTGGATTCCCCGCTTGTACTTGACAAAGATTAGGCCTGATTAGGGTCACCTGTCCAACCTCATGGGTTTTCTCTGGGTCTTCCGGTTTCCTCCCACTGCCTAAGACGCCTACATTCGTGTGATTTATTGAAATAATATTGAACTATATGTTAATCCCGAAATGTGCAAGTTTGTATTGAATATATTTGAATATCTCTCTTTCTCCATTTACCTTAGTTTATAATTTATAAATAACATATTTTATATTATATAGGTCAGCAAAATTGGTTCTAAATTTATGTTCCTATCAGGTATATTCATAGCTGGAGGCTGTACCGTTCTTATGGGGTAAGTACATTTCATATTACTTGGAGAGCCATCTTTTACTAACTTGAGCTAGGAATTATAAGTTACAGACATACTATCACTTTCACTGATCGAAACAAATTAATTCTCATGTGGGAATCTTGAGAAATCTTGACAAGAACGTCTAGGTCGCTTTTATTCATCATGAATATAAATGAAATGATATGAGGTTTAAAGATACTTTCCCACAAAAGTATTTATCGGGTGGCTATTTCCAATAAAGGTATGGAAATTTGGTATACATTGAAAGTGGAAACATCCAATCTTATCAGGAAAATACTGATTTTTACCTGAAAACACCCATGGAGAGCATACAGGACAAAAATGTAAGGGTTTCATACAATTAGGGATGTCTACTCGAGTGACATCAAAGATTGCTTGTGAAGAATGTCTGATCCCCCGGTGTTATGGAGCGTCTGATGTATATGTTGATAAACATGATGATGAGCTGAAACGTACAACTGTATCTGAGATATAAACAAAACACAGAGAAATATGTGGGCTGTGGATAATCCAAGAATTTAATTCGGCTTTGCAGACAGAATAGTTAATGTTATCATCCTTCTGCCTGTATTCTTTATTTAGTTTTTTAATATGTTGTTTTTGAAATTTAGGTTGTTGCTCATTTCAAAGCTGATAAATGCTTGTGGGTGTATATTTTGCTGCCTGGCAACCTATTTTTTTAATTGATCTTTCAGTTCTCTACAATTTGTGCCATATACTGAAGGTTCTGTAGTGTTTGAAGTTTTATTTTTTGTTCTACAAATAGCAATGTCAGTTGGGGTAACTGCTGAACAAACAGCAGCTTTTGCAGTAGCATCTAAAGAATTCAGTGGATTTTTTACAACTGTTTTTGTAAGTAATACAACTTGATGATCAGGTAAAACCGTCGCCTAGCACTTGCATCCTCCACTACCCTGGAAATTAACTTGTCAGAGATATGATCAATGAATATTGTTTTTTTAGAATAATTTCTATTCTTTCGAATAGATATTATTAAATGAAGGTATTTAATTAAATGAAGGTATTTTTTAGCGAGTGCTTGTTAAAACTCTTTAAAGAATTTGTCAGATTAGTCAGTTGAAGGGTTAAAGCATCTTTTGGTTCGGAAAACTACAAAGTGCTATTGTTTCTTTTAATCAAACCATAAAAATATTCCTTTGATTTGCAGATCACTTATTGTAAATGTTTTTCATAAATTTGATATTATTACAGGGTGTAACAGAGGTATTTGTTGGATTAGGTCTGACAATTGGACCATTAGTAGGAGGGGTACTCTCTGATGTAAGTAACACATTCTTGAGTTACATATCTAAAATTTACTGTAAACTGAATATGTTATTATTACAGAAAGTAACTATATTGTCATCTCAGTTTGTGGATGAAAAGGGGGTCATTGAGTCAACTGGCGTGGTTTCGATTCCCTAGTTGTACATGACGTTTGGGTTTTCTCTGGGTCCTCAGTTTCCTCCCACTGCTAAAGACCCCAACACGCAAGCGAATTATTGAAATAAAATTAAACCACATGTTAGTCCCAAAATGACCTAGTTTGTGTCGAGTTGATGTTAAACCCCATTTCTCTTTCTTTCTTTTTGTGGACGAAAGCATAGATTTTAGTGGTTCAAATGTCAATGTTATACCTTCATCTCTATGGAGTATAATTTCTTTTTCAATGAGGAGTTCACAGGCTAATTATCAATTAGAAAAGAATTGAATTTTATAATGTTATATTTTTATATTGCCTTGCGTTTGTATGAGTTCTACAAGGTTTGATTTTATTGTTATTTGAAATTTATAGGTTGGAGGTTTCTCTCTACCTTATTTTGTATTAGGTGGTCTGGTTTTATCAAGTTTACCATTTAATTGTTATTTAGCACCATCTTTAAAAGGTAAGTTACAAATCATGAACAAATAGAATGGACCCGGCCGGGTTCAATATGTCAATACTTGAAACAGCCATATGATAAATTTTATTTCTATCACTATAAACCTCAGAATGCCTCATTCGGCATTTCTGTCCAAACGAGGTAAAAAAAATGCCTCGTTGTCTGGAGTTCCAAAATGAGGTTTTTTAAATTGCCCTTTTTTTGGAACGAGGTATTTTGTTCAGTACGAGGCTTGGTAAAAATGCCTCGTTTACTAAACGTGTTTTTTTCAAATAGTTATTAGCGGTATTTGCGATCGGCGAATTTGTAAAAATTAAAATTTATGTTATTTAATACAAAAATAAAACCAGTTCAAACTATATTATTATCAGAAAAATTGACAAGACAAGAATACACGCCATCGGTGGAGGTGTAAAACTATTGCAGACACATAGCTACCTTGATTGATTTATTGCCCCAATCAGGTATAGGTGTTAAGAAACAACTGTGGTGTTGTGACATTTTATTGGTGGCAATAAATTAATCAAGGTATAGCTGTGTGTCTGTAATTGTTTTACACCTCCACCTAACAAATTAGTGTTTATCTAATCAAAGTACAACAAATAAATAATCCATTCTTATTAATCAAAAAAGCATAAAATTTCATTTCATATTTCTAATACGAATGTTTATTTTTTATATATTAAAATTTAATTAAAATGTTTAATTAGGAAGACATATGGATATTAATAATGATTATATTATCATATCATGATTATAATATCATAGTTTGGACTATGTTTATTTATCGTATTAAATAACATAAATTCTACTTTTTACAAATTCGCTGATAGCAAATGCTGCTCATAACTATCTTGAAAAAAACATGTTTAGTAAACGAGGCATTTTTACCAAGCCTCGTTTTGAACAAAATACCTCGTTCCAAAAACAGGGCAATTTAAAAAAAACTTCGTTTCGGAACTCCAGACAAATGAAGCATTTTTTTTACCTCGTTTGGAAAGAAGTGCCGAACGAGGCATTCTGAGGTTTATAGTGTATGGTTACATCTGCAATGCATGGTTGGAGAAGTTAGCCTGGACATTGGGCTTTTGCCTAATGTTTTTTCATTTCCATCAGTCATTCATCAATTTATTTTTTTCATTGCCATTGCCAAGACTTTTTGAGAGATTTTTCAAAATTGCTGGGTTTTTTTAGTAAATCCTAATTAGGAGTTTGATTGAAATTCAGATTCGTACAACCTTTTTGTGTAGAGTAACTGTCTGTTTTTGCAAAAAAAAATGTATGTGCTCAGCAGGTGAAATTGTTTTGGATTTTCCTTTTAAACTCTTTGGAATTGTTTGGCTGATCAGAAAGCAACCTATCAAAATTCAGACCTACCAATCTATTTTCTGGGTTCTTCCTGCCCCTGAACTCCAGTTTGTTATGCATCACGCTTAAAACAAAGAGTATATGGCGGTGTAATACGGCTGTGGAGACATGTATATTTGATTAATTGTATGTTTTTATATTAAATTGCAGATGAACCTATGGCAGGTAAATTACGTCGGAAGTCTGGATTAAGTTTATTGCGTCATCCATCTATAATTATAACATGTTTAGCTGTAGTTGTAGGATCAGGGGTATGGTCTGTATTAGATCCATGTCTAGAACCACATCTAGAAGAAGTAAGTCTTTTATTTCATACTCTTCATGCATATATTTAATCTTATATTATTTGGACAACTTCAGCTATAATAAAAAAAATGAAATGGATGTTTATAACTTTTTTCTAAGACACAAAGCAACTGATATATTTTTTCCGTGATATGCATTTAGTGTTAACGCTAGGTACGTTTTTATGAATACACAATTCCCCAATCGTATGTGACAAGGAGTAAGGTCCCCTTTCAACCTCATGGGTTTTCTCTGGGTTCTCCAGATTGAAATGAAATTGAACCATATGTTAGTCCCGAAATGACATAGTTTGTGTCAACAAGTGGATGTTAAACCCCATTTCTCTTTATCTGTAAGATTAAACGTACTGTAAAACGATAAATAAATATATCATGAAATTAATAATGAATCATGAAATAAATGTATCATGAAACAAAATGAAAGTAGGATATTTGATTTGATTTCCCAGTGTAAATATTGTGTATACTGTATTAATGTAACTGGATATACAAACACCATAATATTATAATGTTTATTATATAATTATAGTTTAGTCTGACTCCAGCTACAATTGGTGCTGTGTTTCTATTATTATCTGCTTCCTATGCTCTGAGTTGTGCTTTATGTGGATGGATTGCTGAAAAACTGGTAAATATAGTGTTTACTTCCAGTGGATTGTGTCAGTATTAACAAAAAGAATGTTATCTCAAAATATTGTAGACAAATCTCAAAATTGGTGAAACTTTGCAAAACCCCAACATGATTTGAGCTATTTAGTAATTCATGTGATTCTTTTTTTGACTAGCATAGTATTTTAAATGTAGGCGCTAAGCATCGGAACACTATCTGGTTAATAGGTTGTCTGTTTGTTAACCTCAATAGAGTAGGATGTTTAACCACATTTTATTTGATTTATTTGTTTCAACTTAAAGTTACAATTTCATATTTTTAAGTTATATTTTTAAAATGGACTAAAATAAAGCCCTAAAATAGATTGTATCTATAAACAGTCCTACCTGGTTAAAGAATAATCCTATAATTCACTATTGCCAGTTGAGAAATTGGCAAAAATATCATTTTCAACTTCAAATTCAAACGTTTGAAGATAGCTAATACATGGGGGTGAATGGAAAAACAAGGGAGGTAATTGTGTTATTATTTCCTGTGTAAATGATATTTATGTCTCTAAAATAATGCCCATGATCGTATAAAAGTGAGTTGACAACCTTTTGAGCAAAAGACATAGAACTTATTATGTTTTGACTTTCTTTGAAAATATGAAATTCCCACTTTAATACAATCTTTATTATATTGTTGTATTATATGTTTATTGTTTTTATAGCCAGATAACCGTCTGTTAATGATACCAGGTTTTGTATTATGTGGTGTGGCACATTGTCTACTGGGACCAAGTTCTTTATTTGGTTTTGATCCATCTTTCAAGTAAGTAAGACATAAACATTTTAAATCATTGTTCTAATTTCTAAAACAGTGGATAGAGAATTGTTCTGTCAGTTAAACATATGAGAAGGGTACGCTTTTTAGTTCTTAATGTTTGATATTTTAAACGAATAAATGAGTAATTATTGATCACGAACTAAAAATTAATTTGGTTTGACCTATACTTCTATATATTTTTACTTTATTGTTTCAGTCAACTATGGTTAATTATCCTGGCGTTAATTCTATTGGGAGCAGCTATGAGTATGAGTATAATTCCATCTTATGACATCATTATGGAAATTGCTATGTGAGTTCTTTTTCATTTATTATATCATGTTCACCACAAAATACAATATCTTTGTATAAGATTTAATATAGAATAGATATATAGAAATCACTTGTATGGTCAGATTTCACAGGGTACATTGAAGTATCTTCCACACATCAGAAACAATAACTCAACAGAGATAGAGAGAGATAAATGAGGTTTAACGTCCACTCAACACAAACTAGGTCATTTTGGGACTAACACATGGTTCAATTTTATTTCAATAATTCGCTTGCGCAGAGGGGTCTTTAGTAAAGCCCCCCAGAGAAAACCCACGAGGTTGAACAAGCGACCATACTCCTTGTCATGTACAACCAGGAAATTGAAACCACGCCAGTTGACTCAATGACAGACCTTATGATACAGCTTGCATGTGCTGACCATACGGCCATCCAATCCCCCAATTCCACATATATTGCTGAATTGTTTTACAATTTAATAATACCTGTAGACCTACTGTTATATGCCTACAATATAAAAAATAACTTTCTTACATGTGTAACATATTTCTTGTGACATGAATATATTTTCTATATTTACCAGAGAAACCGGTTATCCCGATAGTCTGAGTACACATGGTCTGGTAGCTGGCTTGTGGAGTTCTATGTATGCTTTAGGGTAAGTTTACTTGTTTTATTCATTTGAAAATTTCACATCGGAAATATGACCTGAATAAACACAATAGTTCTGTGGTCAATAATTACTGTATGTTTATTCAAGCTACGTTTCTACAGTGATTCTTTTGTTGTTTTCAAGGTTCAATGTTATCATAATTAAGTGATTTCCCAAATGTTTTGTTTGTACATAGTATATACATGTAATTCGTTTCTTCTGTCTGTATCAGTATTTTCTTAAAAAACGACAAGAGAATAACTGTAACATTTAGTAACTGGATAGAGCAATAAACTATTACACATACTTATGGAAAAAAACAACTACTTATTTATTTGAGCGATGTTTCTAAGAGTATTCTCTCATAGTTACAAGCTCATCCATAGAACTGTTGTGTTTATTTTAATGTGTTCAGTTACTAAATGTGGTTTAAACAGTAAATATGACTTGGTTTGCTCTTAGTGGATGTTAAACTTTTGGTTTTTTATACTTTCGATGGCCTACTTAAAGATCCGACAAGATATAGTAAAAGTTCACGTCAAGGGTCAAACGAGCGACTTTTGACCGTATGACATCAGACATTGATTAATCAATCAGTGTTGACGTTTCTAGTGGTTTACCCACAGATCTGTGCATCTAAAGGCCAAGAACTCGCTGTAACAACAGACCGTGTCATTGGCTAATCCCTCACATTATCTAGACCACGTGAATGATGACAACTCTTCCAGATCCTAGTGTAGTAAAGACAAGTAAAACGAAATTTTGAACTATTAAAACAAAACAAAATATGATCGGTGTTTTAATCAGATTGGACTTTCATCAAACTCTGTTTAGTGATTATATAAATATGCTCCATTCAGTTATATATTTTATATATAGAGAGTTTATTGGACCAATCTGGGGTGGCTATATTCAAGATAATATTGGTTTTGCTGATGGTTTGACCTACACTGCAGGAGCGTGTGTGGTCATCGTAAGTTTTATTTCATTTTAATATCCATATTTTTTAAATAGAAAGAGGTCAGCCCCAAAAAGAATTATCCAGAAATTGTTTCTCCGTCTGCCATGAATTTGTTTCAGGAGCATATTTTTCCATAAATCCAACTTCTATTTTCACTTTTGTTAATTACACATTTGATAAAATGTTTTCCTTTTTGACAAAAACTGTTTGGGTTTAGACTTTGGGTCGTTGTCCGAAGAGAATTCAAAAACTGTTCATGAAATCAAAATGAAGTGAAATGGGGGTTGAACGTCCTACTGTTCTGCTCCAACTGGAATAACGAAAAGTGTACTATGAGGGAAATTTTGCCTGGACAGCGGCACTGCAGCTACACTTAACTATCAAATTCCAATTGCCAAGGGATTTTTTACATACATGCCAATGTGTACATCCAAACAACTATATATTGTCTCTTGTCTGGCTCTGAACCCGAGACCTCCAAGTTAGCGAGCCAGTGTCTTACTCACTAAGCCACCGCAGCTCCATTCATCAAGTGATTATTTTGACTGAGATGGATAGTGAGCAAGTTTTGCTGAAGTCGATTCTTTGGAACACGATAACTCGAGTTATTAAATAGATATGATGATACTTGGTGTACAATTCCATTACATCAATGCCATGAATAATTCGATAATAAGCAATTTGGTTGCTTGATGCTTTATAAAAATATACAAGTGCAAGTAATGGATGGGTGTCGTTTATTTATTTTGGGCTTGTGACGGTTTGTTGGAAACACCATATATATTAGTCTTACTTAGATTTCTACTTTTCCTTTTTTTTAATTAGGTGATTCTGCTTACTGCAATGGCTCTGTATGATTGTTATTGCTGTGAAGCTGAAGATGATGAAAAAGAAATACCAGAAAAACAACTTTTATTGCCACCAGAGGTAGTGAGGCGGATCAGATCGCTTTCTGAGCCCATGTTCAGAAGGGGACGAAATTTAACACCAGTTTTGGAAACTGTCTATTCTGAAGATGTTAGTAGTTATTCATCAACTAGTTCGACATATTCAGACTCTATAGAAAATGGCAGCTATGGTTCTATTGAACAAAGGGATGTTTTTAGCTCAAACAATCCTAGTGATGTGAAAAATGCTAAACCAAACGCTACTAAAATAGATCCTTGTACATCATCAATTAATGGCAATGGCAAAGTAAAACAATATGGCAGCTTTTCTAAAACTCCATTTAACCTAGGAACAATTAAAAATGGCATTCAACAAACTGGCAATATTCGAAAATCTCGCTCTAAGTCTATGACTGCCAATTATCCTCCCATTTCTGAATTTTATCCAGTGTGGGAGAAGGAATCTACTACCGTCTTGGAGCAGGATTCTAGGAGGTTAAATGCAAGGAATTCACCATACAGTGTTCAAGATAATATCTCCACAGACAAAAAATCTAAACCTACAGCAAAAACTTTAAGCATGCGACAAAAGCTTAATAATGGCGGCCATGACAGTGATACCCTTCCTAAGTCTTTAAATAAATATCCAACTAAAAATTTAGGAAATTCTGATTTGCTTTCATCCAGTTGTCCGAATACATTTACAGAAATTACTGAGGTCCCAGAACCTTCAATATTATCGTCTTCCCTGCCATATTCCACGTCAGAAATTGAAATGATAACCGAGGTGCTTAGTGACAGTGTATTTGTATCAGAGACTACTGTGAGAAAAGAAGAAATTTATTCAGACCCTGATTTAATCAATTTTGATGAAGGGAATAGACTCGCAGTAAATAAAAATCATGTACATGTCAACAATTCAAAACAGGATAGAGCAAATAACACAAGTGCTGCAGAAAATTTTACTTCCAAATATGGTATTGTTAAATTACCATATGATTCTTATCAGCCAGTAGCTGGTAGTTCTGCTACAGACGTTATTGTAAAGCAAACGAACGAAAATAGTAGACATTTGAAATCATCAGATTTAAATGCGCAACGAGATATATATCCGCATGTTATTATTCAGCAATCTTCAAATGCAAAAAGTGCCGCAAAAGATAAAAAGAAAGAAAGTATATCTTCTCCACCAAATGAAAATAACGATACCGTTTATACCTCGCCAAAGGTCAAAGTTCAAAGAAAAAGAAAAACCAAATCGGTTTCATCTGCAATTCAATATGAAAAAGCAGAAGTGTCTCCGTCGGTCGTTAAACGGCCTCCAACACCGGTATCAGTAAATCCACGGGACGGAATTCGATCACCTTTATTTAAAACAATTGTAAATGCGCCCATAAACCAAATTTCACAAGCTGCTCTACCAAAGACTATTCCAACATCTAAGTTATTCCATCGACATAACTCTAATCCAGGGACTAGTAAAAAACATAAAAAGAGAGTCTACAGCATGTCATTAAATGCTGACGATTCTTGTATACCTGATCATTATGCTAGTCTAGATTATCCAGAAATATATCGGAACAATATGCTCCCATAGATAGATTTTATTTTTTTCAATGGATTTTTAATGGAGAGGTTTCAAATATATTTTATTGAATAAAACTGATTAATTCAATGTGGAAGACTCTTAAGTGAAGCTCAATTCAATGGTCATTCTGAAACTTGATACTTTTTAAAAGAAATACAAATTTTCTCAACGTTCTCATACATGTATTCCACAAGATGTCTGTGATTTGAACGATCTTTAATTCTCTGCAATATTGTGACAGTTGAATCTCTGAAAGGAATATTGGTTCCAAGATGGTTCATTTCCATTCAGCATTTACAAACATATGATGAATTGAACATTTATCAACATGAATTGACTTTGAAGTGGATGTAATTGTTTTTCTTGTTGAAAGTTTTATTGATTTTTGAAAGTTTCTAATATTTCAAAAAGAGTATGGGGATGCTCGATTCACAATTCCGGAATTAAATTCCAAACTGGTGTCAATCGAGTGAAAAGGAGAATTTTGGAGGACAACGCATGTGCCGAGTGTATAAAAAATATTTCAACCATTCATGACAGCTGAAACATATTTTTTACTAGGAATACGTCACGATTCTACTCACTCCACCTCAGCTATCGGGACTGGCAGAACTGTGACAGGACTGAATTCCGAGTCACTCGTTCTGGACTGTGAATCGAGCATCCCCATTATGTTCAAATAGGGTAGATCTATTTGCCAAAAAGTCATTTAGTGGGGAATGGGAATAATTTGTTTACTGTTAATATGACATGATTTTTAAATTTGATCTCACCACAAGAAGAATTATTTGTTAAATAGTACAAGGTTGTGTTAAAGATGCATTATGTAGGAACTAAATCTACCTATT
Source organism: Patella ulyssiponensis (assembly GCA_963678685.1). NCBI lineage: Eukaryota > Metazoa > Mollusca > Gastropoda > Patellidae > Patella > Patella ulyssiponensis. Next base: position 27,201,142 of record OY783227.1, on the reverse strand, counting down.
GCAGGTCTTCATAGAAATTATTATTTATACATTTATTAACATGACAAGACAAGCCGTTAATCTATTCGCTATATAATATATTGTTATGTTTGTTGGGGGGGCCGAATGTACTAATGCATGCACTTGAGATCAACAGTAAGTTCAACAGTCCATGCTTGTACGTGACAAGGAGTTGGGTTATCTAACTATTCTTGTTGACTTTCGTGATTTTCCTCATATTAATAAAGAATCAAGTGTGCAAGTGAATTAATAATATATTATATGTTAGTCCTAAAATGGCCTTATTTGTGTTAAGAGGGCATTAAATTATGTAAACCCTGATTTCTGTGTCATTTTCAAATGAATATATGATATTAAGCTTATTTTATGTGTAATCTCTACTGTGTAGTGTAAGTGTTATGTCCTTTATATATGTCTACATTTAATGTGGGAAAATTTTGCTAGTCTTTCCAGAACTTCATTTCATTACATTTCCACCATTGACTGTGAACTTATTTTCATCTGATTTTAAAGAAACTTGGTATGAAGTTAATGCGTGTGTTATTGACGATGTATGATGTGACATCACAGGTAGACCTATACTGCATGTCATCTTGTACAGAGTTAAAAGAAGGCTTTCACATTACCGCTATGAAACAGATTACTATTTGATCAGACCAGACGAAAACGGACAATTTGTGCTGTAGCGATCATGAGTACATGTAATAAGCAATTGTATTATTATAAGGCATACATGAATTAATGATATTTTACAAAGCAATATTTTTTATGAACCAAATATTATTGTAAATATTAAAAGCTTGAACCTTGCAGTGAACTATTGTTTTGGTTTTGTAATTTTGTTTTGGCCCACAATTAACAGAGATCTTAGAGCATCCTGTTTATTCTATCGAGCTCTATACCTTAATCAAATCAAAATTTAGTTCTATTAACATTATTTTCTGTATCATATTTGTATATAGACATGTGGGCCCCATGACAAGTTCGGGGGAAAAAACTGAAATGTCCCCAGAAATTTTGGGTTACCGACAGCAACATTAGCAGAGTTTGTTGCGAAAGCTGAGGAGTACTGTGCTTCGAGCCCTGTTGATAATTCCCGCAACAGTAAGCATGTTTCCCTGCTATTTCAGCCCATGATTACAGCAAATAAATGGCTAATTTGAATTTCAATTAGCCAATCATTCGTTTACACTGCGATCAGAAATAGAGTTAGCAATATCAATTATTTTTCAGATATGTAATTGTGTAAAATAGGTTTATTTTACGCTCGGTTCCACAGAAGTTATATTGCAGACGAGTTATCGGATACAGATTGATTTGGGGTGTTAAGTACAATTAAGATATGTGACTTATATGACTTAATTTCTATGTGCTGTCGGCGGACATCAAGGAGATTAAAACGTCCGACATCACAATGGGGAAACCATGGGCCAATCACGTAGATTTAAAAGTTTATATTCAATCTTATTAGATTGATACATATCCCCACAAAGGAGAAGCAATGACTTCTGTTCAGGATTGAATTGATCAATTGTCTGATAAAGGATTATGGCAGATTACCTAGTTAATCAAGGTAGGTGTTTGGCGGTATAACACAATAAATACGTTGATAACTTAAATTACCTAATCCATCCAGCGTTTTATCAACGATACTTGGGTTGAGTGGTGCCGACCAGAATTCTAACCATCCAATCAGTATCTTTGTATATACAACTGGTAGTAGTTTTTTTTCTTTGATGTCCATAGCAGTTATATCTCATAACAACCTCTCATGACATCATCAGAGGTTGATATATTCGGTTCGTATCAACCGCTGATGACGTCATGGCAGGTTGATATTTCATATCAACCGCTGATGATGTCATCCAAGGTCGATATATTCGGATCATATCAACCGCTGATAATGTAGATGATCGATATAATACAAAGAACACAGACATAAAATTTTATTCTTTTGACAATAAAAAAAAGTTATGGTACAGTTTGTAGCATTCAGTAACGAAATAGACGGTGTACTTATCGGCATATTTAAATCGGTTATCCCTACTCCATGTCTAAGATATCTTTCATAATTTTCTTTCCGCCCACATTATTTCTCCACACACTGCAAGACTTGAAAGTATTTATCGCTCAAAAGTTCCTTTGTAAAGTATTTTTGGATACAGTCCACTTAAACCAGTCGGTCAAATCCTTCTCTGAACATACCTAAATTTCAATCACGGTTCATTGTCAGAAATATCGGAAAAGATTGCCTTTTGATCCAAATTTTCTTCAGGCTTTGGATAGATCCTCATCACATTTGCATCCACATCTATTTCATCATCAATATGGTGACTAAAAAGGATTGATTATTCGTCTGACTTCGTTTAATTATCCATTTTGTTCTTGCTTTCAATTCAATTTCCCCAAAATGGTGATGTGTAAACAAAAACATGCGCGATATTACATTGGTAATTCTCGCTATTTGGCGGAAACTACCGAACAATTATCCAATCACTGTTGCCTTTTTTAAAGAGTCCATTAAATTTAAGGGTGAACGTTGTATATGTCAGATATAAACCTACTCTCCCTCGGATTGATATGATAGAGAACCCTTGGGCTTCGCCGCGTGTTCTCTATCATATCAACCTTGGGTAGGTTAATATCCTATTCATAATAATCATATACTTTCCGAAATATGCTCCAAATGGTCTCCACTTTGGGGATTTCCTCGATTATCACAAAGATAATATGTACCAGAACAACCCTCAAAAATCAAGGAAACCTTATGCACCTCTTATGCAAGATTGCCTCCAATGCTGCACAGGCCATTTGCAGTATATTTTGGGAAGAACATGACTTTTATGTAAAGCCACCAAGATAATGAAATATTGGGGAATGATCGTACACAGACTGATGTTTAAGCTGGACTTTTGTAGGATTTAATCAAAATCTTACAGGTTCTGTTTATCTGGTCACCCTGTATATTTTATACAGCTTTTATTAGCTCCTAACCTGGGCTAATGGAAGACGGGCATACGCCATACAATGTGCTATGAGGGAAATTTTGCCTAGGCAGCAGCGCTACAGCCTGCTCTTTTATCGAATTCCAACTGCCAAGGGATCTTGTAAGTGCACGCCAATGTGTACACGGGACCTATGTTTTTCGTCTCATCCGAACGACTAGACAGCTTTCCTTGTCAGGTCCTCCGTTCTGCATCACTGACAAGGAGAAATCACGCCAGAAAATCCAGATGGACTTTTCAGCCAATGCAGGGATCAAACACCCGACCTCAAGGCTAGCGAGCCAGCACCTTACCCCCTTAGCCACGTGATCCCCAAGCTTTTATAGATTATGACATAAAAGAGTTTCTTTGTAAGCAATAACATGTGGAATGGGTGCAAACTAACTTTATTCGGTATAAGTGATAACAAAAGTACATTTTAAAATAGATTTTTGGCAAAAAGCATAATGACATGATCATAGCGTGTAATTGTATCTTTTAAAGATTACAAAATTTATAACAACTTTATAATAACTGTAAACAAACATGATTCATCAATCTTTTCAAGATTAAAAATAATTAAATAAAATAAAAAACACATTCGGATATGAATGATATTTAACAACTTATTGCCTTGATTAATCTACATTTAATGTAAAAACCGAAGAACAAATCATTTAAATTTGGTAAAAAAATCATAATATCAATTAAATAATCAGTTTTCTAAAGTAAACACTAATATTATGGTAAGCAAAAGCACAGGTTCAAATATAGCATATCTAATTCCATATCTATATTTTGATTATAGTGTTAGACTAGCTTCTTCTACTGGAAGAACAAACCATTTTGTTTTTCACAAAATAACCGGCTCGTAGACCATAATACAGCACATTAAACGTGACTCATGAAATTATTTTTTGATGGTTCTTTTAGCCAATGAGGTGGCCACGATGCTTTCACTGAAGCACGATCTTTTACACGATTATAATATTCAGACAATGCTGGGAATTTACTCAGATTAAGTCCAACACGAACAAAAAATGCCAAATAAGGAAAGAAGTAGACGTCGGCCATGCTGAAACTCTTGGATGCAATAAAAGCTCCACTACCCATCTGTAAAATAATTACACAAAAATATGAGTTAACTTCTTTATCTATCACCTCCAATTCTAAAGTTCAAAAATAATTGGAAGTCGGTTGTCCTGAGGCTGAGGCCAATTCTGATAACCATCATGCATTGAGGACGGCAAATTCGATTTTGATGAATGCAGTAATTTTATTTTTTGTTAACCATTCAAAGTTGGAAATTGTTGCTGTGTTAAAGGTCATACTCAAATATAATAAACAAATTTATAAGTAGGCCTAAATGTAATTTTCATCTGAGTTTTTTAAAATATTTTTTAGCTATTAGGTCATACAACCAAATAAAGATTTGATTTGTCAATAATCAAGATGGTGAAGAGAAGCTATTTAAGAATCTGAAAATTATGTTAGCGAGGTACAAAAACATAATGCAGAAGCAAGTATACCGCAACAGTAGGTACATGTTCGTCATAACTGGTGTCAGAATTTAATCATCATGTACTTTTTTTTCCGGAATACTTATCTGTGCAAAAGGAATATATATATATATATATATATATATATATATATGATTAGGGCATTAGGCAGACCATATTATATTTTGGGCATTAAGTAGACATTTATGAAAATCCAAACTTATTACTTTTTGAAGATAAAAATTTTAAAAATGACACCTTTTTGACCGTCTAATTGATTTCCAAAATTTGAAATAAAAAAATTCTCAAAAATATAAAATATACATTTTTTGTGGTCTGCCTAATATTTGTTAATATATAACAGTCATTAGGCAGACACGTACATATATATAGCCATTAGGCAGACACGTACATATATATAGCCATTAGGCAGACACGTACATATATATAGCCATTAGGCAGACACGTACACATATATAGCCATTAGGCAGACACGTACACATATATAGCCATTAGGCAGACACGTACACATATACGTGTACATATATATAGCCATTAGGCAGACACGTACATAAGAATAGTCATTAGGCAGACACGTACAATAGCCATTAGGCAGACACGTACATAAAAATAGTCATTAGGCAGACACGTACATATATATAGCCATTAGGCAGACACGTAATATAGTCATTAGGCAGAGAGGTACATATAAATGACCATTAGGCAGACACATGCATATAGATAGTCATTACTAAATAGCCACAGGACATGCTAGTATTTATACTTAAAACACAGACGTGACTTCACTCATTCATGTTGGCGTACCATTATTTCAAATAATTTAAGAGCACCTTGTCAATTGTACATTCGTTATACTAGGTGCAATATAAGATTCACGTGTGAGATAGTGTCTGTATTTTAAATTGTTTAAAGGTCTTGAGCTTAAGACATTGTATACAGGTGTCTATAACATGATCATTAGGTAGGACAACATGTTTATGAAGAAGCAATTATATGGAATGTGGATAAGGAAACATTGCTAGACTTCCATAAAGAGGCGGACTTTCAATGTTGTTTTCAAAATACAATATATACGTTGATTCTGTCATATGAAGTGATACTGAGTTCCAAGAACTATGAGCCGAAGAGTATAGTCGCAGGAGCGTTTTGTTACACAGGTTAGGTCTAAGCTAATAGATGGTACTGATCAGAGTTGTTTGATGCACACTTAATCTTGTTTGCAGCAACAATAAATTTCAGAAACAACATTATACTTAAAAACATAAAATTTATTTAAGTGTTTGAAACGAATGCCAACAACCCAAATATATGACCTGTGGCACATGTACAACAAAAATAAAGATTTTTATAAATCAATCATTTAGTCTTAATATATGTTTGAGAAATTTAGAGCTAAACATAAACTCAGTATTATCCATAATAATAATTAAACACGAATCAAAATTTAATTTTCTTCCATTTCAATTGCACGGGTGTATTCAGCCAGCGGTTGAATAGAGAACAAACTAAAAACAATAGCTATTTTCCATACAATCAGAGGCCATAAGTCAGAAAGTCATGGCCTGAAATGGGCAAATATCAAAAGGGATTGAGATCTTTGGAATATAAAGATATATTTTAAATTTCATCAAAATCGGATAAAAACTGTGACCTCTGGAGGGTCCACAACCTTCACAGTATATACATTTACACAATTTACGTAAAAAGAACGTCCATTTTGTTGGATAGTTTCATTTTGATTTTCCCGAAATTCAATTTTCTCCTTCATTATGGTGGAATGGCGATATATATTTAAATGGTTTTTAAAATAGGGGGAAAAAATTGTGACCTCCAGAGAATCCACAAGCTAAAAATGACATAATCAAGGAAGTTACATTCGGATATGCGCGATCATCAAAAGGGACCAAGATCTTTGTGATATAAAGAAAAATCGGGTCAAAATTGTGGCCTAGAGAGGGTCCACAACCTTAATATACCATATCTTTTTACACTATTTGTGTACTAGGTACCGCTTTTTTCCCGTCAATTTTAGTTCGATTTTCTCGAAATTCGAAATCAACTGACATTACGGTGTAACGGTAATATATTTGGGCGTTGTTTTAAATAGGACAATAATCATGACCTCTAGAGGGACCCCACGCTATAAACGTGATTTTTCGTACAATCAGGCAGGGACGGCGACAATATACGTCCTCATGAAAATGTGGGGATATAAAGAGGGCCGATTCACAAACGACAAAATAATTATAAGAAGCCAACAGCAATGTTGATGTTCCCCGCCGAAATCCCAAAATAAAGAATCAACCATTCAAATTGCTTATCTCTGCTTGCCCTAAACAGAAAATGTTCATCTCCGAACTCCATCAAGGAATTGACCTGGACCAAGTTTGAACATTATAGTGACAGACAGACAGGCAGGCAGACGAACCCATTTTAATAGTCCCCTGCTTTCTTCGAAAGGGGCGGGACAATAAAATCGTGTAGAATGAACTAACAAAGAACAAACGTTTGCAATTCAATTTGGACTGCTGGCGTTTTTACGAAACATAACAGATTGCAAATCATAATAATATTTTAAACAATGAATATAATCATTTTATATACATTCATACAGTAAATTTCTTGAGAATAGACTATTCCCTTATACATAGCGACAGCTGTCATCTCTTTACCGAGACATTTTTTTAAGGACTTTGGATGCTTTCATTCGGTATATGTTTTTCGTACATTGAATAGTTTTACTCGTGTTTTTTTGTAAGCATCGGCTGCTGATATATAGGCACTTTACCGCACTTAAAAATTGTTTGTTTTCACTCAAAAACTTTCTTATTTCCTTCTTACCTGAAAGAAAGAAATAATTCTGATTTATCTAAAGGTCTAATAGAGCATTACCCAAAAAACTACTAAAGAAAGTGTTTTCAAATATCCACTGCAACCCATACATCAGTATTCCACTTAATAATAAAACATAATATGTCCATATAAGCCATCCAAATATACAATGTTTAAATATTTTGATAATTACATCAATATTTCCCAGTCTACTGTGTATTATCGGTGTATACTCAAATAACGTATTGTGAATATAAATGATGTAATTCTCATTAAGTACGATACAATATTCCAATGGTATTTTAAAATTTATGGGGAGACCGACGAAATAAAATTGCACAATATATTAGTCCTGATCTAATTGAACTGAGAAATATTAAAGTGTTAAGGACCCAAAAGCCCCAATTTAATACATTAATTATGTTAAACACTTTTGTACCATCGCCGATAACGTGTGAGTCTCTAACAACTCCGTTAATTAATATGCTTGTCTCAAATCAACTGCCATTAGTATTGCGTTAACTATACTAGAACGATCGAGTTCAACTGATTCAATCATTTAGAAAACAAGTACATAACTTACTGGGCAAAGAACCTTTATTGCTGTTTTCAGTGCTGTATACTGTTGTACTAAAATAGTCAGTAGACTTGTTTCCTCACTATTCCATTTAACTGAAGAAATCATTATGCAAACATTATTTCATTGAATATTCTGCTGTATCAAAGATTTTGAAATCCTAATATTTTATTTAGTCATAAATATCGAGAAATAATTTGCACAATATTTGGAACCTCTAAAAGATGCAGTCTGATGTGTACTATTTTCAAATTCATCCACTAATAAGCCCCAACGTAACTTTATATGCCAAAGATCTTGGGATGAGTTCGAATTATACCTTCCTGAATGACTGAATCTTTTTAATATTGTGGATTATATATGGGTCACGGTGATTACGTGATATTAAGTAACGTTCAAATATAATCATTGCACAACAATCGCGCTTGAGTTTGAATTGCGCGAAAATCAGACTAACACTTCTCAACAAATTGTCCATCCCACCTTTACGGAAATAATGGCCTGCAACTTTCTTGGTTATGTCCCATGCCTTTTACGCACACTTTTGACACACAATAGATAACCTATATTTTTGTCCGATTTAGATGCAACTTAAAATATACATATGAAAAAAATAGGTTGCCACGCAACGAAACATACGCCCACACAGCAGCTGAATGTGTAACGGGGATAGAGTCCAACGTTTTTTTAATTCGGAATAAAATGGTGACCCTCATAGGGTCCAAAAGGCAAAAAACATTATTTCTTGTACAATCAGGGGCCAAAATTCAGGAAGTTATGGTCTAATGTGTCCGAATATCGAAAGGAGCCGCGATCTTTGGGTTATAAACTTACATTTCAAATTTCATCAAAATTGGATTAAAATTGTGACCTCTACAGGGTCCACAACCTTGATATACCATATTCTTACAACATTCGTGTAAAAGTGGCGGTCATTTTATTCGGCGATTTTGGTCCAATGTTCATGAAATCCTAACCACAGATTCATTACAGTGTAACAGTGATATAATCAAACGTTTTATTAAATCAGGTAATAACCAGACGGACCAAAAGATAATAAAGGCAATTTTTGGTACAACCAGAGGCCATAATTCAGGAGGTTACAATCCAATATGCGCAAATATTGAAAGAAACCAAGATCTTTAGGTTATAATTACAGTTTCATCAAAATCAAATTAAAATTGTGACCTCTATAGGGTCCACAAAGAAACCAAGATCTTTAGGTTATAAACATGTATTTCATGTTTCATCAAAATCGAATTAAAATTGTGACCTCTATAGGGTCACGAAATTCGAACTCAAAATTCATTACAGTGTAACGGTGATATAATCAAACGTTTTTTTCTAAATCGGGTAATAATTTGTCGCACATTTTTTCTATATTGTCGTTAATGAAACATTTATAATTCAATAAAGTCTGATTAAGAGTAACAACTCTTTAAACAATTATCAGAAAATCATTAGAATTTGTAGTTCTACCCATGATGCTAACATTTACTATGCGAAGCATTTAATATCATGGATTTAACTCAACCATCATTACCATGTAACAGGGATATAATCAAACGGTTTTTAATTTTGACCTCTAGAGGGACTATACAAGCTAAAAAGGGCTATTTTTCGGAGAAATCAGGGACCATAATTCAGGAAGTTACTATCTGGTGGGCGCAAATATCGACATGAACCAAGATCTTTGGGTTATAAACATACGTGTCAAGTTTCATCAAAATCGGTTCAAAATTGTGATTTTTCGTACAATCAGGGGCCATAATCCATGAAGTTTCAATCCGATACATGCCAATATCGAAAGCAGTCGAGATCTTACTGGGATAAATCTATATTTCAAGTTTCGTCAAAATCGGATGAGAATTGTGACCTGTAAAGAAGAGTCCACAAACAAATTGTGGACGGACAGGGGCGACGGCATAATACGTCCACATGAAAATGTGGGCGCATAAATATGAGTTTGGGTTTTTTGTGCATCAGACCTTCAGTTACAGAGTTATACTCTCTTTGCCTAAAAGGGGCTCTTCCTTTATCTATATTATGGTTATCAAAATTGGTTTGAAACAACGGGTCGCGATAGAGGCTACAACATTTAACGGATTTCTTTCATATTTTGTGAGTAGCATTCAGATCACGAGGTAAGAACCATATCTATATTTAGTGTTACGTTCTGGAGTATCTCCCGTAGATGTTACAGTGAATTTCATGAGAAGCATTAGGCAAATGGGTGAAAGCGCTTTCTTGTTTTCATTGTTCTCCACCCGCCAATTGTACCCGTATATTGCATGACAACCACTTTTACTTTTAGAAATGAAATGCAATGAAATGGGGTTTAACGTCCTACTCTTTTGCACCTAACCTGTGCTAATGGAAGACGGACATACGCCATACAGTGTGCTATGAGGGAAATTTTGCCCGGGCAGCGGCGCTACGGCCTACTCTTATATCGAATTTCAACTGCCAAGGGATCTTTTACGTGCACTCCAATGTGTAAACGGGACCTCGGTTTTTCGTCTCATCCGAACGACTAGGCAGCTGTCCTTGTCAGGCCCTCCTTCTGCATCGCTGACAAGGGGAAATCACCCCGGAAAATCGACCAGCGCCTTATCCACTTAGCTTTTAATATGTATAACTTATATGGAGTGCTTTATTTTTAAATTAAACATACGTTATGCAAGAGCTAAAACTGCCTGTTGCAGACCTTTCTTTAGGCCTGAAATATTATCTAAATTATTAATTGGACAATAATGAACTTATCACTAGCTTGTGATATTTACTGGATTAGGAACCGATTTTTTGCTCAACTTTCATTCATGATTTAATCATGAAATGGATAATCGAGACTGTGTTTTTATCGAACCGACTTTAGTAATGATGATCAAGGCTATGCCGAAAATTCAGTCGCTAAAATCTCGGTTCAAAGTTGATCAGTTTGACTGAAATTTTCAGCAAAATCTCTTTACATTATGTATTTAGTTTTTAACAATTATATAGTTAGAACTGTCAGCTGTTTATAATCTGGCATAATGTATTTTTAAGTTTTTATTTTAACATCGTTTCCTTATTGAGCTGATCACATCGGGAGAAACGGTGCACTAATTGAAACAGAACTTTATATTATGTTATTCGGCAAAAACAAAAAAAAAAGACGAACGCGGAATCATATACTGCAAATGTTGAGGTTAATACATCAGGCATAAGGTTGTTGGAAAACTAAGCATACACGAATCGTGTAATCTAATTGAAAAAAAATAACATCTTCGTATTCGTTTTTACAGATATTTTTCGTCAACTTTGTGCAATGCCAACCAAAAAATCATTTAAAAAAGGCGAATTAAATCCTAATTAATAGGATTCCAGCCAGTGTGGAGTCATTTGACTCGTTGTGTAAGACTAATTATGTTACTCAAATATATTTGCATCGATTCACTTTACTAGTCACTGAAGTAGTCGAAGAACTCAGTTTACGTGACGAGTCACTTGACTCACTTAACGAGTCGTTTTATGGATTTTTTGGTGAGTCACAAAAATGAGTCTTTTAACTCATTATTTAAGTCCCAAGTAAGTTCCAAGTTAGTCCCAAGGTAGTCAACGAAAACTGAGTCGTTTTATGGGTACTCCAAATGAGTCAACTGACCCACTTTTTTCTCTCTGTGTACTCCTTGTCACGTACAACCGGGAAATCGAAACCACGCCAGTTAACTCAATGGCAGGCTTTATGATACAGAGCGCATTATACTCATAAAGTTCTAATTCAATTTACATACATCTTTTTGTTTATAACAGCTAATTCCACACAAAATATGGAAATCTGGTTCACACTAATTCATAAAAGTGTGAAGTGTCTGCCAATTAGATTGTCTGCCAATTAGAAATTACGATTATGATCTTAAACTTCTCAATACCGGGTACTGTATTCAGCAACTTGACAAATTTTCTATTTTAGAAACTTATGTCTACCGTTATGGTCTCTAACGTAATACTCTGTTTTTTTAATAAGCCTATCGAATACTTTATTTTTAAAGTGCTTAAGTTAATTAAGTAACATTTTTCAAATCAATAGGCTAGTAATTAGTAATAATTAATATTAATATGTTTATACTCACACATATTTTTTACCATCGAAATTGAAGGACATGACATTTTTAGTTTCAACCTGCTTAGAATAACTGTTCAGTCGGCTGCCAACAATTTCTAGCAAAAACTCTCCAGCCATAAATTTGTTTTTATACACACCGGATATTCCTAGTCAAAGAATTACAAAGTAATCTAATTAAGTCTTCAGAATGCATTAAGAATTTACACATTCAAATTATATTTCATAGCTGTATATAGAATCATAACCCTAACCCTCTTCTACTAACAGGTGGGACTTCGAACCCATCCTGATCAATCCCATTTCTTATCCAAAATAAAGCCTCCTCATTTTTCTTTTTCATTGTCGATCTCTGTGTCTTTAAAAAAAATAATTCATGGATCAAATCTAAATTTGATTCAAGTAAAGACAGAAAAACAAAATGATATGCCACAACAAAAGGAATACCATATTATAAGCCTACGCTAGATGCAGAGCCTACATATGCCAACGATAAAAGCCTACCTGATTGCTTGTTAGATTTATCAAAAGTAACAAAAGTATACCCGATTTTGTAGCTTAGAGATCGAACATAAATTATACAATGAAAAGTGACAGTGTAGGGCTTAGCACCGAACCCTGCGTGACGACCATTTCTGAACTTGCTTGAATGGAAAGGCCATTATTGGTTTTGATTATACATATGAAGTTGTGGTGCCTCGAAATGGAGACTATAGACTACTGTAGGCCTATTCGAGATAGCTAGGCCTGTAAAAATTCCACAGGCTAGGCCGAATGTAAATTATGATTATGATCATTCATAGTATTAAAGTGAGCCCCACGCCGTCCTGGCCAAAATACACCCCACATAAGACTAATCCATACTCAACCATACTCATTTGATTTAGTTTATTTACTTAAAATTCTTTCGGTATTCGAAATAATAATTTTACTTACCATCCGTTTTCCCTATGGAAGATATGCTGCCATTTTTCACAAGCCAAAAAAAAAGACCAAAAGCTCCGAAAGTTCCCGAGTTGACACCTGCCGTTTACGTCATCGAAACATTGACGTCATCGAGACGTTGACGTCATATACTCGTGCATGTTTCAATTAATAATGATTGCTCACGTCAAAACGAAATTTGGACGGTAAAAAAAGGACAAAATATTATTTTCGAAATTAATTAAAACCACGAAACAAATTTGTCTTTAAAATTAAAAGCAACGTTTCCTGAATGAAAAAATGAAAAGAAAATATAGACATTCATATATTTTAAGAAAGCTGTTTAGGGTCAAAGACTGTCTGCCTAATGCCTATAATAATAGATAAAGAAATATACTCAGGTCAAAACTTAAGGTAAAAAATAAATTTCATTGTTTTGTATTTTTAAAATCCAGATGCCTAAAATTACTGCGAGGGACAACTAAAATCCATTCCAACTATAGAAATGTGGTTTCTCACTTTTTAACTTGTAGAATTCATCGGTTAAAATATTAGGCAGACCGATTTTTGTCTGCCTAATCCATCGGTCTGCTTAATGGCTATATATATGTATTTATGGTCTGCCTATTGCCCTGGTTATATATATATATATATATATATATATATATATATATATATATATATATATATACTCCAAGTGTATCATATGGTTCTGGTTTCACCAACATTAACATTCAAGCAATTAAATGTCTGACCTTTTGTATGTAGCCTTCCCAAATCTGTAATTCTGCTCGACCCTTTTCATACCTTTCCTTTAACACTGCCTAAAAAAAGGAAAATATCAAAACATGTTAACAAACGTCAATCTGGATAATTAAATTTGCAAAATTGTATTTGAGTGACGTGGAATTGAATAGAGTCCTGTCACAGTGTTTCCAGTTCTGATAATGTTAAAATTAGATTATACACAACATTTGAGAAGATAGGTTGCCAAGCAACGAAACATACGCCCACAGCAGCTAAATCGTCCGGGGGGCATAATACTAAAATATGCAAATGACTACGAAAAAAGTCACTATAGAACCTAACAGAAGAAACATTTCCAGTTACATGTGACGCCCAAACGCACCAATAGCTACCGCATGGAATGCAGGTGATGCTTGGGATCATCATGGGGGTCCAACCCAAGATTTGCACGACTCTACTTTGAATGTTACAGTCATTGAATTCCAGGGTGGAAACATCAGTAAAATTGTTTTAGTGACCAGAAAACAAATTTTGATATGCGTCGGCTTACCCAAAATGAAAGGTTAGGTGCCCTTGGCATGCAACAGATCGGCACAACACAGGTGGTTGTGGCGCGGACGATGAATGTTTCTCAGTCTGTCATAAGCAGGCTATGGTCCAGATACCGTGATGCACAATCTGTACAGGACAGACCACGCTCAGGTCGACCAAGGGCGACAACTCAAGCCCAGGATTGATTTATCCGTACCTTGGCCTTGAGAAATCGTGTCATCACAGCAAATCAGATCAGCGCTCGTCTTCAAACAGACACTGGTGTGAGAGTGAGTGGCCAGACGATTCGGAATCGACTGCATAGGGGTCACCTTCGCGCCCAACGTCCTCGCGAGATCCCTTGTTTGAGAGATCATCACATTCAGGCAAGATGTCATTGGTGTAGGGATCGTCAACACTGGGATAATCGACGGTGGAGCAATGTGATGTTTTCAGATGAGTCAAGGTTCACTGTTGATTTTTTGGACAGACGTAGGAGGGTGTGGCGTCGTCGAAACGAGCGCTTCCAAGAAGTTAACGTCATCAGACATGATCGATTTGGGGGTGGTTCTGTTATGGTGTGGGGAGGCATCACTGTTGCTGGAAGAACGGCTTTACAAGTTGTTGCAGGGCATGTTACAGGCCAGTACTACCGGGATAACATCTTGGCAGTCCATGTTGTGCCGTTTGCACGACGTCATGGCCGCCGTTTCATCTTCCAGGATGACAACGCAAGATGTCACAGGGCCAGGATCGTTACAGGTTACTTCCAACAACAGAACATCACCACATTACCTTGGCCAGCATTGAGTCCTGACCTCTCCCCCATCGAGCATGTCTGGGACATGCTTGGACAGAGGTTACGTCAACATCAACAACGTCCAGCCAATATCCAAGAACTTGCTGCTGCGTTGCAACAGGAATGGGACAATCTGGACCTAAATGACCTTAGACTTCTCATTAGGAGTATGCCACGTCGGATCAATGCTTGTTTGGCAAACAGAGGAGGATTTACTCGTTACTGACTTTGTTGTGATGCTGTGGTAACTTTGCTGTTTGACCCCGGGTATCATTTTACCCTTATAATGGTCAGTCTGTGCCTTACTTAGTCTAACGATCATTTGGAATAAATCGATGAATGTGAACTTCATTTCATTTTGTCATTTGTTTCTTCATCAGTTTCATTTATAGGTGACTTTAATAACACTTAAAAATCAAATATCCCCTACTTTTTTTGAATAGTATACTTGTTCGTTTCAACACCTTAAACTCTGTGTATCAATCTAAAGTCAATCAGATGATAAGTTTGGCATCTATAGCGGCACAAGGTTTTTTGAAGTGATCAAGGGAGATAACTCTGGCAGTCATTATTTGAAATCGCCGAAAATCAATAGGCTTCTTCGTCTCATGACCGTATACACTGTGTATAAATTTAAATTTAAAGTCAATCGGATATCAACTTTGGCCTCTTGAGCATCCACAAGATTTTTTGAAAAGATCAAGGGCCACAACTCCGGCATTAATTATCAGAAATAGGTGAAAATCAATAGGCTTCTTCGTCTCATGACCTTAAACACTGTGTATAAATTTGAAGTCAATCGGATATCAACTTTGGCCTCTACAGCATCGACAAGATTTTTTGAAGTGATCAAGGGCCATAACTCTGGCACTAATTATTGGAAATCGCTGAAAATCAATAGGCTTCTTCATCTTATGACCTTAACCACTGTGTATGAATTTAAAGTCAATCGGATATTAACTTTGGCTTTTAGAGCGTCCACAAGATTTTTTGAAGTGATCAAGAGCCATAACTCTGGCACTAATTATCGGTAATCGCTGAAAATCAATAGACTTCTTCGTCTTATGACCTTAAACACTGTGTATAAATTTAAAGCCAATCGGATATTAACTTTGGCCTCTAGAGCGTCCACAAGATTTTTTGAAGTGATCAAGGGCCATAACTCTGGCAGTTATTATCAGAAATCGCTGAAAAACAATAGGCTTCTTCGTCTCATGACCTTAAACACTGTGTATAAATTTAAAGTCAATCGGATATTATTAACTTTAGCCTCTAGAGCGTCCACAAGCAATTGTGGACGCCGGACCGACGGATGTACGGGGGCGACGACAATATACGACCACATTTCAATGTAGGCGTATAAAAAATGAGTTAAAAAATCGCTTAGACATACACATATTATTTGTCAATTTACAAGTTGTAAAATCAGTTACATGTATATTAGTTTCATCAACACACATGAGAAATATCAAATAATTCAGTATGTACATGAATAATTAATATGTTTATTTAATTATTACCTCATCTGTAGTATCATACATATAATAATAAGCCAGTTCTTTTAATACTGTATTTTCTACATTAGATATCTACAAAGTATAGTCACAACATACTGTATTTTCTACATTCAATAAAATATATAGTCCTAGAATAATGTATTTTCTACTTTTATAGATATCTACAAAATATATGGTTATAAAATACTGTATTTTCTACTTCCAATAAAATATATTGTCCTAAAATAATGTATTTTCTACATTTATATATATCTACAAAATATATAGTTATAAAATACTGTATTTTCTACATTATACAAAATATTTAGTAATGAAATACTGATTACTGTACTTAACTTTTTCTTAATTATTGTTCCCCACCCCCCTTTATTCAAATATTGAAGGATCACTCTATCTAGCTATCTTACTCATCAACAAAATTAAGTTCAACTGCCTGTGAAACAATTTTTAATAAAGGGATTTATCTTTTCAGATCATGGTCAACCGATGCATTTTCTTTCATTGAAAATGTAATCATTGTAGACTGACTTGGGTATCTCTTAGAATTCTGAAATTCAAGATAGCTGTTTATATGTATTTTCATCACAGAATATCAAATATTTCTGTCATATTACGGACTGAACAAAGTTGATTTCCCATCTAAAGACAAATAAAATCAGTGATCAATTATCTTACTTCATACATTCTTTGTAAAACATTAGCCTGTTCCTTGACATCAGATGGAATTAGTTGTGTCCCTTGGTTACCATATCTACGCTGTAAGATAAAACAGGTACAAAGTTAACAATATCATTATTTTGTAACAGAAATCTATGACATGCAGTGTTAACAAAAAAATAAATAAGCCACACACTTAAAAATAGTATTTTAGATATACCAGTACTTGACAAGTGCTTAACATTGTTTCTGACATATATTTAAAATATCAAAATATTTCAAAGAGAGATTATCACACACTGAGACTGAATTCGTGTGTTTACATTGGGTGTGACAGATGCCTTTATTTCCAGCTTTGTGAACATAATCACTACCACCGACACACAAAATAAATACAATTAAATTGTAGGAGATAAAACAGAACATGTGACCAGGCATCCTTTTTTTTATCAGTGACTAGTTGGTATTAAACTCTTAGTGAATAGGCTCACATTCAAAGATTCTACACATACTATTCTGACACCTTGTCTGGATAATTTGGGATGGTGACGAGTCGAAAACCCAGGGAATGGGTCGCCCATGGGTGCGTTGTAGACTGTAAATGATTATAGTCTGGGTCAGTAAAGGCGGTTCCTGCTGTTTGAGTTTGGTGTAACAACAGCTATAAATAAGTAGTGACAGCTGAAATACATCCGATAGGGTTTGCTTTGTCTTCCTAAAAAGTTATGCACTGAACTGAAGAAAACATTATGGAGTTATCTCCCTTTTAACATTTTGACTTATAAACAAAGCCCAAACAAGACTTCTCATTGTTTTCTAAAAACTTGCTGCAACGTTTTGAAATTCCCCCAAAATTACAATAGGACAATATAAAAATTTAATCTACCTCCAAGTAATCACAAATGGCCCAAGACTCATTCACAACAATATCTCCATCTTTAAATGCTGGCACCTGAAATATACAGGAGAGAGATAGAGATGTGGTTTAACGTCCACTTACAAACTATATAATAGGTCATTTCAGGACTAACATATGGTTCAACAGGGGGCTTTGGCAGTGGAAGGAAATAGGAGGATCAGGAGAAAACCCACCATTTTAATGTGATCATTACATACTGGGTATGTCAATTGCTAATATTGGATATTTAGAAGATCCCATATTTTCACAGGATAAAAATATCAATATTATTTCAAATCGATCAATAATCATAATGGCTACATGTATATTGAATTCTAATTCATTTTTTGAATTTCCCAAATTGTGGTAATTAATAATATTGATTCAGTGGCTTAGCTCCTTTAAAGGGAGAATTTCATATTTTCTAAGAAAGTCACCACATATTTGAACTGTCTTTAGCTCAATAGGATGTCAACTCACTATTATACCATCATAGGCATTATTTCCCACACTTAAAAATCTTTCACACTGGAAATAATCAAAGCCGTATATAGATAAAGTTGCGACAACTGTGAAGCCAAAAAATTCACATGACGTCATGAAAATATGCCGTTATGTGTAAAAAGACGCCATCTTGGGTCCCAAGTACACTACGTGTCTGGAGTTTGAGACTAGAAACACCGAATACCGTGGAAAAACACTCTATTTCACGGTGGAATCTCGGAGAATCGCTAGCGAAACGGCAGCTTGCCAAATCAGCGCGAAATAGGGTGTTTCACGGTGAATTATAGTGTTTCGCGGTGGAACACGGTGAATCGCTCGAGTGCCGATATCATCCGGATGTAAGCATGTTGACGGAAAATGTATTTTATTTAAGTTGAATACAAGATATGTTAACCGTTGGCGAGGCAGCTACGGTCGTATTTTTTTTTATTTCTAAAACACTGCACATGTATAACGTGGTGCCACAATGTACGCGTATGCAAACAATGAATAACTTACAACGTATCATTTCATCTTATTGGCTGCTTATTAACCGTTGGCGAGGCAGCTACGTATCAAAATGTATGCAACACTGAACAACTTAAACAAATTTTAAACGTACCATTACATCTTCGTCTATAACTTATTTTTTTTTTTTTTTTTTTTTTTTTTAAAAATATAGTTTATTTACAAAATTCATATAATTACATTCAGTTATGCATAATTATATTAACAATGCAATAGATAATTTATAATTAATACAGTAGAATTATTTATTTATTTACAATTATTATATACAAAGTCAATATGAGATAATATATACAAACGGTAATATAATACAAAATACAATTAAAGTTCCTATATATTATAGATAATTTCTTATATACAGCTAAAAATATATTTGAAGTGTGCATTGGAATAGCGTCTGGATGAAAGAGAGTGTGATGTTTCCCAGCACAAAAAGCACGTGCATAGGGAATTGTGGGATGTTATGATGGCCATGTTAGAGGTGAGTTTTGATTACAGTGAATGAATAGCGGTAAAACAAACGGGTAAAACTTGAGTTAGTGTTTAAATGTTTTAATGGATTTCTATTTTACTGATGGACATATTTCAGTGGGTATTTTATTTATATGACAGAGTGAGATAGTGCCATTTAACGAAAACGAAAGATGACTAAGATGTCAAGTTGTGACAACTTAAAGTAAATAGCACGGTCTGTTTAGTCATATAGTAGAGTAATTAATGTGGAAGCTTCATACAGGACGATAACTTGCCTTATACCGGAGAATTCGGTAAGGCAGAGTAGGCTGAAGCTTAATGATTTCGATTTTATTTCCTTTTGTATAATATTGGTTTATCAATTAAGCCAAAATTATCCAGAATTTATATGGGGTAGGCCTACACAGGTGTTTGGTTATTTTTGCCTGTACATTCTTACTAAAACTTGCAATGAGTGCTCATATACGAAGGAAATATAAGAAGCTGTCTATGGTTGTAGCTACTTACTATGTAGCAAAGTTAATATATCATATAAAAAGGGGAGAACTAGGCATAAGGAGGGTCATAAGGTATTGAAGACTGGGGCTTAAGAGAGTAATCTTTATTTTTGTTTTCTTTTTGTATAAAATTGGTATATAAGCTCTTGTGAAATATTGGTGGATAGAGGGTGTGTTCGGTTAGACCATATGATCGACAGATATAGGTATATATCATGAATGTATTTAGATTTTATATTGTGTAAATGGATTGTATTGTTGTTGATTTTGAACTCTCTGGTGAGATGAATGTTGTTTATATGTGTAGTAATGAAACATTTATAGAATTTTAATTTTGGGCAATACAGAAATAAATGATGGTAAGATTCAGTTGCTCGATTACAATAGTGGCATTTATAGTTGATAGTATGTATATTTCTATGTAGCATAATATCTTTTGTTAGTACTGCATTATTGATGATTGTATACATGAAATCCTTTTCTTTTTCAGATAAGGAGGAACATTTATAGAGGTTTGTCCAGACTTTTGAAAAGTCAACATGAGGTAATTGTTTATTTATTTTTGGTTGTGTCTGTAATAAGTCAATTAGGGACCAGTATATGTCTTTAAGTTTTGTATTGTAAGTATATTTGATGGATGATTTGAGTCTATGGTAAGTTTCTTTTATATCTATATATGATTGGGGGAGTTTTTCCGAGTGGGTATAATTATTGGATGCATATCTTGGCAGAGTATCCCTTGTAGTAAATCCTAGCCAGTATATGTATAGGCCTACCCAGGGACTGTTGTTGTCTTTGATTGCTTTTATTATAAGTTGTTGTTGCATTGCTTGGATTTTTAGTCGAATGTTTGGCACTTTAAGCCCACCATTTTTATGCTCTAGGTTCAAGGTGTTTCGATTAATTGTTTCACTTTTATTTTCCCAGATGAAATTGTAGATTATTTTATTTATGTTTTTAATAATTGAGTTTGAGGGAGGAACTATCCTAGCAACAAACCATAGTTTGCTGAGTATATAGGTGTTTAAGATGCATACTTTTTCTTTATATGAAAGAGGGTGATTTTCCCATGTCTGGATGGTTGAATTGATTATTTGAACAAGGGGCAGCCAGTTCTTTTCCATTTTATTTGAGCCAAACCAAATGCCTAGTAATTTTATAGCGTCTGTTTTAATATTAATATTTATATTTACAGGATAGGTGTAGTGTGATGGTTTTCCAACAGAAAGGATTTCAGTTTTATCATGGTTTAGTTTGGAGCCAGATATAGAACCAAATGTTTTGAATTGTTCGAGGAGAGTGCTGTATGAAGAAAGTCTAGATATTATAGCAGAACAGTCATCTGCATGCTGAAATAACTTAATCTCTGAAGGGTGGTTAGGGATCCTGATGCCTTTTATGAGGATGTTTTTGTTTATGTATGAAGCAAGGGGGTTGATACACAGAGAATATAGAATCATGGATAGTGGACATCCTTGACGAATCGATCGGTTAATTTTTATATTTTGGGAAAAGGATCCATTTACTTGGACTTTACTAATCAAGTTTTTAAACAATATTGTAACCCAGTTAAGGATGTAATTTGGGAAATTAATATGTTTAAGTAGGTTTAAGATATAGTTGTGTTCAATGCGATCGAAGGCTTTTTCTTGGTCAAATGATAATATATAGGCACTGGACTCATTTGTGTTTATATAATTTAGTATTGTATCTATTGAATATAGGTTATCAAAAATGCTTTTATTTGGTCCAGCTCCTGTTTGTGTATTAGAGATTAATTTGTTAATGACAGAATTTATTCTTGTGCTTAGAATTTTAGTTATGATTTTATAGTCCACACATAACAGGCTTATCGGTCTATAGTTCTTGAGTAATCGAGGGTCGCCTTTATTCTTGTAGTTAATTGTTATGATACCAGTTCTCATTGTGTTAGATAATTCCCCCTGTAGATAGATGTTGTTTAATACTTCTGTTAAATCGTTTCCTATAATGTCAAAGAATTTTAAGTAGAAATCTCCTGGAATACCATCTATACCCGGGCTCCGGTTTGTTCTAAATTTTTGTAACGCCTTAAGGACTTCATCTCTAGATATAAAATGTGATATTGAATCTCTTTCCGTGTTTGTTAGTGTGTTTATGTCACTATTTTCGATATAGGACTTCATTAATTTATCATTAATATTTTGAGAAGTATATAGTTGTTGGTAGAATTGGTGAATTGTGTCTAATATATCTTGTTTATTGTCACAGATTGTATTATTTTGATTGATCAGTTGTTTAATTTGTTTTTTTGCACCCTTTTTAACTTCTGCTAATTTATATATTTTAGAATTAGTAGATACATCAATTTGGGGTATTTCTAATTTTGAACGTATAACATAGCCTTGTTTGGTATTATATTCTAGAAGCTCAATTTTTGATTTAATCTCGTTTATGGAGTTATTCTTACTAGGTATTTCATTTTCTAGAGATTCCAGTCGTTGATAAAGGTTTCTGAGGATATGTTTGTTCTCAACTGCTAAGGCTTGACAGTAATTTTGTGTAATATTTCTAATAGCAGCTTTACCTTTTTCCCACCATTGTATGTTGTCAATGATTTGGTATTTTTTGCTTTGCCAGCTTGACCAGAATGTTTTAATTTGATTTTGGTAGTTTTTGTCATCTAGAATAGAATTGTTAAGTTTCCAATATCCTTTACCCCATTTAAGTTTGTTAGTGTTGATATTTAGTTCCACTGCTTTATGGTCAGTGAAATGAAGTGGTATATGTTTAATTGATTTGATGTAAGTTGCATATTTATTACTTATGTAAATGCGGTCTAATCTGCTAGCATATCCTTGTGAGTTGTGATAGGTAAAAAGGGGAGTGTCAGGGGAGATAATTCTGTAACCATCACTTATATTAAGTACATTTTGTATATCACGTAGATATCTTATAGCATCTTTTGGATGGTTGTTCATGTTGCCATGTTTGTTATCTTTACTGTTTTCAATAAGATTAAAATCACCAGTAATAATATAAGAATGTTGTGGATTATGAATAGTTTTGACATAGTCAAGAAGTCTCTTGTAGTAATAAGTTTTCAATTCTCTCTTGCAGGGACCATATATATTGAGTATTTGAATAGTTTCATTATTTGCATTTACCTCCAGATGTTGGAGCCTACCTGCTAATTCATCAGGTGTATTGTAGAGTTTATGTATAATGTTTGGGCTTAATAATAGGGCAATGCCAATCTTTGTTTCATTATATGCAGTGTATAGGTTATAGCCAGTTTCTTTTTCAACATTTTTTACTTGATGGACATTGGCTTTTAGGATTTCTTGTATACAAACAATATCTAGTTTGTTAAATATATTGCTAATTTGTTTAATCTTTTGAAGATTTCCTTGTAGAGCGTTTATGGAGTAAATTAACATAATAATTAGGTAAATAATAGGGATAGAAGGCTTCATTGTTAACTAATATGGTTTCAAAAACTTATAACGTCTTAATTTGTTTGATCTCTAAACTTCTGTTTCGGTAAGCGGGGATTCCGCTCGCGC
Source organism: Patella ulyssiponensis (assembly GCA_963678685.1). Classification (NCBI taxonomy): domain Eukaryota; kingdom Metazoa; phylum Mollusca; class Gastropoda; family Patellidae; genus Patella; species Patella ulyssiponensis. The sequence continues at coordinate 27,177,527 of OY783227.1, read as the reverse complement.
CCTTTTATCATCTATTTCTGTTTCGGATAAACTGTCAAAGCTTCTTTCCCTTTTACTTACTGTGTCACACTTAGTGACTGTAGAGTTATTTAACAATGAGACATCAGCGTCATAGTTAAGATTTGACTGTGATGTTTCAGGGATATCATGGGATGAGTTGTCAATGATACTGTTATCCTCTAAATAACTTTGACCCACTGAGGATCCTGTGTTAATGGGGGTGGAAAAAACATGACCACTAGATGTATCAATAATAGACTTATTAATATCATTGATAGCATGGCTATCAGGGCTGAGGATAACATTTGTTGTATCGTTAGTGATAGGAATGTCATTGTTGACTACTGTTGTTTTTATGGAGTCTAGAGTAGCTAAGTCCTGGTTTAGACTTCCTGGGTTTGCGGGTTTGACTTGACCAGAATTATAGACATTTGTTTTTGTCGTATTATTTTTTGAGGGGATAATATTATTGACACCAGGGTTATTGTCTTCACTAGGGTCATTACCTAAGACATGATTATTGATATTTAGGTGCTCATGATTAGGTTCATAATTATTATCAATATTATGGGTGGGTTCAGTGGCTATATCAGCAGATACTATAGCACTGTTTGGACTAGTTTGGGGTTGAAGGGCAGGAAATTCCATTTGATCATCTGGATTTGGTGCATTGGGGTTGGTTGGCAGACTATACCTTTTGTCTGGTTTTGTACATTCCCGGCCAAGATGCCCATGCAGGCCACAGTTGTAACAAATTTTGCCCCTAGTTTGGCCCTCATATTTAATGGATACATGTATCCCTTTTATATAAATGTGCGATGGAATAGGTTTAAACATTTTTTTTACATAAACAATTCTCACACCACTTTCGACAGTTGGAAATGGTTTGAAGCAGGATCTGTCACATTTCACCAATTCACAATAGGTCGTCAATTTGTTCACCAGATATTTATTTTCCATTTCGAATGGTAGGCCGAAGACCGCAACAGGAATTGAATCAACAGGGTAGTCCCATGTGATGTTTCCAGCTGACTCTACTGTATAATTGCAATTCTTCACTGAGAAGGTCTTGAGATTCTCAAGAAATAGCTCCTTGGCAAGTATATCCTTAAGAGTTAGGCAAAACTTGCCCTTACCTACATTTTGGAGACATTTTACATTGCTGATGTCAAAATCCTTAGCTTGTAGGAAATATAATATGTCTACTGAGGCAATACCAGTGGAGGGGTTATCATCGTCGGGAATCAGTTCAACTGTATTGTCACGAATTATACGGTTTGTTACACTCATCTCCCCATTAGGGTTAATTGTCATCTTTGTCGATTTTATGTAACTCATTGTCAATAAAACACTTCAACAGCTTGTATGTGGTCTTAGAGTTTTAAAGGTGGTGGATCACGGTGGCCATGATAGACCGGCCATGACAATATGGCTGACACAAACACTGAGAATTCAAATGTCTTCTCACAGTACAACTCGAATAGTTTATATAATTATCAACTCTGTGATATTAATCCATTACAGGGTATCTGGGTCGTATCTATATAAAGGATAAGATGGCCATTGTCGGACACTAAATAAATAGCTCTTTATAAACGCCAGTAGAGAGAGAGCTATCAAGACACGTCTTGTCAGCTCAGCTACCCTTCTCATCCATCAATTATTGGCTGCTATCAAATCCAAACTATAAATTATATACGATGAGCTTTTACACATTACTTAATTACTCGCAGCTTCAGATAATCTAAATCAATTTTCCATACAGCACACGACACCACAGTTCATTAAATCACTTTCGGTAAGTCACGTGGTCAGAAACGCGCCAAAATATTGGGACTATATTATTATTACGCTGTGTTATTTGTCGAAATTTCTTTTAGCAGATCTTGACTGTCACCGATATATGATAATAATGAATTATGACGCATTTAAACGATATCAATGGCGGGCGATACACTGTGAGTATCACTAAAGTCACAGCCCAATGTTTATGTTATTTTACAAACACTGTACATTTTCATGCACACAACCAAGGAATGTTCTTACGGGATTTTGCGCTGCCGTAGAATAATCTCCGCTGTGACAATATACATCTACTTCGTATGGCCCAATCTATTTCGGTGGAAGCGGATATTGAATAAAGCCATTTCACACACACATACGTGTACATGCCAAGCGCATGTCATATAGTTATACAATGTCCACGAGTATGTTAATTCTCGCCTTCACTCAGTTATGATTTTCTCATTTTGAGTACACTTTCTGAATAATTCCATTCTTTTGTACGCATGCATGACCAATCGAACGAAACAAAAAGACTACTCAGACCAAAAATAAATTGTTGTTTTAAAAATTGTGTTTGTATTAATATGACTACTCGAATCAATAATAAAATGTTGTTTTAATTGTTGTTTTAATCGTTCGATAATTGTGTTTGTTTTAATATGCATCTGTTTTCTTTGAAATAATAAAGTGTTACGTACTAACCCGTCGTATTTTTTCATTATGAAGCACATCAAAGAAAATCAGTTAAAACAACAATAACTGAGTAGTGATTAATTCGTACGTATCGGTACTGGACTGCTCGAACCAATAATAAAGTGTTGTTTTAATAATTGATAATTGTGTTTGTTTTAATATGCATCTGTTTTCTTTGAAATAATAAAGCCTTATGCATTTACCCGCGGTATTGTTTCATCATAGAGAATATCAAAGAAAAACAATTAAATTGTTGATGTTGATATTTGGTAATATGTACTAACCGGCAACGGATATTCTTAAGTTATGTATATACTCACCTATAAATTATTCGCATCTTTGCATTGTGATTTAATCATAAAAAACATATTATCTGTATTATATTTTTAAAATGATTAAGTCAAGCCTTATAATGTAATTTAATTGGTCCGAACGGTCCTTTCGGTTGGTACGAGTAGAAAAGATAAATATGGGTCCGTTATTATGCAATATCTATGCAGGTTCAATCACGAGACCTGGGTGCTCACCGTCTAGTATAACTTTACAGCTTCTGATATCCTGAGTTTAAACGTAAACATATACATGAATGTATAATCTTATAGATTGCAATATGCAGTAGGAAATCGGGATGTTGGACGTACTAAAGAATGGAATCATTCAGAAAGTGTACTAAAAATAAGCAAATTATAACGGCGTGAAGACGAGAATTAACATACTCGTGGACATTGTATAAATATATGACATGCGCTTGGAATGTACACGTATGTGTGTGTGAAATGGCATTATTCAATGTCCGCTTACACAGAAATTAATTGGGCGACATAAAGTAGATGTATATTGTCACAGTGGAGATTTTCCGCATAGTAACATAGCGTAAAAAAATATAGTCCCATTCGGAGTGATTTATGGCGCGGAGTGATTTATGTATGATTGTTTTAGATTGATTGAAGCTGCGTGTAACGGTACAATAATGTGTAAAAGCTCATCGTATATAATTTAAAGTTTGGATTTGATAGCAGCCAATAATTGATGCATTACATGTAAGTTACCGACGAAGATGTAATGATACGTTTAAAACATTGTAAGTTGTTCATTGTTGCATACATTTTGGCCGATTACATGTCATTTCGGTCCCGCGTCATTTCGGACTTACGACATTTCGGACTCCAAAAAATATGGCCTCGACGTTTCGGACTCGGACACATGACATTTCGGACTCGGGTATATGACATTTCGGACTCGGGAATAAGTTGGAAGGAAAGGTTGAACACAACTGTCAAATCAATATAAAATACGCCGTGGCTATTCTTAATAGCCCAACAAAAAATAACTTAACGGTTAAATTATATAATTTACCGCTCGCCATCAAGTAGGCCTTCGGCGTGGAGTCGTGCATCACGAACCTACACGACAAAATTTCCAATGTTGAGTTTTTACGAAAAGAACGTTTTACTTCTTTATACATGTATTGCTGTACTGATGAATTTATTAGGACTAGACCAATTTAAAACACGAAAGAAAATAGTTATTAACATGAAACACGTGGTTAGTAAAAGGCTCCACCAAACGATAAAACATTAGTTGCACTTACGGTTCTTTGATAATCATCGTTTCCCGTAAAAGTAATGTATTTGTTTAAATCCAATAATATGCTGATCAATTTATTTGAAAATGACCTACACAAAAACAAAAATTTTTACAAGTCCCTAGAAATTGTTAACGATAACCCGGTGAGCTGCACGTTGACATGCATTCCTCCCGCTTGGCAATACCAATCGATAAATTAGTGCGTACCTGAAAAGCAAAGTGTTTCTGAGGAAAATATTAGAAATAGCAACGATCAAAGAGGGATAATTAAAGCTGATTAACCGATAATCCCGATGTTATTGTAGTATGTGCAAAGAAATCTTGCGGTTCTTTGGTAGATGATAAAAACGTGAGTTGTCAATCATCGATAATGGCGGCCGTATGTTGATTGCAATTATTCCGTTTCACAAAAAAAAAACCCATTGGCAGTGATCGATCAATCAAGCTCGTTTAATTTTTGACAAAAGAAAAACAATGAAGTATTACTAAATATACACAAATTTTCAACAATATTTTATTGCCAAGTTCAATACTCGCCGATGAAACAAAAGAGAACTAGCAGTGTTAAACGCGACATCAACAATCGCTGATCAATTGAATAAACTATCAGTCTCACATAAAACGAAAAAACAAACAGCTGTACTATTAGTATTACACAAATTTCCTACAGTATTTTAATTATTAATCAGAGTCCGAAAAGACGCTTGACTGAGTCCGAAACGTCGCCAAGTAAGTCCGAAAAATCGCCAAACTGAGTCCGAAATGACGTTTGTGTTGAGTCCGAAATGACGCGGGACCGAAATGACGTGCTACCTTTTGGCCGACGTTATGCATGTCCGCGCGTTAGGAAAAAAATTCCTAACCGATACAGAATGCCGGTAAATGTCTCCCCGAGATTACCTAACTCATTTGTTATTCAAACCGGCCTGTACTTTATACATATACATGTATATGTACACGTTTTCCCGGGAGCATTACTATATTATAACTCCTTCAATTTACAAATGTATTATAGACAATATTAGTTTGACCCTAGCTTAAGGTAGACTCGCAAATTCCTTGCGGGAAGCACGGCAAACCAAGATGTACTTTTATCGAAACACGGTGAATTCCTAGAGAAACACGGTGAAATCCTAGAGAAACACGGCGAATTCCTAGAGAAACACGGCGAATCTTAGAGAAAAATCGCCGCGGAATTAAGCGAAATTTCACCGTGAAATCTAAGAGAATTCGGAGTGTTTTTTTTCGCCGTGTCGGCGCGATTCTGGTCTCAAAAATTTGGTAGGAACTGTACCTACGCACTATTTATTTATAATATGCCCTATTTTATTGTTGTGTTGCAATTGGATGCCCAGACATACAGGGTGTGGATAGATATGTCATAGATTTCTGCGAAAAAGATTCTATTAGAGATAAAACATATTTTTAAAACGAAAAGTATAGCTGAACATATTACTATCATATAGTATACAATAAAAAGAGTATATTATTGTTATATAATTTATAACTTACTCATAAGAAAATAAAATAGAAGATCCCCAAATAAGAGCGCTATGTATTAAATAAATCTAAAAATAAGATTCATCTGAACAATTCTGAATAGGCTAAATAGAGCAAGTTCACCTTGATGTTGAGAAATACGTAAGACTACATGAAATAAGATATATTTATGATAGGCCTAAGATAAGATAAGATTTTATTGTATCATTACATCCGCAAAGGACAGCATACACAGTTTAAACAAAAGTTGACCATACAATCATAACATAACATCTGGAGTGATCCTTTATGGATGTACAATGCGATATAATACGTCTATAAGCATTAAAAGATGGTTGGTAAAATGAAAATCAGTATAAATTAAAATTCATCTAAAACGAAAATTATCTAAACTAGCCTGGAAAGCAAACAAACTATTACCATAATAAACATTATATTGAACATGGGTGTTGGTTAACAGGTAATTCTGATGTTCTTTCTTGGAGACACTTATATATATGAAGCAACCTGACTAGCAATTTCGTTTGGGGGATTTAAAGCATTAATCATATTGCACGAGAGCTATGATTCAACTATATAAATGGTATGCAACAAGACAGCATTGTACGTCTTATGTTGAGCTGAATAAATTATGATTTTTTCCACTATTTGATTTGTTTATTTTTTGCAATGTCTATTTACTGTCTTGTCCGCAGATTTATCTTTAAGATTTTCTTGGGTTTGCGTGTACTGTAGTGCCATCCTCCTGTAGCCTACTTACTATTTTTGTCATTAAAACATCTATGGGTGGTTAACAGTGTATACCTAGAATTTTCTACACCAAGTCTATTGCATCCAGATATTTAAAGCGTGTTAACAATATATTCATGTAAGAGTAACTACATGTACATCACTTCTGGGTTAACATATCGTAGTCTACAATTCATATTTACAAAACTATGGTTTATCCCAACTACAGGGTTCATCATGTTTTGGAGACTACCTGGTAGATCATGGCTTAGAGACTGTCCGAACTACAGGATACATCATGGTTTAGAGTCTCAGTGTCATGGTTAAGAGACTCTACCCAAACTACAGTTTAGATGCTCACGACCCCCGATCAGTCCTGGTAGCTGTGTTTGAAGAATTTAAAAAGAAATTATTTATCCCCCCACCACTGAAAGACACTGATTACGAGTTATCGCTCTCCGGTAATCTCCGGAGAACGCGACGCTGTATTGAATTATGTTAATTACGTCCTTTTTTCCTTGGCCGAATTCGGCCGATTTTGAGTATGAATTTGTCTGACATTTTTATCATTGAACCTACCAGCATTGATTTCTTTTCCAATTTGTTTATTATAAATTAGCCCGTAAAGCGTAACCCCAAGAAAAAGATAAAACGTTTTGTTTAGTAAAGCTATATGACGCCATGACGTCATACTTTTTATGGCGTCATAGTTGGGATACACAATGATTCACAATGGCGCCTGTGTAAATGAGTTGTCGTAACTTTCCCTATATACTGGGTTTTGGAAATAATAACACAATTACCTCCCTTGTTTTTCTATTCCCCACTCCCCAATGCAATTGCTATCTTCAAACGTAGTGAATTAAAGGATTAATAGGATTATTCTTTGACAAGGCTTTATTTTAATATGTTTTGAAAATATGAAATTGTAGCTTAAAAGTTAACCGTTATAATACTCGCATGTATGTACAGTATGATGTGTTGCAAAATTCGATCTGGAAAACCATATTATTATTATTATACTAGCGACCGGCAGCTATTTTGAAATATTATTTTTTTCTCTAGACGCTTGATATTTTCTGAAAGCTGTACATCTCAGTATTGTAACAACACCAAGTTTATCAAAATCGGCACAGAATTGGCTGAGTTACAGTCCGTTTAGTAACGCGAACTGGCACACCCCTTGTTTGCGAAATTGGCCATTTTGCTTCAATTTTCAACCCCACTCCATATCTCAGAAACCAAAAGTCCTACAGACATAATTATTTCACCAAATTAAGCTTATGTACTCACCAACACAAACATGCAAACACTGTACATTTAGGTCTAGAAGTTTATTTTATAATGTTTGTAATAACGGTACAGAAGATTAAAAAATTACGTAAACTTTAACTTTAGGGTATAAATCATTAACAATTATACAATGGAATCAACATATTTAAACAAGACTTTGGTTCTGAGTATTACTAAAAATAACAGATAAGTACATGTTAACAAAATATTTTTTAAAAAAAAGAAAGATATAAATAAATACATAAAATAAAATTATTTATCCACATACCCATATTTCTATATCATAAAATTTATAATACTCTCATCCTTGCCAAAATTTATAATACTACCACCCCATAAAATAAAAATAATTTAAATAAACTTGAACTATTAAAATAAAACTATTTATCAACCATTTATGTAGTTAACTAACAGTGTCATAATATTAAAAATAACTTATATAATAATATCAATAATACACCCCCCCCCCCCCCAAAAAAAAAAAAAAAAAAAAAAAAATAATAAATAAATTAGCAAAAAAAATATATATTAAAAAATATTAAATAAAAAATAGGTTGCCAGGCAACAAAACATACGCCCCCACAGCAGCCAAATCGTCCGGGCAGTCAACAAGAGTTGTTGCATTTTAAGTAATCATCAGAAAATCATAATTCAAACTCACCCATAACTACGGTGTAACTGTGATATAATCAAACTTTTTTTTAAATCAGATAATAATTGTGACCTCCAGAAGGACCACAAGCTAAAAAGGGTGATTTTTCGTACAATCAGGGGCCATAATTCAGGAAGTTACGATCCGATATGGGCAAATATGCAATGGAACCAAGATCATTAGGTTATAAACATGTATTTCAAGTTTCATCAAAATCAGTTCAAAATTTTGACCTCTATAGGGTCCACAACCTTGATATAACATATTTTAACACAATTCGCGTACAGACAGCGGCCATTTTATCCGTCAACTCTGGACTGATTTTCACGAAATTCAAATTCTCTCTTCATTACCATGAAACCGTGATATAATCAAACGGTTTTTTAAATCGGATAATAATTTTGACCTCCAGAGGGACCACAAGCTAATCAGGGGACATAATTCAGGAAGTTATGATCCGATAGGCGCAAATATCGAAAGGAACCAAGATCTTTGGGTTATAAACATACATATCAAGTTTCATCAAAATCGGTTCAAAATTGTGACTTCTATAGGGTCCACAACCTTGATATAACATATTTTCACACTATTCGTGTACAAATGGCCGTCATTTTGTCCGTCAATTTTGGTCCGATTTTCACGAAATTCAAACTCAACCTTCATAGCCATGGAACGGTGATATAATCAAATGTTTTATTAAATCGTATAATAATTTTGACCTCCAGAGGGACCAAAAGCTAACAAAAGCCATTTTTCGGACAATCAGGGGACATAATTCAGGAAGTTATGATCCGATGGGCGCAAATATCGAAAGGAACCAAGATCTTTGGGTTATAAACATACATGTCAAGTTTCATCAAAATCGGTTCAAAATTGTGACCTCTATAAGGTCCACAACCTTGATATAACATATTTTCACACTATTCGCGTACAAACGGCGGCCATTTTGTCAGTCAATTTTGGTCCGATTTTCACGAAATTCGAATTCAACCTTCATAACCATGGAACGGTGATATAATCAAACGTTTTTTTTAAATCGGATAACAATTTTGACCTCCAGAGGGACCAAAAGCTAACAGAAACCATTTTTCGGACAATCAGGGGACATAATTCAGGAAGTTATGATCCGATGGGCGCAAATATCGAAAGGAACCAAGATCTTTGGGTTATAAACATACATGTCAAGTTTCATCAAAATCGGTTCAAAATTGTGACCTCTATAAGGTCCACAACCTTGATATAACATATTTTCACACTATTCGCGTACAAACGGCGGCCATTTTGTCTGTCAATTTTCGTCCGATTTTCACGAAATTCGAACTCAACCTTCATAACCATGGAACCGTGATATAATCAAACGTTTTTTTAAATCGGATAACAATTTTGACCTCCAGAGGGACCACAACTAAAAAGGGCGATTTTTCGGACAATGAGGGGCCATAATTCAGGAAGTTACGATCCAATGGGAGCAAATATCGAAAGGAACCAAGATCTTTGGGTTATAAACATACATGTCAAGTTTCATCAAAATCAGTTCAAAATTGTGACCTCTATAAGGTCCACAACCTTGATATAACATATTTTCACACTATTCGCGTACAAACGGCGGCCATTTTGCCCGTCAATTTTGGTCCGATTTTCACGAAATTCAAACTCAACCTTCACAACCATGGAACGGTGATATGATCAAACGGTTTTTTAAATCGGATAACAATTTTGACCTCCAGAGGGACCACAAGCTAAAAAGGGCGATTTTTCGGACAATCAGGGGCCATAATTCAGGAAGTTACGATCCGATTGGCGCAAATATCGAAAGGAACCAAGATCTATGGGTTATAAACATGCATTTCAAGTTTTATCCAAATCGGTTCAAAATTGTGACCTCTACACTGTTCACAAGCTAAAAAACGTACAATCAGGGGCCATAACCCATGAAGTTACAGTCCGATACATGCCAATATCGAAAGGAACCGAGATCTTCTTAGGGTGATAAACCTATATTCTAAGTTTCATTGAAATCGGATAAGAATTGTGACCTGTAGACTGTTCACAAATAATTGTGGACGGACGGACGGATAGGGGCGACGACAATATACGTCCACATGAAAATGTGGGCGTATAAAAAGAATTGAAAGAAAATTATTTATCAATGATTTATATAGGTAACTGTAGAGAGAGAGAGAGAGAAATGGGGTTTAACGTCCACTCAACACAACCAGGTCATTTCGGGACTAACATATGGTTTCAATTTTATTTCAATAATTCGCTTGCGCGTAGGGGTCTTTAGCCGTGGGAGGAAACCGGAGTGCCCTAGGTAACTGTAGTAAACAGATCAATTCAATTTAAATAATGTAAATAAAAACAGATTTTTCTCCAAACCAGCACTCTCCTGAATACCAAAATATAGGTCTACCATACTAATAACTCTTTGTCAATTTGTGCTCCTTTTATCCTTTTAGTTTACTCTAAAACTCTTTCTGAAACAAATAGATATATCTGAGTAGAAGTACAACCACGGTAGTGTAATCAGATTTTTTTTAAACCAACTGGATAATACTTCAGGCTTCAAAAACACTTCTGTGTATAGCATGCATGTACTTACTTCAGTTTCTGAACCAATGGTTAGATGAAAGTGTGGTGATCTGATACGCATATTTATAGCCCGATCCGCGTCCTCAGTTTAGACGATTTCATCGCGCAGGTTTCAGTCTTTGTTTATTGGAAGGCCGTTTCCCTCTCACAGTTAGTATTTAGTAATTATCTAATTTAATTGTACATTTTTAAGAACTTAGCTTTGTTATTGTGTCGCCTATATTTTAATGCTTATGTATATTGTTAGCTCATTTTCGTAACTCCGTCCTTACACGCACTGCCATTAGCCCGCTATCTATTGGTTGCACGTGCTCAGGATTGACAGCAATAGTAGGTGTGTCTTGTACCACGTGGTTATGTCACATGATTCTGGGGTATATACTACCTTGCGTTGTCCAATTTAGTGCAGTCGGTATTCTGAGTCGTAGTCTGAATGTAGTCGTAGTCGGTATTCTGAGTCGTAGTCTGAATCGAGTCAGAGTCGAGCCATAGGAGTGGTAAAACAGAGTCTGACCCCGACGTATAGGGAGCGATTAATAGAGCCCGGTTAGGAGCTATGGAGATAGCCCAACAAGGAGCGTTTTAGAGAGCCCGGCAAGGAGCGTTAGAGTCTGACCTCGACTTATAGGGAGCGATACAGAGAGCCCAACAAGGAGCGTTAGAGTCTGACCCCGACTTATAGGGAGCGATACAGAGAGCCCTTCTAGGAACGTTTAGAGAGCCCGAAAAGGAGCGATTAATAGAGCCCATCAAGGAGCGTTTAGAGAGCCCGACTAGGAACAGTATAGTGCTGACGAGTGTTGGTTGGAAATGAGTTATTTTTGTATTAGGAGAATAATAAAGAGAGTTGATGATTAATCTGGTGTTAGTCTTTCTGAGCCAGCTGCTTGGTTGGCTACTCCCACACCTCTACAGTAGTGAACCCTCAACGGAACAAACGGATAGAGCCAGGCCCACTCTACCACAGTAATCTGCTCTATCCGGAGATCCAGTTCACTACAAAAGCTATCATCTTCAGAATCTGATGAACTAGCATTCATTATGGAACTGTAATGCTCTCAATTAAAATGAACTGTATTAATTATACTTTCAAAAATAGCATCTGCATTTCAAATTACACTTATAAGTCTAATAATACACACTAGTCACTCGATGACATTTCTCTTGTCAAAGTCAGTCAAGCTATTAACAGTGGTCTGTACCCATAATTTTGGTGGAGTTGCGTCTCTTTGGAACCCGACGCGGTGCAGATTTCCATGAATTGCCAATTTCCACGGGGGTTTCCGTCCCCAGCAATATTTTTTATCACTAATTTAATGTTTATATTCACGATTGTAAGCAACAATTTGAGCGTATATGCGCGTATGGGACAATTTAAAAATAAAAGAAAACTTCAACAATAAAATAAAAAAAGCAACTTACCGCATGTCATCCGCCATAAACCATATTTACGGGCGCGCTTGACCCTTGTCTAAAATAATCATGTGTTTTCCGACTCGGATTCTGATGTAATAGTCTGTACCAGCTCCGCGAATATATGACCCAAAAACCGGTGCAATGGGGTTGAAAATCGGCCATAGCTGCGTACAGCACTGTCTGAGCCCTCTAGCGGAGGCGCCGGTCGCTAATTATACGTATGTAGAAACCAACCTGTGCACGAGGATTTAGTTTCGTGACATAATCTGCTTTGTATTCTTCGTTGTCGAATGAGATAAGTTTGTTCTGATAACCACCGAATCCCTTCTCTTCTAAAGCTATCATTGCTTTCCAGCAGGGAACACTGCCAGTACCCCAATACAGAAACATGTTGGACGCCATTTTTGTTATTATGATCTGGATCAATGGTCAAGAGTCTGCGCAATGACAGGCTTCGTTTTATTTATTTATTTTTTTTTTTTTTAAAGGGATAATTCCAACGAAATAAACTGTGGGTCCCGATCAAGATTTACAAATATTTGTTGACAACATTTGATCAGCTTTTAATTAAATCTTGTAATTGTACTGGAAATAAATGAATAATTTTAAAGTAAAAATATAAATTTTAGCGAGAAAATATTTTAAAAGATAGGCTGGCACTGCCAGGCAGGATACGCCCACATTTTCGAGAGATGGATAGAGAACAAGCAATACCGAAAGTGATTTTTCCTACATTAAGTCCTGTATTTCATACTGTATTGGGAGCAGCCATTTTGTTGGTCAGTTCCAGTCTGATATTCATGAAATTCGAAGCCGACAATGATTATGGTGTGACGGTACACAACCTAGAAATGTGACTTTTCGGCAAAATCGGATAAGAATTGTGACCACAACCATGATATACCATATTTTTACACTATGGTCCAATTTTCTCGAAATTCGAACTCAACCTCCCGTAGGGTGTAACGGTGATGGAGTCAAACGTTTTTGTTTTTTTTAAATCAGATAATAAATGTGACCTCCAGAGGGACCATAGCAGGCGATTTTTCAGACAATCAGGGACCATAATTCAGGAAGTTACGATCCGATATGCGCAAATAACGAAAGGAACCAAGATCTTTGGGTTATAACCATGTATTTCAAGTTTCATCAAAATCGAATTAAAATTGTGACCTATAGGCCCTACATGCAGGGTCCACAACCATGATATTCCATTTTTTAACAGTATTCGCGTACAAACGGCGGCCATTTTGTCTTTCAATTTTGGTCTGATTTTCCCGAAATTCGAAGTCAAACCTTCTTTAAGGTGTAACGGTGATATAATCAAAGGTTTTTTTTAAATCGGAAAATAATTGTGACCTCCAGAGGGACCACAAGCTAAAAAAAGGCAATTTTGCGTACGATCAGGGGCCATAATTCAGGAAGTTACGATCCGATATGCGCAAATATCGAAAGAAACCAAGACCTTTGGGTTATAACCATGCATTTCAAGTTTCATCAAAATCGAATTAAAATTGTGACCTCTACAGGGCCCACACAACCATGATGTACCATTTTTTAACGGTATTCGCGTACAAACGGCGGCCATTTTGTATGGCAATTTTGGTCTGATTTTCCCGAAATTCGAACTCAACTTTCCTTACGGTGTAACGGTAATATAATCAAACGTTTTTTTTAAATCGGATAATAATTGTGACCTCCAGAGGGACCACAAGCTAAAAAAAGGCGATTTTGCGTATAATCATTTCCATAATTCAGGAATTTACGATCCGATATGCGCAGTTATCGAAAGGAACCAAGATCTGTGGTTTATAACCGTGAATTTCAAGTTTCATCAAAATCAAATTAAAATTGTGACCTCTACAGGGTCCACAATTTTCATATACCCCATTTTTTAACAGTCTTCGCGTACAAACTTTGAGTCACTCTTACTCCGCCCGCTCGACACTTTGTTCGCTGATCGGATAAACTAGTGATTTGGCGACAGGAGGTATCTGTTAAGCTCTATTTATCTCGACGATCAATACCTGAAATACTGCCAGACTGCATTTCGGGCCGTCTACTTTTCAAATTTTCGTTGAGGCTCGCAAGTCCGTTTATTTCACAAAATATAGTGGCGAAAATATTCATCCACTTTGAGTCACCCACTCCGCCCGTTTGTCACTTTCTTCTCTGGTCGGATAAACTAGTAATTTGGCGACAGGCGGTATCTTTATCTCGACGATCAATGCCTGAAATACTGCCAGACTGCATTTCGGGGAGTCTACTTTTCAAATTATTGGGGACTTCATTGAGTTTCATGTGACACTTTCCTCTCTAGGGTCGGAAAGACTAGTGATCAGGCCAGAGGTGACATCCGATCAGCTCTATTTATCTCTACGATCGGTGCCTGAATACTGTCAGGCAGCATTTCCAACAGTCTAGTTTTCAAAATTTTCTTGGGGAGGTCCCCAAAACCCCCACAAGGACTCGCTACTTTAGCGCACACAAAATATACTTCGTTGAGGTTCGCAAGTCCGTTCGTTTGCCATTTTGGTCTCTGATCGTATAAACTAGTGATCAGGCTACGGACAGTATGTGGTCAGATTTATTTATCTCGACGATCGGAGCCTCACTGAATACGCTGTCAGAGAGCATTTCCGAGAGTCTATTTTTCAAAATTTTCTTTTTTTTCAAAATACCCTCCATAAATACTCCCGACATTGGCGCTCGAGAGTGGGATTCGCCGAGTCCGTTCGTTTGAAACTTTACCTCAACGATCATTGCCTGAAATACTGCCAGGCTGCATTTCTGGCAGCCTGTTTTTCAAAATATTCTGGGGGAGACCCCCCCCCCTTAGTTGATACTCGTGCCTTTGCCCCCTTAACATTGGACTTTGCCCCAGCTTTGCCCCTCCAACCACCGACGGCTGGCGCCGCCACTGTCTGCAGATATACTTCGATCAGTTTTCCTTTTGTATGTTTTTGGCATATTGATACTGAAAATGAATTAAAATGATATTTAAATTTGCAAAAACAAAATCATGTATGTTTATAACCTGAGGGTTTAATCTGGACGCTTGTGGGGTAATTCCAGACAAGTGTCCGGATGTACCCCAAACCCATTATTTTGATGTAAGCAGCCATTATGTTTTTTTACAATTACCATATTATGATGAATTTTCAGTCTATTTTTTATTAATTGATGAACGAGGAAAGGCATGACAGCCTACACCAAAAAGAAACTTGGTAAACATAGAATTAATTTAACCATTTAACTTTAGAAATTTTTTACATCAACGTGGTGAAAAACAGAAAGATAGGTTGCCAGGCAACGAAACATACGCCCACAGCAGCTAAATCGTCCGGGCAGTCAACAAGGGTTGTCACATAATTTTACTTTTTTTCGGGAATGAAACGTTTGTAATACACTAAAATCTGATTACGAGTAACAACTCATTATGTAATTATCAGAAAATCATTAGAATTTGCTTGCTTTTTAAAAAGTTTTGCCCCACGCTAACAATTAGTATACGAATCATTTAATATCATGGATTTAGCTGTTCAGTTATCAAAATTCATTGAAAATCAAAATACTTATTCGTTTCAACACCTTAAACTCTGTGTATCAATCTGAAGTCAATCGGATGATAAGTTTGGCCTCTATAGTGTCACAAGGTTTTTTGAAGTGATCAAGGGAGTTAACTCTAGAAGTAATTATTTGAAATCGCTGAAAATTAATAGGCTTCTTCGTCTCATGACCTTAAACATATATAAATTTAAAGTCAATCGGATATTAACATTGGCCTCTAGAGCGTCCACAAGATTTTTTGAAGTGATCAAGGGCCATAACTCTGGCACTAATTATTGGAAATTGCTGAAAACCAATAGGCTTCTTCGTCTTATGACCTTAAACACTGTGTATCAATTTAAAGTCAATCGGATATTAACTAGGCCTCTAGAGCGTCCACAAGATTTTTTGAAGTGATCAAGGGCCATAACTCTGGCACTAATTATTGGAAATTGCTGAAAATCAAGAGGCTTCTTCGTCTTATGACCTTAAACACTGTGTATCAATTTAAAGTCAATTGGATATTAACTTTGGCCTCTAGAGCGTCCACAAGATTTTTTGAAGTGATCAAGGGCCATAACTCTGGCACTAATTATCGGAAATTGCTGAAAATCAATAGGCTTTTTCGTCTTATGACCTCAAACACTGTGTATAAATTTAAAGTCAATCGGATATTAACTTTGGCCGCTAGAGCGTCCACAAGATTTTTTTGAAGTGATCAAGGGCCATAACTCTGGCACTAATTATCGGAAATCGCTGAAAATCAATAGGATTCTTCGTCTGATGACCTTAAACACTGTGTATAAATTTAAAGTCAATCGGATATTAACTTTGGCCGCTAGAGCGTCCACAAGATTTTTTGAAATGATCAAGGGCCATAACTCTGGTAGTGATTATCGGAAATTGCTGAAAAACAATAGGCTTCCCCGTCTCATGAATTTAAAAACTGTGTATAAATTTAAAGTCAATTGGATATTAACTTTGGCCTCTAGAGCGTCCACAAGATTTTTTGAAGTGATCAAGGGCCATAACTCTGGTAGTTATTATCGGAAATCGCTGAAAAACAATAGGCTTCTTCGTCTCATGACCTTAAACACTGTGTATAAATCTAAAGTCAATCGGATATTAACTTTAGCCTCTAGAGCGTCCACAAGCAATTGTGGACGCCGGACCGACGGACCGACAGACCGACGGACCGACGGACGGACGGACGGACGGACGGACGGACGGGATGACGACAATATACGACCACATTTCAATGTGGGCGTATAAAAAAGCTTACCTGCAACTACATTTGAATGGTTATCTCTGCCATGTTGTTTGGATGTTACAAGATGAGGTCATTAGTGTTTAATTAACCAATCAAAAAACAGATTACATTGTAAAGATTAAAACTATGGGGGGTGTCAGGACCTTCCCACCGTCCGGACCATCCTGGGATACCTATCATAATCCCGCAATACTTTTCAAATTAGTCCAAGGCAGTTCATTTTAGTGCGTTCTCTGAACATAAGAAACCCGCTGATTGTTCCTGTCCATAGGCCTATACTGATCAATATGCAATATGAAAATACCACTTTACCCAACCTCTAATCTTAGGCTATTTTTGAGTACTTACCTTCTATTTTTCAGGATTTAAAAATAAAAACAAAGTATGTCAGAGACCGTTCTGAAAGGTACTATGTAATTGGTTTATGACTGTTCCTTGAAAATTTGGGGACAACAGTGTCCACAAAAGATTCCAAAGGGATCAAGTGTCATAGAACTCGTGAAAACATTGAAAATGAGAAGATGACGACTAGAGGATAATTTGTTCACAAGTTTCTACAAAGTGAGCAAGTGCAAGAAATTAATCCTTGAAGTAATATCATTAATAAGCTGAAAAGAGTTGAACTTTCAAGCCGATTGGATAATAAATTTTTCTGCTAGAACCTTTAACAAAACAAGGGCCAAAATTCTTGGGATTAAATTCTTTGTTTCAATAATTTCAACAATGCATATAGAGTTCAAGCAGATTGGCGGATAACTCTTTTCTTCACAATTTTTGAAGGTACAGTCAACAAGGCAACCCAGGAAGTAGTTTTGTTCACAATCAATTGACTTCTTCGTTTCACTAGTATCTATTTTAAACAAATAAGATGTTAACTTTGGGCAATAACCCTAGCAGTCATAAGAAATTGCAGTGGGGGGGGGGGGACTGAATCATTTAATAGGGAATATCACATCATGACTTGCTATTAATTTGTAGGTGAATATTTGAGGTTGAACTGTAGCAAATTCAAGTTTTATCTGGCTATACAGGGCACTCTACCAATGTCTTTAATACTTTCTTTTTAAGCAACAACATATAAGTAAATGCAAATTAAGTTTATTCAGTGATTATAATTACAAGAGATACAAAAGTATATTTTAAAATACGTATTTAGCAAAAGACAACAAATTGAATCTAAATGGCATGATTAACATGTAGATGTAATCTTTTAACAATTACAAAATTTATAACAAATTCATAACAACTGTAATCAAACCATATAAATTATGATTTATCAACCATGTCAAGATTTCAATGAATACAGAGAGAGAGGTTAACATAAAATTCACTTCCATAATGGGACCTTTAACAGTGGGCAGACGACCCTACTTCTTGTCTCAAACAATTTTGGGATCAAAACATCACTTGACTCAATGACAGGTCTTATGATCTAAAATGACTGTTTTACACCATCAGGATTCCCCCCCACCTCCCCCCTCACCCGTTCTATTCAATGTGTAGAAGCTATTATAATATTAGATACTAATAAATTACAAAGAATCTATAACAGCTAGACGATTTCATATGGAATGTGACACATTATCTATCAGTATTGTTTCTATATCTATATATGGAATAGTTCTTCTCTGTTATTAAAGAAATTAAATTAAATGTAATAGAAATTCAAGATCTGTATAATTCTAAAAATTTCAATAATACAAACATCGGATCAAAAATTGTACAATAAATATATGTGAATGGTAGAAAATTCTATAATGAAAGTGCAAATTAGTAATTCAGATCAACAAAATTTAAGACTAATTTATTAGCTGGAAAGAAAATGTGAATGAAATAATGCAATCATCATGAGCTTTGTTAGTAAATTTAATCTAGAGAGCATTAACAGTTGACCAAAGTAAATGATAGCGGATCTAAGGAACTGTGATACTTGTCTCTAAATTTGACTCATAAAATCAGCTTTTGATGGTTCCTCCGCCCAATGAGGTGGCCAGGAATTTTTTATTGAAGCACGATCTTTTACACGATTATAATATTCAGACAAGGCAGGATATTTACTCAGGTTCAGTCCAAGACGAACAAAAAATGCCAAATAAGGGAAGAAGTAGACGTCAGCCATGCTGAAACTCTTGGATGCAATAAAAGCTCCGCTTCCCATCTGTAAAAGAATAAGATAAGAATATGAGTTATCTGCTTTACTTACATCTCCTACCCCTGGGTTCAAAATTAATTTAATATCCTTTGACCCAAGGCCAATTCTGTTGGACTCTCAAACAAATTTCCTTGGAAATTCTAACAAGTAATTTTTAATGATTATATCTACAATTTCCCATAATGCATTGCACACCATATTTTTTGACTGAGGACCTAAAAATCATGCAGTCCCATCACAGAAAGATCACTTTTGGTGTATGATGCAATAAATTAAGAAATAGCCATAACAGGACTCCCACTTCAAAATTTTCACTCCCGGTTTTTGATAACACATGGTGTATCATATGGATCTGGTTTCATCAACGCTAATATTAGTAAGTAGATGTCTCACCTTTTGCATGTAACCTTCCCAAATCTGTAATTCTGCTCGACCCTTTTCATATTTTTCTTTTAACAATGCCTAGAAAAAAATTCTCACTATAGTAGCATTGTGTACACGTAATTCTAATATATCCCCTTAACTAAGTGCAAAGGGGAAACAGTATATTGTCTTATATTTACCATAAATTTAATGGTTCAAATGAACCAAGAACAAAACTTGGAATAATACCGAAGCTAGTCCTACATTTAGCAACTAATTATTTTACATTAATTATTATTATGAACTATTTTTTGACGTACATAGGAACAGTATTTGAATAGGATAATACTCTTTGTTTTATTGATGAACGATTACTACCGAATTGAAAAACATTTGTCGTATACTGCTTGGAGAGAGAGAGAGAGAAATGGGGTTTAACGTCCACTCGACACAAACTAGGTCATTTTTGGGACTAACATATGGTTTCAATTTTATTTCAATAATTCGCTTGCGCGTAGGGGTCTTTAGCAGTGGGAGGAAACCGGAGTGCCCGGAGGAAACCCACGAGGTTGAGAAGGCTCCCCTATCTCCATGCCACATACGCTCACACCAGGGATTGAAACCACAGCCGCAAGCCAGAGGTGACCGTCCAGCTAGAGGTCGAAGCGCGGCACTCTAGACCACTAGGCCATCCCAACCCCCCATACTGCTTGGACTTTGGAATAAATGGAGGTCCGAACAAAAAGTGAATCGTTACTGGATTATTGTAATGAATATATGTGTACTTCCTGTAACCAAGATAAATATATTTACATGCAGTGTTTTTATATTTTTTTTCATATGGCCTTGTTTGTTAGTTACAATGTGATAACGCCTCCGTAGCCATTACCTCATCTTGATCTTCTTTCTTGGTATGGAAATAATAATATGCCACCTCTTTCAATATATTAGCTTCTACATTAGAAACCTACAAAATATAAATTCATAAAATATTGATTTTCTACATTCTAAAAAATAGTCACATATCTACATTAGATATCTAAATAGTCAAAAATACTGTATTGTCCATGTTTCATAAGAATTTTTTAGAACAAAGCCGCTACACCTCTTTGACAGTCCCACACAGTGTAAAAGAGATTAAATCAGATATGGAGTATAGGTAATCCAACTGTCGGTTTAAAAAAAACAGCATAGAAAATTACGTAAATCGTCAACATGTCCGGACAAAACTGCAGGAGAAAATGTATACAACAGTATTATGATCTTGTCAGAATTATAACAAAAAAAAGCTAAAGTGTAGTAAACTTACAGAAAAACAATTATTGCTACTTAATTGCAATATAGATAATCTATGTCTAGTGCACTGCACAAGTACAGTGTAAATGTCTGCACAACAAAACGTATTCTAGGGGGCATTGTGCTATTGTGAAGTAAGCTTATCATTCGAATTAGTTATTCAATAATAGGATTTACATCACTATTCTGCAGTCCGTAATGATGCATGAGATGGTCTAAAACCAATAAATATGAGAAGTATACTGTAATACTAATACATGTACAACCTTAAAATTATTAAGATCAGAGTGTGCTAATACGTGTAGGCTATGTTGGAATGATTTTTCTACAGCCATTCAGCTCTTTATTTGTCTTTTTATTTAACCAAAGACGAAATTTCGATAATAAAACCTACACCGTAGCCAAGAGGGAAATTTGGTTAAACATACATTATGCAAGAGCTAAATCTGCCAATTGCAGGTCTTTTTTTTAGGCCATCCTCGGCATCCCCAGTGTTATCATTCCGTTCTACTCCACTATACCCTGGATTAATCCATAGGGTTTCCACGATTTCAAATTTTCTGCCCTTGCCTTGATTGTAGATAAGGTCTATGAACCAATCAAAGAAACAGTTTACAAACTAATGTATATACTTCTAATTCATTTATATTTTATTGCATTATCAAAATCTGTAGTATGTTTCGCGGATTTCAGATATGTATAAAATCATGTTTGACTTTTGTTATTATTATTACTATTCATTCTTTGTCTAAAATGTTTCATTCTGATGTTTATTATTACTAAACTTATACTTGGCAGACATTAACGCACCAGGTAGTAGTCGTAGTATGATATCACATGGACCTAAAACAATAGGAACCAACGAACGATTCACAATAAAACTCTTGACCATACTTTGATATAAACGTCCGGTCTTCATCAATATAATATTATATAATTTGTTGTTAATAAGTATGCAATTAGATTAATTTGGACTTCTCTCATTTAGGCTTTCTCTCATTTAGGCTAACTCCTAACCTTGTCCAATGTTTTACTTCCTTTTGCCAACTTCCTTTACAATTAACAATGTATGGGATTGGTCATTAAAAATAGCACAATCATCAAGGGCAGATAATTTGAAAACATGTCTCCACCATAAATTAACCCATGGGTGAGTGGAGTAGAACGGAATGAAACCACTTGGGATACCGAGGATGTCTTTAGGTCTGAAATGTTATCTAATTTATTATTTAGACATTAATTAACTTATCCAGACCATAATCAATTCTTGATGTCATCGCTAGCCTGAGGTATTTACTAGATTAGAACCTGATATGCTGCTCAAAGCTGGATTTGTGTTTTCTATCCTATATTTCTTAGAATTCTGAATGTCAAGATATCTTTTTATATGTGCTTATCTAGACAGAATATCAAATATCTATGTCATACTATGGACTAAACAAAGTTTCTTTTCAGTCCTAAAGATTAACAAAATCAGTGATCAATTATCTTACTTCATACATTCTTTGTATAACATTAGCCTGTTCCTTGACATCGGATGGAATTAGTTGTGTTCCTTGGTTACCATATCTACGCTGTAATTTAAAACAGTACAAAGTTGAGAATATCAATATCTTTTAATAGAAATCTAATATAGCAATTCTATGATATGATACATGCAGTGTCAAAAGATTCTGACATTTTAGATAAAAAGAAATGATTGTATATGGTGATTCTAGATGTACCGGTACTTGAAAATATGTCAGACATTATTGCTTTCTGAGAAAAGTCAAATCAATGCCAAACCTCAAGGGGGTTGTTTCTGACACAGGTGCCTTTTATTCCAGGGTTGGGAACAATAATGATTGCCCACAATGTGAAAATATTTTGTCCTCCCACAAGTTAGTGGTCACAATTCAATATAATTACAATTAAATTACGTTTTCTTCAACTGTGTTAAAACTCTGCTGTTGGCTTATCTCATGATATTGCTAACTTAAAATGAGTTTTGCCTTTTCAAGTCAAATTTTATATTGTTGTTACAATAGCTACAAATAAGTAGTGACAGGTTAGTCTTCCTATAAAAATATGAATCATTTGAGCAAATTATGGAGTTACCTCCCTTTTAACATTTTCAGCCTTTTAAAGATTGACAGTTTTGAAACTTAATTTTGTCTGTCAAAAGTCAAGATATGATTAATAGGGTAATTTTTTTTATTTAATCTACCTCCAAGTAATCACAAATGGCCGCAGACTCATTCACTACAATATCCCCATCTTTAAATGTTGGTACCTGAAATACAAAATTTAAGCAAATCTGTAGATTTCTATAGTAGGCTCTACCCATTCTACAGAAAACTGTAGTGACCGAATTTCCAAACAACAAAATACTACAGTATTCATTCGTATACATAACTGTAGAAATCCTACAGAAAGTGCAATAAAAAAAAACTATAGAATACTACAATATTTTCCTATAGAAATTACCACATAAATCTGTAGCAAAAACTATAGGATTTTGCACTGCAGAAACTGTAGAATATTTGGGGCCGTTATTTCCTACAGGCACACCAAATTCTTTAGAATTTTATCCTACAGAAAATGGGACATGCCCCCCATAAAACTCTATAGATTTTCTGTAGAATTCTTTAGAAAACTACACTGATCTACAAGACTTTTTGCTAAGGGTATTTTAATACATTTTAAAAATATAACTTAAAATATGAAATTTGCAGCTTTAACTGTCATCAACATTTTTGTTTAAAGGGACAATTATATAACACTCTTGCTGGCTTGGCAGCTCTAGAAAATAAATAATAGTCTTATTCTAAGTAGGACTAGATGTCTCCTACCTGTTGTGTAAAGTATCCATTACATCCTATTTTACTTGTCCAGAGGGTTCGAAAATATTTTAAAATCCAAGTCACATTTGAAAAGGTTTACGTAGTTGAATTTTTCCAATTCTAAATTAGGTGTGTTAAGATGAAATTTGTATCATCAATTAATTTGAATACGGTATTGTAAAATAATACAATTTGTTGACCAGAATAAAGATTGGTACATATTAATTTTCAATTACAACAAGAGCGTTATTGGGGCTTTAAATCATCTAAATAAGTTCGTAAATAACAGTTTAAAAAACCCAGTCAGGTTGTAGTGTTTTCAACAAGCAAAGCATGATTCACATACGACACACCTGTGCTTGCCTACTCCATGATCAAACACGATAGCAGATGGCTTCCATCTTGTTTACTGACGGTACTACTTATTTTAAGACAGACTCGGCTTTCCAATTTATAATATCTACGTCATTGGGGATTTCCAATTTATACTCATTGGTTGCTATGACCCGCTATGGCGTTGTCTAGAAACGCGCGTGCTCGCGTTAGTTTAAAATTTTTGCTATACGTTTAACATGGACTATTAGATGTAATTTGCCTGATTTGATTTGGCCCCATTTCCATAAATTTAGGTTGTTTTTTAGAAATTTTTAGCAAATGTTAATCTTAGGTGTTTTTTAATTCTAGCCGAAGTAAATTTTTTTACAATTTATAGCGAGTTAAGTTATCGTCTCTAAGAGGCGGGCGTAGTATTTTAAATGGCGGCCATTTGCCATCATGTGTATTCTTGAAGTAGGTACACATGATGTAATCGTATGCATGATTCACTGATTCAGCAAGTTTGTTTGTGTCATTATTGTGAGTGTCTCAGTCACTGAGACAGTCACAGTCTGACAGTGTGGGAAAAGTCGCCGGGTGTGCAATAAACCAACCTGTCCACGGGGGTTAAGTTTCATGACATCCTCTGCTTTGTGTTCTTTCTTGGAGAATGAGATAAGTTTGTTCGGATAACCACCGAATCCCTTTTCTTCCAAAGCTATCATTGGTTTCCAGCAGGGAACACTACCCGAACCCCAATAAAGATACATGTTCGACGCCATTTTGTTAGCTAAGGGTCAACGACTATATGAGTCTGCGCAATGAAAGGTTTCGTTTTTTTTAATTAAACTTAAAGGGGGACTTCCACTCCAGCGCGCCATGGACCTTATTGTACTAAACTCGTCACGACCCAGAATCTATTTAGACCTTTACCTATATATAATCACTCTTGATCCCCTTAGTTCGCTTTTCAATAACATTTTTAAATTATAAACTCCTAATTATATATGCTGTCAAATAAATTACCGTATTAAGTTTAATAGCGCGAATCAATAGCTATCCATTCTTTGGAGCCTTAAAAATAAGACGTCGGATATAGTACATTATTGTACATGTAATTATGTGAATGTATAGAATGATTTACATAATAAATTCTTAATGTTTATTACAATTTCTATTCAGCTATTTTCAGTGAAGTACTTGAACCCTCCAAATTAATTGAACTGATTTTAAAATATTCATTCTGTTTTAATTATTGGATATTATAAGCAGATGGCCACGAGAGAACGGATCATATACATATTCATCGTTCTGCAACTGTCAGATCCATACCCCCCCCCCCCCCCCCGCGCGGTAGAGACTAAAGCTTTCAGTGAATTTATTTTCTCAGATTCGGTGTGAAGCAGTGGGGTCATAATTATGTGGGATAACCCTATCCATATTCAGTGTACCGGAGTTACTTCCCTTTTTACGAAATATTGTGAATATGATATGGAGCCTATATCATTCTATGAAACGACTTACTAAATGGATCAAAGCAATTTTTTGTGAACAGTCGATGTGTTCACACATTATAGTGATTATAATTCGTCACAATTCCAAGACATTACGAAAAGGTTTAGAGTCTGTACCAGTCTACTGCGAGCGTCATTTACAGCAGCAAAGCGTCTGCACATTGGCACCCTTCTTAGGTCGCCTCTGAATTTAATCCCAAAGATGTTCAATCGGGTTTTTGTTCGAATTAAGGACTGGCCACAGTGCATATAATGTTGGAAACGGTGATGCTGCCTACTCCTTGGACCGAGATTTTGAAACCCCACAGGACCCACTCTCTGGTTCAGCCCCCCCCCCCCAAAAAAAACCCATACTGCTTGCACCTCCCCGTGAATCTTATTCATCCCGTGTACACATTGGAGTGCACGTAACAGATCCCTTGGCAGTTGAAATTCGATAGGCCTATAAGAGTAGGCCGTAGTGCCGCTGCCCGGGCAAAATTTCCCTCATAGCACACTGTATGGTGTATGCCCGTCTTCCATTATCCCAGGTGAGGTGCATAAGAGTAGGACGTTAAACCCCATTTCATTTCATTTATTCCATGACACATTGGTCAGAATAATGCTGGCCATATTCTTGTCCTGCCATCTGCCGTATTCGATAGGCTACGCAATACCGACTCGATCTCATCTGTGAACAGAACAGTTCCCCATTGTCTGTGTCGCCAGTTCTGGTGGTGTTGGGCAAACTACAGACGTTCACGTCGGTGACTATAGGGGTGAGGATCGGTCCACGGTAAGGTCTACGGCAATGGATGTTCTCTCTGGTCTTCCTTGTGTTCCCACTGACTAACGTGCTGTCTCATATGTCTATGTGCACTGAACGTGCTGTCGAACAATATGGCGGTCTTATTGCCTACCAGTTTGGGGCCGATCATCCGTGGTGTTAGTGGCTCAAAACGTTACTGATGTAATGTCCAAACATTGACCTGGAAGTGATTGGCAGCGGCTTAAGCAGTGTGTCCAGCGTCATGTCTTCCAAGCGCCTGCGGTTCCATTGAGCTGTTGTGAGTCGTGGCATGCTGTTGACGTTGTAGTGTGAATGATTCAACCAGGTATGGAAGTGCATTTTCAAGGGCTGGTCTCGATGAACAACACGTGTAGCATGAGTTACATGATAATCACGGAGAACTCGTATATTTACCATCTCAGAAGTCAAGTTGCGTTTTTGAGAACATTTCCTGGATTCAATTTTGTGTTTGGGAAGGAGTGTAATCGCCCAGGTAAAGCTGTAGATGTGGTCACAAATATACAATAAAAACATTCGGCAAGTTTTATGCAATGAGTCTATTCAGGGTAACATATATTACCAGCCTGACGTTTCTTTTGCTGCTTAGTATAGTAAAGTGATACTGAAATATGGGTAGCCTACAATTTGTGTAGTGTGAGCGTATGTGGCATGGAAATAGGGGCGCCTTCTCAACCTCGTGGGTTTCCTCCGGGCACTCCGGTTTCCTCCCACTGCTAAAGACCCCTACGCGCAAGCGAATTATTGAAATAAAAATTGAAATCATATGTTAGTCCCGAAATGACCTGGTTGTGTTGAGTGGACGTTAAACCCCATTTCTCTCTCTCTCTCACAATTTGTGTAACAAAGCATGGCAGAGTGTTGTATGGACACAGGTTTGTAAAAATACCCTGAGTGGTTCTTAAAACATGCTTAGGAAACAAACAGGGGAGAGTGGGGGTGGGGGTGTGGCTATTTCAATATTCAATCTTTATTTTATTTTTTGGTGCATGATAATAAAACAAAAGACATTGATTTGTAAAAGATAACAATATTTATATTTACAAAGATAATAAATATATATAATATAAAGATAAATATATAATGTAGTATATTATGCATTATTTTTACTATTTCATGTTAAAAGACAACGGCTTATAATTGTAATGAATCTTTATAAATATCCACTAGGCCTATACCTTAATGAAACAAAAAATGTTAATATAAACGCAAAGTCATTGTAGGTCTTAAAACTTGATTTCATGTTATAAAATGTCACAATGAAGGGTGTACTTAATTTGTATACTTACATACACCGATCTAAAAAAATGTAACACACATGGATTGATATTATATACAGATTTTATATACGATTTAAGAACACGCACACGTTTCTTTAGTAGATCTAATATGTAAGAATTAATATCGAATTTGTCAATTACATTTCGTTTTAATTCTTTACCAAAATGGAATAACGAAATGAAATTAGAAGGAAAAAGAAATATCAGAGACTCAAATACCAAACTATATAAATTTATCAACCATATCACGATTTCAAAAGAATACAGAGAGTTAACATCCAATTCACATCCACATGGGAATGTTAAAACAGTGGGAGAAAACCAGAGGACCCAAAAACCCACAAGGTTGGACAGGAGACCCTATTGCTTGTCTAAAGCCTTGTTTACACTTGGCCGCGATAAGCGTGCCGTTCTGTGTACGGTACCAGGCCGAGATAAACTTCAAGAAATTGACCCGTTTACATTTCTCTAAAATAACCGGTCTCAGAATTGTGCCAAGCATGCCAAATGTGGAACTCCTCACAGAAAAGTTATTTCAGTCCCTGTACAAATTACCCAGATGAAAACAATTATGATGACTGATTTAGTTTGAGCAGCCATTTTGACAGAAACTGTCAAAGTTTGCAGGGAGAAAAGGTCAAGGTTCATTTCGCGCATGCGCAGTAATCCGTACTCAGACCGGTTTGTGTTTTCACTACCAAAATTTAAAGCCAGCCGCACTTCAGTGGGACAAATTGGCAGGGTACTCAGTATGGCACAATGTGTTTGACACGTTTACACAACAAAAAAATTAACCGCGCCGTACCAGGCACGCTTAAAGTTTGTAATGTAAACGGGGTTAATGATTCATTTATTTGCTGGCAAGAAAATATAAAAGAAGCAATGCAACCATCACAATCTTTGTTAGTAAAATTAAATCTAGATAGCATTAACATTTCGAATGTATGTAACTGCGATACTTGTCTCTAAACTTGACTCATAAAATCCGCTTTTGATGGTTCCTCCACCCAGTGAGGTGGCCAGGAGTTTTTTACTGAAGCACGATCTTTTACACGATTATAATATTCAGACAAGGCAGGATATTTACTCAGGTTCAGTCCAAGACGAACAAAATATGCCAAATAAGGAAAGAAGTAGACGTCGGCCATGCTGAAATTCTTGGATGCAATAAAAGCTCCACTTCCCATCTGTAAAATAATAACACAATATGAATTAACTTTTTCATTAACTTCTCCCATCCTAGGTTTAAAAATCAATATTTGATATCCATTGACTCTCAAACAAATTTCCTTGGGAATTCGAAAAGCTAACATGTAATTTTTAATGATTATATCTACTTTTTATTGCGCACTATATTTTATGACCGAGGATCTGAACATCATACAAGGATCACTTCTGGTGTATGAAATGGAGTTTAACGTCATGTTCACCAACCAGGCTAATGTGGACAGATATACTCTATACATTGTGCCAAGTGAGAAATTTGGCTCGGACAGAAGTACCGGTCAACCTACTCTTATTTCAAATTCCAACTTCAAGTGAGCTGTTACGTGTCCAGAAATGTATACACTGGACTTTGTTTATCTTCCCCTCCTAAAGACAAGGCGCTATTACTGGCCAGGCCCTCTATCCTGCACTACTGACTGACAATGGAAAACCATGCCTTCCTGGAAAAGTATCTGAGCAAAGATATATATCCCTTTATTTACCACATTGTTCTGGTTTCACCAACATTAATATTAGTAATATTCAAGCTATTAACTGTCCGACCTTTTGCATGTAACCTTCCCAAATCTGTAATTCTGCACGACCCTTTTCAAATTTTTCTTTTAACAATGCCTAAAAAAAAAATATCAGTATATATAAAAACAGTACCATAAACAGTGAAGTAGAAGCAAAGGTGCTCAATCTGAAACTTTCTAAGTTTGAAATGGCATTGAGTCCTATCACAGTTTTGCCAGTTGTGATATGCTGTTAAGTAGAAAATTTTTCTTTAGTAGATTTCCAAAAGTTTGTAAAAAAATATCACTCCAAAGCATCTACCAATATTATTGCTTATCTCTGCTTACCCTAAGCAGAAAATGTTTATCTTCGAACTCCATCAATGTATTGACCTAATAAACACAAAGTTTGAACATTCTAGCTCAATTTGAAGGAGAGTTATTGTGTCCCTACACCAAGTTTGAAGTAATGTTTCTACCTCATTTAGAAAGAGAGTATTGTATCCCAAAAGTGTGACAGACAGACAGACAGAAGAATACATTTTAATAGTCCCCCACTTTCTTCGAAAGACGGGGGACAATTATAATGGATTATTACCTCATCTTGACCTTCTTTCTTGGTATAAAATAAATAAATTGCCAGTTCTTTCAATACATAACTTTCCACATTAGAAACCTACAAAATATATAAAATATTGTA
Source organism: Patella ulyssiponensis (assembly GCA_963678685.1). Taxonomy (NCBI): domain Eukaryota; kingdom Metazoa; phylum Mollusca; class Gastropoda; family Patellidae; genus Patella; species Patella ulyssiponensis. The sequence goes on along the minus strand of OY783227.1, from coordinate 27,147,511 downwards.
TTTCCTACATTCTACAAAATATTCAGTCACATATTTACATTAGATATTTATAAAATATATAGTCAAAAAATAATTTATTTTTCCACATTTGACAACTAAAAAATATATTATCAAAAAATACTATTATTTAAAGGACAATATTGGTGCCAGTCATTATCACATATGCGATAGAGCTGGTTAAACACATTCCAAATATACTTTTTACAGAGAGATCAATGCTACGATAGCTGAGCAATACATGTTTCCCGAATCGGAAGTGACGAACGCCAAAGGAAAACACGAGTCACCGCTTTATATAACTGACTAAAGCGACGAGTGATAACAGATACACGGCCGAATATCTGCTCACTAATAATTCCTTCGAAGACCAAAAGTTGTTATATGGGACTGTAAGAGGATATCTCACAATTCAATAAAGTAATTGAATGTCATTAGATAAAAAAAAACACGAGAAAAATAGAAATAGTCCGTACATTCCCTTGTTTATATTCATTCTATACCTTGTAAAAACATGGTAATGCACAGACTTTTTCTGTTTTTCTTTCGTGTTTTCTTATCTTGTGACAGTCAATTCTTTTTATGAATTGTCAGATATCCTCTCACAGTCTCACACAACAACTTTTGGTCTTCGAAGGAATTATTAGTGAGTAGAAATTCGGCCGTGTATCTGCTATCACTCGTCGCTGCAGTCAGTTAAATAGACCGGTGACTCGTGTTTTCCTTTGGCGTTCGTCACTTCCGATTTGGGAAACCTGTATTACTCAGCTATCAGAGCATTGATCTCTCTGTTAAAAGTATATTTGGAATGTGTTTAACCAGCTCTATCATATATGTGATAATGACTGGCACCAATATTGTCCTTTAAAAATGATCGTAATTCTTTCCCCTACATATAATCCAGCACTCAAAATTATCAACACCAATTCAGCTCATTTGTATTTTCAACCAAAGAAAAAATTTCAATAATAAAACTTATTTAAATAACATAGCCCAAGGCAAACTTTTCATTAATAAATAATTATTACAGACCCTTTTATTATTTAATTAATAATATATACTATTCAAAAAAAGTAGGGGATATTTGATTTTGGGGGCATAATACTAAAATATGCAAATGACTACGAAAAAAGTCACTATAGAACCTAACACAGAAGAAACATTTCCAGTTACATGTGACGCCCAAACGCACCAATAGCTACCGCATGGAATGCAGGTGTCTGGTGATGCTTGGGATCATCATGGGGGTCCTGTCCAACCCAAGATTTGCACGACCCTGACTTTGAATGTTACAGTCATTGTGGCATTGAATTCCAGGTTGCAAATATCAGTTTAATTGTTTTAGCGACCAGAAAACAAATTTTGATATGTGTTGGCTTACCCAAAATGAAAGGTTCCGTGCCCTTGGCATGCTACAGATCGGCACAACACAGGCGGTTGTGGCGCGGACGATGAATGTTTCTCAGTCCGTCATAAGCAGGCTATGGTCCAGATACCATGATACACAATCTGTACAGGACAGACCACGCTCAGATCGACCAAGGGCGACAACTCAAGCCCAGGATCGATTTATCCGTACCTTGGCCTTGAGAAATCGTGTCATCACAGCAAATCAGATCAGCGCTCGTCTTCAAACAGACACTGGTGTTAGAGTGAGTGGCCAGACGATTCGGAATCGACTGCATAGGGGTCACCTTCGCGTCCGACGTCCTCGCGTGATCCCTTGTTTGAGAGATCATCACATTCAGGCAAGACGTCGTTGGTGTAGGGATCGTCAACACTGGGATAATCGACGCTGTTTTCAGATGAGTCACAGTTCACTGTTGATTTTTTGGACAGACGTACAGGGCATCATTTCTGTAAAACATGCAGGAGTCACAAAAAGCTCTTGCACTTAAATTTCCGGGAGCACAAAAAAACGCACCTGCAAATTTGCTTGCAAGAGCTTTTTTTTTTTAACCATCTATCCAAATGGTGTATAAAAAAAAAGAAAAAAAAAAGAAAACAGTTAAAAATCCAATTTATTTATTTATAGATTTACCGGTCATATGCTTACAACAGAAAACACTACCTTGGACGTTCGAGTAAATCTCTGGCTCAATGCCAAAGCGGGAAAGGTGCGACGTCGTGTTTGATATTCAATTACCGATATTTTAGAATCCGAATTCTACACTTTCCTCAACGTCAGTGTCACCGAACACAAATTGGCCACCTATTCGGCTAGCCAGCTATTCGACCGATCCAGCTGGCAACCTGTTCGTTGGCAACCTATTCAGAATTAAGACAACAGTCGCCCAAACTTATCTATTTTTACCAACCAATAAAACCCAACGTTACGTCTATCAAATGAAAGTAGAATAATATATTATTTTTTATCCATTCCTTTAGCTCAGAATAGAGGTGTAATTTCGCATTATCGTACAAAATTCTAGACATTCAACTAAATATATCCCAAAAGGTAATTAAATAGGCTTTCCAGATATTATTAGTAAAAGTTGGCACAATCATATTAAAGGGGTGCGCTCTCATCCTAAACGTCGACAATTTTTCAATATTTTAAACTCAAAGAACGGTAATATTCCGAGTCAAAATTCGCACCATCGTACAAAATTCTGAGCAACCAGCTATATATATTCTGAAAGGTAATTGATTACGCTTTCCAAATATTATTAGTAAAAGTTGGCACAATCATATTAAAGGGGCGCGCTCTCAACCTGAATATAGCCAATTTTTCAATATTCTATATGTAAAGATAGACCGGTATTTTATTCGAAGTCCAAATTCGGACCATCGTACAAAATTCAGAGCAACCAGCTATATATATTCTGAAAGGTAATTGAATAAGCTTTCCAAATATTATTAGTAAAAGTTGGCACAATCATATTAAAGGGGCGCGCTCTCAACCTGAACATAGCCAATTTTTTCAATTTGATATATGTAAAGATAGACCGGTATTTTATTCTAAGTCCAAGTTCGGAACATCGTACAAAATTCAGAGCATCCAGCTATATATATTCTGAAAGGTAATTGGATAAGCTTTCCAAATATTATTAGTAAAAGTTGGCACAATCATATTAAAGGGGCGCGCTCTCAACCTGAACATAGCCAATTTTTTAATATTTTAAAGTGAAAGAACGGCAATATTCCGAGTCGAATTCGGACTATCGTACAAAATTCTAAGCATCCAGCTATATATATTCTGAAAGGTAATTGAATAAGCTTTCCAAATATTATTAGTAAAAGTTGGCACAATCATATTAAAGGGGCGCGCTCTCAACCTACAAATAGCCATTTTTTCAATTTTTTAAACTGAAAGAATGGTAATATTCTGAGTCCAAATTCGGACCATCGTACAAAATTCTGAGCAACCAGCTATATATATTCTGAAAGGTAATTGAATAAGCTTTCCAAATATTATTAGTAAAAGTTGGCACAATCATATTAAAGGGGCGCGCTCTCAACGTGAACATAGCCAATGTTTCAACATTTAAAATGAAAGAACGGTAATATTCCGAGTCACAATTCGGACCATCGTACAAAATTCTGAGCAACCAGCTATATATATTCTGAAAGGTAATTGAATAAGCTTTCCAAATATTATTAGTAAAAGTTGGCACAATCATATTAAAGGGGCGCCCTCTCAACGTGAACATAGCCAATGTTTCAACATTTAAAATGAAAGAACGGTAATATTCCGAGTCAAAATGCGGACCATCGTACAAAATTCTGAGCATCCAGCTATATATATTCTGAAAGGTAATTGGATAGGCTTTCCAAATATTATTAGTAAAAGTTGGCACAATCATATTAAAGGGGGGCGCTCTCAACCTGAACATAGCCAATTTTTTAATATTTTAAAGTGAAAGAACGGCAATATTCCGAGTCAAAACGCGGACTATCGTACAAAATTCTGAGCATCCGTCTATATATATTCTGAAAGGTAATTGCATAAGCTTTCCAAATATTATTAGTAAAAGTTGGCACAATCATATTAAAGGAGCGCGCTCTCAACCTGAACATAACCAATGTTTCAACATTTAAAGTGAAAGAACGGTAATATTCCGAGTTGAAATTCGGACCATCATACAAAATTCTGAGCATCCATCTATATATATTCTGAAAGGTAATTTGATAAGCTTTCCAAATATTATTAGTAAAAGTTGGCACAATCATATTAAAGAGGCGCGCTCTCAACCTGAACATAGCCAATTTTTCAATATTCTGAATGTAAAGACAAACCGGTATTTTTTTCGAAGTCCAAATTCGAACTATCGTACAAAATTCTGAGCATCCATCTATATATATTCTGAAAGGTAATTGCATAAGCTTTCCAAATATTATTAATAAAAGTTGACAAAATCATATTAAAGGGGCGCGCTCTCAACCTGAACATAGCCAATTTTTTAATATTATAAAGTGAAAGAACAGCAATATTCCGAGTCGAAATTCGGACTATCGTACAAAATTCTGAGCAACCAGCTATATATATTCTGAAAGGTAATTGAATAAGCTTTCCAAATATTATTAGTAAAAGTTGGCACAATCATATTAAAGGGGCGCGCTCTCAACCTGAACATAGCCAATTTTTTCAATACTATATATGTAAAGATAGACCGGTATTTTATTCGAAGTCCAAATTCGGACCATCGTACAAAATTCAGAGCACCCAGCTATATATATTCTGAAAGGTAATGGGATAAGCTTTCCAAATATTATTAGTAAAAGTTGGCACAATCATATTAAAGGGGCGCGCTCTCAACCTGAACATAGCCAATTTTTCAATATTCTGAATGTAAAGACAGACCGGTATTTTTTTGGAAGTCAAAATTCTAACTTTCGTACAAAATTCTAAGCATCCAGCTATACATATTCTGAAAGGTAATTGCATAAGCTTTCCAAATATTATTAGTAAAAGTTGGCAAAATCATATTAAAGGGGTGCGCTATCAACCTGAACATAGCCAATGTTTCAACATTTAAAGTGAAATAACGGTAATATTCCGAGTCGAAATTCGGACCATCGTACAAAATTCTGAGCATCCAGCTATATATATTCTGAAAGGTAATTGGATAAGCGTTCCAAATATTATTAGTAAAAGTTGGCACAATTATATTAAAGGGGCGCGCTCTCAACCTGAACATAGCCAATTTTTCAATATTCTGAATGTAAAGACAGACCGGTATTTTTTTCGAAGTCCAAATTCGAACTATCGTACAAAATTCTAAGCATCCAGCTATATATATTCTGAAAGGTATTTGCATAAACTTTCCAAATATTATTAGTAAAAGTTGGCACAATCATATTAAAGGGGCGCGCTCTCACCCTACAAATCGCCATTTTTTCAATATTTTAAACTGAAAGAATGGTAATATTCCGAGTCGAAATTCGGACCATCGTACAAAATTCTGAGCAACCAGCTATATATATTCTGAACGGTAATTGGATAAGCTTTCCAAATATTATTAGTAAAAGTTGGCACAATCATGTTAAAGGGGCGCGCTCTCAACCTATAAATAGCCATTTTTTCAACATTTAAAGTGAAAGAACGGTAATATTCCGAGTCGAAATGCGGACCATCGTACAAAATTCTGAGCATCCAGCTATATATATTCTGAAAGGTAATTGAATAAGCTTTCCAAATATTATTAGTAAAAGTTGGCACAATCATATTAAAGGGGCGCGCTCTCAACGTGAACATAGCCAATGTTTCAACATTTAAAGTGAAAGAACGGTAATATTCCGAGTAGAAATGCGGACCATCGTACAAAATTCTGAGCATCCAGCTATATATATTCGAGTCAGGTTGAGAGCGCCCCCCTTTAATATGATTGTGCCAACTTTTACTAATAATATTTGGAAAGCTAATTCAAGTACCTTTCAGAATATATATAGCTGGTTGCTCAGAATTTTGTACGAATATATAGCTGGATGCTCAGAATTTTGTACGATGGTCCGAATTTCGACTCGGAATATTACCGTTCTTTCATTTTAAATGTTGAAACATTGGCTATGTTCAGGTTGAGAGCGCGCCCCTTTAATATGATTGTGCCAACTTTTACTAATAATATTTAGAAAGCTTATGCAATTACCTTTCAGAATATATATAGCTGGTTGCTCAGAATTTTGTACGATGGTCCGAATTTCGACTGGGAATATTACCATTCTTTCAGTTTAAAATATTGAAAAAATGGCGATTTGTAGGTTGAGAGCGCGCCCCTTTAATATGATTGTGCCAACTTTTACTAATAATATTTGGAAAGTTTATGCAAATACCTTTCAGAATATATATAGCTGGATGCTTAGAATTTTGTACGATAGTTCGAATTTGGACTTCGAAAAAAATACCGGTCTGTCTTTACATTCAGAATATTGAAAAATTGGCTATGTTCAGGTTGAGAGCGCGCCCCTTTAATATAATTGTGCCAACTTTTACTAATAATATTTGGAACGCTTATCCAATTACCTTTCAGAATATATATAGCTGGATGCTCAGAATTTTGTACGATGGTCCGAATTTCGACTCGGAATATTACCGTTATTTCACTTTAAATGTTGAAACATTGGCTATGTTCAGGTTGATAGCGCACCCCTTTAATATGATTTTGCCAACTTTTACTAATAATATTTGGAAAGCTTATGCAATTACCTTTCAGAATATGTATAGCTGGATGCTTAGAATTTTGTACGAAAGTTAGAATTTTGACTTCCAAAAAAATACCGGTCTGTCTTTACATTCAGAATATTGAAAAATTGGCTATGTTCAGGTTGAGAGCGCGCCCCTTTAATATGATTGTGCCAACTTTTACTAATAATATTTGGAAAGCTTATCCCATTACCTTTCAGAATATATATAGCTGGGTGCTCTGAATTTTGTACGATGGTCCGAATTTGGACTTCGAATAAAATAATATTTAGAAAGCTTATGCAATTACCTTTCAGAATATATATAGCTGGATGCTTAGAATTTTGTACGATAGTTCGAATTTGGACTTCGAAAAAAATACTGGTCTATCTTTACATTCAGAATATTGAAAAATTGGCTATGTTCAGGTTGAGAGCGCGCCCCTTTAATATGATTGTGCCAACTTTTACTAATAATATTTGGAAAGCTTATCCAATTACCTTTCAGAATATATATAGCTGGATGCTCTGAATTTTGTACGATGGTCCGAATTTGGACTTCGAAAAAAATACCGGTCTATCTTTACATATATAATATTGAAAAATTGGCTATGTTCAGGTTGAGAGTGCGCCCCTTTAATATGATTGTGCCAACTTTTACTAATAATATTTGGAAAGCTTATTCAAGTACCTTTCAGAATATATATAGCTGGTTGCTCAGAATTTTGTACGATGGTCCGAATTTCGACTGGGAATATTACCATTCTTTCAGTTTAAAATATTGAAAAAATGGCGATTTGTAGGTTGAGAGCGCGCCCCTTTAATATGATTGTGCCAACTTTTACTAATAATATTTGGAAAGTTTATGCAAATACCTTTCAGAATATATATAGCTGGATGCTTAGAATTTTGTACGATAGTTCGAATTTGGACTTCGAAAAAAATACCGGTCTGTCTTTACATTCAGAATATTGAAAAATTGCCAATGTTCAGGTTGAGAGCGCGCCCTTTTAATATGATTGTGCCAACTTTTACTAATAATATTTGAAACGCTTATCCAATTGCCTTTCAGAATATATACGGCTGGTTGCTCAGAATTTTGTACGATGGTCCGAATTTCGACTCGGAATATTACCGTTCTTTCACTTTAAATGTTGAAACATTGGCTATGTTCAGGTTGAGAGCGCGCCGCTTTAATATGATTGTGCCAACTTTTACTAATAATATTTGGAAAGCTTATGCAATTATCTTTCAGAATATATATAGCTGGATGCTTAGAATTTTGTACGATAGTTCGAATTTGGACTTCGAAAAAAATACCGGTCTATCTTTACATATATAATATTGAAAAATTGGCTATGTTCAGGTTGAGAGCGCGCCCCTTTAATATGATTGTGCCAACTTTTACTAATAATATTTGCAAAGCTTATTCAAGTACCTTTCAGAATATATATAGCTGGTTGCTCAGACATTTGTACGATGGTCCGAATTTCGACTCGGAATATTACCATTCTTTCAGTTTAAAATATTGAAAAATTGGCTATTTTTAGGTTGAGAGCGCACCCCTTTAATATGATTGTGCCAACTTTTACTAATAATATTTAGAAAGCTTATCCAATTACCTTTCAGAATATATATAGCTGGATGCTCTGAATTTTGTACGATGGTCCGCATTTCGACTCGGAATATTACCGTTCTTTCATTTTAAATGTTGAAACATTGGCTATGTTCACGTTGAGATCGCGCCCCTTTAATATGATTGTGCCAACTTTTACTAATAATAGTTGGAAAGCTTATTCAATTACCTTTCAGAATATATATATAGCTTGTTGCTGAGAATTTTGTACGATGGTCCGAATTTTGACTCAGAATATTACCATTCTTTCAGTTTAAAATATTGAAAAAATGGCTATTTGTAGGTTGAGAGCGCGCCCCTTTAATATGATTGTGCCAACTTTTACTAATAATATTTTGAAAGCTTATGCAATTACCTTTCAGAATATATATAGCTGGATGCTTAGAATTTTGTACGATAGTCCGAATTCGACTCGGAATATTGCCGTTCTTTCACTTTAAAATATTAAAAAATTGGCTATGTTCAGGTTGAGAGCGCGCCCCTTTAATATGATTGTGCAAACTTTTACTCATAATATTTGGAAAGCTTATCCAATTACCTTTCAGAATATATACAGCTGGATGCTCTGAATTTTGTACGATGGTCCTAATTTGGACTTAGAATAAAATATCGGTCTATCTTTACATATATAATATTGAAAAAATTGGCTATGTTCAGGTTGAGAGCGCGCACCTTTAATATGATTGTGCCAACTTTTACTAATAATATTTGGAAAGCTTATTCAATTACCTTTCAGAATATATATAGCTGGTTGCTCAGAATTTTGTACGATGGTCGGAATTTGGACTTCGAATAAAATACCGATCTATCTTTACATATATAATATTGAAAAATTGGCTATGTTCAGGTTGAGAGCGCACCCCTTTAATATGATTGTGCCAACTTTTACTAATAATATTTGGAAAGCTTATTCAATTACCTTTCAGAATATATATAGCTGGTTGCTGAGAATTTTGTATGATGGTTCGAATTGTGACTCAGAATATTACCATTCTTTCAGTTTAAAATATTGAAAAAATGGCTATTTGTAGGTTGAAAGCGTGCCCCTTTAATATGATTGTGCCAACTTTTACTAATAATATTTGGAAAGCTTATGCAATTACCTTTCAGAATATATATAGCTGGATGCTTAGAACTTTGTACGATAGTCCGAATTCGACTCGGAATATTGCCGTTCTTTCACTTTAAAATATTAAAAAATTGGCTATGTTCAGGTTGAAAGCGCGCCTCTTTAATATGATTGTGCCAACTTTTACTAATAATATTTGGAAAGCTTATCCAATTACCTTTCAGAATATATATAGCTGGTTGCTCAGAATTTTGTACGATGGTCCGAATTTCGACTCGGAATAATACCATTCTTTCAGTTTAAAATATTGAAAAAATGGCGATTTGTAGGTTGAGAGCGCGCCCCTTTAATATGATTGTGCCAACTTTTACTAATGATATTTGGAAAGTTTATGCAAATACCTTTCAGAATATATATAGCTGGTTGCTTAGAATTTTGTAAGATGGTCGGAATTTGGACTTCGAATAAAATACCGGTCTATCTTTACATATATAATATTGAAAAATTGGCTATGTTCAGGTTGAGAGCGCACCCCTTTAATATGATTGTGCCAACTTTTACTAATAATATTTGGAAAGCGTATTTAATTACCTTTCAGAATATATATAGCTGGTTGCTCAGAATTTTGTACGATGGTCCGAATTTCGACTCGGAATATTACCATTCTTTCAGTTTAAAATATTGAAAAAATGGCTATTTGTAGGTTGAGAGCGCGCCCCTTTAATATGATTGTGCCAACTTTTACTAATAATATTTGGAAAGCTTATGCAATTACCGTTCAGAATATATATAGATGGATGCTCAGAATTTTGTACGATAGTCCGAATTCGGACTCGGAATATTGCCGTTCTTTCACTTTAAATGTTGAAACATTGGCTATGTTCACGTTGAGAGCGCGCCCCTTTAATATGATTGTGCCAACTTTTACTAATAATATTTGGAAAGCTTATTTAATTACCTTTCAGAATATATATAGCTGGTTGCTCAGAATTTTGTACGATGGTCCGAATTTCGACTCGGAATAATACCATTCTTTCAGTTTAAAATATTGAAAAAATGGCGATTTGTAGGTTGAGAGCGCGCCCCTTTAATATGATTGTACCAACTTTTACTAATAATATTTGGAAAGTTTATGCAAATACCTTTCAGAATATATATAGCTGGATGCTGAGAATTTTGTACGATAGTTCGAATTTGGACTTCGAAAAAAATACTGGTCTGTCTTTACATTCAGAATATTGAAAAATTGGCTATGTTCAGGTTGAGAGCGCGCCCCTTTAATAGGATTGTGCCAACTTTTACTAATAATATTTGGAAAGCTTATCCAATTACCTTTCAGAATATATATAGCTGGATGCTGAGAATTTTGTACGATGGTCCGAATTTGGACTTCGAATAAAATACCGGTCTATCTTTACATATATAATATTGAAAAATTGGCTATGTTCAGGTTGAGAGCGCGCCCCTTTAATATGATTGTGCCAACTTTTACTAATAATATTTGGAAAGCTAATTTAAGTACCTTTCAGAATATATATAGCTGGTTGCTCAGAATTTTGTACGATGGTCCGAATTTCGACTCGGAATATTACCATTCTTTCAGTTTAAAATATTGAAAAAATGGCTATTTTTAGGTTGAGAGCGCGCCCCTTTAATATGATTGTGCCAACTTTTACTAATAATATTTGGAAAGCTTATCCAATTACCTTTCAGAATATATATAGCTGGTTGCTCAGAATTTTGTACGATGGTCCGAATTTTGACTCAGAATATTACCATTCTTTCAGTTTAAAATATTGAAAAAATGGCTATTTGTAGGTTGAAAGCGCGCCCCTTTAATATGATTGTGCCAACTTTTACTAATAATATTTGGAAAGCTTATTCAATTACCTATCAGAATATATATAGCTTGTTGCTCAGAATTTTGTACGATGGTCCGAATTTTGACTCAGAATGTTACCATTCTTTCAGTTTAAAATATTGAAAAAATGGCTATTTATAGGTTGAGAGCGCGCCCCTTTAATATGATTGTGCCAACTTTTACTAATAATATTTGGAAAGCTTATGCAATTACCTTTCAGAATATATATAGCTGGATGCTTAGAATTTTGTACGATAGTCCGAATTCGACTCGGAATATTGCCGTTCTTTCACTTTAAAATATTAAAAAATTGGCTATTTTCAGGTTGAGAGCGCGCCCCTTTAATATGATTGTGCCAACTTTTACTAATAATATTTGGAAAGCCTATCCAATTACCTTTCAGAATATATATAGCTGGATGCTCTGAATTTTGTACGATGTTCCGAATTTGGACTTAGAATAAAATACCGGTCTATCTTTACATATATCATATTGAAAAAATTGGCTATATTCAGGTTGAGAGCGCGCCCCTTTAATATGATTGTGCCAACTTTTACTAATAATATTTGGAAAGCTTATTCAATTACCTTTCAGAATATATATAGCTGGTTGCTTAGAATTTTGTACGATGGTCCGAATTTGGACTTCGAATAAAATACCGGTCTATCTTTACATATAGAATATCGAAAAATTGTCTATATTCAGGTTGAGAGCCCGCCCCTTTAATATGATTGTGCCAACTTTTACTAATAATATTTGGAAAGCGTAATCAATTACCTTTCAGAATATATATAGCTGGTTGCTCAGAATTTTGTACGATGGTGCGAATTTTGACTCGGAATATTACCGTTCTTTGAGTTTAAAATATTGAAAAATTGTCGACGTTTAGGATGAGAGCGCACCCCTTTAATATGATTGTGCCAACTTTTACTAATAATATCTGGAAAGCCTATTTAATTACCTTTTGGGATATATTTAGTTGAATGTCTAGAATTTTGTACGATAATGCGAAATTACACCTCTATTCTGAGCTAAAGGAATGGATAAAAAATAATATATTATTCTACTTTCATTTGATAGACGTAACGTTTGATTTTATTGGTTGGTAAAAATAGATGAGTTTGGGCGACTGTTGTCTTAATTCTGAATAGGTTGCCAACGAACAGGTTGCCAGCTGGATCGGTCGAATAGCTGGCTAGCCGAATAGGTGGCCAATTTGTGTTCGGTGTCAGTGTCACAGGCCTGCACATTAAATTTAAAGCATGATTTTGGACACATGCTTTTACTTAGTGGAATCCACGTCAATCCATGTCAATTCGAGTCGGGGACTTACAATTAATCCGGCAACTCGTGCATATTTTCAGTCCGGACATGTCGAAGAAATTAATTATGATATTCACAGCCCGGGGTGAAACGGTCGTGGGATGAAACTACCTGCTCCCATCGTCATTATCCAGACGATTTCTATATGACCACGGCAGAAATTCATAAAGTTATATTTATTCAAATTTCACAATCAAAAACTCTTACAAAACTAACGCCGTAACACGGAAAGCATTTAATTTAAAAACGATCAATCGTTTATTACTAATGTAATACTATCACTAATAAATAATAATCTATCGTGAATGCAAATGCCATGGAGAGACTTGACAACCGAGCTAATAATCTTCAACCCAAATGTCTTGATACCATAACAAAACTACTCTTCACGACTTTCGGACACAATAATATTTCATTTAACTTTCAAGCTCGACTTTCTTGATAAAACTGTCGAAATTGTCTGAATTTTTAGCAGGAGCTATAACCTGCGCTTGTGTTTTCAAGATTACAGGCGCAGACGGGCGCAAGCGCGGAAACGCCCGTCAGAAATGATGCCCTGGACGTAGGAGAGTGTGGCGTCGTCGAAACGAGCGCTTCCAAGACGTTAACGTCATCAGACATGATCGATTTGGGGGTGGTTCTGTTATGGTGTGGGGAGGCATCACTGTTGCTGGAAGAACGGCTTTACATGTTGTTGCAGGGCGTGTTACAGGCCAGTACTACCGGGACAACATCTTGGCAGTCCATGTTGTGCCGTTCGCACGACGTCATGGCCGCCGTTTCATCTTCCAGGATGACAACGCAAGATGTCACAGGGCCAGGATCGTTACAGGTTACCTCCAACAACAGAACATCACCACATTACCTTGGCCAGCACTGAGTCCCGACCTCTCCCCCATCGAGCATGTCTGGGACATGCTTGGACAGAGGTCAGGTCAACGTCAACAATGTCCTGCCAATGTCCAAGAACTTGCTGCTGCGTTGCAACAGGAATGGGACAATCTGGACCAAAATGACCTTAGACGTCTCATTAGGAGTATGCCACGTCGGATCAATGCTTGTTTGGCAAACAGAGGAGGATTTACCCGTTATTGACTTTGTTGTGATGCTGTGGTAACTTTGCTGTTTGACCCCGGGTATCATTTTACCCTTATAATGGTCAGTCTGTGCCTTACTTAGTCTAACGATCATTTGGAATAAATCGATGAATGTGAACTTCATTTCATTTTGTCATTTGTTTCTTCGTCAGTTTCATTAGGTGACTTTAATAAATCTTAAAAATCAAATATCCCCTACTTTTTTTGCATAGTATATATTTTTTTTGTGTGAAGTGGTACAGACTACAGACATATAAATAAACAATACTGTACTGTAAACTAAAAATATGAAATATTAATTTAATATGCAAATTTTCCATATGTGATCAAAAACGACTGACAATGAAAATTTAGAAGTAGAATCCCTGCTTTCAGTCCATAGTAATATTCTTACATTGAAAATGTCATCATTGTAGACTGATTTGGGTATCTCTTAGAATTCTGAAATTCAAGATAGCTGTTTATATGTATTTTCATCACAGAATATCAAATATTTCTGTCATATTATGGACTGAACAAAGTTGTTTTCACATCTAAAGACAATAAAATCAGTGATCAATTATCTTACTTCATACATCCTTTGTAAAACATTAGCCTGTTCCTTGATATCAGATGGAATTAGTTGTATTCCTTGGTTACCATATCTACGCTGTAAGATAAAACAGGTACAAAGTTGACAATATCATTATCTTTTAATAGAAAACTATGATATGCAGCGGCGGGACGATTTACCCAATACTACCCAATACTACCTTCTGACATTCTAGATAAAATAAATGAACCATTGGAAATAAGGATTCCAGATGTACTGGTATTTGAAAAAATATCCAGTCTCATTGCACTAGTTATAGTAGTTCCTGACATTTTAAACTTTGTGCTGTATTAAAAATATCAATATCAACACATATTAAAACTATCAATAAAAACACAGAGAAAAGTCAAATCCATGCCAGAACTAAAGAACACCATAGGGATTATGTTTGACACTAGGGATTTTTATTCCAGCCTTGGGAACAATATTTTATCCTCACATTTTCTTTAACTTCTCTCCTGGTTGCTAATCTCTTGATATTGCTTTGCCTTCTGAAATCCAAGTCTATATATTTTTGTTACAATAGCTCCAAATAAGTAGTGACAGGTTTAATGCATGGGCTAACATTTACTTAGTCCTATAAAATTATGAATCCTTTATTTAAACCAGCAAATTCTAGAGTTACCTCCCTTTTAACATTTTGCCTTTTAAAAAGAGAATATAAACAACACACCATTGAATATCGCCTTGATCAATAGTTTTGAAACTCATTTTAGTCTGCCAAAAGATAGGAAAGGGTTAATAGGGGAATTAAATTTTGTATCTATATCTACCTCCAAATAATCACAAATGGCCGCAGAATCATTCAATACAATATCACCATCTTTAAATGTTGGCACCTAAAATATCAAAAATAAACAAATAATTTTCAAAATCCAGTCAAATATCTTATAATGAAATAATTAGAGTCCTCTGTGGGATCAAATTTAATCAAAACTTTAAGACTGTCTTATCATTCTAATGGGTGCATATTGATATAACCATAGATAATACTATGATATAACTCATTAACTGACTAAAGAGTGAAGTGACGAATTATAACAGATACATGGACAATTTCCTGCTAACTAATAATTCCTCCGAAGACAAAAAGTTGTTGTGTGAGACTATGAGAGGATATCTGAAAATTATTTCAATTAAAAATAACGCTAACGCTACAATATACGTCCACATTCCTGCTTTGATTGATATGGTACTTTGTCAAGAAGGCTAGGCGTTTGGTTTGTTTAGCGTTGAGGGTCGTGCCTCAACATCAATAGTTGCCGTCCTTAGAGTATAAGGAATAAGTATACCAAGATAATCCATTCAGAATTGTGCCTTCCTAACGCTAAAGGCAAAAAGTGGGCGTGGCCCTGCCCCTGGGGGTCGGGACATTCATCAAAATCAATATAGTGGACGCTCTCAGGCTATAAGGAATACATAAGCCAAGTACCAAGCTGCTTCATTCAGAATTGCGGCCTGTAAACGACAAACACAAAAATTGGGCGTGTCTTTCCTGTGGGAGTCGGGACATGCAGTTAACGTCCTTAGGCTATAAGGAATACATATCCCAAGTTTAAAGACGATCCATTAAGAGTCGTGGCCTGTAGACAACACACACAGACACGAAGTAAAAATGGGCATGGCTCTGCCCCTGGGTGTTAGGAAATCACCCAAAACAATAGGGGTCATCTTTAGGGTATAAGGAATAGGTATGTAAAGTTTTAAAAGGATCTGTTAAGAATTGCATCCTGTAGGCGAACACAAGACACAAAAGCATTGGGCGTGGCTCTGTCCCAGGGGGTCCGGCATGCACCAAAAATAATAGTGGTCAGCCTTAAGGTATAAGGAATAAGTATAAAAAAAGTTTTCAAGACGATCGATTAAGAATTTTGGCCTGTAGGTGACACACAGACAGACAAAAAGAAAATGGGAGTGGCACTGTCCCTGGGGGTCGGGCAAGCGCCAAAAACAATAGGGATCTTCCTTAAGGTACCAAGAATAAGTATTCAAAGTTTCAAGATGATACATTAAGAAATGCAGCCTGTAGACGACAGACAAACAAATACAAGAAATGGGTGTTGCTGTCCCACGGGGGTCGGGCATGCACCCAAAACAAAAGGGATCATCCTTAGAGTTTAAGGAATAAGTATTTTAAGTTTCAAGATGACCGATTAAGAATTGTGGCCTGTAGGCGACACACAAAAAGAAAAAGGGCGTGACTCTGTCCCTGGGGGTTGGGCATGCACCCCAAACGATAGGGATGTTTCTTAGGCAATCTGATTAAAACACAGATCCAATTTCGTTTCGTTTTTTATAGTTCAAAATTTCGTTTTTACTTGTCTTCACTACTCTTGGATCTGGAGGACTTGTTATTTAACTCGTGTTTTGTCTGAAATGAGGGGTCAGCCAATCAAATGGTTTGTCGAATCGACCGTTTGACCTTTTCATGCGTGGAACTGTGGGTAGATATTACACCAGCCAATGACGTCTATACTAACAACAGCGGATAGAAATCAAAACAAAACAAAAGTAGATTTTAAAAAGCATGGCGGTCGCTAATTGGTTAATCAAATGACTGACGTTATCGGGTCAAATATCCCGTGCTTGATACCTGACGTCATAGAACATGAGCTCCCACTATAACTTGTAAGATCTACATGAGTGTAGGCCATCGAAAGTATAAAAAACGAAACGAAATATAGATCTATATTTTAATTAGATTGGTTTCTTAGGGTACAAAGAATGTGTGCGCAAAGTTTCAAGATTATAAGTTAAGAAATTTGGCCTGTAGACGACAAACAAACAAATACTAGAAATGGGCGTGGCTCTGCCCCTGGGGGTCGGGCATGCACCCAAAACAATAGGGATCTTCCTTACGGTATAAGGAATAAGTATACCAAGTTTGAAGAAAATCCATGAAGAATTGCGCCCTGTAGGCGTACCACAGACACACACACATACACACATACACACACACACACACACACACACACGCACACACACAGTCAGGGGCGACGGCATAATATGTTCACATTATGAATGTGGACGTATAATAAAAAGAGTTGACTCTCACAATTGACTAATCTCCGTCACCCGGAACCATCTAGGAGTCTTCAACGTACGGAGGGTCTGGAAACGTTGTCAATATGATAGGGTTCGGGTTGTTTGGGTTAGTAAAGTAGCTCGGAAGTAGCCGGGTCAACGTACAGGCCAGCAGGCCACACAGCTCAACGTTTAAGATATCACCGATGGCGATGGCCAGGCGGTGTGCAATAATTTTCAATAAACCAACCTGTCCACGGGGGTTCAGTTTCATGACATCCGCAGCTTTGTGTTCCTGCTTGGAAAATGAGATAAGTTTGTTCGGATAACCACCGAATCCCTTTTCTTCCAAAGCTATCATTGGTTTCCAGCAGGCAACACTACCCGAACCCCAATAAAGGTACATGTTTGACGCCATTTTGTCAACGGCTATGAATCTGCGCAATGAAGGGTTTCTTTTTTTTATCATTTTGAACTTAAAGGGATACTTCCACTCAAGCGTACGGTACTAAACTCTAATTAACACGACCAGAGTAATTAGACCGTCGAGTTATGATTAATTGCTCTTTGATCTGCAGGAATTGACGCTGTTACTATCAGGTTTAAAACAGAAAACTGGACTCAAGTGTCAAAGAAGCAGACATTTCGCGCAATCTATGAAAATCGCGCGTCCGTAAAAACCCATACTCCTGCGCAGTGTTTCGTTTGATTAGAACTAATCCACTTCACACTGCTATCTTGAGTGAACATTGTTGTGCTAAATTATTATTGGTCAGTAGTGCCATTACCAACCAATGACCTACATTGTAACAAACAATATCGGGGTTAACCAGACCTCAAAATATGTTACCGCAATGTATCTAGTGACAATCGCGACTTGTTTACGCCATAACCCGCGAAATTTATTATGCTCGATTATCCAGTGCCAACATGTTTTCTTCATCGGCCATTTTGAAAATTATGCCGAATGCGAGAAGAGAGGAGGGATTTGATTGGACGTTAAAAAGAGACACGCCCCGCCCAATTTCAAGAATATGACTTCTATCCAGCAATGGTAAGAGAGGGATTTCTCGCGCCATTGCTTCAGGAATATGGTAAAAACCGTGATTAAAACTTGATCGGACGAACCATTGGGGTCCAGCTTTTCGCAACATTCATGATTACGCCCCACCCCTTTCCAAAAACCTACACAGGTCAGGCCCGTAGCCAGGGGGTGGCAAGGGGGGGCAATGCCCCCCTGAAAAAATGTTTTGCCCCCCCGAAAGAAAATTTGCCAACCATAACTCTAAAATAACTACTGTAGACTGTAACGAGTGTGCCCCTCCTAAAAACTTCACTGCCCCTCCGAAGCCAGCAAGCTGGCTACGGGCCTGACACAGGTGTGCCGCAAAGACTTCCCAAGTATGCAGCGAAATTTTGAACGAAAAAACACATGATCCTAATTGAGTTCACTGGTGTCTACTGATAGTTCTTAGCTGTGTTTTGATTTATTATGTCTGTCAGTCGATGTGTCTATGGCATATCTGTGTCTACGGTTGTGTTCCGTCTATGTGTCCCAAGGTGTGTCGTTGGCAAAAAAAGGTTGAGAACCAGTGTATATAGAGGCTGCAGTCTTTAATGAACTTGATTCGTGGGTGAAGCATTTAAGTCATGAGAGCAAAAACCCTGTAATAATTCTAACAATTAACGTTCTGTGTCCTTACCTTCAAGATTGACCCCACCCACCACCTCTTTTCCGAAAACATTTATAAACAGGCCCGTAGCCAGTTGAGGGCAAAGGGAAAAATGTCTCCCCCCCCCCCCCCCAACGAAAATATGCCGACCATAACTATTGTAGGCTCGCCGCTTTGCCGGGTGTGCACCCACCCCCCCCTACGGGCCTGTTTGTGATACGATATCGAAATATGTTTTGAAAGGGCGTATGGCTCTTTTTTGGAACCTCGAAATAGACAATAATTGTTCTAAAAGCACATGTTAATGGAATTTGAATGTACGTAAGGAGATTTATATTCAATTTTTTTAAAAGAAATATTGTAATTTCTAATCATGGTCGGTGAAAGACGCGAACAGTTCAAATTGAACTGCAATCTTTTACGCCTGCTAAGTGCATTTTGCACGTTTTTTAAAATTATTTTTTGTCGTTTGTAAATCAATCGGTGATGGATTATGACGAAGGCTAATGAGAAAATGCATCGGGCCAGGGCATTTTCTAGAAAGATAATATAAATACCAATTTCCCTAAAATAAACTACATGGACCACGATTTCAGGTCGAAATATCCACAGGAGAGAGAGAGAAATGGGGTTTAAGAAGGTCAGATTCCTGTGGATATGGGGGGTTGGGAAGGCCTAGTGGTCTAGAGTGCCGCGCTTCGACCTCTAGCTGGCCGGTCACCTCTGGCTTGCGGCTGTGGTTTCGAGCCCAGGTGTGAGCGTAAGTGGCATGGAGATAGGGGCGCCTTCTCAACCTCGTGGGTTTCCTCCGGGCACTCCGGTTTCCTCCCACAGCTAAAGACCCCTACGCGCAAGCGAATTATTGAAATAAAGTTGAAACAATATGTTAGTCCCGAAATGACCTGGTTGTGTTGAGTGGACGTTAAACCCCATTTCTCTCTCTCTCTCTCTGTTAAAGAATAATCCTATTAATCCTATAATCCACTATTGTCAGTTGAGAAATTGGCGAAAATATAATTTTCAACTTCAAATTCAAACGTTTGAAGATAGCCATTCCATAGGGGTGAATGGAAAACAAGGGAGGTAATTGTGTTATTATTTCCAGTGTCACAGATATTTATGTCTCTAAAATAATGTCCATGATCGTATAATAGTAAGTTGACAACCTTTTGAGCAAAAGACATACCGTAGCAACGTAGGCCTACTTTTAATATGTAAAACAAAAAGACATTTTCAAGATACAAAACAAGAAATGTCTTTAAAGGGACATATTCGGAAACCCAAACGCATTATGGCTAAACTGGCATTATGTAAAAGCTAAATCTGCCTACCTTTAGTACCGAAGCGTAATAGGGCCACATTTTTTTTTTTTTTTTATTCTATTTTCAATTTTTCAAGTTAGTAACTTGAATTTTCAAGTTAGTAACTTGAATTTTCAAGTTAGTAACTTGAATTTTCAAGATACTAACTTGAATTTTCAAGTTAGTAACTTGAATTTTCAAGTTAGTAACTTGAATTTTCAAGTTACTAACTTGAATTTTCAAGTTAGTAACTTGAATTTTCAAGTTAGTAACTTGAATTTTCAAGTTAACTAACTTGAATTTTCAAGTTAACTAACTTGAATTTTCAAGTTAACTAACTTGAATTTTCAAGTTAACTAACTTGAATTTTAAAGTTACTGTTACATTATAAAAAGGCGTTTTGATCTAATGATATAGTATGTCATGCAATGCTTTAGTCAATGGACGGCACGGTTATAGACCTCAATGACAAGGTCCGGGAGTAGCCTATTCGATGACGCAGGTTTCCCCCCTGCAGCGAAATTACTCCCCGCGCATTATGGTGTCGACGTACCATAAAACACCATTTATTCATTCATTCATTCATTCATTCATTTTAACAGTATTGAGCCCTATAGAAAACCTTTTTGAAGTACAAAAAAAAAATTAAATGACAAATCAAACGTCCCAGTTCTAAAAATAGTCTTTAGTGACATAATACACGACATTCCCCCCACCCCCGCCACATGGATATCTGCCCCCCTCCTTTTTAGGACTTTTACTCCCAGGACATTTCCTGCTGAAGACATCTTAACTCCTAGGACATCGCCCCCCGAACTTTTACTTACTCACCAGACATCTGCCCCTGGGACATTTACCCCCCACCCCCCAGGCCATCTATCCCCAGAGTTTTACCCCCTCCCCCCGATAATTTTCCTCTGGAACATCTGCGCCCTAGGACAAGTCTGTCCCCTCCCCGCCACCCACCCTTTAGAGAGAGAGAGAGAAATGGGGTTTAACGTCCACTGGACACACACTAGGTCATTTCGGGACTAACATATGGTTTTGATTTTATTTCGATAATTCGCTTGCGCGTAGGGGTCTTTAGTAGTGGGAGGAAACCGGAGTGCCCAGAAGAAACCCACGAGGTTGAGAAAGCGCCCCTATCTCCCTCCATGCCATATACGCTCACACCAGGGATCAAAACCACAGCCGCAAGACAGAGGTGACCGGCCAGCTAGAGGTCGAAGCGCGGCACTCTAGACCACCCTTTAGAACTCTGGACGTGTAAAATAATGCACTGTAAAAAATTATACTTATTTTACATTGTTTCTGGGATTGCCTCGTAACACCCTTTAGAATCCTGGACCTTACGAGGTACTCCATGAAACAATGTAAAATAAATATAAATTTTTTGCAGTGCATTATTTTACAGGTCAATAGTACAGAGTTAGATAGTAGAATGCGTCCATCGCCCTATTCCTAGCGTGTCGTAGTAGCCGACTCTTGGGGAGAGGTTCGGGTGGCCGATAAGCTACGCCTTGGTCTGCCATCAATAATGTCGAGGGTTCGAGTCCCATTCTCTGCTGTCTTAGTGACAAGGTGCAGGAGCAGCCTATCCGATCACTTAGGGGTACTCCCAGAACATAAGCAGATTATCGGCGATAACACGTAGATTACAATTATTTAGGGATCGAAACCACAGCCGCAAGCAAGAGCTGACCGGCCATCTAGAGGTCGAAGCGCGGCACTCTAGACCACTAGGCCATCCCAACCCCCACCTTTAGAACCCTGGACGTGTAAAATAATGCACTGTAAAAAAATTATGCTTATTTTGCATTGTTTCTTGGAGTACCTCGTAACACCCTTTAGAACCCTGGACGTTACGAGGTACTCCAAGAAACAATGTAAAATAAATGTAAATATTTTACAGTGCATTATTTTACAGGTCAGTAGTACAGAGTTAGAAAGTAGAATGCGTCCATCGCCCTATTCCTAGCATGTCGTAGAAGCCGACTCTTGGGGAGAAGGTCGGGTGGCCGATAAGCTACGCCTTGGTCTGCCATCAATGATGTCGAGGGTTCGAGTCCCATTCTCTGCTATCTTAGTGACTGATTTTCAAGTTACTGTTATATTATAAAATAAGCGTTTTGCTTTAGGCTTTAAGCAGGAAATGTCCTGGGAGTAAAAGTCCTAAAAAGGAGGGGGGTTATGCGGGGGCAGATATCCATGTGGCGGGGGTGGGGGGAGAATGTCGTGTATTATGTCACTAAAGACTATTTTTAGAACTGGGAACTGGGACGTTTGATTTGTCATTTGATTTTTTTTTGTACTTCAAAAAGGTTTTCTATTGGGCTCAATACTGTTAAAATGAATGATTGAATGAATAAATGGTGTTTTATGGTACGTCGACACCATAATTCGCGGGGAGTAATTTCGCTGCAGGGGAAAAACCTGCGTGATCGAATAGGCTACTCCCGGACCTTGTCATTGAGGTCTATAACCGTGCCGTCCATTGACTAAAGCATTGCATGACATACTATATCATTAGATCAAAACGCCTTTTTAATAATATAACAGTAACTTGAAAATTCAAGTTAGTAACTTGAAAATTCAAGTTAGTATCTTGAAAATTCAAGTTAGTAACTTGAAAATTCAAGTTAGTAACTTGAAAATTCAAGTTAGTAACTTGAAAATTCTAGTTAATATCTTGAAAATTCAAGTTAATATCTTGAAAAATTGAAAATATAATAAAAAAAATAATATGTGGCCCTATTACGCTTCCGTACTTTAGGGCCTTAAATGTTATTTGAATTGTTAATAAGAATATGACAATATCATAATCATCCCGCGATGCCATCGGATGGCCCCGATTATATGTAGATTAGAACGATTCGCCCATTTAATGATTTAATTTAAAAATGGAGAAACGAGGCTTCGAATTAAATGACCAGTCATGCGGTGGTTACGATCAATGCACACATTGATAAATTCACTCAGAATAAAGTAATTTTAATGATTTTTTTCTATATTCATTACGCATTATCTATTTTTGAAATATTTGAGCGAGAACGTTCAGCTCTTTACCTAAATTTTAGAAATGCCCCAGGGGCCAAACGCCGACCAGCCATTATCACGTCAGGTTTTTTTGTTCTTGAATGGTTGTGTTGATGGTCTAACATGAGGTGGGTCATGGTAAAAGCTTACTGTCGTTGCGCTTAAATTCCGCTGCTCATCTGTCCAATAGACAGTTTTGTCGATGTCTTGTGATTTTAATGGGTAGGTCCACAAGATGCTTGAACGAAGATAATAATAACACTACAGTTGTAGTTCTTATGTCAATAATTCATTCAATGATTGTGTTTGTTGGTGGCTAAAGTTTGTTTCAACCCAATTGATCTAGCCCTTTCATGCTCAGACCTCTTCAGCCAACCTTCGTAAATAACTCTTTGGCTATTTATTGGGCGTTTGATCTTAATGTTCTCACAACCGTTAGTCATTCGATCAAAACATAAGAAAAGCCTCTTACGTCACTCGATGATAAAGATTGCCAGTTAGTGACATTCTCTCATTTTGGTTCTGCAGGCTCCCTATGGTTATTTTTTTAAATAGAATTTGTTAGTTTACTAATTGATTTCCATACATTATACCAAAACTGCATGCTACGCCATTGTTTGATATAACTACTGATACTTTCGCGGGAGTGTATCTTTAATTATTGTTAACGTCATGTAAGGTGTAATAGTAACGTCATCTCTAGCCAAAAATGTAGGAATGAGACATTTTGATTGTTTGATTGTGACAGCAAAAAATAATGGCTGACATTTTGTATGAAAAACAACCATAATTCAATGAATTGTCTATTTAGAATCCCCATTAAATGATGAAAAATATAAAAAAATGTCAAAGACTTAGTCAACACGATCTTTATCTGAATAAGCCTTGAGTTAGGGCTGGACGGTAATTTCGATAAATCAATATATCGCGGTTTGGAAATTATATTGACGGTAATTTTAAGACCCTCAGAAAAACCGCAATATTCCAATATATCGTTTGACGCCATATACCGCGGTATGCACTGCAATATTCTCTTAGTTTAGTCCCGAACTTGCTTTAGAAACCCCCGAATAACTAAAGTTAATTGGACTAATTGAGAAATATACATATTTATCGGGTAAATCCGGACCAGTCAATGTCCAGTCACACAGTATACAATGAGATCTCGTGACTGGTACATCGAGACAACAAAAAAGTCGAAAGTGAAAATAAAAAAAAACGGAAAAACCGATGCTATTTTCGGCATTTATCTAGTCTTGATTATCAATGTTCAGTTTTAATTTGTAAAGTTGCGGCTGGTCGTCGATGTCTAAAGCTATCGGTAGATTTACAAAATGGCAGACGACGTAGTTGAAGTTGAAAGTTGAAGGGACAACTTCGGAGTCCCGAAAGCCTGGCGCAGACTACGCGACAACTGAAGCGACGAGTTTGGCGACAAATATCGCCGTAATTTAAGTGGAGTGAGCACACTACGCGACGACTTTGGCGATCCCACAAAATACAACAGATCACGTGATTCGTCATGTGACACCTCAGAATGGCAGTATTTACGTCGTCAGCACGTCAAAAACTTCAATTAATGTTGTTTTTGTACATGATGATGTGTACGAAGAGATTTCATGCGCCTTTGTATTTCAAAAACTGGAAATTAATTAGAATTCTATCTATATTAAAGATTTAATTTTGACACAGAAAAGGCCTATCTTCAAATGTAAATACCATTTTGTGACAGAAATACACGACAGCTTGGCTTTTACGCTATAAAATTAACGAGGGTAGTACTCGTAGGTACACTAGGCACCCGCGAATGATATTAGAATTCAAACTAGCCTACTTGGCTACATTTTGATCAGAGTGGGATAATAGAGAAAACTATAACTTCATTCGGAGTAAACTCCGGACAGCTAACCTTCGTGATATACAATCTAGGCCTAGGCCATACTTGATTAATTAACCGCAGATTTTCTGAAGCCTAGACTATTGTAGATAAGCCTACCGGGTTGATTGGAGGCAGAGTGAATATGATCAATAAAATAAAACCAAGTACGAACAATCCAAACCATTAGTCCTATAAAATTCGAAGTCCTATAAAATGGACTGTTCACCGTGTAAAAAATACACGACAAACAGTGGTAACAGGTGTCCGGAAGAGTGAGATCCTCATTTAGGGGATGGGGTGGGAACGGTAATAAGTATGAATGGAGTTATGTACATTGGAAGGTAGGCCTACAGCGATCGATATTTACCACAAATCAGTCAGCAGGCTCTCTTTTTCATCTGTCTCGCTAAAGTTTTGCAAAGCCATATTGTGTGTTTATGTCACATGGGATGTCACATGAGACAAATAACTCAAAATGATTGGTTATATAGGTGATTTTGTTTCCTTGTCTGTCGCCCAACCCGTCGCCGAGGTGAGCACACTTTACGATTGATCGCCGACGAAGCGACCACTTTAGCGATCATATCAAACAAGTCTGATATCGGCGACCATCGCCGCGATGGTCGCTGGCGACGAA
This sequence comes from Patella ulyssiponensis, assembly GCA_963678685.1. Taxonomy (NCBI): domain Eukaryota; kingdom Metazoa; phylum Mollusca; class Gastropoda; family Patellidae; genus Patella; species Patella ulyssiponensis. The sequence continues at coordinate 27,121,765 of OY783227.1, read as the reverse complement.
AAATCGCTTGCGATTGAGTGCGCACACTAGGCGATTTTTTGATTTTTCATCGTCGGCGACCGAAATCGCCTATGTCGTCGCGTAGTGTGCGCCAGGCTGAAGAGAAACTGTACAAGCCAGATTCGGCATTAGGGCCTACTTCGGATTGACGTAAACGATACTGGTCAAAATAAAATTTTATGTAGATTGTGTAGAAGAAACGTAGCTGCCAAGAATGGAAACACAAGTAGGCTAATTTGTACGCTCTCTTCTCCGGTTTTAATATCTTGAAGAAGACATAATTTATCACGTCTTGTGTTATTTCATTTTAAAATCTAAGATTAACAAGCGTGGTACTTAAACTGGGGGTTTACTCCAGTGCATTACTAAACTGTAAATGTTTTTTTTTTTTGTTTTTTTGTTTTTAAAAAAAAAAACCTTTAAAATGATTTAATTGAAAGTAGAATTTAATTTTATTTTAAAACCCTTCAACTGCAGTCGTGTTTTGTTTAATTTTTTGGTGATACAAAACTGAAAATAACTGTAGTGTGGATGAATGATTGATAAATGTTATATTGTAACAAAATTAATTTCATTATTCACTTTTGTGTTCATATACATGTGCTGATTATAAAATAAAAAGTGTTTTGTTTCTGTAAAAGGAGGCCTAATTGGTTGTAATATGATCAACTGTTTTTCTGAACTCGGAACGGAACATGACATGGTTCTAGTTAAATAAAACATATATTTAGTATGATGCAGGATGATTAATTAAAACAACCAGTAAGGTAATAAACTCAAGGGGTGCCTCATTGCTGTTGGAGAGGATTAGCACTCCCTTTTCTAAGGCTTTTCGACAACACTTGCTTGGTGCACCAAAATATCGCAATACTGACAATATATTGAGGAATTTTGAAAAAATATCGCAATATTGAAATTTTCAAATATCGTCCAGCCCTACCTTGAGTTACAGACTAAAGTGCAAAACGTGCACACATTATAAAATAATGTAGTCAAGTCTTTGTCGTTATTTAACGTAACTGGTATATATGGGTATGGTGACAATCGCGCCAAGGTCTAATGTCACACGGAAGCCGCGGTATCCGAGTGGCCAAGGCGCTGGCTCACTAACCCGGTGGCCCAAGCTTCGATACTACGGGTGATGGTAGAAAACTATCTTTGGGATTTTCTGGTGTAATTTCTCATTGTCCGTGGTGCAGGGCGGAGCGACTGGCAAGGAACGGCGTTTATTATAGACGTACATAGGTATGCAGGTAAAAGAATAGCTGTCCGGGAAAAAATGTTTCCAGAACACATGACCTATGCCCGTCTCAACTAAGTATGGCGTTAAAGTACGATGTTAAACCCCATCATTCATAGACCCTACGACTTATGTCATATCCCAAAACGTCTCAATTTTAAAGAAACACTATGCCAGCCAATCCCATAAAACAGTCACGCGCATGCAAGACTACAAGTCTGAGATTATGACCGTTCAAAAGGGTAAATTCCCTTGTTCCACCACATTTGTAGACTTTATCATGAAATGATGAACTATTTACTATTTGCAAAGGATTATTTTATTTATAAAAATCTCTTCACAACAAATAAAATTCTACTATGTATATTTCTATGCGTACAGAGGTAGTATGACACCAAGGACACGATCGCGTTTAAAGAAGTAGGGAGGTGGGGGCAATCCCGGATGCGCGGAGGGGGGGGGGGTGCTGAGGATATTTGCGGGGAAATTTTCTTTGTCACAATCATTAACTAAACAGTGTGTCCACAAATGTAATTGCTCGAGCCATTTCATTTAACAATTATATTTCTACGAGATATGTTCTCATTCTCTGGTGATTTTGCCAGAAAAACGGAAACATTGATCCTTTAGTCTTCATTGGCTTCCTTTTCATTTAAGTTGTGTATTTTCTTCTTACTATCTCCGCCGTCATCTTCTTGGTGGTTAACATGTCTTACCAGGAATAACAATGCACCAGTAAATTAGTTTTTACATTTTATATATCAAGATACAAGCATAGATCACAATAAAGTCATTCTCTCATTATCATTCCCATTCCCATTCCACCCACACTCGCTGGGTGGGTGGGTCTGCAGATAGAATTTACCACCTCTTCTCCCTCTTGAATCCAGCAGTTGCCTGACAAATGCCTAGAGATATGATATTTTTTTGCTTTGAGTTTGGACCTTCAATTATCTACTTGATCAAATGGCGCCGACCAAATATAACGTAAGTTATTATACTGATTCGTTAAACATGCATTATGCAAGAGCTAAATCAACATATTGAAAGTCTTTATTTAGGCTCCAGATGTTATAGAAATGATTAATTAGACCTTCATTTAGACAAAAAGCACAAAATTAACTCTGTAGACCCACGGATGGCTTGGATACAGCTTGGATTTAAACAGTCGTCCTTCTATATAATTAAATCAGAAATGGCTGACCAAGACAACGTTTACTGTTATTCGGTGACGTGCGCTACCGGAAACTGACGATGAAAGGCCTTCAAGCGAGAGTACTATTACTATTGAGCACGTTACTGGATAATCAAGAATATGTGAGTCGAGTTATCGTCTGTCAATCAAACGATTGACCATTGTCGTTAAGGTGTCGCAGCAATTTGTACCCATTTCTTGTCCAAACTTCCAACACTGATAACTCCGTTCAGTATAAAATAATTAGACTGAAATTTTCAATATTTTCTTTTTTTGTCATCTGTTTTTGAATTATTATAGCAAGAATGGCCAACTCTGTATTAAACTCTTAACTAATGTATCTTTAATTAGACCAATGACGCTGAAACCACCTTTATATGGACAGTGGCAACTTACAACCAAAAGTGTGGCGTGTGTTTTTTTGTTATCAATCCGGAATTAACTGTTTACCAGATTATAAGGCTTGTATGTGGATATCCGTTACTGACTATGTGAGTGCACGAGATCTGACTTCTATAGGATGTGTAAATCCATAAATTAGTTAAAGATACAATATAATGCTATTAATAATTTAAAAAAACAAACTTCCTACTAATAGCAAGACAGTATTGGCCATCAACTACCAAATACTAAATTGAGTTCAATTACAAATATGTATGTCTTTGGATGGAATTTTAACTCATTGTCGGAATGAACTCAGTCATTGTGGGAATGAACTTTCTCGTAATAGGAATGAACACACTCATTGTTGGAATGAACTCTCTTGTCATAACAGTTAACTCGCTCATTTTCGGAATGAATCTTTTCAGATGCAGCCGTACAGGAGGATCTTTAAGTTTCCAATTTAGTCTTTGGAGTTTTGATTATTTGATCTTAGGCTGTGTATATTTGACACGTAGTGGTTCAATCTAAATCATTGATAAGTCAAAGAATTAAAGAAAAATATTAAGGTCGAGTATTTTAATGGCTTCATTGTAAAGTTAATATATTGCCCCCAATACCTTGCTACCAGGTCCCTCAAATGGCGCTACTAGAATATTATCTGTGTTAACATCAATCACTGCACTTCCAGTATCGGTCCAGACTTCAAATCTATATGTTGGAAAAACATTTTTGGGGATCGTTGCTTCCTTATCAAATACTACACCAAAATTTCTTTTACATTTATGTTAATTGATAAAGTTTAGCTTTCGAACCACAAAAATCTCAAGCAAACTACCATATCAGAGTGAAATGAAATCAGATATAACGTCCTACTGTTCTGCTCCGACTGGGCTAATGAAAATGGACATAGGGCCTACGCCATATAATATAGAGTGTGCTATGAAGTGAATTATACCCGGGCAGTGGCCTAACGGCCTATTTTTATACCTATATAATATTCCAACAACCATGGATTCTTTTTGTGCACGCCAATATGGACGCTAGACCCCGTACGTGACAGAGTGATGTATGGACGCTGGACCCCGTACGTGACAGAGTGATGTATGGACACAGGTTTGTAAAAATACCCTGAGTGGTTCTTAAGATAGGCTTAGGAATTAACAAAACCGACGGGGGAGGGGCTATTTCAATATCCCATCTTTATTTTTATTGGTGCGTGATAATAAAACAAAAGACATTGATTTGTAAAAGATAACAATAATTATATTTACAAAGATAATAAATATATAAAGATAAATATATAATGTAGTATATTATGCATTAAGTTTACTATTTCATGTTAAAAGACAACCCCTTATAATTAGAATGAATCTTTATAAATATTAACTAGGCCTATACCTTAAAAAACAAAAATGTTAATATAAACGCAGTCATTGTAGGTCTAAAAACTTGATTTCATGTTTTTAAATTGTCACAATGAAGGGTGCACTTAATTTGCCTACTTACATACACCGATCTATAAATAAATTAAACCACGTGTGTTTATTTCATATACAATATTATATACAATTTAACAACACACACCCGTTTCTTTAGTAGATCTAATATATGAAAACTAATATCAAATTTGTCTATTACTTTTCGTTTTATTTTTGATGAAAATGGAAACAACGGAACGAAGTTATAAGGCAATATAAAAACAAACCGGAGGCTCCACGCAACTACTACACACATACGCGATGGGCGTTTTTCTTAACAAACAAAAAATTAACAACCACCATTTGGATTATTTACAAACGTTGTCATTTGTTATTTAATTAGGAAAAGAATAGGGTTTAAAATCTCGTCAAACACAATATTTTGATCAATATGTTTTATCAAATGGTTACGTGTGCACTGCTTGGGAGGAGAATTTTGCTGGAAATCGGAGGTCATCTAATTCCAATTGTCAATGTATTTTCCTATAGACACAAATGTGGACCTCGTTTTTTGTCTCTTGCGAATGCCATACAACAATTTCCTTGGCGGCAACTCATGCACTACCAGTACCCCTGATAAATGAGCACCGCGTTTGTAAAATATTTTCCTGCCAGGTTTCAAACGAGGAACATTCTTGTCGAGGCGCAGACAAACTTTAAATATGGTTGTGTTATTAAGTTGTGAATGTAATGGCCTTGAATAAAATATGTGTTAAGTTAACAAAATCAAATCCGATTCAAGTTTATAAAATAAATAATTCTGAATGACAAGTCTAACAAATTCCAAAGTGAATTGTTTACTTTTGGCGGGCATTGTAAACATTTAAAAATGTTTTTGTGTGACTGGATAAAATCTTAAAAGTACCGTTTGCATTGAATCTAATAAGCTTTAGAAAATATGCTCCAGGGCAAGTAAATTAAGTTTGCAACAAATTCACTAATAACTTCATTAAACATACATTATGGGAGAGCAAAAACTGACTTTTGTCGGTCTTCCTTTGAGCCTCAGATGTCATAGAAATTATAAATTAGATCTTTATTTAAACAACAAGTCCAAAATGAACACTGTAGACCCACGGATGGCTTGGATTGGGCTCGGATTAAAACAGGATTTCGTCGACTGATTTAATCACTATGGCGTCGTGGGTGGGGTTTCTCCGTGACGTTGACGTCATCATACTTCCGGAAATTATTCATAAAAGACAGTGATGACCGAGGCTATACACAAGCTTCACTAGATACCGTTTAAACATTACTTGATGATCGAGACTATGTAGGTGGAGTTAACGCCTGTCAATCAACAATCGGCCATAGTGGGAAAAGGGTGTCGATGATTTTAACCACCATTTCTAGTAAAAAATTATAGTGGTAACAACTTTGTTCAGGATAAAGTTATTTGACTGAAATTTTCAATATATTCTTGTTTCAACATCTATTTTTGAACTTTTATAGCAAGAATGGCTAACTCCTTGTCAAAATCTCCCATAATGTATCTTTAAGAAAAAGGACCAAAGGCTTCTTTTTTATAAACGTTTAAATAGAGAAACTGACTACATATTATAACAGTTAACAGTTAGTAGTTAATGCATAAATAGTGTTTAGCTTACTTAATCTTTTTTATCGTAATTCTTAAATCGACACTTAGATGATGGTACCTTAACAGATAGGTAGTAGTATATGTAATGATAGAGGTATTCAAGAGTTCAAAGTTCTTGAAACTTTAGTAAAATATGGAAGTATGATGTAGTAATACGGGTTGATGTTAAATGTCTGTCAAAAACGTTACAATGCAGCCTCATTAAAACGCCGTATATTGTACAGAATGGCTTTATTATAACATTAATCGAGACTATTGACTCACGCCTTATATTGAAACTCGCCTTATAGTAGAGTCTCAACAAAGCAGTCCTGGTGCCATAACTTATAAATACAATTAAAAACAACATAACCTGCAGGCTGCTTGAAGCATTGGATGTAAAGTTCCATTATAAAAATATCTTAATTAAATGTACTATTAATAAAACTTATCTAATAAAACAAAGTTTAAAAATCGTTGAAATATTTTCCCCCTGGCGCTAAATTCAATATCGCCTATTTTTGATTGTGTTGTTAATAGTGCTAATATCAATAAAAATTGTGCACCACTCAAATTTGAAGTGAAAATGCCTGTATCTCGGTAATGTGTCGACCGGTGGATTGAATATCAACTCATTATAGACAAATCAAGTGATATATATATATATGTATGTATATTCTTACCGATCGCGAGAGTTACTTGCCCTATGCTTTGATATAAACTGATTATTATCAAATCAATTTGTGACGTCATGCATTACGGTGGAAATCGGAGCGAAAAAAAGACAATTAATGATTATGATCCACCAAATAAGTTTAAAAAATGAAAATTTTGAGGTGAATATTTTGAAGGAAGCTTTTGAGTGAGTAATACTTGATTTAAACAGAGCGCATTGTAACATTTGCGCAAACAGTTAAATCTGACACATGGTTTATTGCTCAGATGAGTACCTTCGATTATATCATGTATATTATAACGTCATTTACAGGTTTGATGAAACGTTCTGGGCCTGTTTCATCTTGCCATCTTTAAAATAGTCACGTGGTATCACAATGAAGTTTTCGTCTTGAACTGAAAGTAGAAAAATGCAATTTTTTTATATTTAAAAGAAATTGATTATTTTTCAAATCCCTACACAATACATGTGTTTGGTGGGACGCAGAAGCTATGATTCAATTTTATTTCAATAATTCGCTTCTGCTGTATTTAGCAGAGGGTGGAAAACGTTGGACTCAGAGAAAACCAACGAGGTTATACAGGCAACCCCACTCCTTGTCACGTACAAGCATGGAATGGAAACCACGCCACTTGACTCAATGGAAGACTTTCTGATCAAACGCGCACACGTTAGCCATTTGGCCAGTTAACCACCTTCAATATTTTGGTCAGTATATTTTTTCATCGACGTTTACATGTGCCATACTTGGGGTGATAATTTTGCCTGGAAATACGGGCGTCATCTAATTCAAACTCTCGATGTTTTTCTTCTTTCCAGGAGAGGAAGAGCAGACGCACTCGGATTCAGACGTGGAGTTGAGAAATTGCTCTCTGAGACCTTGGCTATAATGTCGATTTATTAATAATAATGCCCGTCCTTTGTTTTCAGGTTTAAATGTCTGTTCAAACAAAACTGGCGACATTAATAGCATGCTTGATATAACATTTATTCGGTACAACTATTAAACAATATTGCTTTTTTCATCCTTGAATAAAAATTACTAAAATAGGACGCGTTTGCAGTCGTTAAAAGTGCATTTGCTCACTATATGCACTGTTGGGCCTGTATATAAAAGCCTGACTTATGCGGGGTAAATAAAATACAAAACTTACTCAAATCTTGTAAAGCTTCTTCTGTAGATTTAACACCCCTATATGGGTTGAGGATAAGCACGTATACAACAGCCGCTAACACACCACCAACTACTGGTCCTACCCAATAAATCTGTAAACATTTATGACAAAATGAATGAATGACACTATCGTATGGGAGCGAGGGTAATGGGAGAAACATGTGGATCGACCTGATTAAAACACAGATCATATTTCGGTTCGTTTTTATAGTTCAAAATTTCGATTAACTTGTCTTCGCAACACTAGGATCTAGAAGAGTTGATGTAATGAATTAGCCAATGAAACGGCCTGTTACGGCGAGGTCTTGGCGTGTTCTGCACGCAACTGTAGGTCATCCACCAGAAACATCAACGCTGATTGGTTAATCAATGTCTGGCGTCATAAGGTCAAAAGCCTCTCGTATGACCCCTGACACGACCTCCCAGTACAACTGGGCAGATCTTCATGTACTGTAGGCAATGGAAAGTATAAAAAACAAAACGAAATAAAGATCTGTATTTCAATCAAATTGCATATTTAATTTTCATTGTCAGCTCTTAATCTTATTCTACATAATGTATCCTTAAAAGGCTACAAAGGTGTGATTTCAGCGTGAAAGAATATTTATACCATCGCTTCTATTAAGAAATTTGAGATATTGGCCCACTTCCGAGCCACGGTTACGTAGGGCCTCTTTAATGAGTGAACCTGGAGTTGGCGGACACACTAATGTCCGGGCAAAATTTCGTCATAGCACAAAGCATTGGTCCAGAAAAGTGTGAGGATAAACTACATTTTATTTCCGTATTTAAAACTTACCCAATGATTTTCAAAGGAATCTGAAGCTACAGCTGATGCTAAGCTTCGAGCTGGATTCATACTACTTCCGGTTAATTTGATCTGAAAACAATAACGAAATTCATTTTTGGGACAATCGAACAAGGAAATATTTTGAATATCACCATATTTTAAGTTTCATCATCAGGCCTTCGTACATCAACGTTTATTTGTTGTCGAGATTCCATGACCGATGATTAATCACTGGTCTGTGCAAATGAAACATTAGGTCGCAACGCATATAATATTGTAATCTGATTGTATATGAACTGATTTACATTCAGTAGTTTTGACTCTAATACCAAATCAGTTATGTCCAGCGAAATACGAATAGACTTTTATTGTGTCTGGTTATTCTAGTCTAATGCGCATGCTCTATAAATACGTTATGGAGTCGCCATTTGACATGAGTTGTGGAATATGTCTAGCCTCATTCTTTCTGGTCGCTTCCTACAATTGACGCCGAAACGCATAGTGGAAACTGTTTTTTTTTTTTACTTAAATATTGGATATCAGAATCCTACCTTTTCAAGGTAAGATAACAACATCAGTGTTGATTTGAATTGACAAATAATTCGTGTTTTAACGTGTAAGACTTTGGATGATATTGAGTTAGAGACTCAGCTGTCTTAGATTATACTTACACAAGAGAAATGGCCCAACGCAACCGTTAAACCAATTAAGAGAGCTGGACTACCAAAGGCAGGTCTGTTTCCGTCTGTAGTCCCGAATATCACACTAACCAGAATAAACGTCAAGAGTAGTTCCACACCAAAACCTTGTGCAGGTGTTACAACACTAGATATATTGGTTACACCGAGGTTACTATGGAACATTGCATCTACACATCTATTTAAGAAAAAAAAAACAAAAACAAACCATATGACTAGTGGGTTATATGTATTGAATAAAATCACAATTTTGACCCAGACAAAGGTTTATCAAGAGCTTATCATATATTTTTGTTTAAAAAAAATACAGTATAACAACAGTTTATACCAATTTATGCGTCACGTCTGATTATTGTCAAATATAATATAATAAAATGTTATTAGGTTTAACCAACATTTCATCAGTTATTATACAAGCCACAGAATCCTTTATCTCTAAGGGTAGTTGTGTGTTAAATTTGGCTAATTTTTGACACATCTAATCATTTTATGTTACTATGTTTACCTAATAGTTCAGTTTCAGTTAAAGGGGTTCAGACTCCGAATAAACCGTTGTCAAACGCCTGTTTTAAACTAAGTCATAATGATGGCTTCTCACAAAGAGATAGATGAGCCAAATATTTTGATTTGGGTCAAAATAAAGTTTAGTTGGGATGATCTTAATACGATGTTTTGGTTGGGTTGATCTGACGTATTATTTCCCTTTATACGATGTTTTTATTGGTTTGACCTGACGTGTCATTTCCCCATATACGATGTTTTCATTGGGTTGATCTGGTATGGCATTAACCTTTAAACGATGTTTTATTAAGTTTTAGCCTTTGTCTGCGATATCACCTCGGTGGACGCGGACGCTTAATAAAGCTATTTCACACACACAGTTTTTAGCTTACTATGCACACTTTAACTTACTTCATTTCAACGAAACAATGGATTGTATTACACCTTTATCAACGGACGTATAATTTTAAAAGACATTGGTATCCAACAAAACAACGAACGGATAAAATCAAATAAATAGAGATTTTTTTTTATTTCTGACTAAGGTGGCGGATGTGACGAGCAAGGCACATTGGGTATTCATAATACTACTTCGCTATTGATTGTCTTTCATATATTTCCATTTGGGAAGTCAATTGTATTTTCACTAATGGATTGACCTTAATGCACCTTAGTTTATAAGGGTAAGATAGTTTTGTTATGATTTAATGTAGTTAATTGTGTTTCTTTAAAGAATGGGGTGGTGCACTTCAATAAAGACGTTATAAATGTTTGGACATATATGCTACATAGGCCAGGGGCGTGGTGAGGGCAATTATTGTGAAGAAATTATGAGTAACAAAAAAGATTTTGGCACAAAAACCCTTTTACTGACCGCGGAGCTGTGGCCGGCACAGCCGGCCACCGCGAGCGCCGAAAGCGCGAGCCCGCGGCGGGGGGTCCGGGGGGCCCTCCCCCGGGAAAATTTCGAAAATTAGAAGCCCAGAAACGCAATCTCCAGCAATCCGAGACAAGAAATACGGTAATAAAATATGATTAAATTTTCCAACTTGACTCTTTCAAAATTTTTTTAATTGGGTCAGATGAAACAATTTTTCCACTTACAAATGTTTTTCATTTTTTGAGTAATTTGATTGTGATTTTGGCGCAAAAACTTTTTGGCGCATGAGTATGGCTACTCATGAACTCATTCTCACCACGCCCCTGACATAGGCCTACTACTGAATGATGCAGCCTAGAATTATAATACATTCTCTTCATTTTATTTTTCAGTTGCTTTTAGTAATACACAGAATGTGATTGGTTGACTCCAGGTCAACCTACCCATCAAAGACCCTATTTAGCTGAAAATTTATGATTATCTAAACATACGAGTGCCTGTCTAATCCACAGGCGCCTGTAATTTGTAAATATTTCAAAAGATAACATTAAACTGTGACTAAGTACATGTATGTCTCAAGTCTGTAACGTACATGTTCGTAAGCAATATTATCAAATAACTGGTCTTATTCCAATTTCATGTGGACAATTTTTAAACGTCATGTCAAGGTAGACTCGATTGTCTACCTAGCGAAAATTAGTGAGGATTGCCACTGGTTGACGGAATCTAGAGTAGTGAACTTTAATTTAATTCCAACCCGTTTCTCACCTTGGTAATATAAAAGAATCAGTTTCAGACCAGTCATGTGGCCCTTACAGTAGTTAAAAATTGGGATCAGACCAGTTATTTGATATTCTCACTTATACACGTACGTAATAGACGTTTGACATATACTTAGTCATAGCTTGATGTTATTTTTTAAATATTTCCACGTTTAAGGCGCTTGCGGTCTAATCCTGTGCTGCCCAAAACCTTGTTTTCAATATCACCCAGGCGGAAGCGGACGTTAAGCTCGAAACCAAATGAGTCATCAACGGAATAAACGGATGTATATAACATTTAATTTGAATGGGATCGTGAGTGTTTATTTTCGATGAAATATTTCCAGAACTAGACTCGACGATCCAAACCACACTTTACCTCCAATATTGACTCGACGCGTTCTCAACATACCGATTCTATCCTTTAAGTCATTTGTCATCGGTATAGACTATTTTTTAAAAAATCTAGTTAAATATTTATATAGTTGAATCGCGATTATATCAAATATTTTTCACACGTCGTAAGTTTAATGTATATCATTGTAAGTGTAACTATTCTGGTAGTTTGAAAAGTATCACAATATCAATGTGTTATTACACCGTACCAGAACTTAAACACTACATAACATAATCTATATTTATGTCCGCAAAAATCTGACTTAGATTATCACTATGATAAAACAGTTTATGTCACGCGCTAAAAAATCTTTGAAGTTATATATTTATATGAAAAAGATATCTCTAAGATGAATATTAATTGGCAATATTCAAGAATACATTTTCTTTTTATAAAAAGAAAGAAAGACGTCTTTCGAATGGTTTCAATTGAAAAATATTATTTCTACTTTGTTTAAGTGACGAAATGCGTTACCATGGTAGTGTGGACCCAATAACTGCTTTGTAAGAAGAAATAAGTCTTTTATAGGCCCGAAGTTCCCGATGGTCCTAAAAACCGACAGGACTACGCCATACAGTGTGCTATTGCGCGGACAGTGGCTCAACGGCCTACTCTTATATCGAATTTTAACTGCCTAGGGATCTTTTACGTGCAAGTCCTTGTTTTTCGTCTCACCGAACGACTATACGCTGTCCCTTGCCAGGGCCCAAGGGAACCACGCCGGAAAATACATTATGTACTTTATCAGAATCGAACAAGACTTGTGACAGCTAGTTTAGCAAGCCAATGTCTTACTCACCGAGCCATCGCAGCTTCCTTTATTTAAGATCAACAAAAAAATGAAAGAAAGAAGTCTTGTATAAACTCTAATCCAGTAAATAACACAGACTAGCGATGCCTTCGATTATGGTCTGGATACGTTTATGAATGTCGAATTAATATATTAGATAGTATTTCGGGCCTAAAGAAGGACGTGCAATTGTCAGATTTAGCTCTCGCATAATGCGTGTTTAATTAAAACATAATATTATTCCTATTTTGTTTAATTGACGGAATGCGTTACCATATTTATCATAGGTAAACACAAATTTAAGAAAGATTATACAATATTTCTGAATGGTAGTAGATAGAACTGATCACTTTTGTTATTATATTTTATTTTTCGTGTAAATTAGCGTCTTCTTCTCGTAAAGAATATCCTGGAAGTGTTGCCATGGTAACAATTAGATCGATATATGTAGAATATTATTTAATATTTTTTTATTCGATAAAAAACATCATAAATGCGGATGTTGATCGATCGTATTCATCATAATATATATATATATAAATCTTAATTGTTCTATACAATAAAGTCAAACTGCATTCGCCCAATTAGAAATAAAATGGGGTTTAACGTCCTACTGTACTGTTCTGCTCCGAACTGGACTATGAGGGAAATTTTGCCCGGCAGCGGCTCTACGACCAACTCTCAAATCGAATTCAAACTGTCAATGGATCTTTTACGTGCCCGCCAATGTGTACACAGGACCTCAAACGACTAGACATCTGCCCTTGACAAGCGGGAACCACACCGGGAAATCTGGATGAAACTTTCTCGGCCAATGCAGGGATCGAACACCCGACCTCCAAGCTAGCGAGCCACGGTCTTACCCAATTAGCCAGCGTGACCACCACCCAAAAAGATAAACAGTCTGTAGTCCAGAAGATTCTCAAATGCATCAATGAAAAGGAATGAAATGGTGTTTAACGTCCTGCTTTTTTGCACAACCTGGGCTAACTAAGACAGACGTACGTCATGCAATGGAGAGCTGTGCTACAGCCTTCAAATCCTTCGAATTCCAACTGGAGACTATTCAATCCTGCACCACTGACAAGAGAAAACAACGCCGGAAAATCTCGAGGAAAATTTATTGGGCAACACCCGAATCTAACCCTGACTTTCCGGTTTAGCTAATCAGCGAATTACTCACTAAGCCACTGCGGCTCCCTGGAGAACAAGACTTTTAAATTCTTCTGGAGTGAATGATGGTTTAAAGGAAGGCGGGGAATAGATAATGAGTCCCGATGCATTGGATGTCAGTATTACTACCATAATGTCTACTATAATCGATTTTTGAATTCATTAACGACAGCTGTAAATAATAGCATATTTGGAAACTTCCGGTTTTTATATGTGTCAGTTATTCTGAAAGTCATTTCCTCGTGGAAAACCATTTTTTCTTAATAGATTTCTAAAAAAAAGATAGGTTGCCAGGCAACGAAACATACGCCCACAGCAGCTAAATCGTCCGGGCAGTCAACAAGGGTTGTCGCATATTTTTACTTTTTTTTGGTAATGAAACATTTGTAATACACTAAAATCTGAGTAACAACTCTTTATGTAATTATCTGAAAATCATTAGAATTTGTTTGCTTTTTATAAAGTTTTGCCCCAAGCTAACAATTAGTATAGGAAACATTTAACATCATGGATTTAGCTGTTCAGTTATCAAAATTCATTGAAAATCAAAATACTTGTTCGTTTCAACACCTTAAACTCTGTGTATACTTCTGAAGTCAATCGGATGATAAGTTTGGCATCTATAGCGTCACGAGGTTTTTTGAAGTGATCAAGGTAGATAATTCTGGAAGTAATTATTTGAAATCGCTGAAAATCAGTAGGCTTCTTTGTCTCGGGACCTTAAACAGTGTGAGTAAATTTAAATTCAATCGGATATTAACTTTGGCCTCTAGAGCATCCACAGGATTTTTTGATGTGATCAAGGGCCATAACTCTGGCACTAATTATCGGAAATTGATGCAAATCAATAGGCTTCTTCGTCTTATGACCTTAAACACTGTGCATAAATTTAAAGTCAATCGGATATTAAATTTGGCTTTTAGAGCGTCCACAAGATTTTTTGAAGTGATCAAGGGCCATAACTCTGGCACTAATTATCGGAAATCGCTGAAAATCAATAGGCTTCTTCGTCTTATGACCTTAAACACTGTGTATCAATTTAAAGTCAATCGGATATTAACTTTGGCTTTTAGAGCGTCCACAATATTTTTTGAAGTGATCAAGGGCCATAACTCTGGCACTAATTATCGGAAATTGCTGAAAATCAATAAGCTTCTTCGTCTTATGACCTTAAACACTGTGTATAAATTTAAAGTCAATCGGATATTAACTTTGGCTTTTAGGGCGTTCACAAGATTTTTTGAAGTGATCAAGGGCCATAACTCTGGCACAAATTATCGGAAATCGCTGAAAATCAATAGGCTCGTTCGTCTTATGACCTTAAACACTGTGTATAAATTTAAAGTCAATCGGATATTAACTTTGCCTTTTAGAGCGTCCACAAGATTTTTTGAAGTGATCATGGGCCATAACTCTGGCACTAATTATCGGAAATCGCTGAAAATCAATAGGCTTCTTCGTCTCATGACCTTAAACACTGTGTATAAATTTAATGCCAATCGGATATTAACTTTGGCCTCTAGAGCGTCCACAAGATTTTTTGAAGTCAAGGGCCATAACTCTGGTAATTATTATCGGAAATCGCTGAAAAACAATAGGCTTCTTCGTCTCATGACCTTAAACACTGTGTATAAATTTAAAGTCAATCGGATATTAACTTTAGCCTCTAGAGCGTCCACAAGCAATTGTGGACGCCGGACCGACGGACGGACGGACGGACGGACGGACGGACCGACGGACGGACAGGGGCGACGACAATATACGACCACATTTCAATGTGGGCGTATAAAAAGGGATATTATAGAACCAACAAGACTTTGTCGAATTAGACATTTTTTTCCGTCAAGGGTCATTGGTCATCGCTCAAAACTTACAGAAAAATGTATAACGCCTAATTGAAAGTAATCAAACTTGGCTAACAAGATTAAGATATATAAATCAATGTTTTAAGTTCATTGGATGTGTACCGGGGTCGTCTCAAGAGTATTAAATAATCATGCAGTGTTTCCAAATTCACGGGAAAGACACAAAGTCAAATTACGCGCTCTTGATAATAATGTGCTATTGTTATAGACCAATCAAAAATTTTAATAAATACTAAGCTAGTGGATGTAGAGAAATAACTTGCATTTTATTGCAACTAAGATCGCCAAATTGTTGTTGCATACTTTGTAAAATATTTTAGGACATTGTTTTACGTGCATGTCACCTCATAATCAATTGTACAAGATGTTGTACGTACGTAACTAACGTACGAAAAGTAAATGGTAGCAAGTAGCGTGTCTCAGATGTTCAGATTAGCTGTTGTATTGTGGTGAAAGTAAACAATGATGTATGTAAACTGTTTTCTGATTGGTTCGTAGAATCACACTACTTGTCAAATTTGAATTCGTCGAAACTCTAACTTTTTCCCAAATATTCGTTGGGTAGAACGCTTTCTGCCACAGATAGAGCAAAATGTGGCAAACTCTTGCCCAAAAGCACGTATGAGGTTCACCATGAAAAACTGGAAGCTGGAAGTAGAGACAACTAAACGTGCAATTTTCGCCCCCCCCCCCCCTTCAACGTAACCAACCTCACAACTCTTGTATCCTTCCGCCTCAAAATCATGAATATTCACCAAAACCTGGCAGAAAATGCATTTTCAAACCCTTTTCTTCGATTTTAAACCAAAAAGTCAACAAAAATCGCCATGCTAAAGAGGGAAAAGGGAAATGGAGAGAAAGACTAAAAATAACTTTCGCCCTACATGGGTGACGGCGTAGAGATATTTAGTGATCTGTGTACAAATGAAATAAAAGGGAGACAATTAAAGATAAATTACCCTCTGAGTATATATGCGCCGATTATTCCACCTGCACACTGTGCAACTACGTATAATATAGCCTTTATTATGCTTATCTTCATTGCAACAGCCATGGCTATACTAACAGCTGGGTTGATGTGGGCACCAGACACGTGACCAGTCACTTGTATCATCGCCATGATGGCCAGACCAAAAGTCAAACCAATCTGAAAGAAAAAACAAATAAATAAATTTATGTTAATAACAAAAACATAGAGAGGCACATCACTTCTTGTTAGAGTTTGAAATACATGTATCATTAGAAACAATTCCATACTACATCAATATCACCGTGTTGGTTTAAACTTCTTTTTTCTTAAAAATATTGACGCTGAAATCCATTTTATATCTTTTTAAATATTCATTTTCACTAATTACCCATAATCCTTCCATAAAATGACTTTCATTTTCTACTGTATAATAAAAAAACCCACCCCTTCAAAGAAGCGAAAATACTTCAAACGATTTTTTTATTTGGAATAATTGGAGAAAATATGAAGTAAGTCCTACTCGAGCGTCAAATTATTCCTTCTGTGCACTTATACATGTAGTATATTTCTAAATTTAAGTTATTGTTTAGTGCATAGTCTCTGATTACTTCGGGCGGTTGCACTTATATTTTTTAAGAAGTGGAATCATAAACGTCAAGCACGATGAGCTATAAATCATAACACCTTGGCGTAAGCAACTAACAAGTGCAACCCATATTCATGAAAATTGAACATCCGAATTGGTGTTACGGATGATCACTACCCCTATCAAAGTAGACCCGCATTTACACCAAAAGGTGGAATTATTATTAGTAATGGCGAAACATTCCGACAACAGTTTCAACTTTACACCGCATATGGGCTAGCAAAAGTTTTAGTATTCCCACACGTGGGTGTGTTTGAAAGATACTACTAAATGTGGCGCTATTCTCTTTAGCACGTCCAATATAAATGTATCGTTTACATATTTCACAAGTATATTATCGTGTGTTATTTCACAATTAAGTAAGTGTAACTGTTGTAAAATATTATCACTTATGAATAATGATATTGAGAAAATATTCTTAACACCTCACGTGTAACTTCTCGTTAGCGTATTTCACACTTACAAAAGTGTTAATGTTTCAAACTATCTTAATGCTAGATTTAGGTAAAGAGCTGACGTTTTTGCTACAATAGTTTAAAAATGGATGCTGAGATTGCATTAAAATTACTTGATTCAGAGCGAAGCTATTAGTGTTTGATGATATAGTGTAATAATATTGTTTATTATCGTAGCAACGGTACTTGACAAACAAGACTAAGTCTCAATTAAACATGTTATCTTTATATTTTAAATCTTGCGGGTGTTCTAATCAATTTACACATCGGCCATTCGATAATTTAGAGAGTTGAGTATGTGCTTGTCATGTTCATACATATCTAAAATATATTTTGTATATCATTTGAAGCCAAAATAAAGTCCTACAATAGGCAGACTTAGTTTTAATTAATGTATCTTCAGATATTCTGTATAATGAATTAAAGACATTATACAAATTATAAGTGTTATTATTTTTCACAGTGTATCGCGGTTACCCTATACACACTATGTACTTTAGGACAAAATACGTCACCCATTATTGAAGTTCGAGGTCATACTATAATAAAACGCCCATTGAAAACACAAAGAACAATTCGTAACTGAAAGGGTAAAAGTTCAACCTTTTCTAATAAAACCTGTGTTCGATTGAATTTGAAATATTGCATAAATGATGATGCATGAAAAGTAGACCAGTTTTTATCGAATCACTGAGTCGTGAATGCGACGCCGTAAAGTTTTTAGGGTTCATTTATCCATTGATGGGGCGTGGTATAAAATTCATCACGTAGTCCTGTGATACAGAATTGGGTTACATGTAGGTTAATAATATTCATTGATCTACTTTTATAAGTTCGCGTGACCATTAACAGAATAACTAGAGAATGATAAAGCGAAAATATCAATACGTTTATAATACACACTCCATATTACCATAAGGTCATTCAAAAAATTAAAGGTGCTTTATGACGTATTTGATCTTAAAGTACATCATAGTGCGTATAGAGTCCAACCGCGATACACTGTAAAAATAATATTTCTATGTGTATAACGTGGTTTATTCATTTACAAAGAATACATAAAGATGCATTATATAGGAGCTAAATCTTTCTATTGCAGGATTGTATTTGAGCGTAAAATGTTATAATATAACCTATATTGTCAAATATTTAGATCAGTGGATGACCGAGATTTGAATGGATGGAATCACGATCACCATCTAATAATTTGATTTAGGAAATAAATAATTTGAATAAAATTTTCAATATATTTATTTTTCAGTATGCATTTTTGAACTATTTTAGCAAGATCGGTCTGCTCTTTACCGTAATCTTACAAAATTGGCAATAGGTGGCTTGTTTGCGTGCAAGGGCAATCTACTCAATTCAAAGTAACAAATTAATACGTGTATGAATATTTTCTTTTCGGCATGATACGTCATATAAAATCCAATAAAATCGATAAATATAGTTTTGGCCCAAATCGAAGAAGTCTAATTATTTTAAGGTAAGTGTTAACGAAACTTTAATCCCATTCTTTGATGTTGCCAGTCAACGACCAAGATACTACCCCTGACAAGATAGAATCCGATCTGATTTAAAAAAACCAGGTCCTATTTCGTTTCGTTTTTTTTTTTTTTTGTAGTTACCTGTCTTTACTACACTAGGATCCTGAAGAGTTGTTATATAACCCATGTACTGGATGATGTGGGGTGATTAACCAATTAAACGACCTGTTATGGTGAGTTTTTGGCGTGTGGTACACGAAACTGTGTGTAACCCACTAGAAACATCAACGCGGATTAGTTAATCAAAGGCATGAAAAGTTCTACTCGAACTACATCGCGACATTCTGTTTTGGAGTCCAGCGTCTAGTCATGGCTTTTTAGGCTTAATATCATTTTGATTACAAGTCGGCTAAAAATTCAGAAGTTCTATGAAATGTCTTTACAAATATAAATTGTATGTAGAAATTGACATTACATTTGAATTCATATTCTAATTTATTACTGATTTCTATGTCGCTTCCTCTCTTTCAGACATGTTGAACGTTTTTCAATAATGATAATCTACACAAAGATCGAGTCTAAATATACGTTTTATATGCTCTTGTGTGTGGCGTATTTGCTGTCTAGGTCGATACACTCTAAAAAGGTGAAACGACTTGGCTTATTTCTTACAAGCAACCCCCCGCCCCAACTAATACACCAACAAACAACCAATGGGGTCTATTCTCATATCGAATTCCAACTGCCAATGGATCTTTTAGGTGCACGTCAATGTGTACCCGGGGACCTCGGTTTTCGTCCGATCCGAACGACTATATGTTGCCCCTTCCCAAGCCCTCGGTCCTGCCCCACTGATAAGGAGGAACCACGCTGGAAAATTCCGATGAACTTTTTCGGCCTACGCATCACTCACGGACAATTGTAACAACTCCTTAAACTCCCCAATATTTGTACAGCTGGCAAAGTAAAAGTAGAGACGCGTAAATCTCAGGCATAGCTTTGAGTATGTGTCTCAATATGAACACGTACGGTGTAAATAATTGTGAATCGAGAGAGTATCGTTTTTTTGTTTGTTTGTTTGTTTGACTATTTTTTTTGGCTGTTTGTTTTATTTTTTTTGAGGGGGGGGGGGGGTGGCTACCCTATAGTGCGGATAACACCTCTTTAACATGACAAAAATATATACCACGTAATTATAAGTACTGTTGTTATTGCAACATAAATTGACAAATTACATGGATCATGAAAAATATGAGCAAGAAATGGCCTAGCTTTGATTGTTTATAATCAGAGAGATATTTGGAATAATTACCATTCTTGGATCGGGTGATATTTATAAACAGTAATAATATTACCTTAAAACATCCACTAACGACAAAAATATTGAAATTTTTCAAGAACTGTTTATATTGATAATAATAGAATGTTTTCATAATAAATGAAATTCTAATAAATTCATGCTTGTTAAACGTGTTTCAAAATTAACCTGGATGACCCAGTGTCAGGCGCACCGGCCGCCCACCTATCCCTTGTATTGGCTAGGCATGGGTAAATGAATACGGACCTACTTCCAATGATTCTTTAACGGACACGCCGGTTTTCGTCTCATCCGAAAGACTATGCACTTTTCACTGACATGCCCCCGTCTTGCACCATCTGACAAGGGGAGGTTTCTGAGTAGTAATTATAAATGTCGACAGTTATAATTATTTTCTGGTAGTTAACTAGGTCAATCTTTATGTTATTATAGTTACAACTGATGCCGCGCACCGGACAGAGTATGTTTACTCTATCCATTGTCCCCTGATACTACACTCTATATCAGTATTTTTATAGTTCCTCATTAAGGATGTCAACAAACTATTGACTCCATTTTGTTGTTCTTATAACGGGCTCGTTATCATTGATTACTACTTTGAACGATTACAAACGGAATTTGTAATGTCTTCCGTGTTGGTGTTGTCCCATTTATTTTTGGATCTTCGTGCCCGTCGCGTAACTTTCATCGAGATCCATGATAAATGGGATTATTCAATATCGACTGTGAATTACTCGCGGTAAAACAACAAAAAAGAGAAAGTGCAACTTAGCTTTCAGATTGTTGTCCCATCTGAACGACTAGGCGCTTTCGTACCCAGCACTTATTGGTTAATTAGCCGCGGTGGCTCAGTGGGTATGGTATCGGCTCGGTAAGCCGGAGGTAACTTGTTCGAACCCGGTGTTGGCCAAGAAAGTCCATCAGGATTTGTCAGTGGTGCAGGACAGCGTATAGTCGTTCGGGTGGTACTGAAAAACAAGATTCCGAGTGCTTATTGGCGTGCACGTAATGGAGCCCTTACCCGGCACAATTTCCCTCATCACACCGAATGGCTTATTCCCGTCTTTCTTTTTTTTTAACCTATTCGGAGAACAGACGATAAACCCATTTCATTTCATTTCAAGCGCCATACGAACCGATCCAAAATGATCTGTTGTCACAAGTGAATTGAATATAATCTATCAGGTAGTAAATTTGACATATCCTAACGCATATGATCGTTGATCTGTGGTCTGACACTTGTGTAGAACAAGCGTGTTTTAGTCGTAACATGCCTGTGTATAAACATACTTTCTATAGTTTATCTTTATTAAGGACACACTCCTGGGTATTGTTGAGCTTTCAAATACTGTCAATTCTATATAACACGGTATTAGGTTAATATATTACTACACGAGACTGACAAACAGCTTTTACGACCGTCATTTACAAAATTTTCTAAACCTGTCCATCAAATGTCAACATTGATTTCAATAATATATTACTTCTTGCTGAGTAACACTTGCTCCTATAATATTGTCCTATTTACACAGAAGAATAAATGATTGAAGTTGGGTTTAACGGCCTACTTTTCTGCGACTACCACATATGAGGGAAAGTTTGCCCGGACAGAAATTCACGGTGTCATAAACTTTTTGACGTGTACACGAAACGTCGATTTATCGTCCCATCCTTAACAAGAGGGAACAACATTTGAAAATATCGAGAACTTTTCGTGGCCAACACCAGAATCGAACCAGGGACCTCCATTTTAGCGAGCCAACATCTTACTCACTGAGCCAACGCAGCTCCAAAGCCCCAAAGTATTCTAAGACATGGTTCAAATCTGATAACGCAAAACATGGCTTAAGTTTGATCCTCCATTATTATCGGTCATGGAGTTAGTGTATTGATGAGTGGGTGACATAGGCCTACCTACGAGATAAAAAATCGTTCTTGGTTTAGGTAATAGTGAATAGAATGGGTTTTGTAGGGTCTACATTAATTGTTCCAATCGCAATATCAATAAAATACAGATCTATATTTCATTTCGTTTTTCATACTTCCGATGGCCTACACTACATGAAGATCTTACCGATTGTACTGGAAGGTCGCGTCAGGGGCCGTACGGGTGGCTTTTGAACCCCATAACGTCAGACATTGATCAATCAATCAGCGTTTACGTTTCTAGTCGTTTATCCAGTTCCGAGTTTAGTAAAGACAAGTAAAACGAAATTTTAAACTAAAAAAAAACGAAACGAATTAAGATCTGTGTTTTAATCAGATTGTTCCAATCGCAGTCCATATTTTGGAACCAGATTTATATAAGGATATACACATGTTTTTTCATTGTTCTGTGGAGTCTAAAAGCCAAATATCACTATAATCGACTTTTCCTTTTAAACCAACACGTCAAATTCTGTTACAACACAGTTACCCCGCTCTTCCAATTAAAGAATTTGTAACAAACTGTTTTTGTAAGAAAAAGTCCTACATAACACAGTAGTCTATTATTTAGCTTGGTCTATTTAACTAAATGCAACGAATGTTTGTCAAGAGTTTGAACAAGAGTTATGTTAATAGATAAATTCTCAACAGGTTAAATTCTAACATAATGCACCTTTGTCAGAGACATGAGATATAGGCTGAACTCGGTTGATGACTGATGCCTTTCTGTCCACCTATACGTCTCAGTTGATTTAGAGACTGTGAGATGAAATCCCTAGCCTTAATCCTGCAATTGCATCGGTATACAGTCAGCAGGGCCCTCACATATGGGGAGGCTGGGGAGGCAGGCTGGGGAGGCGGGTGTGGGTGTATGTCCGCGGGCGACACTTCGTGGAGGTGGGGGGGGGGGACTATCTAAGTGCATACTAGAAATATGGGCACAGAGGCTGAGATAGCAAATCACCGGCCTTCGCTTCCCGTAAAGCTGTGTAAACCATGCCATATTCCAGCAAATGGAGAGGGTAGAAATATGATTTTTCCAAGACAGCCTATAGGGTTTTTCGATTAAATGGAGGGAGAGAGAGAGAGAGAGAAATGGGGTTTAACGTCCACTCAACACAACCAGGTCATTTCGGGACTAACATACGGTTTCAATTTTATTTCAATAATTCGCTTGCGCGTAGGGGTCTTTAGCCGTGGGAGGAAACCGGAGTGCCCGGTGGAAACCCACGAGGTTGAGAAGGCGCCCCCATCTCCATGCCACATACGCTCACACCAGGGCTCGAAACCACAGCCGCAAGCCAGAGGTGACCGACCAGCTAGAGGTCGAAGCGCGGCACTCTAGACCACTAGGCCATCCCACCCCCCCACCCCCCGATTAAATGGAGCGTTGAAGGGGGAAATAAACTATAAAAATTTATATTTTAAAATTTCTTTAATCATAAAGAGTCAACCGAGCACAGCAAAGCAGTTACAATATGCATGAGGCCACACATAAGCTTGTGAGTGTCGTGACTGTCCGGGAGACTGCAGGGGCAATTTTGGATATGAAGGTTATTTAATCAACTCGTACAAACCTGTTATATTCATTCTAATGTGTGATTTATAGTAACTACATCGTCGAATACCCCTATAGCTAGTAATTTAGCTTAGCATTATTATGGTATACGACGATGATAGAGATTGAATAGAGGCAGTGGAAGGATGACGACAACAAAAATCTCCGTTGAACTGCATAGCAAATGAAAAGCTCGATTGTCCGAAGTCGGATATAATGATCATTGGTCCTCGTCAGTAGCAATCGACATAATCGTGGTTGTTGACATAGCGTAATGGTCTTGGTGATCGACGCTATTACAAACCACGTCTGCTGAACTACGCCCAACGGTCGCTCAGTCCTCCCAGTGAAACAAATCAAAACTGAGATTGGTTTAATATTTTTGTTGGTTTACCCTGGAAATCATTTTATCAATATTTTGACTTTTCGGAGTTCTGGCCCTGGTTTCACAAAACATTCTCAGACCTAAGTGTTAAGAATTTACTCAACTTTCGATCACTGTTTATAAGAAATATCTTTGATCCAAAAACAAAAAACTTTTCACATAGTTTAATTCTTATTGGTGTATTTGATACATTAAAACAACGAAAGTTTTATAACGGGTCATATTTTAGTTAAAATAAGGCTAATAATTTTGAGTAAATTCTTATTTTAATTCTGAGAATGGTTTGTGAACTCGGGGCCTGATTTGTCATTATCTTTTAAGGTCGACATTACTATATTATTATATTATACAGTGACATTTCATATAATGCGCACAAGCTGTGGGAATAAGTCTACGCTATTATTTCCGTTCCTTTGAACAATATTTAAAAAAAAATTCAAAAATTCCGGCGGAAGAATAACTCATGTAGCCAATTTAGAAATTGCCGTGGGAAGAATTGTGCAAATTGATAATGCACGTTAAGACGTAATAGGGTCTAAGAACACCGCCCCGGCATTCCCAAAAACACGTGAGATCTATTATTAATGGAAACAGCGGAAATGACGTAATGTATACTTTGCTAAATCATAAGGAAATGTATACAGAATAAACCGAGACTGGTCCAGAAGTATTTTGACCGGAATTTACGATCGTGTAGTCTCGATTATGGACGTGGTTATACCCTTCCTTATTATACGTAACCTGTCCTTGGGATTGGCTCGCGATAATCTGGTTTCTTTGAGATAATAAGAGACTATTTTACTGAAATAAATGAAATTTGGGTTAACACCCTACTGCTCTGCTCCTAAACGGGGATAATGAAGACGGGCATACGCCATACAGTGTGCTATGAGGGAAATTTTGCACTTTGTCTACTCTTATATCGAATTCCGAACGATTAGACAGCTAGCTATCCTTGCCAGAACCCGCCCTGCATCACTGACAAGAGGAAACCACACCAGGAAATTTTACTGAAAGAGTGTAATTTTTACTTGTTGCATACAAAAGGTGTAAGGTATGTGAACTGAACTACCCAAACGAAAAGTGGCATTAGGTGTTCTGATAATGTACAGCTTACCTCATGCACAATAGAAAGATAGGTTGCCAGGCAACGAAACATACGCCCACAGCAGCTAAATATGCGTCAACAAGGGTTGTCGCATATTTTTACTTTTTTTGGTAATGAAACATTTGTAATACACTAAAATCTGATTAAGAGTAACAACTCATTATGTAATTATCTGAAAATCATTAGAATTTGTTTGCTTTTTATAAAAGTTTTGCCCCACGCTAACAATTAGTATAGGAAACATTTAATATCATGGATTTAGCAGTTCAGTTATCAAAATTCATTGAAAATCAAAATACTTGTTCGTTTCAACACCCTAAACTCCGTGTTTCAATCTGAAGTCAATCGGATGATAAGTTTGGCCTCTATAGCATCACAAGGTTTTTTGAAGTGATCAAGGGAGACAACTTTGGAAGTAATTATTTGAAATCGCGCAAAATCAAAAGGATTCTTCGTCTCATGACCTTAAACAGTGTGTGTGTAGTTAAAGTCAATCGGGTATTAACTTTGGCCTCTAGAGCGTCCACAGGATTTTTTGATGTGATCGAGGGCCATAACTCTGGCACTCATTATTAGAAATCGCTGAAAATCAATAAGCTTCTTCGTCACATGGCCCTAAACACTGTGTATAAATTTAAAGTCAATCGGATATTAACTTTGGCCTCTAGAGCGTCCACAAGATTTTTTTGAAGTGATCAAGGGTCATAACTGTGGCAATAAATATCGGAGATCGCTGAAAATCAATAGGCTTCTTCGTCGTATGACCTTAAACACTGTGTATAAATTTAAAGTCAATCGGATATTAACTTTGGCCTCTAGAGCGTCCACAAGATTTTTTGAGGTGATCAAGGGCTATAACTCTGGTAGTTATTATCGGAAATCGCCGAAAAACAATAGGCTTTTTCGTCTCATGACCTTAAACACTGTGTATAAATTTAAAGTCAATCGGATATTAACTTTAGCAATTGTGGACGCTGGACCGACGGACGGACCGACGAACGGACGGGGGCGACGACAATATACGACCACATTTCAATGTGGGCGTATAAAAAAGGGCCCTTAATAAATGATTGTTACCGGAAACTAAATGATTTTGGCGCAGATAGGATTTGAAAGATTTGAACTGAACTATCCAAATGAGAAATGTTATCAGATTTTCTAGCAACGTGCATAATAGAAGAAGGTGCCATAGTAAGGATTCTTGGTTGTAACCGGAAACAAAACGTCCTTGGCCGTCACCGGAAAGCAAGGGCTCTTGGTTCTAACAGGATTGTGGACATTTCGGACAATTCGGACTATAGTGGAATGTCCGAATACCGGGTCGTCTGACAATTAACCGTTTTGGCCATATTTGTCAAATCATTGCTTACCGTCTCATTGACGGTATTCGCACAGACATCACGTTTGACTATTACCTTAATATTTGCCAAATGATTTATTACCGTCTCATTGTTGGTGTTCGCACAGAAATCACGTTTGATACACAAAACGTATTACACAGCGCCATTCATTTCACGCGAAACAGCGACTCTTTGTACATCTATTTGTTTCTATATAATCAAAACTTTGACGAGCACGTGTTAGCTATGGCAAACACAAGCGAACAAAAAAAAATTATAATAAACATTGTTGGAATTAAGTTTACATATAAAGTGATATTTTACGAAACGAAGATATTCTTGTTTCAGCAAGATTAAATTATTTTATTACAGCCATGTGTTAGCCATGTCAAACAGACGTGGGAAATATATATATACAATAAACTTTGGTTGTGTAAAAAAAAATTACAGCAGAAATGAAGGATATATTTTAGTGGATATATCTAGCAACAGGCGCGGATCCAGGATTTTTTTCAGGGGGGGGGGGTCTAGGTTTGATAATTTCTTAACTAATTGCGCTCAACCAATTAAGGGGGGGGGTTTGGGGGCCCTCCCCCAGAAAAATTTGGTAAATTAGATTCAATTTGGTGCATTCTGACGTATTTCCGGAAGGTAAATTCCAAAATTACAGGTCTAAAAATCGCCAATAAAATCGCACAGATTTAAGTTTCAAATTTTCAAGCCTGAGCAGGGGGGGGGGGGGTCCGGACCCCCTGGACCCCCCCCCCCCCCCTCTGGATCCGCGCCTGAGCAATCTGATCAAACAGATCTATATTTCATTTCGGGTTGTTTTTGTTTTTTTTTTTTTTTTTTCAATATACCTTCGGTGACCTCCCTTGGTATAAGGAGAATGCTAGATCGAAGAAGGTCCTACGCATTTTAGCACATTATGGCGTCATATATAGATTGTGGATTATGGCCTGTAGATTTCGTCAAAGTCTCGAGATGTAAACAGAGCTATCCCTAACCCTAACCCTGGGCCAAGCCTAACCCTTACCCTAACCCACATATGACCGTCTCCGATCTAGCGGAATATGATCTGTGTTTTAAAAAGGTTGATAAAACTGAAAGGCCCTTGGAAAAGCTTAACAACGGGGATACTCGATCGACCAGTAAATCTTCGCAATACCTCGAATGATGAAAATCGAATGAACACGATAATTTCGGTTAACAAGACATACTAAAACGGAATAATTATATACTATCTGGAATAATCGCCATAGTTACAACGTTTGATTACGTTCACATGACACCTCACCCGGAAGTGCCGAATTCAATTCAGCTTATATTATCCGTAGACTGGAGGTCAGTCCAATTTCCTTTCGCCATTATTTAATCTGTTCCTTCCAACCTCAGTTGTTAAATAAGCGTTTCAGTTGTTAAATAAACCCGTATTGTATTTTACAACAAGATGGCAGGTGTCCGGACGACATGTCACAATGTTACCTCGGTATGTCAAAACTCGATAATTACCTGCCCGGTTGACTATTGTTCTGGTTCCGGACTCGTTGGGGGTGCGTCATAGCTATTATCAGAAAGATTAAAGATATCCATTAACGTTAGATAATAGTATTTTACTGTTGTTGAATATGGCGGCCATCCGGGGTAGAGATGCATTCTCAAAGTAGACAGTTGTCTGTGCGCAGAATGTATGAACATAGCAAAAGACAAAACCGGTAATAGCTTCAACGTGAACAAAACGCGTTTGATGCTTCTGTTAGTGGTTTCCATTAAAGGTCATTGGACAACATTTTAAAAGGCAAAATGTGCCCTCAAAGGCCAAGGCGAATTCATTCGTGACATTAGGCTTTCACGAAATCAAACGAAGGAAAAAAGATTTAAATGTGTGAGGAACGGCCTGACAGTAATTTAGTTGAGCTAATCACGGTCAGCGTTTAAACATGCATATTTATTTAAAGCTGGATTCCGTTTTTTTGCCAGATGTCTTTTGTAAATGACAATTCCGTTTTAAAACGGCCATATGATTTAAACTATTACGACTTCAACCCACAAATGCTCGGAATACAGAAATGTTCCAAGTCAACGAACCATCGTAAAAATCATTAAGTAAGGGTCGCCATGTTTGTTTAAATCGAATCTGTGATTGTTTTAATTTCAGTCCTGGTTTTTTTTAATTATTATGAGTTCAATTCTGGTCAAATTCATAACCTAATCCGACCCCATATTCTTCACAATGCAAACATAAGCTACGAGATTGACATTCACGATAAAAGTAAGTATCAACATTCAAAAAGAGCAATCAAGCAAACCGGTCTGAATCCTATTATTTCATTTCATTAGACATCTGTAAAGAGAAAGGTAAATACAGCTTTAAGGTAAATATTATTTGAGAATGTCTAATCACTAATACGTTGACTTATCCTTGACATCAGCTTATTATAAGACTAAATACCATAGAAAAGGTTAAACGAGGGTAAAGTTCTCCTTTAAATATTATTACTTGTACATAGATAGTTATTATCTATATTAACAGATATTTATGCTTATTACCCTAATTAGAATAAACCGGTCTGGCGTTTTGTGAATAAAAAGGGGTTAAATAGTCTTATACGTTTTGATTGAGGATAAATGTTATTATTTCTTATTAACTATTAATACCCAATCATAAACAAAAACTATAGCCAAAAAGCGAACGCAGACGATGGAACAATTTAACCGAACATTCATGAAAACATTGTTCCGACTTGGCTACGATTTCCAATTGTTAATTGTTCTTTTCATTGCATGTCAATTTGTACACGGGACCTCGT
Organism: Patella ulyssiponensis; assembly: GCA_963678685.1. Taxonomy (NCBI): domain Eukaryota; kingdom Metazoa; phylum Mollusca; class Gastropoda; family Patellidae; genus Patella; species Patella ulyssiponensis. Next base: position 27,092,184 of record OY783227.1, on the reverse strand, counting down.
TTTTTTCCCCTTGCCTACGAAATGTACCTCCAACCCCAACCGCCAATACTTTCTGTACATTCTTTCGCTGAAACAACTAAAGTCACGAATTAAGTGTCCAATGACATACTATACATCTTATCTGTAGATCCACATGGTCATTTCACATCAACTTCAATTAAAGTAGTTATTCAAATGTTATAAGTAGGTCATGTGGATATTGACAGACATGATATCAAATTTGACATAATGTCTATACACATTCAGACATAGTAGTACATGTCAATATTACCCCACTGGAAACCTCTTACAGTTACAATAACTAGTAAGAAAATTTCATGGCAGATTACATTATTCCGTTTAAAATATATTAGGTAAGATTTAGATAAAGAGCTGGCCGTTCTTACTATAATAGTTCAAAAATTGATGATGAAAAATGAATGTACTTTATTCTTGATGGCGAAGTTATGACTGTTTGAAGATGTAGCCCATATAGCACGCTTACCATAGCAACAACGGTACTGGACAACCGAGAATAAGCCTCGACTGTCCATTTTATCGTTATATTTTAAAATCTCACGGGTGTTCAATTCCATTTAAGTCTCAGCGATCCGATGGTCGGGAGATTTGATTTATCATTTCAGCCAAAACCAAAAACCAACATTTAGTTCCAACATAATGCATCTTGAACATTAATCATACTATACAATATATAAAAACATTGTATTATTATCAATATATGCATTATTAAATATTTTACATTCCTGGTTTAAATAAATAAATTTTAAATTTATCGACCCGAGACGATCGTCAAAGGGCTATTGCATCATTAATGAACTTTTAATTGAAATATGATTGATTTTTTTTTTGTTTGTTTGTTTGTTTGTTAAGAGCCTATCTCTTTACTTTTTTTGCATAATAGTCACTTGTATGAAGGATTATGGGTAATTAGTGTAAATGATTTTTTAAATGAAGTAGTCAATCAATATGGTGATATTGATATAATATAGAATTCTTTCTAATGAGTGGATTATTCCACTTTACACAATTAGAATTCGATCCCTGCATAGGCCGAAAAAGTTCATCCAGATTTTCCGGCGTGGTTTCCCCTTGTCAGTGATGACATGGGCAGCTGTCTAGTCTTTCGGGTGGAACAAAAAAAACGAGGCCCCGTATACACATTGGCGTGCGCGTAAAAGATCCCTTGGCAGGTGGAATTCGATATGAG